>SEMN01000281.1:0-692675 GCA_005408345.1 Macquaria australasica
TCTTGCCTTCAGGACTTTCCTCCCTTTTTCCTCTTTTCCCTCCTCCTCTTCCTCCTCTTATCCCCTTCCTTCTCCTCTTCACCCTCTTGCTGCAGCTCAGATCCCACATCTCTCACGATGGCTCCTCCGGTCCCCAACCTCACCCTCCTCCCCACGTATCCACTGCTCCAGAAGCAAAAAAAACAACAACAAAAAAACACCTACTGCACACACGGAAGACAGATATTCATGTTCTCTGTTAAAACTTGTCTTTTGTCCCCCCTCCTCCTAATCCTTTTCCTTCTGTGGATAGCTCCAAATGGGTTGTGTCTGCCTCCTTTCTCTTTCTCTCTTTGTCTCTTTCTTTCACATTTTCTTTGACCATATTTCTCTCTTTTCCTCATCTTCCTTCTCCATTGCTTTTTCTTTTTCACCCTCTTGGCTCTCTCTCTCTCTCTCTCTCTCTCTGTCTGTCTTTTTCTTACAGTGTCTTTAGTTGATAAATGTCCTAACTAACTCTCACAGTAGGGCTCAGGTATTGACAGATCTTTAATTAGATTTAAAAAGAACTCCCTCTGTTTAGTGCAATAGCTAGATCAGTTTAGAGCATATTGAGCTCCACATACAGAAAAAGATTGCTAATTGTTTGCTGTAACATTTTCATAATGCAGGAAGGTAAACACACTAATTTAAAATATTTAATTTTGTAGTGCTACACCTTAGCTATAATAATGTATCAACACATACATATCATGTAAGTACTGCTATTTAATTATAGAAGAGTAAATAGGGCTCTCTTGTGGTCATAATATTTTAACGTAGCCATATTTTATCGATCACCATATAAAAAAAAAAAAAACACTTATTTAACGTTTGTTAGCGGTAGTATCTCGTCTATAGCTGGAGACGTCGCAGCCTGCAGACTGACCCTTCAGGGCTGAGCTGTGTCCTGCCCACCCAGGTCCTTCCATGTTGTCAGGTGTCAGGGTGCCGCGCGGCGCAGCGCCTGATTCCTGTGTCGTCCCTCTGTACTCCCTGTCTCCATCAGCTTGTCTCCCCCCACCCCTCACCCCTCAGTCTGCCAGGGGCACGGCCCAACACTTCCTCAGTAAACCTGACCCCGGATGTGCACGGCATTGTGGGCGGAAAACTACCTGGGCACTCTATTTTAGCTCTAAAATGAAAACATTTCATTCCTCTGCTGTACACAGTTACAGGTCATGACATAATGAGAAAATAACACGTTGGATTCAGACTCACCTGTTGAGGCTTTAATCATGGTGGATATTTTGTGTTCTGTTCTGTCTGTGATAGATGAAATGAAGTTGCCCTTTCGACGTGCCCTTCACAATGCAATGCATTTCCTCTGATTATGTGTCTCTCTGAGCCCTCTCCCCTGCCAGTCTGAGGGGTGACCACTTCCATCAGGACCTTCACCCACCCACCCCTGCAATAGTTGGCCATGTTGATGCCTGCCTGATCTGAAAGCACTCATTGTGTGTCATCTGTCTGAGAACTTGCTTCCTGACACATCACGTCTTGCAAGTCAGTTCTCAGACATCCAAAATATGTTAGATTGGAACCAAATCAGAAAACGTTGGCAAAGTTATAAAGAAAAAAGGAAAAAAAAGAAGAAGGTGTGAGTGCTTGTGAGTCGTCCATTGAGAGTCAGGTCCTATTTTAGGCACCATATTGGCTAACGCTAGTGTTCCCATGATACCTCAGTGTTGCTATGGTAAACTCCCTCCTGCGTCCCTACACCTCTGAAGAACAGCTGCTGTTTACCCACAACTCCCCACTGCTCTGCCCACCGCTCTTCCCGGATAATCTTCCCCTTTCTGTTGCAGATTTTGAATCACTGCTGCCAAACAGTTTTGAGTCTGAAGGACATGTATTCATTGCTCCCAGGTAGCTCTGTGTGTGAACGCTTGCTGTCATTGATGGTCATCAGTCTTTGGTCTTGTCTTCACATCTTTCGATGCACTATATTCTCATTTTGTTGTTTTTATCTGTCATCTGCTTTCTTGAATGATGTGTTTTGCGATGTTGAGTTGCACTGTGTGGAAGTGGTTGGTTTCATTAATTCATTTTTCATTTTGAGTGGTGTGCTAACGTATAGTGACAACATAAAATTCATCATAAACTTATAATATGGATTTTTTTTTTTTTTTTTTGCATTTACCCTCATTACAACAAAGTATTGAAGCCACGTTAAATCTCCTTTGCATGCTGCTACTGTGGTGCTGCATGTTTGTATTACACCAATACATTTAGAGGGTTATTGGTTTGGTTGTACAATGTAATGTTAAGAATAAAATGGACAACAAAAGGTGCAACTAGAAAAAAAAGCAACAGTTTGTATGAAAAAAATGACTGATCTCCTCTTTGCATGTGACATTTTGTTATCAACCCCCCCATGGCCTCCAGCTGCAGCCTGAATTCTGAAACACACTGATAAAATCACTCTTTCATCGTGACGCCTGTGCTCTGCTCTGCAGTCCAATCCACATTTTGTTTTGATTGACAGTCTTCTTAGCATAGCAGAATTTAAGCTTTACGACACGCATGCTGCACACGATAGCATCAAGTAACACAGATATGGATTCATGCATCCCCACTTTGTGTTGTGTGTCCCCCTATAAAGGACAAATAAGGCAGAGTGTAAATATTGCATACAAGTCTTTGTTTTTAACCTTCGTTCTCAGAGTTAAAATGCCTTCTCTGTTCCTCAGGGAGTACTGCAGTGATCTGGAACTGTCCAACAACAACACCGAGTTCCTGCTCAACTTCATTGCTCTCATGGAGAAGGTGACACCGGACTCCAAACAATGTGAGTTTCATTTCTTTTCACTCACACAAAATAATCAGCATTTTATTTATTTGAAATTAGTTAGTTCAATATTGACTTCAATGGTCAAGGCTGGTGATATTACGTATTTTTCTTATTGTCAAAAAAATCCATGAAAAGACCAAAACCAACAATGAATTGATCCTACTAGTAAGTATTGTCTGTGTAGACAAAGCTCATTAGCTTATTCCTCTGTGCCACAGACCTCCATTGTTGTTCAAAAACACTGAGCCATGACATGTTCCTTCATTATGACAAACATGTGCACTGTTTATTTTGAGTCAATCCCACATACAGTACACACTACACCATCCTGCTGTAAATACTCACATGTCAATCTGCGGCAGAAAAAAGTCCCCATCAAATGCACTATTTACTCCTGTTTGAGTAACATTTGCTAAAATCTGCAGTACCCCACTGTTACAGGGAATTACATAGCCCTTTTTATTCATTTCATTTTTATCCATTTTTAAAGATTTACATCTTCAGTGGGAACAAAAGGGCTTGGGGCTTAGAGCAACAGACAGGGAAGAAAAGTCAGAAAATATTAAGAGACAAGCTAACACATTGTTGGTGTCATTTTTTTTTTCATGGGATTTGTTGATAGTAATAAAAATATAGAGTAATGCCTTTATCCTCTTAAAACTTAAATCCCTAAGAAAAATAGTGCAAAAGTACATCCACAAAACATGACTGATTATTAGTATTATCAGTGTTTACTGGTGTAATGTTACGTGTGATGCAGGAGCAGAATGATAATAGTCAGGGTGCATTATCAGCAAAAATGGATGTATTTCAATTTTGCCACCATCTGTACCAACACACATCTTGCACAGAGACAGGGCGAGTTTTGTAGATTTACTTGGCTGGAAATTGGTCAAAACTGTCAAATTTGGAAAATCGTATTTGTTCATATTCACATCCTTTTCACGTATTTTATCAAAAGTGGACTGAGTTGTTGATATTCTGTTTACCTAATCTTGTTTAGGTGACAATTTGCTCCTTCACAACCTGATTCTGGACACTGGCATCATCAGGCAGCTGGTCGAGAAAGTGTGGAAGAACAAAGACTTGAATACGTGAGTACGAGTACTGAGGGAAGTGCATCTTTAGATTTGACTCTGAGTAAGATTCAGATTTGATGAATCTTTTCTCCATCCTGACATTTAGATATGGCTTTCTGGCCGTGTTTGCTGCAACAGATGGAGGTGTAACAAGAGTGTTTCCGAACAAGTAAGTCCCACTCCTCATCAAGGCTGTATGTCTGGGGCTGCAGCTGCTCTGTTAGTTCTGTTATGTTTCTCACTTTATCCTCTTTTAAAGCAGTAAGTTGTAAAGACTTACAATGTTTCACAAACAGGTAGTATAGCAGGAGGCTTGTACATCAGAGATTTACACCTCCAGCGTCTGTGCTCTTAAATCTCAGGGCTTCAGAAACCTGGGAGGAAGATCCGGAGCCGTTTAATGCCAGCTATTATCGCCGCAGTCTGGACAACAAGGGCTACATCTTCCGAGCGCCTTATCGTACAGGTGAATGATGCTCTTGGTCTTGGGTTGTATATCTCACACTGCGCCTCATAATGTGTTGTTTCTCTATCCGTTTCCCTCTTTAAGCCAGGGACGAGCTGCTGAACCCAGAAAACGACACAATAGGGATCCTGGTCAGCACAGCGGTGGAGATCACAGTGGGAGGCAAGACCATCAAACCTGCAGGTGGGCTGAGGACACAACAATCCTTAGAATGACAGATGTTAAAGAAAATGTTTCAGAGCAAGGCGCAGATAATTACACGTCTGTGTTTGTATTTCTTCTCTCTTTGTGTGGACATGTCCGTGCTCTGCATTTATTTGTTGGGCCTTTTATGTGCATCTGTCTTTTTAAGTTTTTGCATTTTGAATCTTTCTTAATGAATCTCTTTTTCCTAACTTCTCTTTCTCTCAGTGGTCGGAGTGAAACTAGACCTCGAAGCCTGGACGGATAAGTTCAAGATTCTTGCCAGCAACCACACAGACAACCGTCAAGGCTCAAATACGGTAATGAAATATACATACAAAAAGTATATTATATTTCCAAGCTTGAGTTAAGTCTTCTGCAGTATTTCTAAGATGTTCAGCTGTTAACTTTGTTTTTTTCTCCATTGCCAGTGTGGACCAAACATGGGCTGTGAAATGGACTGCGAAGCCAACAGTGATGTAAGTATTTCTGCAGATTTTTAATGAGCTTCCTGTATTCAGCTCGATCTCCTGTCTAATACAGTAGCACTGCACATTTTGTAATCGTCTAATTACCAGCCCATGTTTGCCTCTGTGTGCAGGATCTCCTGTGTTATTTAATAGATGATGGTGGATTCCTAATCATGTCTAATCAGAAGGATGACTGGAACAAGGTGATGTTAATAAATACATTTTCACACTGACCAGGGTTTCTGGCTAACCTTTACACTCAGCTTGACCAGCGTTTCTTATTCTTCACAGGTGGGAATGTTCTTCAGTGATGTTGACCCCTACTTGATGTACGCTCTCTACAACAATTCCTTCTACAACCGCAAGCAGTCATTTGACTACCAGTCTGTGTGTGAACGGGTGCCTAACAGTGAAGCTGGAGCTGCACCCAGAGGAGTGTTTGTGGTAAGAACGTACACTTCAACACCGGAGGAACGAGATGTAATAATTTAAAATAGTAGACTAGATGATAATGCGCTGAATTAATGGCATACAAAGAGACTGATTGAAATATGCATGTAATCCAGTCAATATGACGCACATGTTTTTTGCCTTTTCGTCTGCTTCTGCAGCCCACAATTGCAGATTTTGTAAACCTGGCTTGGTGGACTTCAGCAGCTGCGTGGTGAGAGTCCTAAAGCTCGAATGAAAAACACAACTGTAACATACACATACTGTGCCTGAAGAAAGAGATTTGATGGATACTCCTAGTACACAGTACCATATTCACTACAAAATGCATTATTCTAACTTATTACTAAGCCCCATTTTTTTGCATGTGCGAATTGTTATCCACACCTCCTGTCTCCACAGGTCCTTGTTCCAACAGTTTATATATGGGCTGGCTTATCACAGTTGGTTCTCCACAGGTGGGTGTAAACAAGACACATTCAATCATTAGATGTTACCTTCTTGTCTGCATGTTAAGTTTAAAGGAACAGGAACATTTTGGGAAAGACACTTTTTCGATTTCTTGCCAAGAGCAAGATGAGAAGATCGATACCATTCTCCACATGTTGAGTATGAAGCTAAAGCAAGGAGGCGTGTAGCCTAGCCTAGCTCAGGAGGATACAGCTAGCATGGGTATCGCCAAAATTCAAAATACACCTAACAGCACTTCTCATGTTCACTAATTAACTCTTTGTACCTCCTTTGTTTAATATGTAGATGATTAAAAAAAAGAAAAAAAGAAAGAAGGCTGTGGTTTCAAGTGTTGTTTTAAGGGGGAGTTACAGTATCAGTCTTTTCATCTCACTCTCAGAAAGAAAAGTAATGTTTATTTCCCAAAATGTTGAGCTATTTCTGAGCACTTACAGTCAAAATGGAGTTATGAGCCAAGACTCTTAGAGTGCACTGACTAATGGTTAAATGATATATGTATCGGTGTTTTAAAGTGCACAGTTTTCTCGTGAAATCTGTTTGTTGTCCTCAGTTACACTTTTCCAGCCTCAGAGCTCAAACTGTAATGATGAAGGAGAGAGGTTTTACAGCTTTTTCCAGGCCAAGTGTAGACGTACATCTTTAGAATCAGATCTTATAAATCAATTGAACTGACAAGTGTTACTCTTGTGTCTTTGTGCTCTGGTGATGCTGCAGATGAGGTGGATGCAGAGGGATTCGACTTAAAAGAGCGGAGTTGTGTAATGATCCAGACCCAGTTCTACTTAAGTAATCTCAGCAGCTCCTACAACATACTGCAAGACTGTGGCAACTGCTCCAGGTCTGTACACATGAAGAAATACGCACACCAACATGTGCGTGCGCTCACACATACGCACCACAAAGAGTCGTACTGTGACAGGGGCACAGTTAGTAAGACGGATTCACTTTTCTGTAGGAGCTAATAAACTCTGCTGATGATTAAACCGTATCCGCTTGAATGAAACGGTCATATCATTGGCTAAATGAGCCTTATAAGACTTGTCTCATGAATCTCGCTGATCCATTAGCAAATGAGCCTGTGATGTAAGCGAGCAGAGGGGGGTTGTTGACAGAGTTGTCTCTCTCTCTGCAGGCTGTTTCATGCCAAGAGGATAAACAACACCAACTTGCTGTTTGTGGTGGCAGAGAAGATCCCATGCAACACCTGCGAGATAGAGAAGCTGTCCCAGGAGGAGGAGGAGTGTATCCTTGTTCACATTGTACACCAGCTGGCAGAGAAGAAGACACACTCTCTAATCGCTTGATTCTGTCTCCCGATCAAACATACCTGTGGAAACGCAGATGTTTCACGTTCATTTCAAGGTTATTTTTATCATGATGGCGTGAATTATGACCAGTCATTTACATCTGCAGGACTGCGTGAGGCATCGGTGTGTGTTTGGGCAGATGATGAAACATTGCAAAAAAAAAAAAAAATGTATGGGATTTTAATTTTCCTTAATTGAGTCAATTTTCAGTCAAGGAGGAAAATCCATGTGAAGAAATGGCTGTGGCACGCTATCGAAAAGGACCCTCCACCTGCTTCGACAACAACATCTCTGTAAGATTTTCAGATATCAATAAGCACAGTCATTCAAATAAAAACAAACAGTTTGGCTTTTACTCAATGCGAGTTGGTAAATAGTTGATATAGGGCTTATAGTATATACAGGGTCCCCACCATCATGAAATTAGAAAAACTGTTTTTCCGGCCTGGAAATGGTTTGGAATTAAATGGTTTGTGTATTAAATCACACATCCGACGTACTAGATGTACTTACAGATACATTTTTTCCCTCTGCAGGAGAACACGTCAGACTGTGGACGAGGATACTCCTTCCGTCCGTCCCTTTACACCTTACTGCTCATTCAGCTGCTTCTGCTTTATCCGGCCTTCAGCCCCCACATTCACTCTCTACTACATTAATTCCATTTTCCTCCACTTATCCTCCTTTTAGCCCCCCCCCAAAACCCTCCGACCCCACCTCCATGCCCCTAAGCCCTCCCCCTGATATAGTCATAGGTAATAATGGGACTTCCCATCTCGGCAAGTTGGAAGCCCTGACTGCCACGCTGCCCAGCTCGCTTCAGTCCGTGTCGCTTAGTGACAACTGCCGGACTTTTGTGTCCTCAGCCAATTAACCTTCATCTGCAGGAAGAGTGGGTGGTGCCGGACCACCTGGATCATCAGAGGCAACGTCAGAAAAGAGAAAACACCCCCACAACCACCCTGCCACCTCCACCATGCTGAGAAGGGAGGGGATAGAGGACAGGTCGATGTCCTCGTCACAGACCTCCCGCCTCACACAGACTGGAGAGTTGAGGTTGTGTGTCCGCCTTCGCCTCTGTCTGTCAGACAGACGGTGGGACTTCTCCTCCTCCTTCTCTCCTCCATCTCAGAGTCTCAGCGCTCTGTCATCCGCCTCTCGTTAAGAGGCCGTGGACCATTCAGCCGGTTATAGCCACCATAAAAGAAAATAACAGAAAAAAAAAAAGAACTGTCAAGTATACAAAATGTCAAGTATAAACTGCTGAAGTGATGAGTATTCCAAACATACAGTATATTTAGGTTTTTAATTTGAAAAAGGAAGTCGTTAGGTGTTAACTTAAAAAGACATGAATTAATTTATGCACTATATCTACTTGCCAAAATGAGATAGACTTTCATGTGGTCTTATTTTTATAGCCAAAACACGAAGAGGAAACGGCTTCTGATTTAGAATTTAGGACAAACCAAGAGAGGAAGAGGAGACTCTCAGAAACTGAAAGCTGATTCATTTTGTGCAGCGCCTAATTACAGATTAATGCTTTTAAAAGACGTCCACTGGGGATTATTGTAATTACATGATGGTAATCGCATTTCTTGAAGTACTTTTCTCTTAAATTTACTATTTAAAACTAGTGCTATCTGGCTTACACACTAGCGACAGCTGTGAAATATGAATCAGTGTTCGGTGGCTGCAGATATGGAGCATTGTTGATGTTGTGTAGTATTCTCCTTTATGATCAATCGACCATTCTGACCTCTGGTTTGGACTGATGTTAAAAAAAAAAAAAAAGAAACCCCTGTGCTCTCTGATGCGAAAGCTCACCTCTGCCAATGCTCGTGAGGCTTCTCCAGTAACCTCTCTACTAACGCTCCTAATCACGATTTATATATGTGCTTTACTTCTGTTCACACAACAGACACACCAAGATCTCTGCCTCACGACCGTCTCATAGTAGTTCCAGGTGGGTTTTTTCTTCTTTTTTTCTTGGGCTTGTATTACCTTTGACTGATGCTGTTCAAACTTCAAAACCATTCGCTGCTGGGGGATAGGGGCTTATCAACATTTCCAACAAAAGTGCAGAAGAGGCAACTAAATATGGTGATCACGTACAGTAGTAGTCTGGTTGTAATCTGTCTCAGTTCATCATTTGATCATTACGATGTGTGAAAAGTCATTTAGACTCCCATGTTTAGGAGCCGCTCTGTTTCATAGTGCCTTGACGCACTTTGTTTTGGACCACATCGGCTGTATAAGAGTAGAGCTACTGTATAGTACCTTTATAAAGCAGCCATCTTTGAGGCTTTGGATAACACAGGAGCCCGTGAGACTGAATCTGTCGGCTATAGAAATAGCTTTACACAGAGCCAAGGCGCTGACCGGCTCTTGCTTAATGTAGTTGCTGTACCCCTCCAGAGCCACCTGACTGCCATCATATGAAGTTACTATACCGTTCCTTTACAAAGCCATGTATAGAGCTATGATACACTATCAGTATACAGCGACGTAACTGGCCATAGAGTGTTTTTAGGGCCACCTGACCGCTACAGTTCTGCCTGAATCGTATGTGTTCGTGTGTGGATGTTTGTGTGTGTGTGTGTGTGTTAGTTTGCGTTTAAAAGCCCTCAAAGGGAATGTCTTTTTAAATGAATTGTGGAGTGTATGAGGGACGACAGTTGTGGTAGCATAGCTGGTTTTTTTTCCTGTTCCTATGTTGCAACGGACAAAATCCAGTGTTGTTGTAGAGTTTGAAAAAAAAAAAGGGTTTTACTGAAACAAAAATAATCCATCTTTAACCATCAGTCTGCCTAAATATTAATCATAGGGAGCAGAGGTGTCCAAAAGAATGTGTAGTTCATCAGTGTTTTCTGCTTCAAATGCAACATATTTAACAAAGCCTCTCTAAATGCCTTAGTGTTACACAGTACGGAGCTCTGATACGTCGCCCCCCCCCTTTCATCTACACTCACGCACACACAAATAGATCCTCCAAAATATTCACTCCCCCTGGGTTTTCTTGGTGTTCTGCAAGTTTTTTAGTATTTTTACGTCTTGGAATGATTCGTTATTGATTGATGCCTGTTTGATTAAATGCTTGAAAGCAAGTGGGAGTTTAAAATTTCAGAAGCCTCCAACCTTTAGATGTCCACACCCACCCAAACCTCACTGTATTGCTCACGTGGGACGACTCGCGGGACAATAGACCCTTTTCACGGCAGACATTTTGACCTGTCAAAGCAGGAAAAGCGCAGGTGGAATAACATTAATGATGGCTGCCAGTTCCAGGGCTCTGCTCACTCATTGACATGGCTTACTGGGACACTTAATGGAATGGAGCCATCGTTAATGTTATTTCTTACACCTGTGCTTCGACAAGTCAAAATGTCTGCCGGGGAAAGGGTCTATTTGAACCTGAACTACACACTCTGTACAGTTGTTGGTACTATTTGATGTGACAAACATGCCGGCACAGTAACTGCAGAGCAGCTCCGAACAAATCTGAGTCGGACAAACAAAAAGACTGTTAAAAAATTTAAATTTAAAGACGTGTATTTCCAATTGGGCTCCTTTCAGTGTTGAGAACTGGCCGGGTCATCTGATGCCGGATGCAGTTTTGGGTCATCTGATGCCGGATGCAGTTTTACTTTTCTGGCATTTGTTTGTCTCTGTCCCGTGCCATTAATTCTGTCTGTATATCCCGATTTCCACTGTCTGTAAATGAGCGCTACATGTGCCTGTGGAAATGTACCCCCTGCAACTTCCTCTCTTTTCCTGGCTCTGTACGCATACAGTCTCACACATAAACGTAAATATGTAGGCCTACGGTTTGTGCACCTGCACCGAGACGTTATGCACAACGCGCACACACACACACCTATAAGCAAACATGTAATGACACTTATTCATGCCCAGCTGGGAGATGTCAAGCACCAGGCAGAAGTAAGCCAAGGACGTCACTTCCCAGGTGTTTTTTTTTGTGAGCGGGTGGAATGTCAGAGGCAAGCTCAGGGAGTGGGTCTCCACAGAGCAGCACGGGCCTGTCAAACAGAAGGTCACGGAGGAATCATGTGGCAACGTCTGTGTGTGCATCCCGACGGAAAAAAGTTTTCTGAAGGGACACACGTCTGATTTCTGTGGTTTGACAAATTTACTTTTGCCAAAAAAAAAAAAAGATACAATAGAAAATTGGACCAGCTTGGGGATGAGAGGGAGGGGTCAGCTTTAGGACACGACCCTAAAATAAGCAGGGGATGGTATTCATAAAGCCTCTTGCCACCTCCCCCCGACCCTCGCTGCATCTGTGTTGGTGCGTCTCTGTGGGAAAGACACGTGTGTATGTGATTCTGTAGTCTGTAGTCTGGTGCTATGTGACCATGTTTGACAAGTGTGTGAAAAAATAACAGCAACATTTAGAGAAAAAAAAAAGAATAAAATCAGTCGAATTTTAAGTGAAGTTAAAAAATATATATAGGAATACAGCACTGTTGATAAGTCTGAGATCTGAAGTCAAAATGTTTTAAATTAATTTTTTAGTTTGTTTTATTTCTTGTACGTGTGTGAGTGTGAATGTTGGTGTGCGTGGAAGATTTAGCTCCTTCTTTTCTGGGCACTGGTCCATGTCGCTCCATTCTTTTGTACAGATGAAGCTAAAAAAACAAAAAAAAACAAAGAAGAGGGCAAAATTTGTAAAATATTGTGTCTGTGACTCCTTGTAAAATATTTTCAAATTGTTTATTACAGAGAATCAGTTATTAAATAATGTTCATATTTTTCACTTCATTTCAGCGTGTGGTGTTTTGTTTTATGATTCCCGCCAGCAGCCGGCTAACTTAGCTTAGCATAAAGACTGGAAACGGGGGGAAACAGCTAGCCTGGCTCTGTCCAAAGGTTACAAAATCTGCCTACCAGCAACTCTCACTGATTAACACGTTACATCTCGCTTGTTTAATCCTCACAAAAACCAAAGTGTAAAAACAACAAATCACCATTTAACGGGGGATTTTATGTGCCAAACTATTTCTTGGCCTGGCCCCCTGTAAAACAGCAAATTGTCATTTTTACACTTGTTTCCCCTTGCTTCAAATCTTTATGCTAAGCTAAGTTAGGCTGTTGGCTGTAGTTTCATATTTAGCATATAGATATCAGGCTTCTCCTCTGACTCTCTGCAGCAAAGAGAAAATTTCTCAAAGTGTCATACTTAGTTGTTTGAGCCTCGTCTCCTCTCATCATTATAAAAGTCTAGATTTCCAGTTTCATTACTGACACTATTTAAAAAGTCAAAATCAGGTCATGCAGGCGTTTGTTTGTGGCCTAAATTTCTCATGAATGAATAATGTGTTTATGCGTCGTGGCTCCTCTGAGTCATTTATGTGTGACTGATCGTTGAGAATCTCTCCACTGATACAAAGCGATGAGCTTCACAGCGTATTAAGGAAGTCTGTGAGAGCTTTGTGCCAAGTGTCCGGGTCGTCCAGGTAACAGGGGTGACCCGCTCCTTTCATCACCACCACGCTGCGATTGGCCAGATTGCTCAGGTTGCCGAGTGACATTTCTCCGAGCTGAGTGTCCTGGTCTCCGTAAACAATCAGCGAGGGGACCTGGAGGAGAGGCGGGACACAAAAACACCATTTGACGACAAAGAGGTCCTTCTGATATGAATCATTTCCAAAGTCCTTTCTCTCTTTTTATGATATCTGTTTGGTTTTAAATTCAAACCCGTAACTAAAGGGATTTTGTAGATGTCCTGCATTTTACCTCAAGTTTAAAAAAAATTCATACAGGTCTTATAAAAAGATAAGAGGCAAGCTTTTTATTTTCATTGGGTGTGACTTATTTATGTGTCTAGATGTCAATAAGAATAAAAGTAAAGCAAATAAAAGTAAGAACAGACTAGTCAGGCAGACCTTAATATTAGCTTTTATCAGCTGTGGAAGAAGTATTCAGATCCTTTACTTAAATAAAAGTCACAATACTCCAATATAAATATACTCCATAACAAAGTTAAAGTAAAAAATTTAAGGGGTACTGCAGCGATTTAGTTTAGCTTTTACATAAAGTTCGGGGACTTTCAAGACACATTAAACAAAGACTCAAAACTGAAGCAATAGAGGCTGAGTTCATCCTAACTTACTAACTAAATATACTTTTAGTTTACTTCATCTGAAGTGTTTGTTGGTGGTCCAAACTGCTTCAGACACTATTCCAATGTTTTACTATTTTATAATTGCATTATAATTACTGATGCCTTAATGTATAAGAACAATGTAAAGTTGTATTATGTCAAGAAATGTAGTGGTTTTGAGTTACATTTCACCACTTGCTTTTTATCTGTTTTATTTACTGTATGTATTTTGTTCTTTTCTTATCAGCATCCCACTTTGATATCATTGTCACCACTTTTCTGCTCCAATATTTTCCCCAAATCACTGAGCATCAAGCAGCCACGGTGCTCTTACTCTTTCTGCATTTACTCAGACGCTGACGTTTGAACTACGTCTCAGTAACAAACACGTCTCCTTCAATGCACCTTCACTTTGCCGTCTAAAAAAATGTAATTTTGAAATAGTTGGGAGCGGGATGAAAGTCTGTGGCGTCTGTGAAAGTATAAAGTCACATGATATCTGCTCCTCTCACGCTCGCATGTAAAAATCCACAGGCTCTTTTTAAAAAGGAGAGAAGGACGTGCTGGAAAAATGGGGTTGACATTCACGGTTGCTCAAGTCATCCTTTAAAAAGGAAATGAAGAGCACACATACTGTAAAAAAAATAAAATAAAATAAAAAGTTTTGCAGGACAGGAAACTACAAAGGAAAGTAAAGTAGAGGCATATCAGGCTGTACCTTTACGCTCTGGTACTGCTCTGCCGTGAATTTGTCGGTGCAGATGGGAGCTACAGGGATGTAGGCTTGTATCAGGGCCTGGTGCTGGAGGAGGAAGGGGAGGGAGTACATCCCACTGAGGGACGGGCTGATCACCACCACCGGACTCAGGCTCAGCTGCTCACACACCTCTTTCAGGAAACCAGCAGGGGCCAGTTCTCCAACCGCTGCCGGGGCCTCGGCGGACTTAGACCGGCCGAGTCCTGTGGGCAGACAGAGAGAAGAAGAGGGCAGCAGGTGGGGTACAAGAGCAAAGTTATGTACTCAAGCTTGAGGACTGTGATTTGGACACCAGAACCTTTAGATTTTAAAACTGTGAGACGCGGAGGGAGAGACGTGATGAAAGATAGTGCATGAGGTGAAAGGGACAGGTGCATGCTGAAGTTAGTTATTGTAGTTTGGCTGCTGATTTGGCCCACTTACCAACGCCATCAGCAGCAGCGACTGTGACACACAGCTCATGGAGGCAATTAAGGAACTTTAAAGCCCTTAGCGCCCGATTGCCCCAATTTGCATCTAAAATAGCACTCCTTATCGGGGTCATAACTCAAAATCTAACAACACAGACATAATAAATAGTTTTAAGTACAGTTACATTTCCAGAGGAAATCATTATCTCCATTGTCCATCCCGAATAAACGTCCATAAATCTGCTTAAAATTCATAGAATTAAGACACTCCTTATAACTCCAGAACTTGCCTGAGAATCAAGACGTTTTTTAAGTTTTCTTCATTATCAAAGTAATCCAGTGGTAGTTGTCTGTACACTCATGAGTACACTGCAAACAGGAACTGCTGCTAGTTAATTTGGCATACTTTTAATGGTTATGGCTAATTTGCCAAAATGTAAACAAATACAGGCTAAGAGAAAGGTGGGGCACAGTTGTTTCGATTTTCGACAGTGGCAGACTTTGAAAACCTCTGCTTTAGAAGAAGAAAAAATAGACGGCTTTAACTGAAAAATGCTTTACATCCAATTGGGAAAGAAAGAATAAGTCTCTCAGTCACCTATAAATATTTATTTCATTAAAAGCTGATGATACATAGCTGATACAGTATCCTGCAGTGTAATGTGCTTTACTGCCAGGCCAGTTTTTATGAACTATTTTGTCCATCGTATTATAATTTTTTGAAAAGGTAAATATATGTTTTTGGAATGAATTTACAGAGGGGTGATTTAACAGTGAAGCCATAAAAATAATCTGACTGGTAGTTTTATACATCAGGTGCGGTGTGTTCTCTCCTCAAATTAAAGGCAACACTTCACACTCGTGGATCAACAGGGACGCAATAACTACATGACAAGACTTTGTATGTCAGTTAGTTTGTGGTAATTTATTTAGAAAATGCTTTGTGTGAGCACACTATAAACTAAAATAATAAAGGTTTTAGAACAAAATTTTGACCCAGGGCCCCTCTAAAAGACAGGGCCACAATATTATGTAATAATGTAGTTTGCTGCTACAAATTCAGTTTCAGGTTCAGACACAGTGAACCCGGGGCTGTTGCCTGCTTTGCCCGGCCAGTAGTCCAGACTTGAAGTGAAAAAGACCAAGCGTGTTCCCATCAGACTCACCTGGCAGGTCGATGGCGACTGCACGGCAGCCTGCTTTGGCCAGAGTGTCCAGAGTGCCGATGCTGAGCCAGTTTTCTGATGAGAAACGGATGCCGTGAAGGAGCAAAACCGACATCCTCACTTCCCCTGTGGCAGGTTCACTTTGTCTGTAGAACAGCGGCGCTTTGCAGCTCTCCACCTGCACACTCCCCTCCATCATCTTAACAGCTGACATCCTGAACAGAAAAACAGCAGAAAACAGACAACACTTTAACACACAAGACCACACTCTTAAGTACTTTTACTGAACTTAAATTCTGTTGAGTATTATTATTATGACGTGGTATAACTACTTTTACTTAAAGCATCTTAATACTTCTAACATCACTGAGAGAAAATGAAGCTCTGAAGTTTTATTTTATATATATTATATATAAATATTTACAAATGTGTCTGAGAGGGCTTCACAATCTGAACAGCACATGACACCCTCTGTCCTTAGACCCTCAATTAAGATAAGAAAAAACTCCAGATGATGTTGTAGGCTCTATACACAGTAGACAGAAGTGCCAGTAACAGAAACAGAATGACATATACATTATTTTGTATTATTATTGGTGATTTTATTAATCATCTCACAAGCTACCCAGCAGTATATAAAGTAATTAAACTTAAAAATTAAAATTAGCACCTTTACCAGCTGCAACATTAAAGTGATGTTCACATTAATGCGTCAACAATTATAATACAATAATATAATATAATATAATATAATATAATATAATATAATATGATATACATTATTCTGAAAAGGGTAATTCTGCATTGTGAGTACTAAAAACCCATCTTTATAGGCAAGCCTTTTTATAAATCTCCCCCTTTTTTGTGCTGTATTGCAATTTACTTTTCCTGTATTTATTCATTTTGATTTTTCGTGTGTGTGTGAAGCACTTTGTAACTATGTGTTCTTAAAAGTGCTATATAAATGAAGCTTTACTTACTTTTACTTTCGGTACTTTAAGTTTATTTTGATGCTAATGCTTTTGTACTTTTACTAAAGTAAGATTTTGAATGCAGGACTTTTAGTATTTAGAGTATTTCTACATTGTGCTACTACTACTTTTACTCAAGTTAAAGATCTGACTACCTATAAATGTAGTTTCAACAAGTTAAACATTGTAAGTTTCTCCACAAACACATTAATTGCATTGGACTGCAGCGTTTTGAACGATGTAGGCTTTTATGCTGTTGTCCACTTCAGTGTTGGAGAGTAAAAGTAGAGTTTGTGCAGGTTAAACAGTCCGATCAAAGTCCACATTAGATCATTTTATTTGTAATATCGAGCTCGCGCTCAGTACTTTTGCTCTCTATGACAAACACGATGAGAAAATCATCCGCCTCTTCTTACCTGAGAACCGATGATGAACTTGTAAAATAAAGCAGGACAGTTTAGTCTCGAAGCAGCTGTGGTTTCACTTTATTTCCCGGAAAACAGGGGAGGAAAAAAATAGAAGAAAAAACCTCTGGAAATGATTCTACTGACGTCTAGCGTTTGTGAAGAGGATTACTTTTTATTCTACAGCAATTAAAAAAAAACACTAAAGACGTCTGTGTTTTTGCAGAATATGTGGTTTAATCGTCGGATACGTTCTTGTCAGAGTGGATATTTGAGTATAAATAAAGTAAAATAAGTGCATGAACGTGCCAGCCTTCATTAATGATTAATACGCGTATTGATTGGCTGTGTTTTGGGGATTGGGCCTCTGTTTGAGCAAGGGCTCAGTGTTCTCGTGTGGGTGGCTGTGTCTCAGTATTTTATGTTTTCTGCTTTTTCTGCGTGGATTTCTAACATCCTACTCAACATTTTTTGTTTGTTTTTCTCACCATCACCTCGACCTGTGATCGGATGTTTAATACCCCCAAAGACTTCAGAGCAAAGATCTGAGAATCCAGTATTATAAAACAGTCTTTATCGTCCACAGACCTCAAACAATGAAGTTGTTGCTGCCCTGTATCCTCCTGACAGTCGGACTGGCCACTGGTGAGAAACTTTTATTAACCAACTTGTCTTCAATTATAAATGACTCATAGTTATGTAATTCTCTGTGTTGCAATGAGGAGTCTAAATGTTTGCTTTTATTATGTATTTTGACATCAGATTAAGAGTAAAGGCCTGTTTAGTAACTCTGCAGAGTATAAATCTGTTATTTTCAATACAATATTTTTTATTTTATGTAATAAATTTCAGCACTGAATGAAGGTATACCAGAAATAGTAGTATGGGTCTGTTTCAGTAACCAGACATGTGCTTTTTTCTGGTCTCACAAACCAGCAGCAGTGTCTTGGTCCAAAGGTTATATGTGTGCAGGCTGATGCCCAAATGTTGCAGCTGGTACCAGCGAGCACCTGCACTGCAGTTTAAACTAAACAATATGGAGATACAGTTTCTTGTTTTCTGGTTCTGTTGTGCATAAACAGGCTCCCGCAGTCCGCTGAATGACTTCCAGCGCTCTGAGGGCAGAGAGCTGGTTCCCACCTCCTGGAACTCAGCTCGAGTGCTGCTCTTACCGGGCCTGAGCCTGGAGGACTGTGCCACACGCTGCTCACAGTCTCTGGACTGCAGGTATCCAACCTTCAACTGCTTCAGTACAGCAGGTTATAAGCATCATTAGGCACCCCTTTTCTCCAACAACACCATCATTAGAATATGAAAGAGTTATTAATCGTTACTTGTGACTTTATTTAGCCCATATTTAAATCAATAATTTACGCTACATGGCATCCTCAGGGTAGTTAGTGTGCCTTTTAGTTTTCAGGTTTAAGAGTTGGACCTGTAAACTTGATGGTTCACTGCAAAGTGAATTATAGGATACATCTGGTGATATTCTATATATATTTGTACTGTAAATTAATTCCACGTAAAGACCAAAACCAGCAATGAATTGATCAGACTACCAAGCATTGACTATGTAGGCAAAGCCTGATACATCTTATTCCTAACTGTCCAAAATCTATTAAAAACTCATCAGTGAGCCACACTGTCGCACAACAAAAGCAGAGGAGCATCCGGATAAAGGAAACATTTTAACTACCATAACATACAACAAGTATTCATAGTTTACCAGAACACATAATTTCACATATTTACAACAGTAATAGAAATTCAAAATGATATATAATTATAGTGTACATATCACAACATGTATCTATCTGCATATTGCTTTTCTTATCATGGCTCTCACAAGTACAGGAAGTCAACTGTGATGGATGTTTACAACAGACAGTTTGGGTGATCATTTTATTGTTAGCCTTTGTTTTGTTTTGTTTTTTCTTCCAAATAAGTTTGGATGTGTTTAAAAACCTTTATGATCGTCTGACTGCTCGTGTCTCTTGCCTGCATGTGACAAGATCGGAGCAATCGATGTTTTTATTGCTGACAGAAATGATGGCCAACACTATGAAACTGGGTTGTTTTGTCCATTAAAATTTGGGTTCACAGACTGGAAACCCGGGAGTTCTTCTTATTTCTTAAAAGCTCACTGATTAATTAATTAACCAACAGTAAGAAAGTGATTAATGATAACTTATAAACCCTTTAATTAGCATACCTTATCATAAGTTTGTATCCATGAATGCACAAAGCTTTGACATGAAAATATCCCTCAACACCAGAGCGTTCAACTACGAGACACGTCCGACTGTCACCTGTAAACACCTACCCTGGGTGGGCGATGGGAGCAACGCAGAGGTGAAGAGGAACGTAAACTGTGACCTTTATGAGAAGAAGGGTAAGACTCACGCGTGATGTTGCAGAGATCAATGTGATGTATTGGTCCCGGACTTTGTCGTTGATTGGTTGTTTTTTGTTATGAAGTCTATGTCAGAAAGTGCATCGTGGGTAAAGGAGAAGACTACCGAGGGAAAGTCTTCACCACAAAAAGCGGGCTCACCTGCCAACAGTGGTGGTCCAAGTTTCCTCACGATCACAGGTGAGACGGAGGCTTTAGTCTTTCATACGGTGTAATCAGGATCTTTTCACTCTACTGCTCTCTATCCAGCACTTTGGACTTAAAGTGAAGGAACGAGATTAAACTGGTGATATTCAGCTTTAACAGAGTTTCAAGGCGCAAACATCCATACTCTGTGACACTGAAGGACTCGTAGCCTTTTTTAGACATAATCCCCCAACTGTAGGATCCTAAACATACAGACAAACCAAACAAGAAGTGTTTTATGGCCAAACAGTCAGCTGACCTCAATCCAACTGATCGTGTGTTGCACTTGCTAAAAAAGGACTGAAGGCAAAAAAAATATGAAGATGGCTAATTTTTATATGAACCATTGACTGCGTGTAATGTGAAACGAACCCACAGAAAACAGTCACCTGACTCTCCACTTCCCCTCGGCTCTACAAAGCTTTTCAGCCTCTTTTAGCTTCTTGTTTTGGTTTTCTGGCCCGCAAACTCGACTCTCATCAACCTCATTTCCAACAGCAGGTGGCAGCTATTTTCAGCCAAAAAAAAAGTTCTCATAAACCCCCTGGACGCTACCTGCCCAGCACCAAATAGCAGACAGACAAAGTTAGTCACTACCTGGTGACGAAGGTTGAACATCTAAGAGCTAAACAGCCAGATTCCCAGAAGTTGGTGGAGACCAAACCAGAGCTAACAGGAGACTGAATATTGGACATTCATCAGGTGGCCAGACACACCACTTCAAGTACATGTTAATGTTGCTCCTTGTCCGCTGGATGTGTAACAGGCAGCCAATATGATTGCCAAAACCACTTTATAAGGCAATGATATGTTAGTAGTGTGTGTTTTTAGCTTGTGGTGGAATTCTTCTACCTCCAAGTGGCCAAAAAAATCAATTGATACAGCTTTAGGTCTTAATTAATCTCAATTGTATTAATTTGTCCAATTACTTTCTATCCTCTAAAATTGGGGGCCTCCAACTCCCACACTATCGATCTGATGTGGATATAAACACCCTCAAGTTAAAGCTGAAAGTCGGCACTTTAACCTCGTAGTCACTGTTACATTTCCAATCCACTGGTGGGAGAACAGAGCTCATGAAACAAACAAACATTTTGACTGACCTGTATAATAACTGAGACAGTCCGTCACTCACTGTAAAACTCTCTGCTCGTCTCAGGTGGACGCCCACAGCTACTAATGGTCTGGAGTTGAACTACTGCAGGAACCCAGATGGGGATCGTATCGGTCCGTGGTGTTACACCACCGACCCTGAGCGACGTTATGAAAGCTGCTACATCCCCCAGTGCAAAGATGGTACGTCCCATACGTTTCCATACATCCCCATGCTGTATGAAATGGGCATACACGTGTGAACGCTTTATTTACAGGCCCTAAAATGTCTCAATACATTTCTAGCACATTTCTTGAAATGAGCTACATAATTTGGTACTAATTAAAGGGAAAATAGAGACAATATTCTGAGAACGTACACATAGTAATTACTCACTCATTAATTTGACATTTTAAAAAAAGAATCTGGAAAATAAATTTGTCCTTTCATAGTTGGGTACAGTTTATAAGCTGGTGTTGACTTATGACACATTTAAACCCAAGAAAATATTCATCTAGTTAAAAACTCAATTCCCCGTGCTGATTTGTTTGTTTTCCTGTAATTATCACCTACAGAGAAAAACAAATTTTACATTTTCTGCATGTTCAGCCAACCTGCCGAGTGAAAGATGGTTACTTTGGTAAAAGAAGGTTGTAATTACCAAGCGTACCAATTAAACACAGTACCAAATTACATAGTCTTTTCTGGGAACCTCCCTAATAAAGTACAATTATATCAGTTCCTCTTAAGGAAATGATTTGGAAATTATGGGACCTGTAAAATAACATACTTTCTGCGTGGATGCTGTTATTTTTTCTCTGACTTTAAAACTGTGTGTGTGGTTTTGTTTGCAGAGGTATGTATCACATGTAACGGCGAGGACTACAGAGGGCAGGTTGACCACACTGTGAGTGGCAAAGAGTGTCAGAGATGGGACCAGCAGACCCCTCACCAACACATCTACCAGCCTGAAAAGTACTCAAGTATCCATCACTACATTATGTCATGCGCCTAATTAGACAAATTAACTGATAATGTAAACAGTTGCGTGTTACTGTACAATTTTTTGTTCACATGTGAATCAATGTCAAACGGGATCTGCAGCTTCTCGCAGCTTCTGAGCTGTTTGAGTCCTTTGTTTAGTTATCGTGGACATAATAAATGACTTGTTTTTCAGGTATCCTGATAAGAGCTTAGATGATAACTACTGCCGTAACCCTGACGCCTCTCCGGTGCCCTGGTGTTACACCACAGACACCGCGGTGGAGCGAGAGAGCTGTGACATCAGCAAGTGCAGTAAGATGCTTTTGTTATAGTTTCACTATTAGAAATACTCATAATAAGACTATAGATGGAGTGATTAGCTGATTAATCGATTAGTCAAATCAAAAGAAAAATAATCAGCAACTATTATGACAATGGATTAATTGCTTAAGTTTGGTTTTTTTTTTAGCAAAAATGCCAAATATTCTGTGTTTCCATCTTCTCAAATATGATGATTTGCTGCTTTTCTTAGTCGTCTATGATAGTAAACTGAATATTCTTTGGGTTTTGGACAAAAAAAAATCACGTTTGAAGACGTCACCTTGGTCATTTTTCACTATTTTGTGACAGTTTATAGACCAAACGATTAATCGATGATGAAAATAATAATCGTTAGTTGCAGCCCTAAATAAGATATTTCTGTATTGTTTTGTATCAGACCTTCTTGTTTCTTCTGTTTTGGTTTTGGTCGTGAGTTCCCTCTGGCAAAATAGAGGCGACATGAGCTAAAGTGAGTTGATTCCTGTGGCATTAGGAGACACGGTGAAATTAGGGAGTCTCATTAAGTCGCTGTAATTAAATTTAGAAAAATCATCTTTTTGATGTTTGCGCAAATTACCTCCCAAATTGTGAGATATTTCACGGTTGCCCCAATGATTCTCTTCGATTAAATGCGGCTAAAGTGTGCAGATGTTTGTCAGTGATTCATGCTCCTGCACTGTCTCACAGGGTTTCAGGTTAATTAAAGGTTAATTACAATGTTCAATTATTTTATTTCTCTTTATACGGCTTATTTGAATTTTCATTTAGTTTGTGTGAGTTTTTACTGTGTTACAGGTTTCATTAAGAGTAGTAGTAGTAGTACAATTATTTTACAAATATACATCAAAACTAAATTTTAAAGTATGATAGAAGGTAATAGGTATTTTGTACTTGTATGCAGCATTATTTGTTTAATATAAAATTATATATTAATTAAAAACTTGTACATTTTAGGCTTTCCCCCCTCTGATTCTAACTATTTTAAGTACGGAGGACTACTATGTTTAATATTGAATAAATGACACACAGAGCTATACTTTTAGCTTCAGGACATGAGCAAATATATAAACCCAAACAGGGTATCAGTGTTTTCTCCAGAATTTCGACACAAGTTGTCCAAGGTGACACTGGCAACACTGGCATTTCCACTGCAGCCAAATATGTATAAGATAGCACCATCTTGTGGTGCAGTCGGTGTTGGGGTAAAAAAAAACAAAAAACACTCTCATCATCATCATCATCATCATCACAGATCAACACATAAAAACACAGTTTCATTCTTATTTTGGTGTTTTTACAAGAAGAGAAAAAAGTTTAAAACTTTAAATAGTTTCATGAACTGTAAACACACTCAGTTAGTCAGCACACCAATGCTGTAGTTTGTAGGCTCAGTCATTCTGTGTCATTACATCGAATGTACTGGAAAAGAGAAAGAAAGAAATAGTTTGCTTTGACTTCAATTTCACTACAATAATGGCACATAAAATCCGCAAAATCCTCTCTCTCTCTGTGAAGTCCCGAGGTGTAACGCTCATTTATTTCCTCTTCATCTTGCCCCTTCCCTCCAGCTGAAGTGCGGGTTGAGAAACGCCAGCGCTCCAGCTTCACGACCAACTGTTTCCGCGGCCGTGGGGAGGACTATCGTGGTAAAGTCAACGAGACAACATCCGGTATCCCCTGTCAGCGGTGGGATGCCCAATACCCTCACGAGCATCCCTTCTACCCAAACACATACGAATGCAAGTAGGTACAGATGTGACGTACAGTGTGACGGAGGAGGGGAAAGAGTGTGTTTGAAAGATGAAAGTACTTTGGGGTTATTCTCTGCACTCAGGGCCTGTTAGTTTGAAAGTGTTTGAATTTGCTTCCCACATGAATATTAATGCCAAGATGTCATTGCAGTGAAGTTTCTTGCGATCTTATTTCTCTGCTGACAGTTGACAGTAGATGATAGATGGTCAGCAACTCCACGTAAAAAAAAAAAAAAGAGAGCCACACTCTGAGTGGCAATATGGATGTGTAATGAATATTAAACTTAGATTTGGGACGCGGTGATCATTCATCATGCCAAAATCGATTATGAACGTTTCACTCATCCGTTTTTGGTAGAAGTTACAAGAAGTTTGTTATTTCAGTATAATCTTTATATCTTGAAATGAAAGGGTCAGATACAGTACAGTAACAGGGCATTTAATGCATTGGTGATGAGACATTATTATTATTTTTTTTTTTTTTTTTATTATTATTATTGTCCAGAAGCAGTGGTGGAATGTAACTAAATACATTTGCTCAAGTACAGTATTTAAGTAAAATTTTGAGGTACTTGTACTTTACTTGAGTATTTTCATTTTATGGCAAATATTGTTCTTTGTACTCCACTACATTTATTTGACGGCTATAGTTACTTTTACAGACAAAACATGTGGTCAGTATACAAAATATGATGCTGTGTTATAGATTTAAAAATATATACAGCATTTAAAATTTGCTCCACCTCAACTAGCTATAACATTAAAGTACCATTTACATGTTAATGCATCAATAATAACGATGCAGTATTATAATGATATAACACTGACAGGGCCCATTCTCTACCTGTCACTACTTTTACTTAAGTAAATGATTTGAATTCTTCTTCCATCCCTGTCCAGAACTGTAATGCCGGTACATTTTTAAATAGAAAAATGCTTTGATACAATCAAGAACTGTAGTTTCTATTACCATGGTCTTTTTTGTAGAGATTGTACAAAATAAGACCATATTTTATATCTGTGATTATAATAATATAATAAAACTTTTAGTGTTTTATCATGTGTCAGTTTTATACATAGCACTTTGTCTGTTTTATATGTCATTTATAGTTTATTTTATTTTAATCGTTTTGTGTTTCTGCATATCCATGTTTTATGTTGAATTGACTCTGTGTGTTTTTGCTTGTTTGTTTTTTTAATTAAATAAGTGGAAAAGTGTGTTATGTGTAGGTTGTTTTATGACAGAATAAAACCAAACCAAACCAAATGTGTTCTGCATCTCATCCAGAGGTTTGGAGGAGAACTACTGTCGTAACCCAGATGGCTCGGAGGCTCCCTGGTGCTTCACATCTGTGCCAGAGATGAGGACTGCCCTCTGCTTACAGATCAAACGCTGTGCAGACGACATAGAGGCTGAAGGTACAACTTCTTGAGCTAGATTTGAGCAAAAAGATGAATTCAGTGAATAGCTTTTAAAGATGTAATGGATCACAACAAGGCCCTAAACATGTATGAATATTTACATCAGGACATGCAGGACTGTGACCATGATTATAGAAATACTGAGGTCATGAATCCAGGTTACCTCCAATACAAGCCAACCCCTACAACATTTTGACCAGGCACAAATAATAGTCTCTAGTACTTTTAAGTATTTTTGTTCATATAACAGTTATGCTATAGTTCTATATTTTTATACTTTAAAGCGAAACTCATTTGTCGTCTCACAAATGAAAAGTTGAATTTGTTTGCAATAAAATGCACCTTTGGTCAATTCTGTACACTAAAGGGGCTTTTGCTGCTACAGCCTTAATTGTTCTGGTATGACCAGGTGCTTCGGATGACTATTGTTAGCTAATTTTAGCTCATTTCTACTTGTGCAACTGATACACAAGTGACTTGCCATTACCATGTTACTGTCACTTGTGGCCATGGTGGCTGCTGTTCAGCAAAAGTCTCACTTTAAGGTCTAAATGCAGTTTTGAAGAATGCAGTTTTGGTGGGGAAATACAGAATCCTTTGTTTATTTATTTGTTTGTTTGTTTGGCCTAGTAGTAATATATTGAGTAAGATACCAGTGTACATAGTCAGTGTACATAATGCCCACCATGAGAAGGTTTTTACTCACTCCCCCGAGGTAGCTAAACCCCCCAAAGTCCCAGAATAAAATCCTGAAGATATGACCTCATTGTCCTCAGTGGTAGCTGTATGAGGATTGGGAGTTTCAGTGGTGTATCCAATTTTTATAACTTTTTTATCACTTTCACTGTATGCCGTAATTCATCAAGGTCACGGTCATGACTAATAAACTAAAACTTCTTCTTTTTTTCAGATTGTTACCACGAAAATGGAAAAAACTACAAAGGCATGGTCCGCAAAACTCGTAAGGGGATCACCTGCCAGAAATGGAACGTAAACACACCTCACCGGACCAGGTACAGTGATCATTAAGGTGTTACAAAGACAGGTGATTTTTTTTGTCCAAGAAGAAAACAGTCTATACACTTTTGAGGACATCTATTGCACAGCTCAATGCTGTTATATTAAAGCTGTGTCCAAAATCCATACTGCATACTAATTCTGAGCAGGTTTTGAATATGTTGTGTACATGACTAAATGAAGTATACTCAAAACAGTTAGTATGCAGACTTAAAACGACACTAGGAGGACACTATTCTCCCACAAAACAAAAATAACTGTTACATTTTTGGAAAAGCATTTAGCTGTTTCTTTGTTAAGTTTAGCTGGCAGTGGAATCAGTTTTTACAACATAAATATGTTGATTTCTTTTATACTAGCTACAAAATAGTTATATTAAGATTAGTATATAATACACACTGTATACAGATAGTATGTAGTATGAAATCGGGACACAGTCTCTTGAGTTGCTTTAGGCTGCTACCAGCCAGGAGAAAAAATCCATGTAATTCACAAATAAGCGAGGTGAGCGTTCACACATTTTCACAAGTGAACGCTCATTTTTACAAAAGAAAAACTGAAGAAGAAAAATTTTAAGTGCTCGTCCCACTTAAAGATCTGTGCAATTTTTCCAGGATAAACCCAAAGACGCATCCTGAGGCCAATCTGACAGAGAACTACTGTCGTAACCCAGATGGGGACCAGCACGGACCCTGGTGCTACACCACCGACCCCAAAACTGAGTTTGACTACTGTGCCATCAAACAGTGCGGTACATAACTCTGCTTTCTTTTGTCTATTTTAAGATCCTTGGGGTAGTTTAATGCACTTTGTGGTGACAATTCATCCAGAACTTCTGTTTTCTGACAGGACATTTAACGATTCATCTGCTTCTTGTTGTTTTCAAACAGCTGGAGAGAAATCGCCCATGACTGAACCTGTAGGTTAGTTTCTGAATGAATATGAAGCAAGATTTTGAAGTTGATGACAATCCCTTTCATGTGTTTTTTTTTTTTACAATAATATGTCACCTTTTTGTGAAAGCAGAGCCCAGTGAGTTTAGTGAGTGCGGGAAGAGAGACGACCGCTTCCAGAGGACGATGTTGCGTATCGTGAATGGGATTCCCGGGAACTCGCCATGGACAGTGAGCCTCAGAGACAGGCGAGTCTGAGAGCTGATGGTGTTTGAGCTGGCCATGAACAAGTAAAATACACTCTGCTGTGCTCTGTATGATCTCTGACCTCTTGTGTGCAGGAAAGGAAACCATTTCTGTGGAGGATCTCTGGTAAATCCCAGATGGGTGATCAGCACCAAGCAGTGTTTCTCCTCCTGGTAAACTTCATTTATTTAAAGGTTTTTGGAGCACAACCCATCTGTAGGGCCGTTTATTATTAATTCATGAACTGCCTGTTGCAAGCAGCCAAAATCCACCAGCGCACAGACAGAAAACAGTGATATTCCCAAAACATAATTATGTATGCTGAGGTGCAAAACAAAGCCATGCAGAGAAGATTCAGCATGAAAATGGAAAGCTGTTTTTACCAACAACAAAAAAGATAAAAACTAACCGACACTAGGGACTACAAGTAGCTATATTTCAACCTCAGCTACTTTGATTTTAACCATTTTCAGCCACGCTAGCGGCATTACTCTAGGCATGGCAATGTCGGACGGTCAGTTGATCTGTCTGAAATATGGTACAGATATGCATGGTGCCTAGACGGTGAATCCTAAAGATTTTTAGTGATCCCCTGACTTTTCCTCTGAAATGTCTCTGCAACTGTTGGGATGGATTGCCAAGAAATCTGGCACACACGATCATGTCCCCCTCAGGATGAATTTGGTGATGCTTTGACATCACCTCTAGCGTTCAACATTTTTAATTTGTCCAATACTTTGGTTCATAGCAAAACAAATGACATTCCCATCGACCTCAGCTGTACTTTGTGTTTAGTGCTAATTAGCAAATGTTAGCATGCTAACAGACTAAACTAAGATGGTGAACATGGGAAACATTGTACCTGCTTAGCATCCGCATGTTAGCATGTTGACATTAGTATTCAGCTCAAAGCACTGGTGTGAAAAAAAGTACAGCCTCACAGAGCCGCTGGCATGACTGTAGACTCTTAGTCTAGTTTAAAATGTCGTAAGTCCTTTATGGAAGAACAATATTAAGTTGCTGGAGTTCCCCTTAAAGACTTAGGGACATTTCAAAATAAGACATGAAATAAAAAGTGTTGTACTTTGCTTGTATTTCCACGTTTACTCGTCTGCATGTGTGCACAGCTACGTGGACCTGCCCGGGTACACGGCCATGATGGGAACACTGTTTCGTGATCCACAAGAAGGAGAGGCTGGTGTGCAAAGCATCCCTCTCACCAAGATCGTCTGTGGACCTTCAGAGTCTCAGCTGGTCATGCTACAACTGGAATAGTGTGTACTGTCAAGTGCCCCCAGCATGCACACACACACACACACACTCAGACATAGCAATACTTTCCCTCTGACTCTCTGTTTTTTCTCCAGCTCTGCTGAGTTTAATGAACGTGTCTCTCAGATCTGCCTCCCCCCTGAGCGCTACATTGTAGCTGAGGGGACGAACTGTGAGATCGCAGGATGGGGTGAGACGAGAGGCAAGTACAATCCTTAGGAAGTGATAACTTGACACTGAATTCACAATGTGAATACATGTTGCGCTTCATTCAACTACAATATGCTTCCTTTGCAATAATTAATAATAGATGGCTTCCTTAGAACAAGCATCTTGTTTCTGCCCTTGAAGTAATGTTGTATCTAAATGAAAAAGCTATTCAGACCGTTGAGCAACAGATGGCGTTGCTATTTCCAAAAGCATTCAACATCTGTCCACCTTCCTCGTCTTTTCTCCATCTCTCTAAACACATTAGCTTTCAACTCATTCCTCCTTCTCGCTGTTTTTCAAGGGACTGGAGATGAGACCGTCCTCAACGTGGCCCAAATACCAGTTCTTAGTAACAAGGAATGCAACAAATACTTCAGAGGTCGTGTTCGTGAGAACGAGATGTGCACGAGCTCTTTCCAGGGCGGAGTAGGCGCCTGTGAGGTGGGTGTCCATGCATTAGTACACAGTTTAAAAGCTTTATTGTCCATTTTGAGTAGAATATTTTTATTATATATATTTATTATATATTTTTACCCTGGGGCTGCATTCCCTATTTTCTTTATTAAGATTGTTTTTTCTTTTTTTGCATTTTGCCTTTATTAGACAAAAAAGGTCCCCAGCCAGAATCAAACCATGGACATTTTAGTTAATATGGTATACGTCCACTAGGTCGCCATAACACCCCAACACTGAACATTTTCTTTGACATTTACTGCAGTGTGCATTGGCATTAAATGAATAGCTTGACTTTTTGGGAAATACGCTCCTTTGCTCTCTTGTTGAGTGTTAGATGAGAAGGTCGATACCGCTCTCGTGTCTGTGTGCTAACAGAGCCAGGCTAACTGTTTTTATGCTAAGCTAAGCTAGCTGGCTGCAGATTTATATTTACCGTACAGACATGAGTGTGGTATCAATCTTCTCAGTTAACTCTCGGCAAGAAAGCAAATAAGCGTATTCCTCAAAATAAGATAAGATAAGATAAGATAAGCCTTTATTGTCCCACAGCGGGGACATTTTTAGCGTTGCAGCAGCCAGCAAAAGTGTCATATATAGAAATACAATAAAAATAAATAGAAAAATAGTCCTGTACACAGTATAGACAGAAATAAATAATAGAGTGAATAGAGTGCAGTTGTAAGTATGAACAAATAGATAAGATAAAAAAATTGCACATATATAATATACATGTATATGAAAATATTTCACAGCAACATATGAAGTGGATAACATCATGAATACAATATATGTACGAAGATAATGCACAGCAGTAGATTAAGTATAGTAGTGAACAGTCTGCACACTGACAGTCAAGTGTAGATTATCGGGAGTTGTACTGATTATAGAGTCTGACAGCAGCAGGCAGGAAGGACCTACGGTACCTCTCCTTCAGACACCGCGGGTGGAGCAGCCGGTCGCTGAAGGAGCTGCCCAGTGCTGATAGAGTGACATGTAGGGGGTGGGAAGTGTTCTCCAGTAGTGATGATAGCTTGGCCACCATTCTCCTGCCTCCCACCACCTCCACTGGGTCCAGAGGGCATCCAAGGACAGAGCTGGCCTTCTTTACCAGTCTGTCCAGTCTCTTCCTATCCCTGGAAGAGATGCCACTGGCCCAACAGGTCACTCCATACAAGACGGCTGATGCCACCACAGAGTCATAGAAAGTCCTCAGGAGCGCCCCCTGCACTCCAAAAGACCTTAGTCTCCTGAGCAAAAAGAGACGGCTCTGGCCAATGTCGAACTATTTTCTTTAATGACCAAGAACAACAACATGAAGTGCTGAGAATTAATACCTCAAACAGTGATGGTGAAGAAAATCTTTTGATGATGGAAATCACTTTAAGTAAAGCGCGTACAGCTATTTATATGTTCAAACACATTCACCATTTGGATAATGGAGGTGGACTGGACAAGAAGTGACTGCAAGATGTTTCCAACCTCAGCAGTGACAGTCAGTCATAACAGAGACAAATAATGACTCCAGAGTGTTGTTCCTGTGTGTCTGCAGAGAGACTACGGCGGCCCTCTGGCGTGTAAGAACAGGGACTGCTGGGTACTCGAGGGTGTGATCATCCCCATGAGGCGCTGCGGACACCCGGGGCAGCCCAACATCTTTATCCGCGTCTCTGTGTACGTGGACTGGATCAAGAAGGTCATGGAGATGGCTTAGAGACAGAGACCGCCATCCAACAGGGACTGATCAAATCCGCTGTCAAAGCCCTCAAGACCAGTTATTCACTTAACCATATAGGCTACATTTCTTTCTTCTTAGATGTCTGTTTTGCATTAAAAAATATCAACAATTCATCAAAGTTTATTATAAGATTTTTTTATACAAGTTATAACATCACTATATTGTAAAAAAGATGGGGGGGGGGGGTTAGGAGAGCACAGTAATTTGTTGCTTTTAATTTATTTTTATGTGCATTTATAGTTAGTGAATCTTTTCTGCCAGAGTAACTAACTTTAAGTGCATCAGTAGGGGCATTTAGTCATGAATTCCTTGTTGCAAGCAGCCAAAATCCAGCACACAGAATAAGCAGAAAACATTTATATTCCCAAAACATCATCACTTTCTCTGAGATGCAAAACAATTAAGAGAAGATTTATCATTAAAATGTAAAGTAATGTTGTAGCATTTATAAGCAGCAGTATACAAATATTTGATAAATGGTTTATAACTCACTATAATGTAGTTGTAAGCAGATATAAGAACAGTTTAAAATGTTTATTAATGTACAGTATTTGCCAACAATTATAACTTATTCTAGGAAGACATTTTTTACATTATTCATTCAGTATCTGTTAATACACCAGCCTCCACTTATGGGTGCCCACAGGAGGAGTTATAGTTGTTGACAAATACATGAATACTTTAATAACACTTAAATCTGCTTACAACTACATTATAGTGTGTTGTAAACCATTTATTACATGTTTGTATACTGATTATAATTGCTAAATATGGGGACTTAAAGTAAAGTGTTGGCACCAAAAACTAAAAAGGATGCAGGGATAAAAACTAATTGTAGGTTCAGAGGAGAAAAACTGGAGCTAAGTAACTTCCAATAACAGGGGAGGTGTTGGGGGGTTTACGGCACCCATTTTAAGTTCCTAACATCCCCTGTAAATGCACCCTTTACCACAAAACTGTACGCCTCCCCTCCTCTCCCTGGCATTGAATGGAGCTCCGAAATACCTTCTTTGCCCCCAGCCTCTAAAGAAATCCCTCCTCTGCCTGTCTTTTGATGCCTGCCCCCACCTCTAAAGACATGCCTTTGTGCCTTATGCAGAACTGTATGCGCTGCACATTCTTTCTAGTTCTATAGGAGGATTTTTGTAACCCGGTCCTGATGAGCCCATGGAATTCAGCTTAAATAAACCTCAAGATCAGAGTCCAACTGAATCTCAGACACACCAGCCTGCAGAAGGCCACTGAACTCTCTCTCACACACAATTTCTCTCCCATGCAACCCCCCCCCCCCCTCCCTTTCTGTCTTATTCCCCCGTTCTGTATTTTTATCTCTGTCTCTTGGAAACTTTAATTTTCTTTTTTTCTTTTTTATATTTTGTCTCAACAATCAGAAGATACTGGCATTTTATTTTATTTTTTGCAGAATTAGGAACCAGTAGGATTGAAGTGTAGAACATCTTCCCTCTAACTAATGATGGCCAATTATCCTCCTGCTGCACACAGCATTTAGAAACGGCAGGTTGACAGTTATGTTTTCAGCGTTATTCAGTTCACTTTCATTTAGTAATATTTATAGTGGATGACTAATCAAATTCATATATGACTATTGGTTCTCAGCAACTGGTGTTGCTGTAAAAACTTCTGAGAAACCTGACTAAAATGTTTAATAAATTCTTCCACACAAATATGCAAATAGTTTCTTTGTTATTTTGTTTTATACATGTCATGGTAACAGCCTGCGTGTAGCCTGAATGAGATTAACTTTTTGTGTCTTTGAATTCAACATTATGAATTTTTCAAAATGTAACATTCAGGTTTCACAGGATATTTAATGTGTGAATTATTTCTGAATAACATCGTGAAACTGACACTATAAACTGTTCAAATGGAGCCCTGTGCTTCATCTTTGTAACTTAAAGCTTTATATTTTGGTCTCATGCCAGCACGCTCACCTGACATGACTCCATGAGCGGTCCAGCATTAGCCGTCCCTGGAATGTGTATTCACTGAGGTTCAAACATTTCCATCTGTATTTATCAGTTTGTGCAAATTTGCAAAGTTACCTCTTGAAGAAGAATGGTTTTAGGTAAAATTTAGCCAAATGGAGGCAGCATGTAAAGCTTAAACCTTCTTCTTACCTACCTCCTAAATGTGCAACAAAAACTACAATGGAAAGATTTCATTCAAAAATCACATGTCCGCTCTAGTAAGGTGTGATTTTCTTTTTTATTATTATTATTATTATTTCATTAACATTAGAAAATTAAAAAAATATATACATTCTCAGGAAAATAACCGATTAGAGGATAAAACAATAGATGAATAAAAGACTTGAGATGACATCTAAGTAAAACTCTTTACATTTTCTACATAAAACAATTAAGTTAAATTTGTCCTTTTGCTCACATAGGGGGCACATGCTTGTCTGTTCTACTGCTCACTTCTAATGTATGTTTGTATGCAGTGCATGATTAAATTAACCACTTTCTCAGAAACCCCATTTGATATTTCTGTCCTTTGTTATGACTTACAGAATTATGTGTCTAACGCTGTAGGTGGAGATCTAACAGCAGGGAGAGAGAGAGTGAAACCTCTGCTCGAAACGGTCTAGACAGTTTGATCTCACTATAATTTCTACTGAAGCAAACTGTAACTTTTTTTTTTCTCCCTTCTGTGGGGAACTTCCAAGCCCCCAGACCCCACTTTGGGTACCCCGGAACCAGACTCTACCCTCCTGTCTGATGCCCGTCTCTCTCTCCCTCTCTCAAGTGGGTGGTCCGGTGAGCTTTTCGGGGCGGGGTCCTCTGTTTCAACCCTCCTACCCTCGTTCTTTCTTGAAACATGCTTTAATAGAGAAAGTATGCAATGCATACTGCTCAGCTACAACCCCCAATTATACTGCAACTGGGGTATTCGTGACTGGACGTCTGGGGGGATCACACACATTTCCGATTAGAGGAGGAGGAGAGAGAGAGAGGGAGGGAGAGAGAGTTAGACTGAGAGTGAGAGAGAGAGAGAGAGAGAGAGAGAGTTTACCCTTTCATTCCAACCAATGAGACGGTCGATACACTAAGATTTTCATAGTTGTGCAGGAGCACAAAGTGAGCTGACTGTGTGAACTTCCAGGTAAAACTGCAAACCGACCCAAGGTAAGTTGAACTCTGCTCTCGGTGTTGCGTTTGGCGCTGCCTGCATGAACAGGATCTCTCAGCCTAAACATGGAGCCTATAGCCTGAGTGCATGTCTGTATGTATGTATGTTCAGGCTGGTCTGAAAGAGGAGCCTTTGCACCTGTGTTCCTCGCCTTTGTCCTTCTTGGTAAAGTTTTTGCAGCCCTTGCAGACACTCGGTTCATCCAACTTCGGCGGACCTGTTATCTCTGCAAAATCCAACACATTTAAGATCGATTGCGCAAGTGATGGAAGCAGGGGGATGTTGTTGTGTAGTGAGCGCCGAATTTACGCTTTAAAACACAGATGGCCTCGACTGTTGTTTTGGCGTTTTTACGGGCGCCAGTTATTCAACCAAAGTCGGAAAGGATTTGAACTCACGGGTTCGCTGCAGGAGCGCGTTTACGCACCTTCTTTAAAGGCTGTAAAAGAATGTGTTTTTATGGTCGCAATTGCCGCCCATATGCAAAAAGTACATTCAGTCCCGTACTTGACTGCCAAACACAGACGAGTTAAGCGGACGGTCTGCTGCTGGGGAAGAAGTGCAGGACGCTTGTTGTGTTGCTCCGAAATCAGTTTATAAGCGACGAAACGACGTCGTGCGTCTCGTTTGGCTTTAGATCGTTTCAGCGAGGACGTAGATTTCTCAAATTACTCCGACTTCCTGCTTCAGTGCGGCCGTTTTGATAGGCTGTGTTGGCAATTAGTGTTTGGCACATTCCTTACAGAGCTAGACGTTATGGTGAACGACCACCCTGGGACATTACCAACCGCCAACGTAAAGGGGACATTTATTGTTAACGCTTTTAATAAAAAAGTAAATGAATTAAGTAAATAGTATACTTTGAAGAAAGTTCCCAGAAAAATAATATTACAAAAGGATACATTCTTTACAGGGGTGCTGTTAATCAGATATATGATTCACTAGGTTTGAAACAATTAATCCATTAGTCGATTATAAGTAAATTAATCGGTATCTCTTTTGATAATTGATTAACTGTCTCTCATTTTTCCAGCAAAAATGCTATACTATTCCCTAGTCTCAGATTCTCAAATGTAAAGATTTGCCACCTTCTTTTGTTTATTGTGGCAGTAAACTGAATATCTTTGGGTTTTGGGCCGTTAGTCAGACAAAACAAGTCATTTGAAGATGTCACCTTAGGCTTTAGGAACTTGTTGGTGGCTTTTTTCACTATTTTCTGACATTTTATTGACTAATCTAGTTAAGTTAACCAACTAAGAAATTATGGACAGATTAAGACATTTCCTAGATAAATCAATTTCAGTAATAAATTCATTTCAGAAAATAAAAGCAGCAAAACGTCAAAATTGAGAAGCTGGTACCAGAGAATGTGTTGAATGTTGAAAATGTAAGTGATTAATCAGTAGTTGCATGTCAATTTTCTGTCGATTTGACTGATTGGTTAATCGGCTAATCGTCACAGCTCTAAAGTTCACTAAGGGCTGCAATCTCAGATTTGTTAATAGTTTGTCATATTGTAGTGATTCTTATTCTTTACATTAAGATTTTGCATGTAGTAGTTTTTTTCCGTGTGTGCTTCTAAATTATTATCTTAATAAGTTTTACAGTAAAAGCTGTAGCAGCATCAGCACGCCTACAACATGCACAACCCCATTGAGAAATACCTCACAGAGGGCACATGGAAAGGCAGCGTACACTACAGTAGTTGCAGATTTTGGATGGCAGATTGAGTTGTGAATATCTGTGCTACTTTTAGTCGCTGGACACCACTCTCATGTTTCCCTGCATTTGCCAGAGCCCTGTCTGTGTTCCGATGAACTTGGTGCCAAGGCTTATGTATAAGCAGTTCCCACGCTTGCTCTTGGAAAAGGGTCATGTGTGATTCTGAATTATCCTTTTTAATGATACATTAAGCACCCTTTGAAACTCACTGTGGAAATTGTGCAAAAAAGAAAAAGATTTGAAGTGGTATAATGAAGGTGATTATGCTATATTCTCCAAAGGTGATTGCTGCACTGCATTCAAAAGTAGCATTTTTCTTTTTTCACTTTTCTTTGCTTACATCTCCAGCTCCTGATACTCAGGTCTTCTCCTCTTTAAGCCCTCGAGGCCGCTCCTCCAGGCTTTGATGCCCACACTCTTTGAAGCAGGTGGACAGACGCAGGCATGAGTAACAGTGGGACCAAAGAGCCGTCTCCCCAGCCGAGCACCGCCCAGTCACCTCCTGAGCCTCAGCGCAGGGGCAGGGGTCGGCCACGGAAACAGCCGCAGGTAGGACTTCAGTCTTTAAAAGATGAATTTGATCAGCTCCGTCCTTGACTTTAAATCATTAAGTATCATTCTAGTTGCGTGCAAACAAATGATTTTCACTTTTTAGTCATTGACCCGACATTTGATCCCTCCCTACAGGAGCCTGTTGGACCACCGACTCCAAAGAGACCGAGAGGACGACCGAAAGGCAGCAAGAACAAAGGCCCCAGAACTGCACTGAAGGTTGAAACAGATCAGAGTATCTAAGATATTAAATAGTTATTTGAACTTTAATTTCAGAATTGCAACAGCACCTTGTTCCTGCACTCTAGTACAACAATCTGCATTGCCACTCAGAACTTTTTGGACATGCTATATATTTGTACGTTTTTGTTGAATCGCAAGAAATGTTGTTGGGATTTATTGCAAATATCCAAACATCAGAAAATATTATAAGCAAGAAATAGTCATTAGTGAATTTGGACGTATCTGTGACTTCTTACTTTAGTTGAAATGACATCGATCTCTATCACTCCAGAAAAAAGAAAATAAACCATTAACAGACATACAAACATATTTGTCTTGCAATTGATAACATACTGTATATGATCTTAATGGGTTTATCTTTCCAGTGCATCTGCATGAGATGAATCTGGGAGTTTTCCATTTAATACATCCTGAAATACAAAGATTTATGTCTTTTGTAGGACATTAAAAGACCATCAGCAGTCATCATGAGGGCAAATGTCAGCTGAAAACAAAGAAGAGACAAGCTGTTATTAAACCACCCTTTAACCATTCATCTGTCCTTTGTTAGAAAGTAGAGCCCGTTGGGGAGAGACGACCACGTGGGCGACCGAGGAAATGGGTATGGAGCAATCGTTGACAGTTAGAGACATCATGGGGTTGATTGAAAATGTATGTCCAAAGCCTCCAAGGTGTCTGCTGGAGCTGCACAGTCCTTGAGGGCAGCTTTTCCTTCATGTTTAATTAATTTTGTTCCCTCTCTTTCCACAGCCCCAGAAAGTAGTTCAGGAAGCAACTGAAGAGCAGCAGGTGAGGCAAACGAAATCTTTAAAAGAGCTGTAGGGTGGTCCAGTTTTGTTTTGACGTGGCACTTTAAGCCACAGGTTTCCCCTCTCCTGAAAATTTATTTATAATTTAATTTAAATGGGTCTTTGGTTGAAATGACTGAAACAAGGTCCGTGTATAAGAGAAGCTTAAGACATTTTCATGCTCTGTGAAATAACTTTCAGAGGCGTGTTCACTAATAAATGACATGTATAACAAGTTTATGATCTAACAAACAGTGCAGCAGGTTTGTTGCAGAGTCTTTTAAACCATTACAAAGCATTTAATCCTTTTAGCCTCTAAGCATGTGCGCTCTTCAATTTAATCCTCTTCCACTTTAGATTTACCAAAATATTTTTCACCTTTTATTTAATTTATTTATTTAGCTTTGTTTTAAATGAGTTAATATTGCATCAGACTGAATGTGAAGTCACTTTGAGAGTTTGTGACTATGGAGGAATGCAACCTCTGCTTCAGTTGAACAGAAATCTCATTTTGTGTCACACGTTTTACCTTTTGAGTAATATCAGTAACGTTTATGATGCAGGACTAGTAGAAGCAGGGCTGATTTGCAGAGATGATCTCATTTAACTAATCATGAATGTCATAAGCTTGTGTTAAGCACAGAGCTTAAGTTCAGCATTAAACTTAAACTACATTCAAAAGCTTGTTGAACCCATTATAGTGGTGCTGCAGCCAGCAAACTGTGGCCTTCATGATTCCAGCTGGACTACTCTATACTTTAATAATCACTCAGTTTCCAGTTTATTAGATATAACTAGCTATGGTATATGCAGTGTGTTATACTGAGAGGTGTTTCTAATATTTAGCCCACCCTCTGTGATATAAATGGGGTAGACAAAATATTAGAAACACCTCCCAGCATAAAGCAATACAATTCAACAGCACCACAAATTGCATCATCCAAAATGACCGTAAAGTTGAATCAGCACCTCTCTAAAACAGGTTTAACAAAAACTGGACATCGTAACCTTCATGAAGCAAGGATTTAATGTAGTGCTGTTGGAAAAAAAAAAAAAAACAGTTGGCACGTTATCATTTATTTACGGTGATGGTAAAGGGAGACAGACAAAAAACATGAAGAGAGAGAGGGTGATGACAAAAGTCCTCATCTTAGCCACCAAGTTACCAGGTTGTTGTAATTGAATGCATTAGTTTTAGCTAAGTATACCAAATCATTTTTAGACTCTCTATATTATCATTATTACAAATATGTTATATAATATCCAGATAGTATATATATTGCCATTCACACATAAGCATTTGACACTCATTGATGTAGCTGCATATTTTTTGACATCTAGATCCAAACTGACATGTTTTCACAAGTTGAGTAACTACTGTGTAATCATACATGCAGGAAGGGGAGTAGATAGGATGCTTCTCTGCCTGCTTCTCTCAGCAGTTTTACATTTGTCTTTTCTCACAGAATATAGTGTGCCTTAATGCAAAACCGTACTAGTCTAAACTGCTCCAGCTTCCGCGCTCTGGCAAACGCCTCCATAACCACAAATCCAACACATAGAGACTAAGAAAAGGCTTCTTTCCTCAGGTCATCAGGATGGTGTCCTCTGACCTCTGTATATCCTCAACCTTGTCCAACACACTGTCTGCAGCTAATCCTTTGCACTGCCCTGCACGTTGCATATTTGCACGTGTGACATGTACATTTTTCCATATACTTACAATTTTCTATCTTGCTTTTTTTATCCTTTATATTTTTCTTCTAATCCTTATTTTTTACACCAGTCTTTTAGCACAACCTTAGGAGCACGCCACATTGCATTTCACTACATATTTATTTGTGTATGTGAGAAATAGACCTTTGCATCCTAGTACAGTATGTATCATCAGACAAATATAAAACTGCTGAACTTGCTGTTGCTTTGGCACATTTGATGTAAATTGCAAAACAACCAATGCACATGTTCCTTGTGCTTTACGTAAACTGACTTCATGAGGATATGACGAGTTCTTGGAAATGCACAGATGTCGGTGCTGAATTCCCCAGATACACCTCCAGACATCCTTTCGTGACATCCAGTTTTGGTGAATGTACGCCCAAGTGTTTCTGAGAAACTTTGGTTCTTTTAGCCATCTTGTTCATTTGTCAAACAAAAACATTGCACAACAGTTGTCACCAAAGCAGGCAGTTCTCTTGATGCCCCTCGTCTGCCTTATCGCATCCTCTCCACTGAGCAGTTTGTCAAAGATGCTTTAAGAACTGAAACCGTTGAGACAGACTCCCTTTCTGAGATGCATGCACACGAAGGGGAAGAATGAGTCAATGTAGAGAGGGGAAACCTGATCTAGCTGTTCTCTTCCTCTGTCTTCTTGGTTTCCTGACATAACCGTCGTCTTCCTCACATTTCTAGGTCTGACAGCTGGACCTACGTCTCCACACGCAATCAGCCAATGAAATGTTAACACTCATTCTTGTATTCTCGTGCTCTTTCTAGTATTGATTCATTGCCTTGCGCACAATGAGTCATTTGACTTAAAAGAGATAAGACAATAACAGACAAAGTGACAGTGGTTTTGGTCCCCTACTGTTCCAGGGCCCTTCAGAAGAGGCTGAGGAGGGTCCCTCGCAGCTTGAGCCCTCGTCATCTCAGGTTCCAGCGCAGGAGGAAGGGGAGTAGATAGGACGCCTCTCTACCTACCTCAAGGTTTGGCCTCAAACAAACAGGGGTGCAGTCTGACTCCTATCTGTGATGGGGATTCAGGAACACACACACACACACACACAAAAAAAATCATTGCAGACAGTGGTTTCTTGTCCCGATCCGATACTGTACTCTGGTTTTGTTGGTTCACTATAAGAATCAAGAGTTTGGTGAACAAACTCTGTTTTAACATTGATGAATATGATCTTTGGATATGGCTTTTTTTTAAGGGAATAGTTTGACATTTTGGGAAACGCACTTATTCGCTTTCCTGCGGAGAGTTATATGAGAAGATCGATACCACTCTTATGTCTGTACAGTAAATATTAACCTATTGCCGGCAGCTGATTAGCTTAGCTTAGCACAAAGACTGGAAACGGGGAAACAGCGAGCCTAACTCTGTCTAAAGGTAACAAAGTCTGCCTACCAGCATCTCTAAAGCTCACTAATTAACATGTTAAATCTTGTTTGCTTAATCCGTACACAAACCAGAGTGTAAAAAAACGACAATTTTAGTTTTTACGTGGGTTATGTGCCTTTGAGATTTAGAGGTGCTGGTCGGTGGGTTTTTGTCACCTTTCGGACAGAGCTAGGCTAACTGTTACCATTCTTTATGCTAAGCTAACCGTTTTTCGTTGTATCAGTCTTCTCATATAACTTGAGGCATGAAAGCCAAGAAGCGTATTTCCCAAAATGTCTAACTATTCCGTTAAGGATGCCTGCTTTCCTGAACCTCTCAGTGTGTGTGTGTGTGTGTGCGTGCGTGTGTGCCTGCGTGTGTGTGTGTGGTGGTTGAGTGGAGAGGGGGACGGGTTGCGGGTTGAAATGAGAGGGGGTGGGGGGTTCAAGAAAAAAGGAACCAAACTAAACCGTTTTATTGAAACATGTTTCTAAATCAAGTGTCACGAATCCTCATATGAAAATGGGAGCAAGAAGGTGACATTTTTAGCAGTGTTACAATATAAACATGGTGCGCTGAAGTCATTATTATGAAAGTGGAGGTGAAAGGTTTTATTCCAAAATGAAATATCCAATTTGGTAGGGGAGAAATGTCTTGTGTTCTTTGCTCAGAATAAAAAAATGCATAGGATTACATAGCTCAAATGTAAGCGAGAGCACAAACATTCAGATTAATAACCTCAGTGAAATCCTTTTTTTTTCTCTCCTTCCAACCAGCAGAAAAAAAGCACCCAAAGGTTTAAATGGACGTCTCATTTTGGAAAGAAACCCTTCATATGTACTTTAGTCAACAATACGTTTGACGTGTCATTTTACCACACTCAGGATTTTACTATTACAGTGCTTTTACACCATATTGAAACCTCAGGTACAAAACTATTCAGGAACATGTTGTCAGTCTACTCAGTGATAATTATTGTGCTGTGTTTGTTGTGCACTTCTGATCTGTACATTACCAGTATGCCTTGACACAAAGACCTCATTTAAACCGCAGTTGCCCTCAATATCTTAATCTCTCATTCTACCTCAGTAACACAAAAGACAGATGATCTCCAACAAAGTTATTCTCCACTCCCTCAGCAGCATCGACATACACAGTTACTGTACACACACACACACACACACACACACACACACACACACACACACACACACACACACACACACACACACACACACAAACAGGTTCATGTGCAGATATACAACACAGACAGGCAAAGGCTATACATACCAACACACAGAAGCAGACGGTACACTCCAGCAGAGGATTTTACTATCGGTGTACAAAGAAAAGCATCAGTGTCATTTCTTAAAAAACAAAAAACTGTATTTGTTAAAAGCTGAAGTGAGACTCAGTTTGTTCTCCTGGGAAATAAAATGCATCCAATAGTTTACAACAACTTGATGAAACACTTGCTTTTTAGGGTTTAGTTCCTTATGAAACACTTGTTTTTTGGGTCGCTTACTCCTTTCTCATTTTTACTACATCGTGTATTTTCTGATTCTTACACTGTAAATTGTATGTGTGACACTCTTAATTCATGTGATTTTAAAAGAAAAGGCAGCAAATAACCACACGGTGCTGAAATACATGACAGTTATGGAAAACAACACCGCAATCACCGCAGTTATCTTGTATGAAAATTGCCAAATAAATTGTTTTTGAAGAAATTCGTTAATATTAAACACTGCATCAGTAACCCAGTCTTTCCTATTTGGCTATTAAAAGTGAAGATAACTTTCGGTGAAACAGAAGCACACGCAGACAGGCATATTATAAAGTCAGCAAACTGACTCAGTGACATTGTTTATTAAGTAACATCTATCTAAAGTTTGCTAAAATTAGCTACCATGCGCTACTGGTCATACCAGACCAAGGGGAGGCTGTAGCAGGAAAACCCCCTGATTGTATTGAATTGAGGGTGTTTTACTGCTTATTGATTAGACTTTTCTTTGCTGAAAAGTCATATAGTCTTGCCTTAAAGGGTCAGTTCACCCAAATGACAAAGAAACATTCTCATTTACCTCTAGTGGTATCTAGCCATGCAGATAGTTGTGGTTTTATTCAGCCAGGTTTTAAGAGATCTGTTTCGGAGACTTCTGATGGCGCCTCAATACAATGAATGGAATTTTGTTTGTGGTCAAACTGTTGTGTGTCATGGTGTTGAAAAGAGAAACAAAACTAGCTGCATGATTCGATACCACTGGAGGTTCAGTGTAAAAATGTTTGTAATTTGGGAGAACCCACCCCTTTAAGGCTAACTCATTAAAACAAAGTTGTACATTTTATCTGTGAGGAATCACTTATAACTACTAGTCATATAAATGTAGAACAATATTAGTATTATTTTTTTTTTTTTTGTGGACCGGGGATCTCTTTGTCGTCATGGAGATCATTTTTTCTATATATTACCAAATGCTTTCATTCTAAAAATCAAAGGTTAAGAGGTTTCCAGCCTCCAGTCTTTTTTACAAAAATGTTTTGAGACCTCGTCGGTCAGGATTTCTGCACATAAACTGACAGTCTGTTGCAAATACTTCAACTTCCCAAGATTCTGCCCCTGTGTCATCACGGGTGGCAGACATTTATCCAACGTGAACTACATATCACTTCCTAGTTGTTTATTACATGACTTGAATATCACCCATCATTTACTGTATATATCAAGTGTTTCTACCACCTAAAACTTGCTTATTTTTTTATCACTGATGATATGTTGTATCCCAATAATTTGATGTTATTTCAGCATTGTTGAATAAATCGCTGCCAGAAGAGCTTAATTCATTTACAGACAGGTATGTTTTCTTGTTCAGCTGCATTGACTTTACTTTTATTTTTGCCCTCTGGACTACCTCTGAAAACTAACAAGCCTGGGACATCTCTGAGGAAATGTTTGGTTAGTTGTACCTGACCTTTTCCATCAGACCTGCAGGCGATGTGGATCATGAAATCTTGAAATAACTGTCAAACTAGTACTGTTGTAGTCCGCTCATCTCATCTCACTACATTCATATTACCACAATGAATGGAAGTCAGCCTGAAGGGTGCCTCTTAATTTAACTAAGGCTGAGTCAATGTTTGTTATTTTACACGAGCTGTGTCTGGATATTTACTCTACATATAGGGACAATGTTGTTTTGTGATCTTACTGATAGTGTTATACTTACATACAGTACTTGATCCATTTTTTTTAACTATTGAAAAGTGTAACTTGAGAAATCATCTTTTATGCCTTACTTTTAACACCATTTTGTAGTTATGTTATTGATGTGTCCTCATCCACTTCATTAATACAACTCACAAACCTGTGATATATATTTTGTTATGATTCTTTACCATGTGATTTGTGTTATTCTGCTTCTTTTATCGCTTATCAATAAAATATCCCACCTATCAACTCTTTTGTTATAGATTTGTACAAAAACCCATTTTTTTCAAATTGGTTTAAATAGTTTTAATACAGACGAAAACAATCTTTCATTGGTCAATAAAGAAGAAACATAATAAGGAGGGACAGTTCACTTAAGGATGGTAACACATCCAGTGTTCAAGCTCGTCAGGGACGCAAGACCACAAAATCAGTAAAACACAAATTTACACTTCTCTCTTCTTCTCTCACATGGAAGTAGATATTGAAGCTCTGAAGAACTTCACTGACAAGCTACCAAACATTTTAACAGCAATGACACAACATGATTCAAGAAAAGTGCATCACACCGCATTTGTGCACCAAATGATAACAGTGCAAGATCAAACGTGATGCTTCCCGTTACGCTCTCTTATCATACATGCACCCTACGTTTTTTTTTTTTTTTTTTTCATAATTTGAAAACCACTGTCGTTTCACGTACTGTGTCGTGGTGATAAACGTTCACCAAAAGCTCCAGTTGTTCCCAAAAAACAGTCCAGATGTCCCTTTGTTTTTCTTCCTGAGCGACAGTCTGTATGTTGATGAAGCCAGTGGCCCCCGCGAACTGAAATCAACTAATGGAAGAGAGCTGTTAAGCGTTGAGAGCTTTGGCTACATCTGTGAAGACCAGACGACTGGGCCTCTGTGTGGTCCCCTGGGAGGTTGTGAGAGTCTGCAGAGGAGATAAAACCATTAAGATCACATGGTGACTGCAGCCTATTAAAAATGCCAAAATGCATTCTTCACAATGCAATGTTCATCAGAAACCAGGGTTTGACAAAATAATCCTAACTAAGGTCCACTAACCAGCTATTTTACGGGCTTTAAACTGCATTTCATGTACTTCATCAATGAATGGACTTTGCTCAGTTGTCATGGGATTGGTTCAGTTGCCACATGTGTAATGCAGTTTGAAAACTGGAAAAAACTAGTAAGTGGGCCTTGAGCTTGAGATCGTGAGCTTACGTTCATGTTATGAATCTCTGGCTAGTGAACAACTCGAATACCATATAAAACAAGTAAAACTGCACTTATTTATTATCAGTTCTTCTCAACATATTACTCTGACTGTACTCTGCCACTGGAAGTCTACAACATGTGATCATGTGTGTGTCGTACACTCATCATATTGGATTTGATTATTTGAAAATAATACAAAAGATGGTCTTTTCCATGCTTTGTGTGCTCATGTGGCCCCTGGAATATTTGATGTTAATGTATTAAGTTGAGGGAGCACAAAGGAAAGGATGAAAGATAAAATGGATGCAAGGTCAAGTAAAGACTTTGAGTGTGTTGGTGTGTGTCCTTTGTTAGCATATACTTTAATATAGATTAGTTGATTATAAAATTAATTCATATAAAAATCGATTACAAACATCTAACCTACTGGTTTTTGTTTGAGATACTGAAATGATATTGTGAAAAAGAATGAGGATTGTGGGAAAAAAAGAGGTTTAGGGAGATGGTTCAAAAGACACACAGGCGATACTTTACCATGTTTGCCTTTTACCATTATGCCATTGTCAAAACTTAAAAGAAACAAAAGAAAATAAAGATAAATTATGACAGCTTATAAATTTACAGCTATTAATGGAACAAAAGAAACTGACAGTGTAGGTTACCTAATCAGTAGCCTAAAATAAAGCACAGATGTACTGTGATATGGCAGAAATAGAGGCTTTATCATAATAACAACATGTAAAATATACAGATAGACTTAATTAAATCTACAGCTAACCCAAGCCACAAGTATCGCTTTAGTGCACCCAACTGAGGCATCAGAAATCATTTATCATACTTTGATAAAAGGCTGTGTTTTGTTATTGGTGATGTGAAACATTGTCCAAGCCACTGCTCAAAACTTTCCATTAATGTCTATTTAGGAATATGGAGGAATATGAAATATGGTTATCGTGGCTTCTGTGGTCATCGAGTCATTCACCACCTGTGGTCTGAATGGGAGCACTTTCCTTCTAGATAAGACAGTTGCCAAAGAGATACAGTGGTTCATGTGAGGATACAGAAAAAAAAAAAAACTTTCAGTACACTTTCTACCAAACACTTCCCCCTCACCTTGGCATTGGGACCTGTGAGGCTGCCTTCCCGGCCGTGGTCCAGTAGTTCCTGTTCCAGCAGGTCATCTTGTTCTTCAGCCGGGTCAAAGTTGTACATGGGCATGAGCTGGTGCCTCAGCTTCTCCAATCTGTATGACAAGAGGTGAACACCAGTCAGCATTTAAGTAAGAAGAAATTATGCCTGGTTGCAATTCCGGATTAACCTTGTAGGTTACAAATGGGCAACAACTTGCTGTCCCCTACTAACCCTGCACCCACTGCCCTCTGTGCAATGTGTATGTACCCTGTTGTTCCCAGTTCAATCAACTATGATGGAATGATACTTAATTTATGTTAGTTTCTGTACCAATATGTACCATGTGGACACAATATGAACTAAAATAATCTAGCTTTTTAAACTAGGTTTTGACACAGATCTACAAGACACGGCCTTCAAAATAACATAATTCTGCAGGACTTGTTTTAAGTTGATATTATATTTTAGTGGTAAATTCTGTAACACGTATTTATTTAATAAATTACTGACACCAGTTGACATGCTGTAAATTTTGGGCTTTTGGGGCCCTGGGGCAGATGCCTGCCTGCCTGCCTTGCCCAGTTGGTAATGGCAGCCTTGCCTGGTTGTTGTGGGATCAGCAAATAAAATCTTTATAAACGTACCGCTTCCGTTTCCGAATATACAGCATCTAGGATGGAGAAAAGACAGATAAAATGAGAAATAAATACAAGTAGTGTTATTGATAGAAGTAACTTGTCCAAGCTAAATGACTGAGTGCAAGTATATATTACGTCTGAGGTGTGTCAAGACAAATGCACACAAAATTAAGCATTTTACAGAGGATGCAATAGGTCGAAACATCCAGTTCATTCAGAGAAAACGAATTTGTACTGAATCAAATGCTAATTTAGAGACAATATTTTAATGATTCCTTACAATTGCCACTGCTAAGCCAATGACAGTGATGATGCCAAAGGGTAGGAGCACCATTCCCATTCCCGAGCCCTCGATCACCGCCTCTGGAAACATGGTGGCATTGAAGCTGGTCTCGTTCGTCGTTATAGTAACAGTCATTAATGTTGTTCTGGAGGTGATATTGTCTCTGGCGCTCGAGCCCGTCGAGAGGAAGGGGATTGCGGTGGTCGTGGCAGTTGTGGAGAGAAAACTTGTAGTTGCCTTAGCTGCAGTTACAGCCATGGTCAGGTGTTTCAACTGAAGGATGTATTTTCAATCTGCGTGAGGATGTTGTCGTGTCGCTCAGCCTCTAGTGTGTCTCATGGTCGACACAGGTGTCTTCCCTCTGGTTTGAGGTCTGCTGAGGCATTGATGATGCTTTGGCCGTGTGATCTGGAGAATAAAACCTAAAATTAAAACAAAAAGGAAAAACACGAAATGCATTGTTGGGAGTATTAATAAAGGTAACCCAAAATGCTAAAATAGCATTTCCATTTTGCTTCTGTGCACTGATTATTTAATTTAATCTTAATCTAATTTAATCAAAAAAACATTCACACATTTCAGTTTTGGCACACTCCATCCTCGATCATTCAAACCTCGGCTTGTGCCAGCAGGGTTGTGGTAGGTGTTTCAGGCAGGATGTGGGTAGCACAGGCACAGCAGGAAAGTGGCATAACAAACTTGAGAAAATACCGAGGAATAGTAACCACTCAAACTGTAACGTGCACTGTGAGGAAATGTGTCGGCAGCGCGTTCAAACGTCAAAATCAAACTTACACCCCCCCCCCCCCCACACACACACACACACACACACACACACACTGCATCCAAGACTCAGTACACGTTCCTCCCACCCACACACATACTGTACACATCCCCATGAGAGTGAAGAGCAATTTATCCTGAAGATTCACATGTATGAGGAGTTTAAAAACATGTTTTCATTTTAAAGCATAGTTATATGGTGACACAGGAAGGCGGTGAAAATAGACACATGATCCATTCCTCTCCCCTCAGTGCATCCTGTCTGCTTGTGCTCTTAATGAGGAACATGTGCAGCTGAAGCAAACAACCAATGAAAACCGAAGGCTGGATTCAGTCATTGCTGTTGTCTAGTTAACAATCCATGCACTGCAACAAGACAGAGCCTGCAACCTTTGACATCTTTGAATCATGTTATGGTCTTATTACTATGTGTTACTGATACACAGCATGTTTGTTTTTAGTCAAGAGGCACTATATCTCTGCTGTCCTGCACAAACAGCTGAGCTACTAATCCTGACAACGTGACCAGGTCCTGCTCCATGTGTCCTCTCAGATTAGAGATGCATACGTACCTTAACATACAACATGCATGACTTCAGAGGTGAGCTGCGGCAGGCCGGGGTTAGCTAGAGCAAGGAAAATTTCATTGGAAGAGGCAGCATTTCCTCCAGCGGCTGCCCCTCCTCCTTCTCCTCCTCCTCCTCCTTCTTCTCTTCTTCTGCTTCCCCCCTTTAGCAATGCAGGTACTGCTCAGGCTGTTTACACTGACAAAACAGCCATTTTCTCTAAAGATGGACTCCACACACCAAAGAAACCCTATCCCGGCTGCCTCCAAGAGATCCCCTTCCCGTTCTCAGATTGCCTCCTAGGATCTACTCCCCCCGTCTTGCCCTGTCTTGTATTTCACACAACAGAGGCAGCTCTAGGGATGCTGCAAACAGAGATCAGTGCTGCAAGCTCCCTCCCCCTTCACCCTGCAATTGGTCTAATATCTTCAAGATGATACATGCGGTTGGCTCCCTCAGCTGTCTATTTGGCTTTGCAGGGGTGAGAATGGGATTTAACAGCTCTGCACACCAGATGCTGTCAGACCCATGTGAATGACTGCATCCGGGTGGCAGGTCTGAGGAAATTAACCCTATGATGTCTTTTCCCTAACTCTCAATCACCTGAATTTACAGAAACAGACCGAAAAAAAGCAGAAAAAAGCACTGACAAATCACTCAGATTTTTTTTTTTAAACTTTAATGTAAAGGATTTGTACAGTTATTCACAAATCACAGAGATGAGTGATTGCACACATTTCCATTTGTACAACTAGAAATATGTGGAAAACTAAAAAATGACTGTTTTATAATTGTGTGTAATTGTAACACATGACAGCTGCAGAATATCCACAAGGTCTTCAGCTCATTTTGAACAAGTTCCCAGTCATCATGGCCACAAATTCTGAAAGAGTTCAAATCAGCAGTAAATAGCTTAAATACATTTTCTTATAATTTACTTATTACACAACAGTTATTTCAATCTAAGGACACAGTTTTGAATATAGTAGTGTATTTGAAAAGTTTTATTAAAAAAAAACACACAAAAAACTAATGTAAACAAATGAAATTCTTGTCAGAGAAAACTACAATATGGTAAGGATCATATCTTTTTGTAATTTCATTTCCTAATACACAAAAATAGTTGGCAGGTTAAAGAGTTGTGTAGTCAACCTAAAACATTAGCAAACAAGAACGTAACTTTTCAAGTAAATTTAATAAACATTTTAATGAAGGCTGTAGTGTTCAGAACATTTGTTTCAATTTCATTTTTCAGTATTTACATGTTACATTTGTATTATTAAATTTGTATTAGTAATAGTAATTCTGACAGAAAGAAATTGATCTTAAAGATCAAGAGAACAAAATTTCTACAAAACAGAACAGCAAGACAGTGCTGTCAAAATGTAGGCTACACTGTGATAACTTTGTTTAACATTAAACATATAATTTATTATTTATAAAAAGTATTTTATGGCCTGTAATTTAGATCATGAATATTCATTCATACCTTCATAATCAATGGTTCCATCTCCATCTTTATCTGCCTCCTTCATCATCTGCTCCGCCTCGATCTCATTAAGTGGTTCCCCTGCATTCATCAGTACATATCTGGAAATAACCAACGTTAACACTGATAAACACAAACAGGTGGGCATGTTTGCATTTACTGAGTTTTTTCTTATCTGGATTTTAATATGGGATCTAAATAAATAATTACTTGTTGTACTTAATTACATAGTTGAGTGTAGTGCAATCCAGGATGCAATAGATCAAATTAAGAGTGTAGAGAAAATATTTATGTTTTTTTTCCTGTCACTTACTTGAGTGTGTTCCAGTCAATATATCCCTTGGCCTCTTTGTCAAATACTTTAAAAGCAGCTCTGAGTTCAGCATCCTGGTTCTTGGTTCTTTCGTGGTACAGTGCCATCAGACCCAGGAAGCTATCACAGTTAAATATCCCTTTACCTGAAATGTCACAAAAATAATCAGTTCAAACAAAACATCATTATCTGTGTGAAACTTTTGTTTGTTAGTTTGGTGGACAGAGAGAGTAGACAAAGACATATATTTAAGCCCCTGTTCAAGTCACATGACAGTGACTGGAGATTTTTGTTATTTGTTATTTTCTAAATGATCATTTTCACAGTGATGGTACAAAACATTTGGTATTATTAGGGAACTAATTGTTTGGATTAGGCTGTAAATTACTGAAAAAAGTGTGAAATTTAGTAGGAACATATTCTACATCAATAACATCTGAATTTAACAAACCTTTTCCAACTGTCTGACTGCAGGGTGTTAGCTTTAACTCCAGTTCAATTCTGATCATACCTTGAGGTGTGTGTGTGTGTGTGTGTGTGTGTGTGTGTGTGTGTGTGTGTGTGTGTGTGTAAGTAAAGCCCATTATACACATATCACACATAGTGAAACACTGACACCTAGTGATTAATGTGGTAACCTGCAGTAAAAACAGAATACTGCAGTATTAGATAATGTCATGCTTCTTTATAATGCACTTTGGAAGATGTTACTCTTGTTAAAATGTTGCACATGGGTTTGCTTTATAAATCCTAAATCCATCTAGATTTGCAATTAAAATCCAGACTCAATCGGCTGCAAAGGGTAATTCCAAATATATCTTTAAGATTAATTTATCTTAACCTTATCAGAACTAGTGTCAAACATTCCCTTTATTTACCTTCCAGCACTGTAGCTAATGTTAATTACAAACTTTAGCTAATGTGAATGGCCAGGCTATCATTACAGAACCTAATTTAGCACTTTAATTACTTGGTTTGGGTCGAACTTTAGACAGATAAAACTTCTACTTCCAACCTCACCTCCAGGTGCAGCTCATACATGCAAGGCTTGCATAAAGGCATTTGAAGGAGTTGCACATGTATGTAAATAGGACCATCTTAAAATATAACAGTCAAATACATCACCACCAATATGGTCTAAAAAATAGAGTTGAGTCAACAGTTTTCTGACGAGTATATGCTTCAAAAATTTACAACTTATGGCAGGGCTGTTGTACAGGATGACATTTTATTTATATACCCATAAAGGTTATAAAGCAGATCTAAGAATAACCATTGTGATTTTAGTTAAATGTATTTTAGAGAATGATATATTTTCATAGTATAAGGTTTACAGCCATTGCAGGCTTATATTCACCATCTTTGTCCACATCTTTGGCCATCTGGCTGAGCTCTCTCTTTGTGGGATTGATTCCCATTAAACTCATCAGTCTCTCCAGTTCCTGTGTCTTCACATCGCCATTTCCCTCTTCATCGAACATCTCAAAAACTCCTTTGTACTCTGTGATCTGCTCTTGTGTTAACTTGCTGGCCTGTAAGAAAGTTGTTCAGGGAATTGCAGCATTTGATATTAGCAGTTAGAGAAGATCGGTACAGCAAAGCTTCTGGAATTACATGATGTTGAATTTGACAATGTCAATTACATATGTTAGAATTAACAATTTTGTATGTGAAGTTAGTTCCTTTGTCTTAAGGTTCTCACCATTTTCTCTGGTAGTCCAAACACGGCTGAGACAAGCACTGTGACAACAGTTACTGTAGAATGAGAGGATGTCTTAGCCTCATCATCACTACACTTCTAATGCTCTTTCCCCAGAGCTTAGAACAGCATGCTTCAAGACCTTTTATGGCACTCAAAGCTTGCACTTGCTAATCACCCATGAGGAATATTTGGATACTGATCTCAACTAACAAATGGTAAACAGCATAGTTACATAGGAAAATAAGTGGTTCGGCAAAGTTGTAATTAGTTAAAATATAATCTCAAAGTACCCAAGGCAGAAGGGGCTAAAGACAAGATAACAAAATATTTAAACTATTAGATGCATTTCCTGACCTCAACATCACATGGTCCACTTATGGGAACTGCAATTAGCTTGCTGTTAGCCATTAGCAGGTGTTTGTGCAGCCCTCAGTTACTCTCATGAAAGCAGACAGCCAAATAAGGAGGCACTTAACTAAGTTATTTCCAACATTGCAATGGGAACATTAAGAATTCACATTTGTTAGTCGAGGGGAAGAGCTATGAATCTCTGTATGCCGCATGCCTCCAATGATCCTCTGTGTATTAATAGAGTTTGACTGAAGATACAGTACCAAGTAAACCAAAATGAAAACTGTAACACAGACTTTATCAAGGTATTGAGGCTTAATATTTACATCAGCTGATGGTCAGCAAGTTAATCAATAAAAAACTACAGTTGAAATGTATGTTTTTCTATCCTATATTATATTTTTGTACACTTGTGATGAACATTTTCATTGTTTCATTGGGTCATAGTTTGACTGAAACACAATTAAAGTCATAGAAGTCAGAACCAGCCATAGAAAAAGATAGTTCCTTTTAGACAAAGTCAAGTTTGGATCAATCTTGTAGAGGAATGAATGAATAAATGAATGAAAATGCTGGTCAATTTAACTGACTGAAATAACCAGACTACATTCATTGGGCTCCTTCTGACCTACACAACTCAGTGGAAAACAGAGTTTACTTGATATATGAAAGGGTTTAAAAATGACAGGCCAAAAAGATGTTCTCCTACATTTGCCCTGACAGTGTTGTAGGTAATTTGCACACAGGTGCACGTAGAACTGCAGTATCTACAAAGCAATATTATATATGATCAGGCAAAGCAATGCCGAAATACTGTTTTCTTCCTGCTTCTGCATCTTTGCAACCCAATTAATGTGCATGTCATGATCAAATGCTAGTATCAAACATCATAACAGGGATGATCCTGAAAATCAGACTGAAATGCCATTTTGTTTCACTTGCGGGGTGATTCAGAGGTCTAGTACCAGGCTATTATAATGATCATTCAACTGAAAGCAACTATTTTATTCCAACTGTCATATATGGATGCTTCATATACAAAGTGTTTGGTATGTTGTGTACTTTTCTTTGCTGGTTTCTGATACAATGCACCTTAGTAGGCTACTGGAATGAAATGCAAAACAATGTGGAGACACTCATTTGTCTGAGGGATTTAACATTCTACTTATTGATGTGTTTAATAGTCCTAGGCCTACTTGTTATTTTTTTAATTACTGTGTGTGTGATGACTGTTTTGTGTGACTGAATTGTCTTGCTGTAATGTTGTATAGGCCTAATATGTAAGTTGTATATGCAAGTCTCTCTATTTGTGACATTTCAGGGAAATGGATATAGGCTATGTTTAACTGTGACAGCTTCCTAGAATTGCACCACAAAAGGACCAATAACACACTTTGTGATTCAAAAATCCATCTTTCTATTGTTTGCATTCTGAATCTATCTGCTCATGTACCAGAGAAACACAGTAAACTGCACTACACACTGTTTCCTAATTAGCTAAGGCCAGATTGTGTTGTTGACACTGCTATTATTAGCTAGATAGAAAGAGCCCTGCTGAAATCATTAATGCCACTTCCTACTTTAGGAGCCAAGTTGGGGCCCTACTGACCAACTGACTCAGCCTTTCAGTGAGACTGGGTTGCAGGAAGAAGAACCCCCCCCCCCCCCCCGTGTTCTCTTGGCTTTCAGTTCACTCTAATGAAATGAACATGTGCACCAAATGAGAAGCGCTAAACACTGTTCAAAGTGATTGATCGCGCTCGCGCCTCCAGCTGTAGTTGGATAAAAACACCAATCGAAGGTTCTCTGCCCGTCGATGCTGCAGCGTGGGGTTTCCCAGCGCCGACTGCAGGGTTACCGCGCCCATCTCGCCGTTCGATGGCCGGACGACAGCGTTACTACGGAAAGGGCAGATGCTAAGCTTGGCAAAAGGGAGACAGTAGGCTGTCTTGTTGAATGAGGTATAGTGGCTTTAAAGATTAGCCTTTTTGTCTGCCTGGGCAGTGTCTTCAGGACGAGGCTAGTGGGTGTGACCCCCCCCCTCCCCTCTCCGGTTGGTTGACTGGGCTTGTCGAGCTCCCCAGCCGTAGCCGCTCCTCGGAAAACTAACGCTAGCTGGCCGGCTAGTTGGTAAGCTAGCGTTGCGGTGCTCGTTGATGCGTGGATCGGAGGTATACGCCGTCTTGTTTTCCAGTCAATGCCAAAACGCAAAAACAAACGCGAATTGAATCAGGTAAGGTGACATAAAACGACGGCAATGCTGCTGCTACATCTTTCACAGTAGCCGTTAATGCCATTAGCTGATGAATTGTGGCGGAGTTGGACCGTCCGGGGGTGGGGTAGCGATAGCTAGCTCCCTAGCCGTTCAGTTAGCTGCGGTAAGCTAACGTCAAGTTGGCTATTTTATCTCAAGCAAATACAAGTAGCGAAGGTACAAGACTGTCTGCCGCGGTGGGTCCTGGCGCCCAGCATTTGCGGCGGCGGATTGCTACAAAACTTATCTCCATGTTACTGGCTTGTGTGTCCGGTCACCTGAGGTAGATTAAACACTGTTAATGTTGGCGAAAGCCCCTGGCTGGAGTTGAAGTAACGTTAATGTTGGCCAGGGAGGCTTGATGTCAGGGATGGCCCAGCGGAGGTGCTTCTTGGCCTAAAAATACAGCACTTAAAGTACTGGGCAGTTAACAGCCAAAATACATTGAAGACAACTGTATTAATAGTGTTAATAGTGTTGCACCTTAAGGTTCATAGTTAGTACTGGGTTGCTTTGTCCTCGAAATGTGCATTTAGAGATGTTGCTGTCGGTAGACGATGACACACTGGGTTGGGCTGGAACAATACACGTCCCGTAAACAAATTAACAGCAAATATTGGTTATTGGCGATAGCAACGCAGCCAGAATCGCTAGTTAACTTGAAGATTGAACAATATATTTACATATATATATATATATAATGTGTATATATATATACAGCCACACTTTATTATCATGAGTTATTGTAGTCGCGTTAACACCCTATTTTTTCTTTTTTTTTTTTTACAAGCCGAACTAATAAGTTGGCACATCGCAACGAAACGGCGGCTCCGGTGCAAAGCCTTTAACTTGGGTTAGTAATGCAAGTTATTTATCACCAGTTAGCTAATTGGCAGTTATGCAGCGATGGTTGGTAGATGGTTAACTACTTTATGAAAAATCACCCGCATCTGTTGTTGCATTTTTAAAAAAATGTTTTTTTGCTTACTGAAGTCAAACAGGCCATCGCCGCCCGACCTTGCAGTTTTTACTGACTCAGGTCCACTACAGGATTAGTTAAGCAAATAAATAAACTGATGCGTCGTAATTAAATCATCTGTGCCCTGTCGGGTTTAACGAGATTGTTAGAATGTAGGTAAGTGGATTTCTGGAGGCCAAGCAAGCACCGAGTTTCTAGGTTTACCTACTATGTTGGCTTAAAAGCTAACTACATAGCACTCCGTGTAATTGCGGAAGAGCTGCTGAGTCTACCCTTAAGTGGCTATGGTTACGTGTTGTTTTGCATTAGATGCTTTTAGCTATTTGGTTCATCTGTCATGAAATCTAGCGGGTATTGCGTTAGATCAACTTTGCTTGTGTACCGGTCATTGTTAAAGCTCAAGCGAAACTGTTACTAATACAGTGACTGAGTACATTGCTTTCTTGAATACTAGCTCTGCCCTGCCTGCAGGCCTACACTGTCAAGCCTGCTAGCAAGCTAACTAGCGGACAGCAGTCTGCAAGATGGCGTTTAGCTGCATCTTCTCAGATTTCCATCAATGCAAGTCATATTATCATTATTATCATATTGTGCAGCGTTCAGTAAATGTAGAAATTCGATTAGACTAGTCGGATACCAATAGTCTAATCCTCAGTATTTTGCCACGTTATGGTGCTGAATTGCAACAGATTTTCTCCTGAAATGTGTAGAGCCTCTTTAGCCAAACCTTCTAAACAAATGAGTGTAACAAACTGACTAAAACAGCTACCCAGCAGCCATTCAAATACAATGCAAACTATTCTACTGTTGTAGGCAAATCACAGTACTGCATACAGTGACTAAGTCAACTATCAGCACACCACAAACAGTGTTGGGTAAACCTGTGCACAGACATCGCTTGATTCTATTGATTTGTACTCTTATATTTTATATCTAGCTGTCATGCAGTAGCTTAATAATTTCTGTTTACTTGATTATTAAGAGTGCCAATTGTGTGTATTTTATATATATATATATATATATATATATATATATATACACGGATTCCTTGAAAATGCAACTTTGTCCTAGTTTATTAAAGCAAGCAGTGGTACTAATTGTACCGAATCTGGTCACACTGGACAACTGGAAGAGAGTGACTGTATTAGGCTGGTGATTTTGCAGGGAGCATGAAAATCCAGGCACTTACTTTAAGCATGTTGTGTGTAAAAGAATTAAGATTAAACTCATCCTTTTATGATTGGGAAAACATATTTCTAATGCCTGGGCTGGCTCTGCCAGCTGTTTATGTTAGTGGACATGGATAGGATTAGAGACTCATTGACTGAGGATTTTAGCTTTTAGGATTATGTAGTTGCTCAGTGATATTGCTGGTTATGGCCTTTTCTGTGATCCAGCTTTAGACCTGTGAAACATTGCATTATCATCATTTAACAGTACAGATAAGCTGACTTGTCCTTTGAGAACAGATGTATACTACTGCAGATATACTAAAAATTTAACTGGAAATGTAGGAGACACCTTTTGAAATTAGCAGGGACAGACTGCCCTTAAGGGACCTGAGAACAGCTAGTGAGCTACAACTCCAGGCTGTTTGCCACTGCTCATTGTTTATCATGCAGTCAGCTGACCCTGATCAGGCGCTTGGAAAGGAGAAGTGATGAGGGAGAGGAACTCCTTAACTGTAAGCATCCACAGAGGTCAATGGGAAATATTTCTGAATGTGGAATATTTAAAACTCAGATCTATAAAATGGCCCCAGGCTATCCCACTTTTGGATTTACCATTGTAGTTTTATGGTATGGTATAAAACAGTTAAGAATGAAAATGAATTGCATCTTGTAATTGTTTGAAGTGTTTATAATTTTAATATATCACTGAGGAGCTATTCAAGGAGTTCACCATTTAGTAGTGACAGAAGCCTGTCAGGTTTAACTCAAAAGCCTTTAATTTCATTAATCAGAACTGCAACTGAAAGCTAAATAATAACTTCAGAGTTCAAATTGGGTAGCATTATTTTGCTAATAAATCATTATTAAAACATAGTTTAGTTATCTTTTTCTGTCTGTTATCTGAAAATACAATTCAGCACAACTGAACTTGAATTGAACTGATTAAACTAATTTAATTTTCTCACAAAGAAATAATGTATCAATTTGAGAAGTTGAGAATATTGTTTTTAAATATCAACTGTACTTTCAGAGGTTTTCAAGGTGAGAACGGCATTCTGCAGTCACTTGATGATACTGCATAATAATTACGTTCCATGACACGTTTATTTATAGATTAATGAGTAAGAGGATAACCTGTGTTTTAAAAAGGTCAACCAATCAGAGGACCTAAAGGATAACATAGTCAGGTAGAGAAGATTTTCAGTCTTGTCCTGAAACCTCCAGTGACAAATAGGCCTACTGACTGAAACACACCAGGTAAGGTAACTGGCAAGGCAAGATTGGTCAAACTGAATGGTGCAGTGCTATTCCCAATCTGTGTTAAAGCTGAATTAGATTTCTTTTTTCAGAGTTCGAGTGTGCTAATGATCATTTTCTTTACATTGTAATGTTGTACTCTGTGCTGTTACATGCGTTATGCAAAGATCTGCTATATTCATTTTTTTTTCCTTCAAGATACAAGAGGGCAATTCGTCCCTCATAGATGCAGCTTGTACAGATGATAGTTTTTATAAGTGATGAGAGTTACTATGTACTTAAAGAGGGTTTCTGGGCTGGCTAATTGATGTTGCATTTGGTCAGTATTGTGTGAGCATACTCTGTTTTTGTTGGTAAGCCAGTTTTCTGGGCGTAGTCAGAAATGACTGTCTGATTTAGTTCCACCTAAATATTCTGTACCATTTTAAACATACACACTCACACACATTAAGAGTATTATTACAAATTTGATTCCTAATGTACTTCTTTTTGACAAACATGAATAATTAATTAGATGGATCTGAGCACAAGGGTATCCATTTTCCAGGATAACTGGAGTTGATTACCGATCAGTGACTATTTCACAATCTAAAAATTATTTACCTTATTTTTATATATATATATATATATATATATATATGAGTATATAGTAACTGTTGCTTGCGGTCATGTTGCCATTACGTTGTTGCATTGTGCTAACTTTACAAAATCTGCTTTTTATTGCTTTAAATAAGTAGACCTGGACCGTACATGTCATCAAACAGTTGGATTGCCATAAGTGTCACAATATGCTGCAGAAATTGACACATATAAAATGTGTAACTAAAATTAGAATACCAGATTAATTTGCTTATTTTTACTCAAAATTGTGCCTTTTTGATTTGGTTAAGGTAATCTGAAAATACGGTTTCCATGGAGTGTTGTTTCGTCCAGTAAATGTTGTAATCTGTTTTTATTCTGATATCACGGTCCATGTAAATTAAGTCAGTGTCTTGTACAGGACAGGTCCTTACGACTGGAGTGTTTGCTGTCATTTTTCTGGCTTCCCTAAAAAAAAAAAAAAAACTCTTGAAATGACTTGAAATAATTTATTTGCTTTAATAAATGAGACTTGATGTAGTACAAGATATGGTTATTATATTGGGATTATGACATGAGTTTTTAAAATTCACGTTATTAGATGAACTTTTGAGTTTGCCTCGAGGCTCTGTATTAATATAAGTGGCTTATTGATCACTTGGCTAAAATTCTGAATATCCCAGGGATTGAGGTCAACAGGATAATGACTGCTTTTCGGATCATTGGAAAGTCATGCCTTAACAGGATTTGGCTGGCAATCTAAATTGTGTGTCAGGATTATGTTGGTGCCATTGAGGTGGGAAAGTAAGGTTGTATTGTAGGTAAACAATTTAGTCGATTGAAAAGTCAGTTAAAGTGACTGTGAGCTAGCTGAAAATCCTCTTCTACCATTAGCTTCTGCCGTTAAGAGATTTGGTTTTGTCTGAGCTGGGTTCAGGCCCACTTTGCTTATGGTTGAAAATATGACCTTGAATTTCAAATGAAGACTTGTGTGAATGATTAAAGTGCTTCTCTTTATTCTTTTTTTTAGATCAACAAGTGCCCCGGTAGCTGGAGTAAGGTAATTGAAAAAGCAGAATAAAATGAGTGAACTGGACCAGTTACGCCAAGAGGCAGAGCAGCTCAAAAATCAGATCAGAGTGAGTAACAAACTGTTTTTTTAAACACTTTTTATATGCCATACCATGAATTATCATTAAAATGCCATTTTAAGTCAAAGTTAAGCCGATACAACAAAGATAGATGTGAGATGGAGAAATCATGTCCTAAAGATTTGAGTTTTTCTTCATTTCAGGATGCCAGGAAAGCATGTGCAGATGCCACACTATCACAGGTATCATTTAACATTCTGATCTTTATTTTAGGTTGACAAGCATGTGGTCTGAAATTAACCAGAGTACTTAATGTTTTGCAGATCACAGCTAATATTGACCCCGTTGGGCGAATCCAGATGCGTACAAGACGAACGCTGCGGGGTCATTTGGCTAAAATCTATGCCATGCATTGGGGAACAGATTCCAGGTAAACCAGCTGCCAGAATTTAGGACTCATAGGGGGCAGGGAGATTTTGTTAATGTTGTTGCATTCTGCTTTATGTCAAATGTTGAGCAGAAGTAAGACGATGCCTAAATGTAAGAGTTGTTACACTGATGCGGTTGATATCGTTTTATTACATTATGTCTTTCAGCAGTTCGGCAGGCATCTTTTCCCTGCGGTCCTTTTTCCTCAGTTTTTGGCTCATGATTCTAGATAAAAATAGATTTTGTGTGACAACTCCAATTGTTGTCGTGGTGGTGTTTATATTGCTGTTCTCATTTGTGTAGGCTCTTGGTCAGTGCCTCTCAAGATGGCAAACTCATTATTTGGGACAGCTATACCACAAATAAGGTAAGTAATGTTTTTGACATATTAATAAAGTATTGGTTGAATCTGTGCCATCTAATTGGAAAGCAAAGTAATAACAGCAGCAGTTCAGAAGGCATGTCAGTGTTGCCATCTAAATACAAATAAAGTAATAGCTGCTGCATTTTTAAAACTTGAGGCACTTGGCGGGCAAAGCAGATATAAATGAATGATATGGGCCTGGTTTCTGGTGCTTCGCATCTAAGACACTGCATAGCTTTGTTCCTGCTGCACCATATTTTGCGGCATGCACCTATTCTCGTGGAACTCGTAAGGTTATACTAGAATTAGAAGGAGGAAAACTAAGTCTGCCCATGCTTCAAAGGGGTTGCAGATCAGCTGAGAGAGAGGCATTTGTGGCCTTTGCTTTAGGGCGGATGTGTCTGGTGTGCAGTAAGTGGGTTGGGTGGAAGTGGTGTGCAGTTTCCATGCGTAATAGGCAATTTGGCCCTCTCTACCACAGACAGAAAATTCAAAATAGAGAATTATGCTTTGTCAGGTTCCAGTATATTGAAGAAGCTTTTGTGGTGACACTGAAAAAACCTTTACATGAAGCTTGATGCAGCGTGCAATAAATCCAACGGGGAATTAAAAGATTAAAGGGTCATTCGTCCAATGTATCTCTAACCCTACTGAGAAGATTGCAGGCCAGATTGAGGTCAGAATTGTATATGGGATACCTTAATGCGTACAGGGTCTCACAAATAGAAACACTGCTAGTTTCAGCCACATTATACTGTCTGTGAGCGCCACTAAGTAGCAGTGTATTGATTGATATACAATATTATGTTTCCATCAAAATGGAAATGATTCGGGCATGATTATACAGGATGCTATCTAATGTCTAAACGGTACATTCTGCACTCTGTTCTCCTTTCACTCGCTCTTGTTAATTGGGTCACGGGTGCTTCACTTGGTGACCTGGCCTGGAAGTCACTCTGATTTTGGGCTGGGTGCACAAGAGCAGTGGGTGTTTTTAAAATAACAAGTCTATCATTAAAATTACTTAGAAATATATGTATCAGACTCACAGATAATGACACTGGTTATGGATGTTGTACACTATCAAATTATAATGGCATCCTGGTATTAACTTCATAAAAGGTTGATCTCCAATAAATATTAAATGTGACTTTTTTTTTTTAGCTACCAAACTAGTATATAGCTTCTGTAATTTTTGGATGGAAGTAAATTAACATTTGTGTGTTTTTCGTTTGTTGTAGGTTCATGCCATTCCACTTCGATCTTCCTGGGTCATGACTTGTGCATATGCACCTTCAGGAAATTATGTGGCCTGTGGTGGCTTAGATAACATCTGCTCCATTTACAACCTGAAAACACGCGAGGGGAATGTACGTGTGAGCCGTGAGCTCGCTGGACATACAGGTATCTACTCATTTTTTCATTAGTCATGTAACATCTTAAGCATTACAATGAAAGTTGTAGCAAATTACAAAATATTGGTTTAGGTTATCACTTAATAGTCGACTAAAATGGATTGCAAAACTAGAATAATCTCAACTCCATGTGCCAGATCCTCTGAAATGACCTACAACTATAAGTAACATTCATCTAAAACAATGGCATGCTATGGTGTAGTCAACATTATGAGGCCATACTATATGTTGCATGTGAAACATTTTAAGCAGATCATTGGTGTGACGACATTTTAAAATGTATTTGTAATCACATTACCTCAGAATTTGTCTGAAACTTTTAACCATTATTTGAAATGCAATGAGATTGGGAGCATAGACATGGAAACCAAATGCATAAAGCCACTCATAAAAATGTATTCAGAAATTCTACTCGGGCAACACAGCTGCATGTCTGAGCAAGATGGTACTTTTAAAAATCAATTTATATCAATGTCTGTAATTCCCAAAATTGAGATGTTCTGAAATCTAAGAGCAGACTTATTTACTGTATATGATTCTGATGATGCATATTTGTGCAAATATGGGAGTTAAATGTACACTGCTAGTTATGTTTCTACTGCTTGTTAATGTATATAACTATTAATAACTCCTCTATTGATTCTTTGAATATCAGGATACCTGTCCTGTTGTCGCTTTCTTGATGACAACCAGATTGTTACAAGCTCTGGAGATACCACTTGGTAAGTAAAAGGATCACCTACATTGAATTGCTATACTGTGTTGTTATCAAAGCGAACAGTATCTTAATCGTGTATTTTATTTTGTAGTGCACTTTGGGACATTGAGACTGGCCAGCAGACAACCACATTTGCTGGACACACAGGTGATGTCATGAGCCTGTCATTGGCCCCTGACTCACGGTTATTCGTCTCTGGTGCTTGTGATGCCTCTGCTAAACTCTGGGATGTTCGAGAGGGCATGTGCAGACAGACATTCACTGGCCATGAGTCTGACATCAATGCCATCTGTGTAAGTTATTCAAAAATTCAAAACTGTGCTTTAGCATTTTTTTCTTTTAGTTCTTTCATTTTTTTTAAACAGCTAATTATATAGATGTATGTGTATTCCTCTATTGTGCATTAATGATTTCTCTTTTGTCATTTTTAGTTCTTCCCTAATGGCAATGCCTTTGCCACGGGCTCCGATGATGCCACCTGCAGGCTGTTTGATCTGCGTGCCGATCAGGAATTAATGATCTACTCTCATGACAATATCATATGTGGCATCACCTCTGTTGCATTCTCAAAGAGTGGCCGTCTTCTTCTGGCGGGGTATGATGACTTCAACTGTAACGTGTGGGACACACTAAAAGCTGACCGTGCTGGTAAGTAGTTGAAGTATGATCTGAAATAGCAGCCCTATTTCCTACATGTTACAAAAATACTCTTGGGTCGATAATTAGACAAAGTGATCAAATGTTCTTGTTTTCTTGCTGTCTTGTTTTTTATTCCTGTAGACTAAATTACACTTGTACTTTTCTAGGTGTGTTGGCTGGACATGATAACCGTGTTAGCTGCCTGGGAGTTACTGATGATGGCATGGCAGTTGCAACGGGATCCTGGGACAGTTTTCTGAAGATCTGGAATTGAAGCCTGAAGGTTCCTTTTTTTTTTAATTTTATTTTATTGTTTTATTTTATTTCACATTTTCTTAAATTTGTACCTAAGGCTATTCCTAGTCCTAAACCTGTGGTTGCACATGTTTGTTGAAGCTTCATCTTTTGCTTGGCTGAAGTGGAAGCTGACATGCTCTTGTGCTACTTTTGTCCCCTTACAGGTTTAAGAGAGTTGTGGGTTCAATGAAATGTCTTTCTGTTTGTTAGTCTTTTGCTGCGGGTTTGACACACCAGTTAGCTTGAATGGATCTTGGCATTCTCTTTTGACTTACGTGATCAGCAAAACATTCTTGCCCCTATGTTTTCACTAAGCTCTAGATAAACATGAGGACAACTGGAACTATGTCTGGCATTTGTTTAAGCTTAATTTCTTTTCAGTACAAGACATGCTGTACGGAGAAACAAACCCAACTGGTCGAGGTGCATCTATTACACTGGCCAATTAGTGCACTTCAAATAGACATTCCAACCACTTTAATATCAAACCTAACTCCAGTAGTACAGTATTAAAAAAGTGAACATTGCTGTTGTGATGTTGCTGCCAACTGTAGAAAATAAATATTCCACTGTAAAAACTGTACATGTATGGTTTCAATACATTTTTATTACACCGAATTCTTGGGAAATATTTGATGTCTTAGATTTGGCAGGCTCCCCCAAAATTAGGTCTTAAAATGACACTTGACAGGGTCCGATTATCTAAATTGTAGATCAGGTTAGTTAAATTCTAAATTTCATTTGTCTTTGTTTCCCAGATGTTCTTTTAACTCCAAAGTTGACTGGAAGACCATTACAACTTCAGAATGTTCACAGCATCTTCTTCAACACTGTTTAAACTGACTTGGACACCACAAAAACGAAGGGAAACCAATGCCTTTCCTACACAAAGAAGAGCACAATTGTTTATCACCTAGTTAAGAAAGGATCTCCTGTGGTATCAAATCAGAAACTTGTGCATTCCTTCTTGGACCATTTTATGTTACCTTGAAAGAGAAAACAACACTAGCATCCCATGCATCTTGAAAGCAAATGTTGGAGTGTAATTGTACAAATTATTTAACTTTTTTTTTTTTTTTTTTTTTAAGAATTCTATTCTGATGGTTTGTTATTCTTGATGGCTTTCTTTTTTGTCATTTCTTTAGTGGTTTTAGATATGTTTGAATTACAGCTTGTCTTTCTAATCCAGTTAAATCATATAAGACAGATGAGAGAAAACATGCAGCAAGTAAAAGCTTGGATCATATTACACGAGCAGCTTTCAAAATGTCCATGATGTATTTATATACTAGCTGTTTTTGTTTCATCACAGCCTTTTGCACATGAAGAAGCTTTGCCTCTCAACTAATACTATGTTAACTAACCAAGCACATGCTATAAGTTATGAATGCTCATTCCAGTACAAAAGGAGTTATTACGAGTAACTTATACAGTTAACCCCCTTAATTCTTGTACATGCCTTTGACTTCGGGTGGGAAGGGGTGGGGTAGCAAGGTAGGTGCTGAGATAACTGGGGCATGGCTGGATTTTATTATATGAATGGGGGACTGTGTTTAGTATCCACTTTGAGTGAAACACCTCACCTGACTAAATAGACAATTCCTTTGCTTGGGACTGCAGTTGCAACTCTGTGAATGAAATGTACAAATCAATGTCTGAAAATAATGGTCTGATGTTTTAAGTTAAGACATTTAATTTTGTCTGCCATGAGTTTAATTTAGATGTGCATGCTGTAGACTTGCTTTCAATGGTGCAAAATCCTAGATTTTTTTCTTTTTGTTTGTTTCTGAAAAGGAGAGTAACCTATTGATTGAACTTAATGGAAGCCAATTTTTTTTGGCTCCAACTCTGCATACATCATGTACTAATACTGGTAACGCTATGCACCAGAGTGAGCAAGAATGGAGAGACTTAATATTGACTGCATACTTAGTGTAAATTATGCTTACCAGTTCTATTGATGCCAATTTTTGTAATAATTATAACAATCATTGTGAGAATTCTATCCTTGACGAGTCCTTTCCTCTCCTTCAAATCTTCACACTCAATGGAACAAAAATGTCCTCACATACTGTCCATACTAAAACTTTTGTACATTTTTTTCTTGGTCTTAAATTGAAAATCAGAGCATCTGAATGACAACATTTCACTGTATACAGAAGCACTTTTGTTAAAATTGTGACATATTTTCACTTTTCTTTTTTCTGCGATGATGTACAATAAATGTGATGTATCCGTGTGTGGCCACAAGTGAAAATGCAATTCAACTAAGATGGATTCCCTTTTCTCTTTCCATTAATATTATAGAGCTCTGCACCCTTATGTACCTTTTCACTTTTTGTATTTCATTTCAGTCTGTTGGTGTTACACGGTGAGCTGGATGCAAGATAGATACTGTACTAAATTGTACTGTTATTGATTGAAAAATGTAATAAAAAGCTGTTTGAGATCTCTTTGTTGAGTTGAATCCAAACGCTGCCTTGGATGTCTAATTGTTTTTCTAAGGGTGTGTGTGATACACTTCACCACATTGATGCGTCATTCAGATTTAACTTTTCTCTGCTTTGGGATCAGTAGTACTAGTTGTGCAGAGATAGCTTTTCACTATTGTTCAAGGAGGGCAGAGATTAAAGTGAGGCAAGCAACACGAAACCAAAATTTAAAGCTAAAACCTGGCTCATTTCAGTCCAGACACTGGACTACACAGTAGCTACAATTTTATGGGTTAAGGAGTTACAGGTTGCTGGTGTTGCGCTCTACTTTTGCCATGCAGCAACTCTCATTTTTACTACAATATACTTTTACAACAAGATGTCTTGTCACCGTCTTAGACTCGTGGGTTGCCTATTTCTCATTAACTGTATCGTGTTGCCTATTTTGTCTTTGATATATTTACAGAATTTTGACTTTCTATTTAAAAAGGTGTACGAGTAACTTAGATGTTGGATGGCACTGGAGCAAGTTTATCAACCTGTTTATTATCAACGTCTAGGACTTGGCTCAGACTTGCAATATATTTTTTAATTAAAACAAACACATGCCAGTCTCCTTTGCACATCACAGAAACCCCGTGGCAACAACAAAACGGGTCCGTTTGTAACGATGCACTCGCTGCAGTTACTGTTACACATCAGATTTTCTTCTTTTCAGACCAAACAAACCCGAGACGTCGATTCAACAATGTTTACATTTACATGTGCCTGAAACACGCCGTGACGCAGTGGTTATCAGTGATGAAACTCCCCTCTCTATAACGGAGATGAGAACGTTTTAGACTGAATTTAAGTCTTTCTGATCAACTTCATAAATCTATTTCGGAGTTTGTACGGCCCACACGAACGGCCATCTTGCCATGTCTGCCAACAACTAGCTAACGGAAGCTGCTGTAGTGGACGCGCTAAACCATGTTCCCCTACAGGGAGGGAGCAAAATAAAAACGATTATCACCAATACAATCCATTGACTTATATTACATTCTGTACAAAACAACAAACAAACCGTAATGGAAGTGTTAGGTTTACAACTTTATGCTTACGAATGATTCACTTACTGCCTATATTAATTACAAACCCTAGAAAACATTTACCGCCATGAAATGGAACCGTCCAAACTAATGACGTAGTTCCTCTTCCACTGAGATAATACCATTTTGGTAGGCCTTACCTGGCGCTTACAGGTTTTCGCCTCGTGGAAAAAAATAAATTCTTTGTTGTATTTCTTACTTTTGCCATTTGGGACGAGACGAGCGTCTTTGTTGATTTAACCGGCCGCCGCAAGGCATTTTTAGGAAATCGTTTTGTAACTAATAGCGGGGCAGCGTACGCACTTCTCATTAAGCGGCGCGGTCGAGCGGTTGACGACACGTCTCGCGGTCCCCGCGAACAAAGGAGCAGGAAGGTCGGTGCACGCTCGTTAACGCAGGAGGAGCGAAATCACGGAATAAGTTAAAGTTAAACCCACCCGAACGCCATTTCTGTTGTAGTATTTTGACTTTGAGGCGTCTTTGGCTCGGATACAACTAACGAATTAGCCTGACTCATTCAGTCCTGTTAGCCGCGATTGTGGACAACTAGCGAGCCAACTGCCAACTCTCGCATTGTTTTGATTCAAGCGAGGAGTTTTCTTTTTGGGGGGGAAAATGGCCGAAGTGTACATTCGAGTGGCAGAGGAGGAAAACGAGGAACCCATGGAGATCCCGTCCGAGGACGACGGCACGGTTCTGCTTTCAACTGTGGCGGCTCAGTTTCCAGGGGCGTGTGGCCTACGATTCAGGAGTCCCGTGTCTCAGTGCATGCGAGGAGTGCGCCTTGTGGAAGGGGTCCTGCACGCACCAGAAAACGGATGGGGGAATATCGTGTATGTGGTGAACTATCCAAAAGGTAGATACGAGCGCTTCGCCTTCGTCTATCCTATAAATAACACGTTATCCGAACAGGTGGCCAGATGTAACGTTATTTATAATTCATGATGTAGCTTCAGTATACTGAAAATAGATGAGAATGACGTGAGGCGTAGTTTGTCCACGCCCACAAAAGTGCGCGATGAAGAAAACACAAAGTTGTACATTTATTTAGGTACCTCTTGCCAAAGCTAATACAACAGCCCTGCAATAAATGCTGTCTTCTTGAAAGTTAGTATGTTGTGTTTAAACTGTTTATAAAGATGATGAAGATTTAACTGTGTGGTCATTTTAGAGGCTGTAGTAGTTGGCGTTGATCAATTGTATTGACTTATACTGACAGGTGTTTGTAATGTTTAGTCATCTACCTTTTTATAGATATGAATGGTTTGGTCAAAGATATGAATGGCTGGACTTTATTAGTTTAAGCTAGGTGGACTTAATAAACTATGGGCAGCTGTAGGTCTTACACCTGTATAATAATTAAAAGGTAATGTTATGAAAAACATACACCTTAACACCCATCTGCTACTAATAGGTTTTAAATCATTCAATTTGTAGAGATAGTAAAGATTATGCACTTTTGTAACAATTGTAAAAAGTACACGGACAACTGTCTACATCAAAAATTTATTATCAGAACAATGGAAAATATTGTTTGCGTATTTTGCTCATAGTTGCATTTTGCTCTTGTACAGCTTTGGCCTTGGTAATTATTTACCAAGTCAAGAGTAGTGATGGCAGGGAAAGTCACACCCATGGCTGTCTGTTAGATTAAAAAACATTTCATTTCTCTCTGTGTTGATCGCATTTTAGACAACAAAAGGAAAATGGAGGAAATTGATGCGTCCTCTGCTGTGAAAATGAAGAGAGGGGACATGAAGACATCTGACCTGATCGTACTGGGTCTTCCTTGGAAAACAACTGAGCAGGACCTGAAAGACTACTTTAGCACATTTGGAGAAGTCATCATGGTTCAGGTATAACACATTAGTAACATTAATAAAATTACATGTTGCTTTGGGTTGTATGTGGTGGCAATTGATCGTCATTGCTGGATGTTTGTTTTTCTCTCCCAGGTAAAACGAGATGCCAAGACAGGAAACTCTAAAGGATTTGGCTTTGTGAGATTCACAGAGTATGAGGCTCAAGAAAAGGTGATCTCCCAGCGCCACATGATTGACGGCAGATGGTGTGACTGCAAGCTCCCTAACTCGAAGGTGAATATGGTAATGTCCATGCACATACCCACACTTTACGGGAATGAAAATTGTGATAACATCATTCTTTACACTACAACTGGTAGTATTTCTTAATTGTTTCCCCCTTTTGTTTACAGCAAGGTCCAGATGAGCCACTGAGGAGCCGGAAAGTGTTTGTAGGCCGTTGCACAGAAGACATGACCACAGACGACCTACGGCAGTTCTTCATGCAGTATGGAGAAGTCACAGATGTCTTCATCCCCAAGCCATTCCGTGCTTTTGCCTTTGTCACGTTTGCAGATGATCAGGTATAATGTTAAGTGTTTATAAAGTGCTTCCTGTTGTAGTGGTACCACCGCCCAGATGAACTGATTCATGTCTTTTTCCTCACAGGTTGCCCAGTCTCTCTGTGGAGAGGACCTAATTATCAAAGGCGTCAGCGTTCACATCTCGAATGCTGAGCCCAAACATGGCAATAGGCAGTTTGATCGTACAACACGGTTTGGAAATGGTTTTGGAGCGCAAGCATTTGGTAGCAGCCGTAGTGGGTTAGGGAGCAGCACTAACAGTAGTCTGGCAAATTTTGGTTCCTTCAGTCTGAACCCGGCTATGATGGCTGCTGCTCAGGCTGCTCTGCAAAGTAGTTGGGGGATGATGGGTATGCTGGCTAGCCAGCAGCAGACATCCACCTCAGGCAGCACCTCCAGTGGAACAAGCTCTAGTAGGGACCAGAGTCAGTCTTTCAGTACAGGCAACAGCAACTACGGCACCAGCTCAGCCAGTCTTGGCTGGGGAACAGGGTCAAACTCTACAACCAGTGGTAGTGGGTTTAGCTCAGGTTTTGGGTCCAGTATGGAGTCAAAGTCGTCTGGGTGGGGTATGTAAGTTAAATGTTTGTATGGTAAGTATTGTGACAAAGATGAGTCTTTTCAAAATTTTATTTCTGGTGTTGATGCGTATCTGAAAACTTAACACTTTTGTGGAAGATGTTTTGTACATTTGGAAAACAAGCTAAAGATTTAATTTAGAAAGTGTTGAAGTGAATTGTTTACCAGGATGTTTGACTAAAGTGCTATTTTTGATGTCTCATTTGTTTGTATCCATTTCAACTGGATTCTCTAATGCATGTATTGTGAAATGTGATATAACCATTTTGAAAAATGCATGTTTGTGGTTCACCATTATCCGGCTTTGTCATCGACTTAAAAAGGCAATCTTGCATTGGGAAGAATCTGGTTGAAACGTAAATGTTTTAAGTGCAACTTTATTTGCAGTCAAGTTCTGTGGAAAAGCCTTCATTGAAATCTCTTCTGCAGTTCACCTCTCTTCCATTTTCCTGTGAGGAAGCTCCTATTTGGCAGCATTCTTGGGGTGATATCGGTATCATTCTCCCTCTTCCCACCTGTAAATGCTATGCCATCAAAGAACGGCTTCACTCCGCATGTTCTAAGAGACGGTGGGTGTTTTCACTTTTATCCACTTTTAAATGGAAAGAACTGCGCAACTGACATTTTAAGAACTGATGAGTGCGATTGAGGATGGCTTGTGGCGAAGAGTGAAGCGATGAGTGAGCGAACGGAGAGACGCGTGAAACGGACTGGTTGTGCGGTGAAAGAGCCCAATTTGACTGCTTTTTGAGTGTGTGAGTGGAAGCTGCAGATGCTACGAGCGCCTCCCCTAACATGGACATTCTTTAATTAGTACTTCAAGATTTTTTTTTTAATCTTTGCAAGTTTTTCCTTACTCTTTAAGTATGTCGATCAAGTGCAGAAATATCAAAATGTAGTGGAATGTTGTGATGAATATTTGTATTGCTTATATTATCTGATTTGAATGCTGTATGGTGTGTGCTTTCATGTTATTGAACTGATCTGTAAGTGTGTACTTGATGTGGATGACACCTGCTGAAGACTCTGGGGGACGCGAGTGATAGTGTGAGAACGTGGAGTGGTGTGTCCAATGGTTCCCAGTAGCTCTTGTTTGTGAGGTGTTTAAAAACATGTCAAATGAAGGGAGTTGTCTAATAAAGTTCATTTGAATAGATGCTTAGTTGATATTACTTGAGTCAATTTGTCAAATAAAAAAACATCTAATTCGATTCACATATCTAGGGACCTTGGGCTCTGCTGGTCGAGGTCTCCGTTTGAACCCTGACTGAAGTCTGTTCTGAAGGACGAAGACGGAAGTTCCAACACTTTCAGTGTGTGGCCTTCTCAGACATGACATGGGGTAGTACCTGTCTTTTTGCTGCTTTTTATGGCTTGTCAGAGTGAATTATCTCTTTGATTATTCCCAGCTACTTTTTAAGGTTAGAGGAAAGTTCTTAGTGGGTCATAGTCTTTATTTTAACCGTAAACAGCTCAGCAATGTGGCAAAACCAATGGCACATTGGTGAGCCTTTGAATTGATGGGGATTTTCAGGTGGCCTTAAACACTTAGGTGGCCATTTTATTAGGTACACCTCTATAATTGCAATTGAATACAACAGTAAATTATATTTAAGAAGTTTATAATGTTGAGTTTTTGTTGACATCAGAAATGCGTAAATTCAATTATGTTTTAATACTGAGGTCATAGGTGGTGGTGTACTGGACTACAGTATATTGAGGTGTTTCATCCTTACCATTTAGAAACACCTGAATATAATGCACTCCAGTACAAAACAAATCACAGGCATCATAAAAGACTTTAATACATGTGTATTGGATTGCATTAGATTGTACAGGTGTACCTAATGAGGTGGCCACTTGGTGTATGATATGGATAGTTTGCCTGACAGTCTTAACAGTATAAAAAAACACACATTTAGATATTTTTTTTTTGAGAAACATGGCAGGTATATAATTTAGCAGTCTAAACTGCTATAATAGAAGATTGAAGTTAGTGTCAGTTCTTGTGTCACTTTGACAGTGCTTTCTTAAAAAACTAATTCAAATCAGTTCATGATCATTTTTGTGGTATGTCAAACCAGTGCCAAATGCACTATACTTTGACATTGCATCAGCAGGTCCCAGCAAAGATAAGTCTCAGTACATGAAATTGCTGTATGCTGTAAAATTTTAAAGTTAAAAATGCATAATTCCCATAACAGAATGACTATGGCACCTTGTATTAGTCAGCTTTCATGTTTATGTGAATGTTGGGCACAAGTGAGACACTGCAGATCTGCCTGTGTCTTGTCCTTATTCTCTGCTTTCCTCCTCCTCAGTGTCTCTGCTCTTCCTCTTGCCAGTATTCTTCTTTTTCAAATCCCTCTGCTCCTGGTTCAGTTCTTCACTTTTATTTTGTATGTAGATGGACTGAAATAAATAAAGGCAAATTAAACATTACATTTGCTGTCTGCTGTAGAATATATACCCCTACACAGTTCCAGTATACTGCATTATTAGGACGAAATGTGTTTGAGTGGCCTACATTGACTTGGCATATCTACATGATTTTGACTTGTTGGGTGATAAGTTACTAGGTGTGGCATACACGACTGAGTGTTGTATAATTGCTTTCTGACAGTACAGTGGAAATAACTCACCAGTGCAGTACTGCGACGGGCTACGAGCTTTACATCTTCTGCAGACACTGTGCTTCTTTTAGCATGCCTGAAATCAAATTTGAGATCGTCAAAAAGACAGTATAGGGTTAACTAATCGGTTAATATGGTTAGAAAAAAAGATTCTCACCTTGCAAAGGCCTCCAGATCTTTGGCAAATATATCTGAAAAGAAGTGAGAGCCAACAGTGGGATATTTAGATTGACCTTTGCAATTATGAAATGATATTATATTGAACATTACTGATATTTGATCCACGTCCATTTACATACATGAGGGGTCAGAATATTGAAGTTTTTTACAGTTGCACATATTTCTTAGTACTCTTTACACAGTCAACACAGCAGTCTATGTGAACTAAACTGGATAATTGAATTGTTTTGATATTAATTGAATGACCATCTTTTGCCGGTTTTTTTTTCACTCAAACTCAATCACCAGCAAAACTCTGTATTTAGAGCTTTGTTTAAAAAAAAAAAAGACTGGAGAGGTTGAAGAGTGGTCAGGAGATGGAGAGGAAGATGTTATGTGTGGTGACAATGCAATGAATGCTGGGTGCCTTAACATATCTGCAGAAGATCGCCAGATTCGGGTATTTAAAGAGATTATTCTGCCATGAGAGGACATAAGATGTGCAGTGGATAGTAAATTGTGGCCAAATGCAGAAGACCCGGTTGTGTAGAACTGCTGTATATTTACTGTATATCTGTATTACAGTAGTAAATATCCCATACATGTGCATAGGGTGCATATACACACTTTTTGTTTTACATTACTGGAATAACTTTAGTTACATTTTGAAAATACTCTGCCAAAAAATAAAACAGAGGCATACTGCAGGATTTCTGGTTTATTTTTGTAACATATTCTAAAAGTAGCACATTACGTACTGTGAATAGCGCCATACTTGGTTTCTAATGGAATATTTGTTAATATATTAAAAAAAAGATCTGACATTTCAAAGATTATAGTGATTATAAATTGTTATGCCACCCTGTTAGTATTTTGAGGTCACTCTATATTTTGTTTTTTTATTATTTTGGGGACATTTTCAGCTTTATTAAGACAGAAAATGAGGAGAGAAAGATGGGGGATGACTTGCAACAAAGAGCCCTGGCTGGACTCAAACCAGGGCTGTTGCGGTTACATAGTCAGTGTCTTAAACATAATGCGAGTAATGGCAGACTGAGTTGATGCCGAGACATCTTTGAAGTGTTTTGGTTGAATGACGGCCTTCTGGGTGTGAGATTAACTGTTTTAACTAACTACCGAGCTGCATGCTGGTTGAAAACTGAACGTTTTGGAAAAAGTGAACTCAGTATTGAGAAATGTGTGTAACCAATTATTAAAGAAAAACTGCAAACACTACAATATAATCCAATTGCATCTAACAACAAAGCTATATATTATAAGCTTTACAAGATATTACTTATTTCAGAGCTATGTTTGGACAAATTAATACATAAATGAAACCCTACAAACTGGTAACTCAGCTGATTCAAGTGACTGGATCTGCTGGTAGGTCGTATAAACACTGTTGTGCTTTGTAATGATGTGTGAATAACATTTAGATCTTTTAGTACGTTACACCAGTAGAGATTTTAAATCCATAATGCTCTGTTCGACATAACACTGAACAAAATTTGTTTTACTTGAGGATGTCTATGATTCTTAATATATTTTTTGTATGTCCTGTATGTCTCTGATGGTGTCGGCTGGACTAGTATCCTTGTTGACACCCACCACATTGTCTGAAAGTTGTCTCGGCTATCGCTGCTATGACTTGTCGACTGAACTCTCTGCGATTGTCCTCTCCGATCTTCTGACATAGACGACCCGCAGTATAATGGACTGCTGCCTTTAACCTCTGAAATTCAAAACACACAAACAAGAAATCAACATGGTGCTACACACTTCGCCATAGGGATGATGATTAACCGGTCTGCTGCTGTGCCTAACGTTAACCCCAGTGGTGGAATTGACCCAGTACATTTACTCAAGTACTGTATTTAAGTACAAATTCGAGGTATTTTCATTTTATGCAACTTTATACTTCTTCTCCACTACATCTCAGTGGGAAATGATACACGTTTTACTCCACTACATCTGTCCGGCAGCTTTAGTTACTTTGCAGATTACAATTTTCATATCCTTCCTGTCCAGGCGAAATCTCCAAATGTGGTGATGATAAACTTAATAAAAAAGGATTAAGTGTGCCTTTATGGGTTGAGAAAATCCTCCTACTTTTGAAACCAAATAAACCATTTTAAAAGTTTTCTAAACTCATGAAAAGTTGACTTTCGGTTCTCACAGGACAGCAAACATGATTTTCTTACAGAATACGACGCATTGCTGTGTAGATTAAACTACCCAACATACATAAATGAGTTAAAATTAGCACAAGCCTAAAGATCTACAGGAGTAAAATGCAGCGTACACATTTATGCACCGTTCATATTAATCCAGAAACATCATATATAATAATACTAAAACACTGACAGGGAGCATTTTTCTGGAGAACGAGTACTTTTACTTTTGATACTTTAAGCAAGTGTTGCTGATAATAACGTCACACTGAATATTTCTTCCACCACGGACATGTAGCTATAGCTAACTAGCTGACGAGCTGTCACAATAATGTTCTCACCTGTTGCGTCTCGTCTTTATCGACTGACATTTTCTTCTGGAGAAACTTCGGACGGCTGCTATTAAGTCACGGAGTAGGGAAACTTCTCACAAAACCACCAAGGTGTGACAGACAAAACAAGACGCAAGTCATAAACACGCGTTCAAGCTTTGTTTGCTTGAAGCTAACAGTTTGCTGGAGAAAAGAAAACTCGCGGCACACATTTACCAACAAACCAACAACTCTGGAGTTTAATTCTTTTTTTTTAATGTCTTGTACAGCACCATCGTGCGGTCCGGAGGAGGTACGACGTCGTTTAATCACACAACAGATTACATGCACTTTGTTGAGTATGGAAGCTACATTATGTGGTTTTGCTCGCTCGTTATGGAAGTCTGAAATGATTTTAAAAGATAACATCACAGAGCCCTTTTATATATTTGCTTGCAGACTTGATCCTCACAAGTAAGCTCCTAAAGAGAGAAAACATGAAGTTGTAAAACGTTCCAATACATTAGTAAAAATGGTAAAATTATCAGTTATTATATATATCTTCTTTTTTTTTCTATGTGTATGAGAAATCAGCTTAACATATGACAAATCAGGAGTTACAAACACTAACTGGACTGTACGGGGCCGCCAGATTATAAACTGCAGTCATACCAGATGAAGCTCATCTCCCTGAATCCAGTGAGTCCATCCTCGGCTCTTCTTCTCTCCTTTCTGAACGCACACCAGCTTATCATTTTCCCAGTAGACCACAGTCTGATAGACAGCAAAAATGCAAAATACAGCAAACTACATTTAAGAATGGTTTGTGATAACAACGCAGCCACAGAAAACAGTTTGGAGCATGAATTTGGATAAAAAGGCTTTTATTTTCTTACGTTGTGTGGTAGCGATCACAGACACATTTGGGTTTGTGAGTACAATATTACATTTTACTAAAGTTTTTACCTGGCATGTCTTGTTGTCCATTCCTTTAGTCACCTCTTTGAACTCTTCTCCAATTTTGAATGAACACTCGTAATTTCTGAAAGTGGTGAATGTCCTGATTATGAAACAGTCTCCATCTTGCTTAATCACTTTCTGGGGCTTCAACATGGAGGCAATCTTGCGTGTTGCAAAATCAATGCCTGCAGGAATTTGTTAAAAGAAGGTCTCACTTTATGTAAAATGATGTTAACTTGTCCCTCTTACTATCATGCTCTGATCAGAAAATAAAATTACTTTCACTGGACATATAAGACTCTCCAGGTCATTGACAAAAAGAAATATGAAGCATTTTCCCATTTAATTTACAAAAATAATGCTGAGAACATTTTTATATTCACAACCCAGATAAACTACTCAGTTAACTATACATAAGGATTTTCCCTCATGTCACAATTAAACATTCAATTAAAGAGAGCACTCTCAAATGTCAGTGTGTATTTTCACAAATCATCTTCAAAAGAACCAGCAACACTTACCAAGTGCAACCATGTATCCCTCAAAATTGACATTGCTGCATATGTCCCATGTCCCACTGTAGTCGACGGGCATCTTGGATGTTCCTTTGACTCTCTGGAAGACCCAACAGCGTGAGTTTCACGAGTGAACAGATTTAAAGTTAATGGGTGATGGGGATGTTTCATTGTGTGTCAATATGGGGCAGGGGTGATACGTTGTCGGCTGTAGCTATTTTGGACACATGACTTTTTACACATAATATGAGGAAACTATTCTGTTCCTGTGAAGACAAAAGCCTCTATACATGGTGTATACTGCATCTTCAATACTGTTCTGTTCAGCTTTGATCCAAAAACATAACAACCTAATCCTCAAAGCTTAAATATATGTGCATGATGTTGGGCTTTTCTCTGTGCCCGTGGCAGCGTGAAATCCAATCCTTCCTCCTGCTCATGTTCGGAGCTGCTGGCACTTCTTCAGCAACAGTAGACTGAATGTGTAACATCCATGTTTCTCTACATGCTAATCTTCATGGCGTATCGTAGCAGCAGATGGATACCGAGGAATCAGAGGTTAAAATTGTAAGTTATTAAAAGTCATGTTTCTGTTTGGATTCGATATGAAAAATACCCTGTATATTAATTCACTTTTTATTCATGTTCCATTTGTAGTCAAATAGTGAATGCAGTGTTCGCGGCACTTGTTCTGATCCCTCAGTTCTACGTCATGGGAAGGTAACTAGGACGCAGGTGATGGCATCGAGCCATAGAGCTCATGGGTCATTTGTGCAAGAGGGGATGTGGCATTAACGATGGCGTCTGTTTTGTTTAAAAAGTCCCAAATCCTCAAGATACTGCCGGCAGCCTCTTCTGAACAACCTGTCAGCCTCTATCGCCTTGTCCTTCATAGCTTCAGGTAAATCCTATCACGTCTGACACATTTCAAAAACACATGCATCAACAGTATTTAATACATCATCAACAAGTCACTGCACTGCACAACCATTGACAAACGACTTAATATAGACGTAACTATTTTAATTTCACAGGTTTTTCAGTGATATTCACATTGGTAGACCCAGTCCCTCAGAGCTTGTGGGCTTCCTATCATGTGTTTGGGCTGCTGACATGTGGACACGGACTATGCACTGCCATCCTGACTCTGACAGCAGCAGCATGTGTAAGAAAAAGACTAAATATATCATGAAGTTCTATACAGAAGCTGCAGCATCAGAATGATTTGTGTGTATATTCACAGGCCAAAACCACCCCTGAGCTGTACTACATGTCCCTCGTTCTAACAGTCGCTTCTATTTTGAGTACAGGTGGAGTACGTTTCTTATAAACATTCACATACTGTGTGGGACCAGTCATACACAGACTTTTCAGTTCAAAGGAATAACACCTGCTTGTGTCTGTTCAGGGTTTTTCACGGTGAAGGGAGGACTCTGGTTGACTAACAGGCCGCCTGTGACGGACCCAAGCAGAAACAACGGGCGATAAAGCGGTCCAGCTGCCCCATGTTGACATCCGATACTACACATATTAAGATTTCATGTGGTTTCCATGCCACCGGCAGCTCGTAACTTAAAACCATGGGAACAAAAGAAAAAAAGGGAACGTGACTTAATCCTCCTCACGTTTTAAAGCTCACTTCAGAAAATATCACAAAGCAGGTGTTTGTCTTGATTGTTAAAGCGGTTTGCTTTTTATTTGTTGATGGATTGTTTACACTTGTTTCATTTGCTAATATGTACTTTACACAGTAGATTCAGTGTATAATTATACAAATACAAATGTGAAATCTGTATACAGTACTGAAAGTGATATTTATCTCATTGGAAAAGCAAAGTTGCATTACACAGAAATGCTTTATACTGATGAAGCTATAGGATGACCAGGTTGTATTATTAAAAAATGCAGACACGAGTGATCATCTTAATGCTCTTACAAAAAAAGCAGCTGGGAAAACAGATTTGGTGACAACAAATGAATGTATACAAATAAACTGGAAAATACAGCAAGTCCAGCTTGTATATTGGTTTTACCTGCTCTTTTCAATTTCCACAAGCCATATATAAGCGATCCCCGTTTCCTACAGCCAGAGTGAATATTACTCTTCAGATATGTATTCACCACAAATCAATTTGTAACTTTCACGCTTAATGAGCTAAACTTTAAAATGAAAAGAAAATCAAACACTTCAAAATGCAACCTACACACGTAGGGAATATTTTATTATTCCTGTGGCCTACGACAAAAAGTATGTATCATGTGGTGTATGGAATCTGATTTGCGACAATATAATCAAACAAAACTTCTGAAATATCAAAGAAAAATTAGAATTTGAGAGAGAATAAAACTCAAAATAAAAAGTAAAACTTATAACTTGCAAAGTAGTTACTTGTGTAATGGTGTAAACATATACCCTTTAGTTTAAAGTTCCCTCTGCTGTAACTCTAAAACTTATTAGCCAATGGGGATGCATCACTGAAAAAACCCGCCCACGCGAAAGGGTTGTGTCAGAACTGCAAACAAAAAATCAGGCAGCACAAACGAGAGTTGGCAGCGTAACTGCAAAGCCGACAGTGGTGCCAATGTGCTGCATCGAAGTGCTGTGGATGTTGACTGTACATCACAGACACTTTTTCAGTCTCTTTTCAACTTGTTCTTTACAAACCCACACTGTTGTTTGTATTACGAGACCAGGATGCAGGACATTGTCTCCTCTTTTCAGCTGAAACACATGGACAATAATATGACTGCTGGAACTCAGCAGCACTCAGCTTTAATTTAAAGAAGGTAAAGCTGCTCGTTTGGACTCCATCTACAAAATAGCACTTAAAGATCACAGGCATTGCATTTTCAAAGTGGAATGTGGATGTGAATTGGGTCAGGAATGTGCTTTTTTATTAGAGAAGCACCAAATATTTTGAATTACCTGAAACATTTCAAGAACAAAATGTTTGCATTTCTATTATTAACATACAAACAAAATATATTATTTATGGGACCAGTCACATTTCAGTCTCTTAACTCACTGATGAAATTTTAAGTGGGTCACTGCCACTCGACAATAGAAAACATACAATCAAGTGTAGATTACACAGTAAACTGCAAATTCACAAATTCACCTGAGATCATACAAACACACTGAGTTATAAGTAAATAAATCTTTGTTTGTTGGAATTGGCTTATTTTTTCCATATAGTGCTACATACCCTGTCACTCATCTCACACATAATTAGGATTAGATAAACTATATAAGTCTGCATATGCATTTCATACACACACACACACAAAGATGTGAATGAGGTTGGAACTTTCACTAAAAAAGGACCGTACCACTGGTTTTTATCCCATTAACTACAAATTGCAAATGCTTAACATTCCTGCCAGCAAATGCTTTTAAATTAACCCTAACTTTTAAGTTATGTCATCGTCACATTGAAATTCAGCTACAACTCTCTTTCTTGCTGGTGCATTTGTGTGTTGGAAAACTCCACAACCACCGTCCACACCTTATAAGTTAGCTGAACAGCAGTCCCTTTAATGTAAGAGACTATGCACTTCACTTCAAGTCTCTGCAAGTACTCTGTTCCTAATGGCTGGTTGGAACATAGGAAATCAATCAGAAACCTGATGGCATAATATTAAAAAATGCAGTAGTAATGTTCAGTACATGTGATTTGTGGTTAATAAGGTAAAACACTGTCCAATTAAAGCAAGTCCAAAAACATTCATCTGATTGAAAGTTAGGAATGTAATTCCTATCCTAAAAGTGCATCATAGTCTATATACCAAACAAGTCTGCCATTAGCAGGCTTCACCCTGGTGACAGGCCATTTGTCTGGGTTGTCCTTCACTCGGCTCAGCTGGGTGATCAGCTCATGCTTGCCTTTGCCCATCACTAAAAGAGCAACCCTGCGGGCTCGGTTAATGGCACTGAAAGTGAGGCTCATACGCTGGTGAGGCTTGATGGGGCTCTCGGTGAGGGCCACCAGACTCTCCCCAAGTTCATCCACTTTGGTACCAGGGAACAGAGAGGCTGTGTGGGCGTCGTAACCGACTCCTAGCAGTACAAAGTGGAAGCTGGAGCCATTAACCATCTTGCTGACCTCTTTCTCATACAGCGATGCTCCTCCGTCCTCCTCCACACATAGACGCTGGTTGAGCTGCACTGGCATGGGGTGGATGTTGTAATAGGGTATCCTCACATGTTGCAGTAGATGGTCATGCAGGCTGTGGAAGTTAGACTCCAGCTCAGTCAGCTCCACGCAGCGCTCATCCACCATCCAAACCTGGGTGTCCCTCCAGGGGAAGGAGAAGTGGTGCAGGGCCAACCTGTGGAACAGAGCGAGGGGAGAGGACCCGCCTGAGAGGGCGAGATGGAAAACGCCGCCCTCGCGCACCGCTGCCTCTGCTGCTTCGTGCATGTCTGCAGCAAGCTTCACCACCAGCTCCTCGGCCCAGGCAGACACCATGTCAGCATTACGAAATTTGCCTTGCATCACTTGGAAACCGTTGGGTGACGTGCCACCCATCTGATCATTGCTGATTATCACCACCTCACTGTTGTAGGTAATGTCTTTCCCTTTCACACGGATGTCCAGCAGGTCTCCGTTGTCGGCTCCCCCGGGGTAGATGCGCGGAAAAGAGCTGGCTATGCTGCTGAGTAGTGGTGTCCATAAGCCCCAGGAAGCCAGCATGTTTTCAGTACTAATGAAACTATTCTTGCGTCCAGCAAAAATGTGAGAAATAAGTTCTATATAAGCTTCCCTCTGCTCTGTTGGAGTTTGCACATAGTAGTCTGAAATAGGCAAACCTAGAACATCGACATCTTTATGGTCTGTCACTTCCTTCCACTCAGTGTCCATTAAAACGGGCTTAAATAAATTCTTACTTACGAGAATTGCTGGATATTGAAGGCTGCCATGCCCAAAGTGGAAAACTATCTGTTTGGGCTTGCAGTGAACGCTGTTGTGGTTCTGAAGACAAAATATGTCATTTTTGAAAAGTATGCGTGCATATCCCACGCGTTCATCCAACATCTTCCCTGAGATCAAAAGAAATGGCACACCTTCGTACTGGGCCTCATCGATGTGTGCCAATACAGCTGAAATACACAAACAGGATCACTTATTAGCAGAACTAGATTTGTTGTATAGCGAGTTTTTTTTACAACTCAACAGTACATAATACATAAAATCATAATAATTAAAAAGAAAAGCTGTCAGTACTCACCTGCAAATGTTGGTGTGACACTGACATGATCTTTTGTCTTGTTCAGCTCCTGCTGAACCTCTGTTTTGTATGCTTGGTACTGTCCAATCACAGCTTGATTCCTGCCTACAGGCAGCAGGGACCTGAAGATCTGCAGCTTGTTTCGGAGCACTTCCTCACTGCTGCTCAGATTCATGGGAAGCCTCATGGTCAACAGGGTCATGACCTCAGTCAGGTGGTTCTGTAGCACATCTCTGACCACCCCATATTGGTCATAGAAGGGAATACGACCTTTAGGCCACAACGACAAGGGAGGACATGAACACATGATTGTATCTTGGGAATTCTTGCTACTTTTTCATGTCACAGAAGAGTCACAACAGTATTGATGCAATTTTGAATCACCTTTAACATCCAGGGTCTCTTTCAATATAATCTCCACTCTCTCGATGTTGTGCTTGTTCCAGATGGGATCCAGAAACTTCTTGTTCTCTATTCTGAACGGAAGTATCTTTGCAACCACCTTTTCACAAAAGCAGAAAAACACACCGTGAAATCAAACATCTCAACTACAGGATCACGGGTGAATGGCACATACTGCGGAGGATTTTCTTACCTGCTTCCCCAGGTAATGGTCAATTCTGTACATTTCTTCTTCCTTCAAGGAATTCCCGAGCTGAGATGCAAGTACCTGAGCACTACTGTAGTCATGTCCAAAAGGTTTCTCTAGCACCACCCTCAGCCAAGCCCCGCTGGTCGGCCTGCAACTACTATTAATCTTATCAGCAATATCTGCATATGCAAAGGCTGGTACTGAAAGGTAGAAGAGCCTCCCTGCTTCTGTTATTCCCTCTTGTTGAAGCTCTTGCTCAATGTGCTTGGCCAGATCCTGGTAGTCTTCTACGGTCTTCAGCTGCAGATACTGTGAGAGCCGCAGGAACTGATCTTTCAGCAGAGCACAGCGCTCCTGCGATACATCTTTTGAGCAGGACACCGCCTTCAGGATCTCAAAGAGGACCGGTGTGGCTTTATCAGCAGGCGACAGTCCCCCGCCATAGAAGGAAAAGGTGTTTCCACTACTGACCTGGTTAACGTACAGCTGGAAGAAGCCCTGCCACAGATACTTCTTCGCCAGGTCACCTGTGCCTCCCACTATCACCACCGACACATGGCCGGGTCTCTGTGCCTCCTCTCTCTCCTTGCCATTTCCTCCCTGGGCACACAGAGTGACCACAAGCAGGAACACAGTCGCAAACATGCTCTGGTCCGAACCGTCCAAGCTCCTGTATGAACACAGCAATGAGAGACATTACATGTACGCAGTTACCTGGCACCACTGAGCAATTAAGACATCAAATACATAATTGACACCAAGCATGAAAAATAACAGTCACAATGTTTGTAGGGTTGTAACTGCCGATTATTTTCTTGTTTGGTTTGTCTATAAAATGTCAGAAAATAGTGAGAAATGCCCAGAGCCCAAGGTGATTCTCAAATGTGATATTCAAATATCTTGTTTTGTACAAAAGAGTTACAGTCCAAAAGTTGTTTGATCACACATGACAAAGAAAAGCAGCAAATCCTCGCAATTAAGAGGCTAGAACCAGCAAATGTTCGACATTTATGCTTGAAAAAAGACTGAAAGAATCCATTATCAAAATAGTTTCGGATTAATATTCTGTTGGATCGACTAATTGAATGATCAACTCATTTGTTTCAGCTCTAAACATTTGTGATAAAAAAGTAAATTAAACACGAAAGTTTCTCTGTCCCCAAAACTAGACAAAAAGTATTTGCACTTTGCCTTATGAATGCCACATAGAAAAGCTAAACTGGGAAATAAAGTTCCACTCATAGTATGAATCTTCAGCATTTTTAACAATGCACACACACAATAGATACTGCTGTATTTCTTTTGTAAGGATAAAAGTCCAAACTAAACTTAAAAGTCAAATTTAAACATCTAAGATATTGAATCCAAGAGTCAATATGGATAAATAATTTGAACACTATGAATGTAAAGCAATAGTTAATGTAACCATAAAATACAATGGGACTTACAAACAAATCTCCAAAGACAAAATAGAAAAGCAATAAATTACTTAGCAATGTCTCCTTCTCCAGCTGTTCTAAAGTCCCTTGAAAGTCGATGATGTGGTGCCGTGATATTGAGAGTAATGATCAGTGGATGGTGGTGGAGCAGGGGTGTAGACTTTGCACTTTGCTCAGGGGCTTTGAGCTTCCAGTACAACAGTTCTGCTGTTGGTGGAGTGCTGGGAAAGTCCGAGCAACTTATTGGTGATTTTGCCAGATAGAAGACGCTGCTTTCTTTTAGCTTTTGGAGACATCTGATGACTGGTCATTACAAATTTCCATTTTTCATACTGTATATTGGGGGGGGGGGGTCTCAAAAAAATAAATTCTGTATTTGGAATGCAACCACTACTGAGAGGCAGAGGCCAGTATTAAAGCAATATCGATATAATATCGTCAGTGTTTGGCAGGAAAGTAAAGCTTGTTAGGCACTTGTTCCGATTAACCAGGTGTCATTTATTGTAGGTATCAGGGTCCGATGCCCCTGTTTGGTCATAAAGAGTACTCCACCTATTTAGCATTCCACTCCTATAACATTGTCAGACTCCCTTTGGACAGTTTTAAAAAAAAAGGATCAAACTTGATGCAGCAGAACCAGAGATATCGTCTTTTTTATTCCACTTGTTCTTCTTCCTGTCAAAACCTGGCGCCTACATGACCCACAATGCATTCGGGTGTGTTATGTTAGCAGCGGCTGATGTCACCTCGAGCCTCGAGCAGAGATGAGGAGGGGGCTACAGAGGTCACTTCTTTCTAACTCCACATCCACAGATTTTTTTCATTAAAAAAATTAAACTTGTAGTCTTCAGCCCCAACTGACGCTGCCTCAAGTGATGTCACTTGAGGCAATTTATCTGATTTCGCGCAGCTTTCCCTTGAGCCACATAAGGCCTTATACAGCTTTTTTCACATACACAGTAGTACTCCCCAAGACCTGTAAACAGACTTTGATGTGTAAATGATGTGCTCTCCTTTAAACCACATTTTGAAACGCTAATGTCTGAAAAAGGTCAAAACTGCTCAGGGAAATGATGCACCTGTGATCACTTTCAATTATGGAAGCCCCATTCCTGTCAGAAACAGAACAGTTATGCATGATGAAAATAAAAATACTTATGGCAAGTCAAAATTACGAGATAGTCATTATGACACTAATAAGACCCATGATGATAATAGATTCTAATTAGAAGGGACATGAGAACAGGCAAACACTGCATATCCAAAAGACTAATGGGAGTCAGAGGAAAAACCTTGTTCTACTCACCACAATATGCAAAACAAAATGCAAATGAGACACTAACAGACATTTCAAATCATCATTGTCTCAATGTAGACACTACATCTTCATTACTGCCTTCACTGACATTTGTTATATGAACTCTAAATGTTAGCTGGTAAACATGCAGCTGTATTTTGCAGTTGAGTAGCATTATAGAGCTGTTCTTATAGCCATGGTCTTATGTTATAAACCTGATTAATGACAGTGAACATTTTAGTTCCCTCCCCGTCTCTCTAGGGAGACTGAAAACTGTACACGTTGAACAGGACACCCACAGTATGAAGCTCATTTTATGACTGAGCGCAACATCTGGAATCCCTGTGTTTCACAATCATGTTTACACAGTGGCAGTGCAAACAGCAAAGGCCACCTCATGACTGCTGACTCCTTCAACAACAGCTGAATTTTAGCCCTGATTGACTTTGTTAAGGCTTACTGCGGTCAAAACAATTAGATTTTTTATTAACAATAAAACATGACAGCTGGAACATTGCATATTTGACAAACACTCTTTTCCTCCTATTTATTTGTTTTATTTTCATTTCTCGTCACATTGCTCTTTTTAAACTACATACCGCTTGAACTCTTCTCATCTTTTTCTCTATTGACTTCTAGGCTATTACTTTTTCACAGGAATCCATAAAGTGGCATATTATCTTAAAAGGCACCATCTTCATTCAGGTTTTGACTTCACTGATGTGCAGCTCTTCCCCAGAACTTTTCCACTTTATTCCAACACGTGATTCCTCATCAGTCACAAGCTGCTTTCATTTTCCATCAGCATTAAAAGTCTTCTTTTCACACCACATTCACACTCAAAATTGACTAATCATCCATCAGATTTGCCATAAAGAGTGAGCAGATAAACCAAGGGCATCTTCTTTTCTCCCGAGCACACACAGGCCATCACGCATGACTCTCAACTGACCTTCACACTCCTGGTACTGACTTTTGCTCTGGTGAAATTATGAGGACTTTTTTCCTCAAGGAATTTCTTCGCATCAAGCGGTAAATCCAGGTGCCAAGCGGGATCACATTAACCAGAGTACTTTGCCCACATGTACAATGAGGACTTGACTAATGACTGAGTTTCGCTCAAGATTGCAGAAAGAAAGCGCCACAGAGATATGGCTGGATCCTGTTTGCATACTACACCAAATTTGTCACAGCCAAGTGGTCTGAAGTAAATAACACAAGTCTTCTGACAAGAACTGCAGGGATGTTAAAACTATTCACTCACTATCATAAGAAACTAACTGTCCTGACTAACTGAAGTCTTCATCATATCCCAGCAAAAAGATGTGCAGTATTATCTTTGCGCATAATAAAAGATATTCAAAAGTTACTTTTTTTCACAGTGAAGTTTGGAAGAACTTTATGAAAAGAACCAAAAATACGTTGGCTGACTTAAATAGCCATTCACTGCTATCAATTTGAATTGGCAGTCAATTTACCTGGCATCAGCACCTTGTCCACGTCTATGCATGTATGAAAATCAAGCTGAGATAAAGTTGGTTCAGTATCAATAGTCCAGTAAAACTCAACGAGTGAATAAGAAGATGAAGACAAGCAAATGTAGTCAAATGAATAACACTGAAAGACAGAGCATATGGGTTCCTGCAGCTTCACTTTATGCTTTATATGTTGTACTAATGATTACATTGAAGTCACAGACATCAACTACTGATTTATGATAAACACACACCAAAATTTAAAAAAAACTGGGAGGTCATTGGACAGACTCATCTACTGTATCCAGCTGGTATAGAAACAAATCTTCCCTATGATGTTTAAGTAACTTTTTAACTTAGTTCACAACGTCTGACAAAGATGGCAACTTTTTTTTTTAGTGAACGTCAGGTTATCTTATCTGGTTTATATACTATATCTACTGTATATTCATCATATTTTTCAGATAGTACATTTTGTGTTTTAAGGGGATATCGCGGCTTAAATCTGCAACTCTAATTTAAATATCAATGTAAAAATGTTAATCCAAACTTGTACAGTTCAAGGCTTGCTGCTCCAGTTCACGTTGAAATACCACACACACACACACACACACACACACACACGTTTAAAAAGGCTCCCTGAACACATTCTGTTAGACAGGTGTTGCGCTAAATTCTGTACCCCCCACAAAAATGTGTGCTTTCCAGTCACTGTAGTCGGCTCCATTCTCGCCAGCCAGGAAACAAAACATCACAAAATATAAACGTGGGGGGATTATTTCTCGATCGCAGGCTCCTTTCAAACCGTTGAAAAACACGACATTAGCTGCAAGAATGAAAGTAGTGAAAGTGGAAAAAAAAAAAGAAATTGACCACCAACCGCTCTTGGCTCGTACGTTAGCGTAGGTAGTACTTTTATCTCTAACGCAGGAGTCAGCTGACTCCACAAACTGTCCGTTTACTGAGCTACGTTAGCAAAGCCCAATCGTTGTTATTTACTAGTAATTTCCCCGTAGTCGTTTACTTGTGTGGTAAAAACACAACACACACACACACACACACACAGATGGACGGTTGAGAAAACGTTATCCCACGATTCCACCTGCTAGCTGTCAAACTTCACTTCCGCTAACGTTACAAGCACACAATGCTCCACTATCCTTCTGTCAAATCTAAGACTGCTATATCGCCAAAACAGTTCAAATGACTGAACTACAAATACACACGTGTATTGAAAAAGAAAGATGACAGGCGACGTGAAAAGTTAATTGGATTACCAACCTGCCCCGTGGTGGCATGAACGACTCGTCACAAAGTCGCTCAGCAGACGCTTCCTGGGCCGGTCACGTGGCATGCTACTGCTGCTACCGTGGCGCGCTTCAGAGGGATGCCATTTAAATTTAAGAATAGGATTTGGTACAACATAGCAACCGGCGGGACCGGGTCTTGGAAAAAAAAAAAAGTGTTTTAAGTCTATTTTCAGAAACTCTAGTGCAGACCCTCATCAACGAGAATGCATTACAGGTGGGGGGGGGGGGGGGTCTCAGCATTGACTGATCTATGTGCAAAGTTATCAGAGGAGGGAATTTCACACATCTAAAAGTAATTGTAGGTCTTGGATATAAGTGTATATATAGCATTATGAATTATTGTACAAGGTGAAATCTATAGGTAAAGAAAAAAAAAAGATCTGGGTTTCTGGCCAGTGGTCATGAATCTTGTTATGTGCAGAGGTTGGTCCTTTTAACATGTTGTGTAGAGTAAAACTCACACAGTGATATTGGTATTATATACACTGTAGATATTAGATTGATAATTGATATTAGACCGGACATTTTATGGATTTAAAGTAGTGGGCTGAAGGAGTGGACTTGTCTCCTCGCCCTCTACAAAGTCTTAAGCTTGCAGGGAATATCAGAGTAATTGGAGTCAAAGCAATATCACAACATTCTTTGCTCTTTTCTGAATAAAAGAATCATTTCTTTTAATGATAGAAGCCAAATGTAATTTTCACATCTTAAATGATAAGGGTCCAAGCATTAGATTATTAAACATCTGTACAATTGTTTGTTACTACCTAAGCGCAATACTTTAACAGAACAGGTGACGTTTAGCACATTTAAATAAATGTCATCAAAATTCACAAATGCATGATGTTGATGAATAATTCACCACCTTCTACACAAATATCAGCTGTATTGTGTCCCTGGCTGTTGCCTGTTACTTGGGGGCAGCTGTAGACTGCAATGTTTTGTCCCAACAAGAGGGACCTCTGTTGGTCTCTGTGTGGTATAGCTGCTTTATTCTAGAGTGATACACTTTAACAGTCTGACGCTGATCGCCATCGTCAATCAAATGCCATCAGCTCTAAATACTCCATCTCAAACTGAAAAATAGCAGCTGGTCGATGTCAACAAGCAACCATAGCCTACGGACAACTGTCTACAATTTTAAAAACATGAATAAAAACTCTGAATAATACAAACTGCTGACTTTAAGTGGATAAACATCAGCTCCTGTTTTCTCTGCATTGCTCAGCTGTCTCACGTCACCACCCTCTGAATCCAGGCCTACCTCAATCAAAGCAGGTGCCCTTTTGGCCAAATAACGATCTGATTGTTGTTGACCACACTGCCAGTTGGCCTTTCTGGTCCTCCCTTTTCCTCTTCTGAAAAGTTGTGGTCGTTAAAGCACAGACCTTGACTCAGCAGTTCCACGGTCCCATCCAATCCACATAATGTAAGTCAGCAGCTGAAATTAGACAACTTAACCTTTTAGGAATGTAAATCGTAGGACTACAAATTGCGAGTTACTTTTCTTTGTCCATCCTAGCTGGAAGGTTTTGTTTTGTTTGGATTTTCAATTTTCTAAAAGAAATATGAGCATTTAGTGGCACAGCTTGTAATAAAACAATACCACCACAAGGTCCATTAGGAGCTGTTTAGGAGCTTTCGACCGTATTGCACAATCTTCCTCATGTGCTGTTTCCAAAGTCAAGAATGAACATTCATTTTTAATTTTTAAGCCAACGTGAATGAGAAGTCCTTAAAGTGCTCAGGATAAAACATGTGCGTGACAACTGGGCAAACTCCATCTGCTGAGGAAGATCATGTGATACGATCGAAAGCTCCAGAATAGCTACTAAATGGACCTGGTGGTGAGATTGTTTCGTCGACTGCTGTTTCCAAATTTAAGAATTAACTTTTCGTTTCAACAATGTATCATAGTTTAATCCCAAATTCGAATATGGGCTACACACACACACACACACACACAGAGAGAGACAAACCACCCACACCACTACCTTACAAACAGCTGTAATGCCTGTGATCGCACTGTAGAGCCCTCCCAAGTTGGCCGGCCACTGTGAAATGTAAAGAGTAAACAGGATGGAGCATTCTGTGTGTGTGTGTGTGTGTGTGTGTGTGTGTGTGTGTGTGTGTGTGTGTGTGTCACAGACTGTGTGTGTGTGTGTGTGTGGAGAGGAGGGGTTGGCTGCTCAAGAGAGAATGAGCCCATGCAGAGTGTGCTAGCCCAGCTGTCACTGCTATAACTTCAGACTTGAGAGACCACAGGACACAAGCTGGAAGGCCACTGTGTGTGTGTGTGTGTGTGTGTGTGTGTGTGTGTGTGTGTGTGTGTGTGTGTGTTGTCGCCCCCACACCCCCAGGCATTCTCCGCAGCCCCTGGCTTCCTTCCTCCCCTTTGTTAAGCCTGCGAGGCAGACTTTGTCAAGCTGAGCACACAAACGAATGCATATGAATGTGTGCTGTCATCTTTATTAGGCCCCCTTTGCCAACACCCATTACAATTAACACGGGTCTTTACTGAAGGAGATTTCACTTTCAGCCATGCCCTCGTCCTCCAGTCTTACTTGCCAGACGAGGAGGATTATGGTGACCTCAGTCTGGGATAAATTTGAATACACAACCTGTAACAGACTAATAGGAGAACATAATACTGAGCAATGAACAAAGGCTCATTTTTAAATGACTCTTTATTCCTTTGAGTAAATTCATGGCTGGTTAAAGGCAATTAGTGGTGGTTTTATATTTCAAAGATGATACAATCCAGTCAACCATCTTTCTTTGGATTCTTATTAAAATATCTGTCTAAACCTGCAGTGGTCTTTTTTTTTTCTACAGCAACTCTTTGATGCATGAGGTCAGGCAGCGATGACTGATCAGGGCGAAGCCACAAATAGATTTAACCCATGTAATGTATGAGTGGTGCTCCGTGTTTTTAACCACATTCTCATATTTCTTCTCTTCATGACACCAAAACTTGTCGGAGCGTGTTCTTCGTTTTGTTTCTCAACGCTACGCTGCACACAACATAGCCCACATAGACAACAGACACCCACCCCAAATTCCAGTCAAGAGAGGTAGTGTTTTCAAAGGTGGCATGTGGAGCTTTTAAAACGAGATGACTGAGGACATGGAAGAAAAAAACAATGCACGGGCTTTTCAGCAGAGTCCAGACAACAGAGCACAGAATGAAGAAGCTTCCACAACATCCATCCCATTTGTGAGGAACATAAAAGGATGGTGGCTTAGGATTTTGTTGGTAGATACTTTACAATATGTGGTTTTCATTCAGTTTTGGTGAGGGACTTTATGTACCTGTATTGAACTTGGTATGCAGAGATTAGTGACTTCAAATCCTCCTTTCTGTAGATTATTTGTGTAGATCTTATCAGTACATGGTATCATATTGTGTCACTACAAGTACATTAGTGAACTGAACAATGTCGTGGTTGTTGAGCTGAGATACCTTGTGTTTTTGTCGTCACATTTTATGGTATCAGATAAATTAAGATTACACACTCCTTTGTGGGAGGGAAATTCCTACCTCATAGGCTCATATAAACCTTTTAAAACCCAAAGGATTATCTCAAAAATGCACCACCCCCCCATACTCTCGTTCCAGGCCTCTGAATCAGGACCCACATGTCCGACTTTTTCAGTGATTAAAATCCAGCCTGATTATCAGGATGAAGTCACCAAGACTGTTTTTTCTTAACTCTCGAAAAGTTGAGATATATGGTTTTCATTGACAAGCAGTGTTTTTGTGTAAAACTCTTCATTGTTTCATTGAAAGTAGGCTTTTAAATACTGTGATTTCTATAACAATAAATGTTAGATGAAACAGCTAATTCCAACTCTGAGGAATTTTGCTTTATTGAAAATGCATCAAATTGTGATACTTGCTTCATATACTGAGACAAATGGGACATTTTGAACACCTAATTTTAACAACAAAAGCAAATATGTAGGTAAAGAATTAATCAGCACCAAGAATGAAAATAAGAATATACACAGGCACTGTGGTGAAACGTAGCTGTGTGCATTTACTCAGTACAATTTTAAATGGACTTGTACTTAACTTGAGTATTTTGAATTTTATGCTAGCTAATGGTTCACGTCATTAGATTTCAGAGAAATATTGCACTTTTTATTCTACTACATTTATTTTTCCAGCTACTGTTACTTTTCAGGTTAAATTTTTTTCATTCAAAACACATGATCATTTTATAAAATATGATGTATTGTTATAGATTAAAATGAAGGAGTTAAAATTAGCTCTACCTCGGCCAACTACAACATTAAACTAGGCCCTACTGCTTACATGTTAATGCATTAATAATAATGATTCAATAACATAATAATGTAACACTGACAGAGTCCATTCTGTATAATGAGTTCTTTTACCTTTGATTGACTATTTCTGTACTTTTACTTAAGTGACAATTTGAATGTAGGAACTTTACCTGTAAAGGAGTGTTTGGTATTGGTTATTGTGTGGTGCTGCTATTTTACTTAAGTAAATAATCTGAGTACTTCTTCCACCACTGATGGTGAGGCGATAGTCACCAAAACGTATAAAGAAAGGCGCGAATCCATCATTTCTTAACAAGGGTTTCGGGGGCCCTCACTGAGATGGTGGAATGGTGGAATTCAGTAGGTGCATTTTATCTTGGCAGTACACAAAAACTCCCCGGTGCCTTCAATAGTGTCCCACCTCTCTGTTTGCTGATACCACAAGAAGTACAAGGAAAGCGGGGGTGTGACGGGAGCAGGGTCTGAATGACATGGCGCTGCTGCTTTGGCCTCTGTTCACTGACCCACAAAATGCAGACCCAGCCCCCAGTGTGAAGTACTTTTGTGTTGTCATCGTCCCTCAGAAGCCCAGGATCGGGGGGGGGGGGGGGCTTTGGGCACCCAGAGGGCTCAGCACTGTGAGGCCGCAGTCTGCTCTCCAGCAGCACGCATGCTCTGTTAGGTGAATAAAAAGAAGCCTGTATTGTAATGAAAGCATTTGCATACTTGGGTGTTGGAGAGGGTGTTAACCTTTGACACCTTCGAGACCTGGATGACAACAGAAACCACTTCTCGGAGTCTAAGCATTAACACTTGAAAATAACACCTTGGCGTACCTCAGTGAGTATCAGAACCAATAAAGAGAGGAGAGAAAGGGCTGCTTGAGTGCTTAAGATGGAAGTTTCCCTCAAGTGGCAGTTCACACTCAAAACAAAGTGTGTCTGATAATTTGAAAGTGAGGGATATCTGGATCTTAAAGCATGGTGCCAGGTCTTTGTGGGATTCAAAGCAGATCACAACTTTTTGCTCAAGAGAGACATAAAACTGAAATTTGCTAACTAAAAACAACTGATATTTGAACAATGAACAACAAATAATGGTGGAAGCTTAAGTCGACAAATAGTAGATGAAAAGAGAATTCAAACCAACTTTTTTTCTGCTTGAGATGTTACAAATGTAGCCTCTCTCACCATTTAGAGCAAAAAGTTCAACCTGAAATTCATCAGTTAATATTTAAAAAACACAAATGAAATTTTGTTATAAGAAAGAAAGTTTGCGTGCAAGGCTCATCTTTAATTGCAGTGCATAATTTAATAAGGTGTCAGTTTTTTTCTTCTCTTCTAAAGGGTGAAAATGTCCTGTTGGAACTACAATTTGTGTTTGTAAGCAATTGAAGTGATTGTCATTTGAAGGTCAGAAAGCCATAATTCAACCCACACTTAACTTGTTAATCTATTATTTCACCAACATCTTTCACTTTGCCTGTTGTATGATTAATGTCCGTGTATGGTAACGTTGGACAAGACAATGTCCGCCTCTTCAGTTGATTTTTTTGGGGGGGTCTTTGTCAAGATGGCAGACTGTGTTTGGCTCTCGGATCGAGGGGCTCTTCTTTCCAAGTACACGGCGCTTCACAGAGAAGACTTGACTCTGAAATTCCTCCAGATAAGAGTTGCTAGGTGATGCTATTGTCAGATCTTCTTTGTGGTCCCATATTCATACCCAAATTGTAAGGTTCTTTATGAGGAACGTCTCATTAGTAGTCATATATTCATACCAGACCACCCCTCCCACTTGACCCCTCCTTTACCAGTCGTGGGAAAGACAAGTCCTGGACGAGATGTGGAGGATTCAGGCAATTACTTGGAGGAGGGTCGAAAAAGATTGTGCAACTTAAACACTCTTTCATTTTGAAAGGCCGATTCTGAAGTCCAAACATATTTGCACTGTATTATTGACACTTATTGTTTGAAACATTTGCAACCAGGAGAAAAAAATCCAGCACAGATAAAACCTCCAAGAAGGTTTCTAAATGTGTATTTAAAGTGCAAGTGTACCTGAGCAGGACTAGAATTGATTGTTTACATCCATGCTATAGTATATATAATTAAATTCCCATGCCATGTGCAAGACAGGGCAGCAAAGCTACAGTACATACAGATGCAAAGAAACTCAAAGGATGAAAACTGAAACACCTCATTTCAGAAAAATGTTTTTGTCTGTATTGCTTTGTTTAAAAATGCTTAAAGCTCAGCATTTAATCATGCAATTGAGTTCAGTTCAATGTATTGTCCCAAATTCTCCTTGTAGCCAGGCCCATGAGAACATGGATATAAACACAGACATCTAATACACAAAATCATATGTGAAACAATTGCACAAGACACAAGTCATACAATATTAATATCTTTATTCACCTTGAGAAAATCACATTGGAAATGCTTAATATTTATTTAAAATATTTTATTATTATATTTTACTACCAACTTTCAAACTATTGTACTGGTTATTAGTGGTGGAAAGTAAATAAATGTATTTATTCAAGTACCATACAAAAGTACAGTTTTGTGGTACCTGCATTTAACTTGGGTATTTCCATTTTAGTACTGCAGCCTTCTTAGATAAATTTGAAGTACTTGTACTTTTCCATATTTTGTATTTATATATACTTATATTCCACTACATTTCAGAGGGAAATATTGTACATTTTACTCCACTATATTTATTTGATAGTTGTAGTGACTAGTTACTATGTAAAGATTTTACATAGAAAACAGAGAATTAACTACTAAAAAAAAATTATTTGACATAGATCAACCCACACAATAAATGTAAAGTAGTTCAAATTAGCTCCACCTGACTAACTATGATACTTCTACTTTTATTTAAGTAATAGATCTGTGTGCTTCTTCTATCACTGCTTGACAGATCTTGCACATAGTTTAAACAATTAAGGACAATGAATTAATCTTTTGCATTTAGCTTTTTTTTGTTCTTTGTTAATCAGAATCAGCTTTGTTGGCCAAGAAGATGTACACATACAAAGGATTTGACTCTGGTTTTAAGTTGGTCTCAGTGTACTTAGTTTTACAGTTTAACTGAATTTAAACTGTAAATATATGATTTATAATGTGTAGGTAACAGAAGTTAGCTAGGGCTCTTAGTGTTAATATATAAATATGTATGATATTTAGGATATAAATGATAGCCTACTAAAGAAATGATTGATTTGATGTTGATTTATTGACTAAACAAACATGTAAAAATCAATACAGTGACAGTGCAGTTTATGAAGGCCAACATCCTTCTCAATGAAACAGGTGCGGTCAGACCGTTCTGACCCCGCCCACTGATTACCATATTTGGAGAACTTGAACATTCCAAAGCGCACGGGGCGGGGCGATGACGCCACCTGTTTGTCAATGGGCTGCGGGCTCGGGTCGTGCTCGCTCAGCCGGTGGAGTGGAGCACTCGGAGAAGTGGAGCGGGTGAACGCAGAGACTCGGGAACATAAAACCACGACTTTTATTAAAAGTTGCGCGGAACCATGGAGCTCCGTCGGGTCAACTTATTCTTGTTTTTATTTATTAACCAGGTTTTTACCAGCCTTCAGTCGAAAGAACGTAAGTAGACTTTTTGTTAAGCGTTGTGTAAAAAAAAAGAAATAAAAGTGTAGCCTAGGTTTACCGCACCTCATGAGTCAGGAGGTTGGAATTTGATAGCCTGCTTTAAGTTTTACTTATGCTTTCAAATTGTTGCCATTGTCAAGTTAAAATTCCTCATATATTTGTTGTTTTATTTTTCAGTCGGGACTTAAAAGATAATATAGGCTAGTGTGGTGAATGTATCTTTTGAATATATCCCTTAAACTTATTTAAATGCTCAAAAAAACTCGGATTATCACTTTTTAATATATAGGCTACCAGTCTTTTTAAACGAATTACTTACTTGTATTTGCTGGCCTTTGTCAGCTCAGGGTTAGGGGCCACCTGCAAGATGCCTTAACATGTCAGACTTTTTGTTTCACTTGTGGTGCAGATTCATGTATTTCTCTCGTCATGGCAATTTAACAGCCCACGCCTTTCTCAGACATTATTAGTGCTGTATCCTGGACCTGGAGGACACGGTCAATGAAGTCTTGAATCAGACCGACATGCTTGATTAAACTGTCAAAGCATGGCATGCGCCCCCCATAAAATTGTTGGCCCCAGAGATCAAGGCTGAGAATTTAATTGTACAGTCAAATCATAGTCATTTTCTAATTATTTAACAGCTTATTAAACCAAAAAATATACACTACACTGTCTGTGCCAGAGGTATATTAGGTTTGTAAAACAATTAGCTTTCTTTAATGAAGCTAAATGTTTATTATGTTAAATACATTTTTTGGATGAATCAGGTGTTGTTATTGCTTCTGTGCTTTTTGTAACTATATCACATGTTTTTCTGTTTGTCTTTGTAGAAATATTGCTGGATATGAGCGCTTCAGGATCAGAGTTGGGGTGGTTGACGTTGCCATATGAGAACGGAGTGAGTATTTATACCTCAACAGGCATTTTTAAGACTTCAGGTTCGAGACCTGAAAATGTCTTTCTCTGCGTAAGACAACAAATGAATAAAAGGCAGCTGAAGATCAGTTGATGTGAGAACTTGAACACTGTTTAGTAACGATAACAGAGGGCCTCTTTCTGCTCATTCGGCCCACGAAAAAAGCTCTCTGGGAGAGATGGAATGAGTGGCAGCTCGATGAGGTTTGGCAGAGCCCAGCTGGTGCTAACGCTACCCTTTCATAAAGAACTTATGAATTTCATTAAAATGTCAAGGTTCAACCTGCATTTGAATTTACAGTACCAAAGTGCATTTTACACAGTCACAGGAGATTGTTTTCATTCCAAAACCATAAAACTAAATTTCAGTTTTTCTTTTCGTGGTTGAATTTAGAGATAACAGCAGCAAGATGATCTGTACAGTTGTGGGAAGGCATATGTAAAAGAGACAGAAAGACTGGTCCGTGTGTGGAGAACCATCCCTCTATCTATAGTTCAGTGGCTTTCCATCTAAAAAAAGCTACAGGACATGGCCACTTCCACTGTGTGGGCTACGTTTCTTGTGTGACTGTTCTCAGAGATCTAAGGGTTCTCGTTTTATCGGATAGGTTTTCCCCTTGTCTATCAAACTTTGCTTTGTTCTAATCCAATTTCCTCACACTTGTGAAAGTGTATTTCAATTTGTACCAAAGATGACTATTTGCATTGTGTGGCTTTGGCTTCAGCAAACATATTTGACCAGTTTATTTTCGGAATGCAGTATAACCTGTCTGTAGACGGCAGAAGTTGGATAGTAATTACAAGTAATTGCCTGAAATTCAGTGTTTCATTTGGCCAAAGGTGGATCTAATATGTGTAAATATGAAAATCACAGACTTAAATGGTCTATGGTGCCTCACAAAGTGCTGATCTAATTTAACGGTACTCATTTTTTTTTGAAATAGTGGAAATATACCAAATTTATGTCTCTCTTTTCTAACACCAGATAAAGTAATGTAAATTTAAGCAGTGATGTATTCCTTGATACACAGCAGTGCTGCTAACATATGAGGTGTTAAATTTTAATGATAAATGGAGGCTTTTAATCTTTCTACTCGTTATTGCTTCCCTCTCTTAAAAAGTCTTAATTGCTGCCAATTTTGCCTTTGCGCTGTGCTTATATAGCTCATTTAACTGCCATACATCTTAGTTGGTATTCTACAGTAGTATTTGCTGTATTTATGTGCGTCTCACACACATGCACCCTCCTGTGTTTTAGTGGGGAAACCACACACGTCGTGAGCACCGCACATGTCCAGGCCAATAATCTTAATTTGTGGAAAAAAAAGCTCCAGCTCACTTCTGCACTTTAGGAGCTTCTCACTCAGCATGAAAGAAGAGGTGTCTCATCAATAAAACTGGTTCTCGGCAGGAACAAAGCCTCTGAACCCTGTACTTATTCCCATGCTTTTTCTCCTTTCAGTAGTGACTGCTAGTAGTGACTGTTGCCCCTTTAACTAATCCCTCTCCTCTCTCTTTATCTCTTTCTGTTCTGTTACAGTGGGAGATAGTGCAGACAGTGGTGAACGGCTCACTTTTCTATACCTACAGTGTTTGTAGCATAGACTCAACCGAACAAGATAACTGGTTACGCACAACATTCATCCAGCGGCGCCCGGGGACTACACGTGTCTCTGTGGAGCTCCGTTTTGTCGTGCGAGACTGCAACACTTTTGAGGGTGCTTCCGTCGCATGCAAAGAAACCTTCAACCTTTTCATCTCAGAGGCTGACGCAGACGTGGGTACCAACTTCCGTAAAGGGCAGTTCCGCAAAGTGGCCACCATCGCTCCTGACGAGGTCACACGGGGTCGTGTGCTGAAGGTCAACACAGAGACGAGGACCGTGGGGCCTCTGTCTAGAAGGGGTTTCTACCTGGCTTTTCAGGACATGGGCGCTTGTGTGGCGCTGCTGTCTGTCAGAGTGTACTACAAGACATGCCCGTCCACAGTGCAGAGCTTGGCGGCCTTCCCGGAGACCGTGGCGGATGCTCTGAGGGAGGTGGAGGGAGCCTGTGTGGAGAATGCCATCAGTCAGGCCACCCCACGCATCTACTGTTCAGCTGATGGTGAATGGGTGGTTCCTGTGGGCCAGTGCCAGTGTCTTGCAGGCTATGAAACCACTGGGGACTCCTGCCAAGGTAAGCACAGCCAGAAATACGCCACGCACAACTGAGACGTGTTGCCATGAGATTTATAGTAAATGGAACCCTTCCAACCACTACTTTGGCAAGGTGTGAGGAATGAGCGTAGAGGAATGTTAATTGTGTCTGGTTTGTTTGGAAAATCTATCTCAAAAACACTCCATATCTGTCTTGAAGTAAGCCAGGTACAGCAGGATTTGGCATGGGAAAGGGAAGCTGTCTAAACCTGTTTGTTTTGTCGAGATTTTGTGGCAACCACAGATTGCTCCATATGATATATATATATATATATATATAAAAATCACTGAGGTAATTTCAACAGTCTCCCATCAATGCCTCATCTCTTTACCTGTTGGGCAATAGCACATTCTTTCCACTGCCTTTTTCTCAGGACTCAGAAATTGGGGCTGGGCTGAGGCACTGTTTTATGGTGAGGTCGATGGCTGGAGGTGATAATGTACAATACAAGCAGCTGTGTACCAATCCCATTATTACATACTAATTCAAAGTGGACTTGAGTGAGTTTGTTGTGTATTTACTCTGGAAACTCAAAGATGTCAGTATGTGTACTAAATTTGATTGGTTTTTGAATGTGGTGTTTAGGCTCAGTAGAAATTGAGCGGCTACTTGAAGCTGATAAAGAAAAAAAACGTATTAAATCTTCGTATTTGCTTTCTCTCTGGAAGATTCAAAATAGTACATTAGTGCATATCACATGCTGCATAGTATTGGTATATAGTATGAAACAGGGAAAAAGTTCTTCTTTGAAGGGACAAGAGTGTAAACTTTTTAACCATTCAGATATTTATAGGCAGGTAGTTTTTAAAAGCAAATAAACAAAACAGAGACATATATAGTTTTAAAACTAATAGCAATTTGGTCACATACTGTTGTAGGTTTGTACTTTTGTCTGTTCATATGAGAGACAGACTAAGGTTAAGTATGCAAAAACTCTGCGATATGTAGTGCCCTCAAGAAAGACCTGTGAGTGCATCTTCAAAAAACAAATAGATGTGTAAAGTAAATGTAACACAACTGCGGCGTTCATACTGTTTGTGCTGCTGCTGTTTGTGTGGAAGTTGGGAAGTTCTTTTGGCATTCTTCGGGTGTGGTGCGTTGAACTGTCTGGAGGAAACGTGGGAGGAGAGAGGGTACAGAGAGAAGAGGAAGGAGGGAGGAAGGGCACAGTATGGTGCGGGGATTTTTGAAAGGAATTCTTTCACCCTCGCGTCACCTACGGCACTGATTGACTAAAGGAAGGGCCGTGTGAATGTGTCAGAAAGACTACCTGAGTGGTGTGTCTTCTCCTTGCAAGTATTTGTTTTGCGTCAGTTGCTAAGGCGACAGGAACCACAGATTACAGGGACGGGGCCGACACGCCTATCAGAGGTTAGACTGAGTCAGGCTGCGGTTTATGACTCCTGACGGTCCGAGTCACCTTGACTGGCAGAGTTTGGTCTCTTCTTGGAGTCTGTTCCCATAAGTGAGACAGATCATTCTCACCAGCTGAAAGAGTTAACGACAACTATTTTGATAATTGTTTAATAATTGTGCTTTTTCTTTTACCAAAACTGCAAAAGAAAATCATTGGTTCTAGCTTTTCTGTGTTTTATATCACACCAAAGTGAATATATTTGGGTTTTGGACTGTTGGTCGGACAAAACAAGACATTTTAAAGATGAAATTTGTAACATCATATAGACCAAATGAGTAATTGATTAGTCGAGAAAATAATCTGCAGATTAATAGTTAATGAAAGTGATTGTTAGTTGCAGCCCTACATACATACATACCACTGACAGATAAGTACTGTGCTTCAAAGAATGAATCTTGCACTGAGGTTGTAAAAATGAAGACAGAATAAGAGAGCAAGGCGGGGAGGAAGTCGAGGCAGAGGAATGTTTCTGTCTTTGAGGTTCCTGACTGCATGCGGACTCTGAGTCGAGCACCTGAAACGGAAGTTGGCAGAGGAAGACAGGAAATATTTATGATGGGAAAAACTGATTCCAAAGTCTGGAGGATGACCTGATTATTAGGATGCAGGAAACATCTTTTATTACATAAGTTAAAACACAATTATTATGCTGTAAACTCTTCCAGCCAACTCCCTATTTCCAATTTTACGTTTACTAGAGAAAGTGATATCCTTAGAGGCTCATGGCCTGCATGTGGACTCCACACACAACTGCTGTGTGAAAAGGAAGTGAAATGAGATGAGGAGGAATGCTGACTGACACAAATAAGCAGGTTGTCCTTGGTTGGAGTCGGAGGGTGGGGAGTGAGTCGACAGTTGGTGCATGAGGGTGGCTAGTTTCGTGGCTGCTTAGTTAGGTGTGGAGTGTAATTTAGTCAAGAGGATTAGTAGAGCAACAGGACAGCTGTTAGCCAATGACATGCCCCGCTTTGCCTCCCTTTGCTCTTTCATCCGGTTGTTAACACACGCAACGAGCTCCCTAATCCATGTTCCCACTCATTAGAACAATGGGCCGACACAAAGAGCAAAAAACAGATTCAATTAACAGGTGCACTGGTGCGGAACAGAAGTCCTTTTCACATGTGTGTTGTAGTCAAAAAGGAGCGTGAGACAATTAGAAGAACAATTTCCATCAACAAGTGAAATTAAAAGTTGGTTAAATGAAAGTTTTGGATGAAATTAAAACGATAACTCAACAAAATCCTGCTAAAATATGATGCTTAAAAACTCTAATCGAAGCAACTGCATTAACAATGTATTCATACATTGCACACATGCCGCCGTTTGCGAGCTGTATAATGAGTAATACAACATATTTATGGCACCACTCTGTCCTATCTCAAAGACAATAGATGAATAGAGCTGGAGTTTCTTTGGTACGTGACAGAGGTCCTGCTGCCCCAGCTCAAGATGAAATGGGCTGGCCCCCTTTTCTTATGCGAAAAGACCTCAGCTACACCCCCCACTGCCGCCAAGTGACTCCCCAGAGAGAACTTCTGTTGGTGCTCCAGACCTTTGCCCCCATCCCCCATCCGTCCATCTATTCATCTTCATCCCTCCTACTCAAACTCAACCTGCTCCTTCTCCTCCGCCGCGGCAGTACTTGGAGTGCAAAGGTCCTTCTGCCTCGGTGGTGAAGTAACGCGACCACGTCTTCAATCCAGGGTTCACTCGACCTCTTCTCACGGCCACCAGCACAGCGGCCAGATGAAAGGCTCATCCCCTTGGGAGACAGCAGAATGAAAGCAGAGAGGGGAGACCTTCCATTCTTTTAAAGTTTTTTATTGTGCTAGAGCCCTTTATCACCCCAGAAACTATGTTTCCATGAACACACTGAAAATCATACTCGTCTCCAGCAGCTTTTCCTCTTTCCTGATTCTCTTGTCCTCCAACTATTCAACCTTGGATGCTGTAATTTGCGACTGGTGTCAGAGGTTAGCGGAAGGAAGGAAGGAAGGAAGGAAGAAAGGGAGGAAACATCAGCCTCAGACTGAATTGCAGCTCCTGGTTTCTGTCCACTCTGCACGTTCATTAACCTCCCATGCCCTGGAAGGCTGTTTATCTGTGTGCTGAAATGTCCATCGCAACACTCCACAGCCAGTGTCCAAGGTGCCACTTCCTTTGGCAAAAACACAAATATTATCTGCCAGAGAGAATATGAACTGAGAGTTCACAGGGGAAAGGCACATCAGATCACCTGATGGATTTAATGCTCTGCTGTCATCCGGTCGACACTGGCAGTGTGACCTGAGATTAGGCCTCCAGGCGAAAAAGGCGAGTGGAGGCAGATTGTCAGGGAAATCCCTTTTTCATTCCTCTGGATACAAAGGCTCAGTGATTATAGGTTACTCACAACAAATGCTTCCTGTTGGTTGGAAAGGGCTGGTATTACAGAGACAGCTTCATTGTTTGCATTTTGATCGTTCATTCCTTCCTGTGTTTGTCTGTTTCACAGTTACTCCTATATGACATGCTTAAACTAACACACACCCTCTTTCTCTCACACAGCGTGCAAACCAGGCTACTTCAAGCCATCTGTATCGGGCGAGTTTTGTCAGGTTTGTCCTGATAACACCAAGCGCTCCACAGCTGGCGCCACTGAGTGTAAATGTGAGGAAGGTTTCTTCCGCTCCCCTTCAGACTCTCCTACATCAGCCTGCTCTGGTAACAACCCCACTCACTGAAATATTTACTGACAAAATCCACTTTTTGCTCATTAGAGGCAGGTCAGAAGATCAGGCTAACTGTTCTGTGTCATCTACTTCCTCCCCAAGCTCCACCTAGTGCCCCTTGTGACCTGACCTCCACCACCCTGTCAGCAGAGGGCAGGCTGCAGCTGTCCTGGAGCCCGCCGCTGGTGACCGGGGGCCGCAGTGACCTCACATACAGTGTGGTGTGCGAGCACTGCGACGGGGCCTTGTGCATCCCCTGCGGCGAGAAGGTCCGTTTCGAGTCAGGTCCTACAGACCTGCAGGACACCACGGTCGTTGTTAGTGACCTGGATTCTCATCTCAACTACACGTTCACTGTGGAGGCTCACAGTGGCGTGTCCCAGTTCGGGACTGAGAGGCCCACTGCAAGCATCACCACTGCTCTGGACTACACAGGTGAGCTCGATCACACGAAAACCTTTTTCTTTTTGCTTTGATTTAACCTTGTGTGCTGTTCAAACTGGCTTTACTTCCTCATTGTTTGTAACTGTGTTTCACAGCTGTGGTCTCCAAGACCCCAAACAGAGGTAATTTTTCATTTTCTGTAGCGGATTTCTAAAACATGTCATCTGCTCAAAATTATGTTTATAAGAATTTGTCATAAAATTAGGAAAAGTCAGGAAGTATCAAGGTAATAAAAATATGTCAAGTATGTTTTTTTGAGCTGCTAAAGAGAGTCTGGGGTCTCTAGGATCCCAAACAGAACATTAGGGATAAAATGGTTATGTCAGTAAAAACTATTGTACAAAAAGAAGGGCTTACTATACAAAGAGGAATTCAGTCTGACCCACTGAGTCCCAAAGGCTTTCATTTCTAAATGTCCTTTCCAAAGACTATGATTAGTCACTAACCATTATTTTGCTTTCTGTCTCTCACCGACCGTTAGATCCCCCCAAGGTGACGTTGATCCATCTGGATGATCGCAGCCCCACCAGTCTGTCTCTGTCCTGGACTCTGTCTCGCAGGCCTCCAGCCCACATCAATCATCGCTACGAGCTTATGTACCGCAGAAAAGTAAGACAGTGCGCTTTGTGCTCTTTTGTGTCTCCTTCCCTCATTCAAAGAAGCTGTTGTATGAAATTAAAAAAATCTTTACTGATTATCTAGTTAAGATAAAAAAAAATATATTCTAATCCACCTACTTCCCTCTTCGCAGGATGATGGTGGCGAGCGCGATGTGACCACCTACACAGTCCTGATTTTGGAGAAAAGTTCAGTCCAGATTAACGACCTCACTCCAGACACTACTTACATGTTCAGGGTCCAGGCAATGAGTCCTGAGGGCCACCCTGGCAGCTACAGCGTGGAGCACGAGTTTCATACTTCATCATTAGGTAACAGCAGCCTTAAAATCTACGGGAGATGAAATAGTTTCTCAGTTGTGTCTCTGTAAACTTTTATTCCACATATTTGAGTTGATAAATGTTTCTTTTTCTGTGATTTTCACAGCGGAGTCTCAGATCCAGAACAAATCCACCATGGTGATGGGAGTTGTATTCGCTGTAGCGGTCATCCTGCTCGTTGTGGTGGCCGTCATGCTGTTGCGTAAACGGTTGGTAACAACACTCGTTATACCCACATCCAACATGTCATTCAGATAAATGTTATCTACAGACCTGCAAACCGTGTGATTATGTGCCACAAGCTCAAGTAAATTAAAGATATTCTGGTATGACAGCTCAGGAAGGGTTTATCAGTAATAGCATGTGCTGCTATTGAAGACGGTCTTGGTCTTTTTCAGCAGAGACTGACCTGCAATTACTAAAAAGCCAGTCTGTATTCTGTTTAGTCTTATCGTGATTATTCGTGTTTTCCTCTCAGGAGACTGAGCTCTCGTGGCAGAGGAGGACCTGAAGATCCCTACTTTTCAACAGGTTAGAAAACCATTCTGTATATGCAGTAATAATTCAGTATTACTTACTGATCAGACTGTTAATTTAATTATTATTTAGCCTAATATTCTGGGCATTATTTCCTCCTTAGATCAGCACAAGCCTCTGAAGACGTACGTTGATCCACACATGTATGAGGACCCTAACATTGCCATCCAGAAGTTTGTCACAGAAATTGACCCAAGCGCCATTAGCAAACAAAAAGTCATCGGTGTTGGTAAGTGTTTCTGAAATCACCTACCTTTCATTTAATGACATCTCAGAGCGCAGTTTCTAACGGTCCCTGCTGTCTGTGTGCTGATCAGGAGAGTTTGGGGAGGTGTTTCGGGGCGTGATGAAGACTCCCGGGCGAGGGGAGGTGGCCGTAGCGATCAAGACCCTGAAGCCGGGGTACTCAGAGAAACAGAGGCAGGACTTCTTGAGCGAGGCCAGCATCATGGGTCAGTTCTCGCACCCGAATATCATCCGCCTGGAGGGAGTTGTCACCAAATGTGAGTCGTGAGCCTCGGACAGAAGTCAAACAATCGTTCACAACTCATTTGTATCAACTGTTTGTATAATTTTCTTTCACTAAATGTAGCTTTTTGTTTTAATTTTCAGTCAAGCATGCCATGATAGTGACAGAATACATGGAGAACGGAGCTCTTGACACATATCTGAAGGTAGGTGCATGTATTTAGTTGAGAACAGGAGGGTATATCTCCTTATATTGGATTATATTAAAGCTCTGATTTTACGGGAGGTTGTGAGACTATTTATTGGTCTGGTGCTGTGACTTCCTGAAATCTTGTTATCACCGTAGGTTGTCAACCAGCAGAGACCCCAGGAAGTCACTCAGCCAAGAAATAGTCTGGCACATAACATCCCATAAAATCACTACGTGTCATTTTTTGTACAGATTAAACGAACAAGATTTACCTCGTTAATTAGTGAGCTTTACAAGTGTTGGTAGGTTTGTTACCTCTGCACAGAGCCAGGCTAGCCGTTTCCTCGTTTCACATCTTTATGCTAAGCTAAGCTACTTGGCGGCTGGCTCCAACTTCATATTGACATGAGATTGGTATCAACCTTTTCATCTAATAACAAGCAGTTAAAAGAGAAAAAAAAACAAAAGACTAAAGAATGTTGTTTGCCTGAAATGTATGACACATTAAAAATCTTTTAACAATTAAGTATAAATGTATTTTTTTTCCCTTTAGGGCCGAGATGGAGAGATTCCGTCATATCAGCTGGTGGGGATGCTGCGTGGAATAGCTGCCGGCATGAAATACCTCTCTGACATGAGTTACGTCCACCGTGACCTGGCAGCAAGAAACGTCCTGGTGAACAGCAACCTGGAGTGTAAAGTGTCTGATTTTGGCCTGTCGCGTGTGCTGGAGGACGACGCTGAGGGCACCTACACAACAAGAGTAAGTCTAACAGCTACAATTCACGGCCTTAAAGCATAGCAACAGAGAACAACCCCTTGTTTTTTTTTTTCTGATAACAAATGCCAGATTGTTAAAAGTATTTTCACTCTCAAGTGTCCAATCTAAAGTGCTGGTCTTTCAGCGCCTTGTGTTTCCACTCCCTTCACCTATTAAATATGATTTGTTAATGTTTCTCTTCTGTCAGGGAGGTAAAATCCCCATCCGCTGGACCGCCCCTGAGGCCATCGCATACAGGAAATTCGCTTCAGCCAGCGACGTGTGGAGCTTCGGCATCGTTATGTGGGAAGTCATGGCATTTGGAGAACGGCCCTACTGGGACATGAGCAACCATGAGGTATGTTTCATCTGTCACTTTATCTTTCCAGCTCTTACGGTTGAGCTGAAGGATTGTTTTGGTATGTGTAGGTCAAACTTTAATGTGCATTACACTGTGAGTCTGTGCTGGGTAGGTGGTGACGAAGAACGTTGCCTGACATCCAGTGTAGTTTCCCAGCATCCTCTTCAAATTAACTGTTAATGTCAACATACGAACACGGCGCTTTTTCAGACTGTTTCAAACTCTCTGTCTGTCACAACACCCATAAATATACTTCAGATCTAAGCGCTGCCTTCACGCTGCCCCCGTCTCTTCCTCAGGTCATGAAGGCTATCAACGAGGCCTTCAGGCTTCCTGCTCCGATGGACTGCCCATCCGCAATCTACCAGCTCATGCTCCAGTGTTGGCAGCACGACCGCTCCAAACGACCTAACTTCTCGGACATCGTCAACATTTTGGACAAACTGCTCCGAAGCCCAGAGTCTTTGAAACCCATCGCTGACTTTGATCCACGGTATGAACATTACTTTTATTGAAGTTTATGTTTTGGTAACAAAGTTAAAAAGACAAAATGAAAAGAAATGGTCATATAAGGGTAATGAAAAACCTAATTTCAGAAAAAAAGGCAAGGCGGGAATGGATTACAGTTACCAGTAATTTAAACAAAGAGATACTATTAAAGGAATAGTTTGATCTTTTGGGAAATAGGCTTATTAACACGTTCTAACTTGTTTGTGTAATCTGTACTAAAAACGAAACGTAAAAACAACAATTCGCAGTTTTACAGGGGGTTATGTGCCAGGATATTTCTTGGCTAGGAGCTGAGACTTCCTGGAGTCTCCGCTGGTTGCCTGGCAACTGTTCAGAAATAGTCCCGCACGTAACCCTCCGTAAAAAGGGGAATTGTTGTTTTTACATTTCCTAAAATGTCAAACTATTACTTTAAAAAACATACACAGACTCCCATGGGTTTTACTCAAAGAAAATGGCAAAATTAATTATTAGAATTAATATATGAAAAGGAAAAAATAGATTAATCTTCTATTTGAATTCCAAGATCTGTCCCCCACTTTTTCTTTAACTAGAGCAGTATGAGTCTTGGTATTTGCCATTAGAAGATGATTATTGAAACAACCTGTCTGCAGTATGTTGACAGTAAAACTTGTTCCTTCTTGTTCAGACATCATCACATGCACTACATACACAATGTAGCAGTAAATGATGAGTAATCCAAGTATACGTTGTTCCCCGCAGCGTGTCCATCCGCCTGCCCAGCACCAGCGGCTGTGACGGCACCATGTTCAGGTCGGTGCCCGAGTGGCTGGAGTCCATCAAAATGAGCCAGTACAACGAAAGCTTCGCTCGCGCTGGGATCACGACCATGGAGCAGGTGCTCGCCTTGAGGCATGAGTAAGTGCACACATGGCACAGGTGCAGCTCTGCCACACTGCGCTGACATATCTGGCACCGGGCCACATTTTGTAGTAACACAGAGAAAGTATTGAGCTCTCAGCCTGAACATTTGTTATCCAGCTTGTGAATGCAGAAATACTCCACTCCGCCTCTGCAAATGTCATTCCTCTCATTCTCTTCTGGTTCCCAGCCTTTTCTGTCTGACGTACCCTCAACAGCCCTGTACCCTTTCATCGACACCATCTGTCACGCTCCTAATGTGTTCATTTGAAATGATTTTAAACTGGATTTATTTAACACCATTAATTATATACATAACATTCATGTTTTCATTCAACTGAATGGTCAATTGGCCGGTTTGGTCATTTGTACTATTACCACTTGGAGCGGCAGAAGCAGGACATTTAAACCATTTATGAATTACTTTTAGCTAACTGCTTTAACCATTTGTCCATTACAATTAGTATTTAAACTTTTTATCAATTACTTTCAGCTAACTATGTCATTAGTTTAACTATTTCAACAGTTTATCCATTATTTTTAGCTCACTATTTCAACCATGTATGCATTACTTCCAGCTCCAATATATGGATATTGATTTCTAATCAACATGTAATTTTTATAAATTAGTTGAGCTACTCCAGTTTTTTCTGGGTGCCCCTGGTTAGGAATCACTGCTCTACATGTACCACTGTGGTCTGTTTATGCAAAACAGAGTCCATATTGTTTTTAGCACACTCAGACGTTTGTCATTTATCTTATTTATCTATCTTTCAGAGACATCAGGAATATTGGAGTGCGGTTGCCTGGTCACATGAAGAGGATAGCATACAGCATCCTGGGTCTGAAAGACGAGACCAGCTCCCTCAGCGTGTTTGCGGTGTGATCTGAGCATTCCTCCAAATCAAAGTGCACTGACTGACCATGCCATGTCACTCATGGACAAGGAGGACTGAAGTAGGGGGGTGGGGGGTGAAACTGAGCTTCCCTGCAGGACTTTTTTTCTGTGGCAGTGTGGCATGACTGACGAGGACCCTCCAAGCCACTCAGAAAGGACTGAGTTCGAAAACACTTATGTACTTTATAACAGAAGATTAATAATTTATCTTTATGTAAAAAATGTTTATATGTTGAACATAAACAAGTTAATGTGTTGTAGTAAATAAAACAATTATAAAAGTTAAGTGAAAAAGGTGAGACAATGTGAGAGTGCTTGGCTTGTATTTACTGAATGACTGAAATATTTTATGCTCTTTATGATTAAGGGCTTTTTATTCCAAGCACTCACTTTATCCTGCCAGTGTTTCCGATCCTTAAATCTGTTGTTTTTCTACATTTTTGTTTGTGATCAATGAGACTTCCTTTTAAATTGGGAAAGATTATTCCACTCAGGGCAAAGAATCACACATTCTTATGTTTTGTAGTTAGTCTCTGCATCACATGATCACATCTTCCTCAAGTCATTTGTTTGTTTACATCATGTCTTAATACAACTGTCCATTTGTATTTAATATTTATTTTATTTTATATTTATGTAATTTGTTACATGAGAAATAACTGGCGCATGTTTGCCAGGTGGCGTATTTTTGTGTTTAAATAAAACCAGTGATGACTTGTGACTGGATCACTTTCTTGTACTCTGTAGTCAACAACTCAAATATCTCAACATCTATTGGATGGATTACCATGGACTTTTGAACTGACTTTGGTGATCACCTGACTTCCTCTAGCGCCACCAGCAGGTTGACATTTTTGTTTAGTAGTGAAATGTCTTGTCAACTATCTGATGGATTGCCATGAAATTTGGTGCTGACATTCACAGATTTTGTGGACTTTAGGGATTCCCATCATCAGGTCAAAATGTCAGTTTGTCCAATACTTTGATTTATGACGAAACACCTTTAAAATTACTTTCAGTCCCATCAGCCTCAGCTGTACCTTGTGCTTATTAGCAACTATTAACATGCTGTCACGTGAAGCTAGGATGGTAACAGTGATGAAAACACTGATGATGTTTAAACTGTACAGAAATGACAGCCAGTACAATATATATTTATGTAAAATAAATATGAACTGTATTCCTTGCACCTCTCTAGCTCACCTTTCACATCTTTGCTCACCCGACACTAGATATAATATCAAGTCTCACAAGTGACTTAATATGATGACCTTTCTGCTTACACCATCCTCGCATGAATAAACTGTGCAATACTGCCACACATATCTCTTAACATGATAACTCCTCTGATCTAGGTTGGCAAAGGCCTTTCTTCTGACACCACCCTCTGGCCAGTTAGTACACTTCACCATCACTGGTGAAAATCAAAAACAAAATTTTGGACCTCAACTTGTATCTTTTAACCTTCTTTACAATTCGCACTACAGCCTCACAGAGCTTGTTTTGGCGACGCCTGTCATCCAGACGGAGTTGATCAACCTCTGTGACTTTGCCAAGGTGGAGTAGAATGTCACACCTACACACAACTGTGCTCCATCATGCCACAGTCACTCAGCCATGTTAAATTCACCCTCTGTAGGCTTTTCACTGGAAACTCATACGTAGTGTCATTTTTATGACAAATTCAAGTTGTAAAAAGCCCAGTTACATTATATATTTGATCTAAAAGCTACTTAATTGTGTCATATTATCACTTTATTGGCTTAAAGTAATGAAATGACAGTTCATTCAATATCACCCCTGATAATTATAGGTTATTCCTGCACACAGAAACATCTCCACACCCTTTCTCTCACAACACACACACAAAGACTCATATGCTCCACTCTGGGGTGCGGCTAGAAATGTTTAACCAATTGACGACAGTTCAACAACAGTTCTGACACGCTGAATATCTATAATCCGTGTCATGTTCCAGTCCACCCAACCACACACACACACACACACACACACACACACACACACACACACACACACACACACACACACACACACACACACACACACACACACACACACAGTGGCACCCACAAGCACTCAGAAGACTATAAAAGACTCATATATAGTGACACTTTCATCAGACACAAGGGGAGAACTCACCAGATTAGAACGACCCCTCTTGGATCCGTACAGTAGATACAGTTGGCTTCATAGAGACAATCCACCTACTCAGCCTGTATGGAGAAAGGTCAAGGTATTTTCTCTGAAGATTCAGGATCACTACCTCAGAGGACCAGTAGAGAAAACAAATTTACAGGTCAGAAAAACAAAAATTGACAGAGATATACTCTACGTTTTCATTTTATATAGAAAGTGACTGTTATAAACCTGATGACTGGAAAGTTTGTGTCACATAAGACTTACGAGCTGTAAATTACTTCTTTCAGGCCATTCATATCCTACGGGGAAAATCCAGGTCATTGGAGACATTTTCCAGTTCGCAGTCGATGTGAGTGAATTTTCTCCAGAGGATGTCATCATCACATCCTCCAACAACCTGATAGAGGTGCATGCTGAAAAGGTGAGCCATGCAGTCAGCCTGGTTCAGAAAATGTTAGACGTAACCTGAAATAGTGATCACAAAACAGTAAAGAGGCCTGTTGTTTGACTGCTGAATTAGGGCTCAGAGAAATCATACTTAAGGTCATTTGAAAATAAGTATTTTTTGAGGTTTGGCTGTATTCTTGCAGCCTACATGAATGCAGATGACAATAATATCAACATGTAAGTGAATTAAACAACTAAAGTTACAGTAAAGGCGTGAATCTGATGAATTATTGGGGCTGGATTACAGAACATCTCAAAGTTTATAAGTAATGCGTTTAAGTGTAAAATTAAACAATTCTTTGAGTGTAACTTTTCCACACCAGTAATTACCTTCTGCTCTTGTCATGCAGCTGGGAGAAGATGGCGCAGTCACAAACACTTTGTCCCACCAGTGCAAACTACCATCGAATGTGGACCCCACATCTGTGACCATGGCCGTGGAGAGCAGTGGGGTCCTGACCGTCAGAGCTCACAGAGTGCACTAGTGCCTGGACGCTCCTCTCTGCAGTTTACATTTCAACGCTGGAGTTTAGCGACATCTGCCGGCGGGCGAAGGAATCAACCAATGCATCATTCACGTACTATCGGAAATATGAGAAACCCCGATCCAGTGCACTGGAACCCGACAACACTGCAAATATTGTTTTGAAAAGTGTGATTTTCTGTGAAAGGCTCGTTAACGCGATGTGACATTTAAGGTCAAGCAGCGGCGGACTGTACAGAGACCTGTAAAATGATTGTTGAAATAAATGTACACAACTTTTGTTCACAGACGAACCGAAACGTCATTAACGCGTCTGCCTAAAGTCTACAATGTACTCACAATCGCGACTGCTTTGTTAAATACGGGCTTTTTGTTTTCCTCCAAATACGACAGTTGAGTGCTAGATATCCACAAATAAAAAAAATCACTTTTTGAAGCACCTGAAGCAACATCACAAACTACCTGTAGCTACTGACGGAAATGACGTCAGGCGTGTCTGCCAACGTGGGCGTGGATGTTAATTGAAATCACAGAAAATTGACACACAAGACCCGTTAAGTAAGGCCGATGAGATCAAAACTATTACATGAACATATACAGTATGCACAAAGTCAGGCAGGAATGCTGGCCACCACTGACACAGACAGCTTTACAGCATACAAAAGCATGTTGGCGTGGGAGATTGAAACAGCTGCAATGGGCAAACGAAGGGAGCTAACATAAACACTAAAGGAAGCAAAGCGCAATGATGTAATATTGTATTGGGAGTCTGCTCGGAGAAGCCTCACGGAAAGTAGTCTTCAGAGTCACGGTAGGTGGCGATAATGCACCTATAAGCTGGTTTGAAACCCGAAGGAGAAGAAAAAGATGATGATGATGATGATGAAGAAGAAGACGTCACGTATCTATGGTGGTTGTCAAGGGACGTTTTAGTTTACGGAAGTTTTTATCAAGCAGCTGCACTTCGCTGGCTGCAGTTGTTGTTATTAAAGAGCTCCGTGGTCAGAAAAGACTGTGTCGTGCCGCTGCAGTAGCTTCTGCAGCTGAGCGACAGCAACATGGCACAAGTCACTCCTGCCGGATCGGTCGTCGCAGCGGACTGGCATCGATGCAGAGACGGCAAAGAATATTTCAGCAAAATTCTACACAAGAAGAGACGCAAAAACTTCGGTATGGCAAATAAACCGTAGCATTTTGGTTGCATTAAATTGGTTTTCCCGTTTCAAAAGCACCACAGCATTCATGTGTGCACAGTGTAACCAGGTTTTGATTATACAACATAGTGTTTCAGTAAATTAGATCTAGAAAACCCTCACATGCTGCCACTTTACAGACTTAACTACAGACATTTATTCTCATTTCGTCATAATATGAGCTGCCAGTGCTTCAGTGGGAAGCAGTCACAGAAAGTGGCTGAGAGATAAATGTGCATTTCCTATTATAAAATCTCCACTATCACAACCAAAAAAAGATGTCCATAAAGCTTCTAGACTGGAAACATTCGCAAACGCTTAATTGTCTTATGAGGTTGTATAAATATATTTATATAATATAATATATAAATATATTTATATTGTAACTTATGTTTGAGTTTGAGGTTGTGTAAAGAGGAGACGGAACAATGTAAAGACAATTGCATGTTACAAGTCTGTCTCAAAGTGTTTTAGTGTACTGTTTTACTGGACAATCAACCATGAAATCACAGAAAACAAGATGACATAACAAAACAGCATCAATGCAATACCATAGCAGAAACAAAGGTGATGCTAAACAGCCAAAGGGCCTGAGACTGTGGGTGTTAATTGGTGTTTTAAATAATTTGCGATGAATATAGACTTGAAATAATTGAGGATAGCTATGTAACCAAGCAGTACACAAAAGTAAATATTTTGATGGTCCTTTTAAAACTGGTTTTACAGGCCTGTTGGAGTCTCCAGTGATGCCCCCACATGTAGCTGTGGACACAGTTCACTATAAGATCTTCATCTCTGGCAAGAGTGGAGTCGGGAAAACTGCTCTTGCTGCACGTCTTGCAGGCATGAATATTCCTAACATGCACTATGAAACCACAGGTAGGTCCCTGCTCTACACTGACAAGGCAACGTAGTTTATACAATTAAAAGCTCTTCAATTTAAAGGTTAATCAGGTCACACTCATATCCAATTTATCTTTTGTTGTTCAAGGTATTGAGACGACAGTGGTGTACTGGCCAGTGAAGCTGAGAGAAAGTGGCAGAGTGCTTTTCTTCCGTCTGCAGCTGTGGGACTGTGGAGAGAACGCCTTGCGTAGATTTGACCATTTGCTCCCAGTATGTATAAAATCTAAAGTATTTTCACACAACACATTATATTGCATTATGAGCTAATGTGCAGCAGAAAAAGGACTGCGCTCACATTATTCTAGATAAAAAATACGTATCCTAACACCATCACACCAGTTGTTTTGTCAAATCACTGTTCCCTGTCTCTTCCAGTCCTGTAAGGAGCAGACGGATGCCGTCCTTTTCCTCTTCTCCTTCACTGACAGGACATCCTTTGATGATCTGTCAAATCAAATCGCTAAATGGACATCTGTGGGTCGTGTTGCGAAGTTGGTGGTTGGCACCAAGTATCCTTGTTTTTTTTTTAAACTTGTACGTCACGCTTATGACTAACTACTGATACTCCTATTGTACATCAAAAATAGGCAGCTTAAACATGCTCATCACTTCCTAAATATTTTTTTGTACCTACATCAATACAGAGATGGACATTTGTCCTTAATGTTTCCTTCAGATTTGACCTTTTCATGCACTGTGATGTGGCAGAGAGAGACGTGAGGGACTTCCAGGAGATGTGGAGCTTACCGGTGCTGCGAATGGGTGGGGAGGTCAGCGACGGACTGGGTGACGTAGCCCCCCTCCTCAACTGCCTGGCAGAGAACCTGTGGCATCAGGACTGTGTTACAGCCGGATCAGCCCGCCACCAGGAATAGATGGGGACTCTACTTTAATACCGAACATGATTTTTAGGAGGCAGATGAGGTGAACTGGACTCCAGGTAAGGTCACCCCCGGGTGTCTGCCTTTGAGGGATTGCGCTTGGCAGCTGATCTGGGAGAGTTTCAGATCCCTCAGGATGAGATGGAGGAGGCTGCAGTTGAAATAAATGGACTATTTCATCTAATGCTATAATCACTGCTGACAAGATTGATTTTTAATTCTGAAATGTCTTAAATTCTCTCATCTTATGTCTGCAGGGTGTTGTACAGTATCATTACTGAGACCAGATATAGTCTGGGACTGTGGTTAAATTAACCTGTTAAATCTAGAATGCTGTCACTACCTTTTCACTACTTTTTTTTTGTCTGTGAGGTACAAAATATTCTGTATTTTTCGTGTTTTTGTTGGATGAAATGACCACTGAGTGCTGTTGGCCACCATGTCCATAATAACACTGGCGATTGTTGAAAGTCTTGTGTGTTAATATCGAGTGGTCAAATGTAGACGTTTGTAATTTTTTGTGTTCATGCCATCGAAGGCCTGTATTTGAGCACATAATTAGCAGATAAAGTTTTCTCACTATGTATTACACAGCTCTGCTGCTCTTTTCTTTGCATCATCACTGACCGGTGTGGGATGCAGTTTTCTATGTTCTTTATTGGATTCCTGTTAAAATCTAAATATCTCAAAGCACCAGCACAGTCAAAACATTCACGTAGAGGCATTGTGTTAAATACGTTGTCAGTATTTCACAATGAGAAGATAAAGGGCCGTTTTGTCAGCTTGTTACCATCTTTATTCAATTTAGGCATTTGTTGCATTGGGCTGATCTGAGAAGGTCAGAATTTATTTGTCAGAAAATGAAAAGGTACATTGCTTAAAAAAAAAAGCCAGTATTTTAATACAAGTAAAAAAATCTGTTCCCAATAATAATAAAAAAAGGTATCCCCTTACTTGACGTGTGTGCCAATTGTGACAAGTTCAATACATGTTTGAATGCTTCATGTTGTGTTGTGCGAGTGCCTTCATCAAAAACATTAAGTGCAGTCAAGTTAAGATAAATCTTAAGAGTGAACAACTTATCAAATTCTCATTTATCAAAATGTATATTAATGTGCAAGTTAAAAACGACCCAAGTTTGATGTATAAAATCTAAAATCGCAGAATCATCACGTTTCCATCACTGTTTAGACGACAGCGCCTTCATCCATGCCTCTTTTTCTGACCTGCAATAAAAAACAAAAACAGACAGGAATCAGATGTTCTGCTAAAGGATATTTATTAGTCATTAAAAACCTCATAGAAGATGTCCACTCGTACCTTGTGTGTGTAAGAAGTATCATGGCGGCCGGTTGTCTGGTTTGTCTTTGAGAGAGATGTAACAGGAAGGAGTCTGGGGGGAGACCCAGGATCTCCGTCTTCAGAAGCTCAAGGTGCACATGTGTGGGGAATTCAGCATGATCCACAACTGTGAACCTCTGATCCCTGATATAAAGCAGAGAGAGATAACACAGGCTGCATTACCAAACGGGATTGAAATTATTCATTTAGCTGATGTGGATCATAATGTCAATAAGGTTAGTAATTGTAAGAATGAGTGTATATCAAATACTTTTTTGAGGAGATGATCAAAAGGTCATTGAAGAGGTGGATGTAGATGTTGATGAATGACGGTCTTGAGTTGTAAGCGGCCTCCATAGTCAGCTGTCTCACGGGACCCTGGTGCACCAGATAACGCCCGCTTACGACCAAGGGAACTGACTGGATGGAGGAAGAGGCAGTCAGAATTTATTGCCATCTGCAGGTTACATAACAGAATCAAGTCTGCCATAAAGGCTTTTTTAGAAATCTTAGTCATTTGTCACCTTAACTTTGCCAAAATCCAGCAGCATTTCCAGGCAGACCAACTCCTCAATTCGTTTCATTTTTCTGACCCTGTTGTCACACTCAGTCACTATCTATTTAGAGGAGATAGTGATACCTTTTCTCATTTTCAGACATGACTTTCCAAGCAATTTAAAATTCCTTTTTTTTAATTTAGCATCACTTAAACCACCAAAATACTTTCCCTTCCAATAACTAGCCCACTCCCCTGTTTAGTTCTGTCTCAGCATGAATGTACAGATCTGAACACTCAAAAATGAAACACTATTACCTCATGGATAGCCTCAATTGCTCTTTTGAGATTTAAAATTGAGTCAGAGCCTGGTTCAGTCAGTTTCAGGATGCTCTGAAATGAAAGAAAACCCAACAGAAGCCTTAGTTGGCTTCTGAAACGTGTCATGCCAAGTTAAACTTTTTTTTTATTTTTATAGATAGATAGATAGATAGATAGATAGACACACACAAATCCCATCAGATGCCTACCTCTAGGATGAGTTTAATACGAGTAATTCTCTGGAAGGGAAGGACAAGGAATGACTTGAGGCTCTGTCTTTGACACACTGGGTCCCTCTCAAGCTTCTTGATTGAATACAGAAAGTCTCTGTTCTGCTGCCTTGGAAAAAAAGGAGAGATGTGATTCAATAGGTCTTGTGGAGTACCACCAGTGGTATCAAGTACATAACGTACAGCAGCTGGTTGACCAGGGCCTCTTGGTACATCATGTTAGTCACATATGGCACGTAGAGGCTGTGAAACTCTGGGCAGTGCTGGAGCACAATGTCTCCAACCTGAGATATTAACACGCTCTCTCCCAGTCTAATTTCCAGATCCATAAGAAACCTGCAAGGGACAGGACACCAGCTCAGCATAAACACAACCGGATGGATTGATGGATGGATGAGTTGTATGTGGAGGTCTTACTTTTCACTGGCTGCCGTCACGCGACGAATGTTGGAAAACAAACTGTGATGCTCCATTTGAGACAGGCTCTGTTTCAGTGCCTTCGACGCGTAGAAATGATCGACAACAACTCCAAGGCTCCTTAGGTAAGACGCTTCAGAGCCGATCAACTCAAACATCGACTTCAGAGGAAGAAAATGAGGGAACAAGAATTAATAATTTTTTCCAGTTCTTTTTCCTGGACCTTCTCAGTGTCGCACTAAACCTTAAAGAGCATTATAAACAGCTAAGGGACGGGACAACACTGAATTGATCCTATGGACAAGTATTGCCTATATATTCAAAGCCAGATATAGCTCATTCGTCTTTGCCATAAATCTCCAAATTATTAAAAATGCATAGTGTGTATTATTCTGCTGCTGAAAATAGTCCCCAACTAATGCTCCTGTTTGTTGCATGCTAAATGTTAGTAAATAAAATGCAAACTACAGATGTTGACATGCTAAAAATGCTAACAGGGTAAAATGTTTGATGTTGACATGTTAATGCCAACAATGCTCGATGTAAGCATAATTTAAACATAACTTTAGCACAATAACATGCTAAATGCCGAACATTAGCATGGTTATCCAACAGTAACATACATGTCAACAGGCTGAAAGGGGTACAGCAGGTTTATCCAATTAAGACAACGTAAAACTGAGCATGACACGCTGAGGCTGAGAGCACAAACCCTTTTGATTTAGGTAAAATGTTCTTTCCTCCGACAACCTCCTCTTGCCAAACTTTACAGTTATAATGACACTGGTGGCAAATAGCATAGTTGTCCCTCCATTCTGCATTCCTCCAGCTGTTATTGTTGTGTGTAATGAGCATTAGTGTCACAGGGCCAATCATTCTGCTACACTTAGGTTTCTAATTGTGATTTTAATGTAAAGTGTAAAGCATGAAATACAGAACTTTTCACACCTCCTGAAGGCAAATCTCTCTGGTTGTCAAGCTGCTGAGCAGGCCAGACGCCTTCACCTCATCTAGATCTCGCCAAAGGGTGCATGGAGTCACCCTGACTGGGTGAGGAAGAGGTGAGGATGGAGTCCCTTCTGGAGGTTTTAATGGAGGGGATGCGGCCTCAGAATGGCAGCGATGGCCAAGACGGGACTGCAGACCCTGCAGATACTGGGGCGTTATCAGTTCAGACACAAAACTCCCTTTCAGTCTGTGCACATCTTTCACCGCCTGCAGACAGTAGTCCTGATACAGTGGGACTGCAGAGCAAAGACAAGGTACTTTACGTTGCTATACAAGTTAAACTACTTAACGACTGACAACATGCTCAAAGAGAAAGGCAAACTTACAAATATTAATGTACTTTGACTGGAATGATAGACTCGGCACTTCCTCATCAGGTGGATCTGCTGTCCTGAGTTTATTAAGCAGGCCACATTTAGTAAAGTATAGAGATTATAAACAGCATAAGGATTTACAGCCTCTTACCCTTCTGTACTTTTATCCTGATCATATAATTGAGACAAAGTTGGGTTGTCCTCCTCAAGTCTAGGTAGTGAGAACAGCTTGGACACCGGTGCACAGTGCATTCTTTTCAAAGCCAATGTGCGCATTAAGGCCACCGAAGACATGTCTGCGGGAGGACTAAAGAAGACATTTCATCGTCATAATCCTACATACATAAAGTTTACTGAAGATTCCTAGATGCACCGTGTAGTCTTTACCTGCGATCCTCAAGCTGGTTCAGGGAGTCACTGCTCTCATCAAGGCCTCCAGTGTCCTGTGCACTGCCGGTTTCCAGAGAAAACCCTGAAGAAGGCTGCTCTGTCTTCATGGTTTGAATTTGTGATATCAGATTATTCACTGGATGACTATTTTCAAAGCAGGAGTGTAGATTAGCGATAACGCTACTGCTCAAACAGTGGCCGTTTTCATCTCTGCAGTCAAACTGAGCCATAATGATTTAGTCTGGAACTGTTGGCTGCCACCACAAGTCTTTACTTTAAAATTCAGACCAAGGTGCAGCTGTGGCTGTGTTTATCCACTGAAGCACTCCTCATTTGCCCCAGCAGCAGATCAAATGATCTCAGTTGGATGCTGTCTGAGCTTTACTAAGCAGCAATCACAAAAACTGGAACCAGGTGTGGCTCTTTTTCAAGCCTCTGGCAAACTCTAGTTGTGTCCCAGTTCCAAACTACAAACTTATTTTAAATTTGAATGGTGGCTTGCTGGTTTTCAGTCTTCTATGACAGTAAACATAACATTTGGGGGGTTTAGAATGTTGGATTAAACAAAACAAGCAATTTGTCGATTTTTCACTATTTTCAGACCAAATGATTAATCAAGGAAACAATTGGCAGATTAATTAATAATGAAAACAAGTTAGTTGCAGCCCTAATTCTTAGCAGGTTTTGAGTAAATAGTGTCTCCACGTTGGAAAATTGGCAAAATAAAGTATACTCAAAAAAGTCAGTTAAAAAATACTTGTGTACTATTTTCCCACAATGCATGAAGGAAATGGGGGAGCTTCTCACAGTTGGGGAAAAAAAAAAAAAAAAAAAAAAAACTTTGGATGGGGGTTTGTGAGCTTTGTGAACTCCTGGCAGTTACATTACAAAGCTGCTGTGACATGCATTGGTGCACGTATTGTAGCATTTCCTGTTTGTTTCCTGTTGTATAAAACAGTTGCACATTTACATTTTGTGTACTATCTGCAAAAGCAGTAGCATGAAGTGTGGAATAGGGACACACCAGCTGGCTCACACATAGAGGTTTCAGAAGTCATCTCTGAATTATGTTTTTCACTATGAAAAGAAGCATTCTTGGTTGTCGTTTGCCTTGCTACTGTATATATAGAAAACATTTAATGACTTGATTAGAGAATGGCTTGCCTTAATCACTGCATTTAATTACAGGAAGTAAAAAAAATAATTCACACAGTGTACAAATACTAGTTCCTTTTTATTTGCAATTTAAAATTTCATACAAGATAAAAGTAGATAATTCAATCTGCCTGAACATTGTTGGTATATGACTCAAATAAAGTCATTAAAATACTTGATATTTGATGTACTGACGAATGGCCATATTCTAACAGATAAAAAAAATGAAAATGGGTGTTTTTAAAGATATGAACACGCACACTATGATTTGACACAAAAGAAGTTGACTTTCTGAACAGGAGCTACGAACCGTTTTGTAATCTACACATGGCAACGCTCTCAAACTGTGGAGAATGATACATACAGTACAAGATACCTTCTGTAATACACACACCGAAACAAAAAATGCCATCTATGATCAGACGTCAACAAATACACTTGTGGCTCACGTGATATTTCAGTGTGATAGTGGCCGTGTATATGGGCTTCAACTCATCTGGGGAAATTATTTGTAAACTTGATCAAAAATGATCAACCCTTCTAAACTGCAGCAGTTCCCATGATGAAGCTTTTCCATCACTGGGTTCTGATTTGTAAATTGAAGGGGCTACAAACATAAAAATCAACATGTTGCTTTATTTATCAGCAAAATGCTTCAAATATCCATATTTGTGCTGAATGATATAAAGCTCACCAGACAGTTATTCTGTTGAGATTATTTTTTTTCATTGATGCTCCACAACTTAAACAATAGTTTTATGACATATCAAAGGGGAAATTATAATAATGTTTAATGGTTCAAGAATCAATCACACATTGGGCATTTAATAATGTGTCAATGTTGGACGACAAAACAAGAATAAAATCAATCTACCATACCAAATCTCTAAAAACCAATGAAATGGGCGGGCACCCAAAACATCTGCATGCAAACACACCTCACATATCTGCAATATCCAGAAAAGTATTACCAGTTGTCCTGCTTGTTCTTGGATATTCTGTACGACAAACCAAGAGACAGCGTTTCCCTGTGTTTATACGTGCTCCCTGCTAAGAAGGGACCGAGACATCTGGATCAGTAACAAGGTATAAATAAGACAGATGCTGAGTTGGGAGGCTGGGGACTTGTATGACTAGTTATGAGTCTAGGTGGGCACAGTGATACTGCGGGCTAGTAGTGCCAGCAGAGCTAGCTCCACAACCCCATGGGCTCTTTCCAGAGCCTCTGCGGCCTCCATGGCAGAAAACCCTGCTGCCTGGATTCTCTGGATGTGCTCAGCTGGAAATTGTTCTATAAAGGGATGTGGAGCGGGGAGAAGAGGGGCTGGAGATGTAAGCTGGGGAGCCTGAGCAAGACGAGGGGAAGAGGGGGAGGAGGTGCTAGAGACTTCCTCAGGTGAGCCCACTGCCATAGACAGAGGGCTGAGAAAAGTGTGCTCAGTCTGGAGGCCAAGAGTGTCTGGGGTGTTGGTGCCAGAGGCTCGTCCATCTGCAACCCCTCTCCCCTGCTGCCCCTCGGGAGGTTCCCTGAACTCCAGGTCCCCTGCAGGATAAGGAGGAACCTCTGGCTCAGGCTGACAAAAGCTGATGTTATTGGCTTCATCTTGCCCACATCTATCTGCCCTCCTCTCCCCGGAGCCATCTGGACGCTGCGGTGGTCCTTTTCCCTCCACAGTCTCTGCTGTATCTCCGCCCAGATGCTCATCCTGGCAAGAGAGGTCAGGCTCGAGACACTTAGATGGTCCCTCATCAGACACAGCAGCAGCATCATGGTTGGCTTTGGCATCGCTTGGTTCTGCACTGGCTGTGATGGCAGTGGAGGGGATACGCTGGGTGTTTTCAGGTGTCGGGGGGCGTGGTTCAGGGGCCACTTCGTCTGTTTCCTGTTTGAATGGATGTGAGGGGGAGCAGGAGGTGCTGCGGTTTTGGGACTGAGCACGGTTGTTGGACACCAGCAGCTCGTGAAGCTCCATCAGAGCGGCCGCCAGCGAAGGGATGCTGTCGGAGCTGGAGCAGTGCTCTCCTTCAGGCTGGTCCCTCTCAGAGGACACCACGCCCTGGGAGGCAGTGGGGGACTCCATTTCAACTGAGTCGGATTGGCTCGGAGCACTCGGACAGGCTTCTGGGGCGTCAGCAGCGTCAGACTCAGTCGCCTCCTGCTCCATGGGTTGAGTGGGGGAAAGTTCCTCTGGATGGGGGAGCATGGAGCTGTTCACCACCTCGTCTGAATGGGGGAGCATGGAGCTGCTCACCACCTCGTTTGATTCAGCATCCCCCTCTGCGGCTCCAGGCTGGGATACTGTAGTCATGTCTGCAGGAGTGGTACATGTACTGAGGATGTCTGTTGCAGGACTGGGTACAAGGGGCACTTTGGAGTTGCTATGGACAGGCAGAAGGTGAGGGTGGACCTGATGAGGTGTAGAACCAGCATCCTCTGCTGGGGACAAAGGCAGAGGAAGCTCCTGTAGGCCAAGTTGGTCCTGGCACAGCCCTGGTGCTGAGGCCTGCTCCATGGCGGCTGGGGCAGACTGAGAGCGATCCAGGGTCTGGGGCTGGCCAGAGGGAGGGCTTTGGGAAGGGGAGGTGGATGAGGACATTTGGTCTAAGGTTCTGGGTAATGTAAATGGTGGGGGCTGCTGTGAGGTAGTTTGTCCATCTGCAGTGTCTATTGTAAGAGAAAATATAACTGGGAATTAAACAGCTGGAATTTGTGTGGACCCAGTCTGGAGGCATTACTCTGGTTAAAGTGCATTTTCATAATATCTAAGGAAACAACCCAAACCAAACATTTTCCTTACTGAAACTCTTGAATACCTGCTGCACATATAGTTTGCTACTTTTTCCTCTTTTATACAGTTATATGTATTCATAATAAATACATGACTAAGTAGAAACAAAAGTACAACATTGATTAACCGATCCAGCAGCAAAATAACAGCAAAATAAAAAGACAAATAGCAATGGACTTAGCACTGGCAATGGACTTGTGAATTTGCAGTACCTGGTTGGTAGGGCCCTCTCCAGCTGTCTCCAAATGCATCAGTGCTGTCCTGCTCAGGGGTTAGGGCACACACCACAAACATCATGCAAAGGGACGGAGAAAGTTAGCAGTCACACACAGAGCATGCACCAACCTATCAGCCTTTTCACACACGCAGATGTGAAAAGTGTCATCCAAAAACAACTTGAGCCTATGTCCTGACAGAGAGGTCACAGCGTAATCACACACCCTGTCACTAAACCTCAGAAAGCTCAATTGAGGTCCCGTCAGTAGGACATAAAATCACTAAACCATGATAATCAAGACCAGAATTGATTGATGCCGCTTCTTTAGTGGAGGACTGCCTCATTCCACAACATGGCTGCTGTACCACAGCCTCCCCATGAGCCTGAATTCATCGCAACTCTCCTGCTGCTGCTTTTTGTTCGAAATCCATTTGCAATGTGCAGCCATTACCGGACATGACCGGCAAATGGAAACAATAACAAAGACTAAGTGCATCAATGGCAATAGCACAAATGTTAATGTAAGCCTGAAAAGCATCAAAGGGAAACACTTACATGATTATGTTTTGACAATCCCAAATGTTACTTGTATTTCTAGAGGCAAAATTCAACACACCTCCAACTGGTTGAGAAAGCCCCATTTTCTTTTCTTTTCATACTTTTATACTTAAGTAGGAGTGGGAGATATGAATAAACTCACGGAATAAGTGAGAAACTGTTTATGGATAAAGTAACCAGACTAGAATGTCTGTTACGTATTAATCCAGTAAATTAAATACCAGATAAACCAAGAAACTTCATCACATGGATGCTAAAATCATCTAAAAATCCATTACTGCCATAAAGCAGTCTTGCTTATTTATTTGCAACATTGGCCTAATACACTCAAGAGATATGGTGGGATATAAGGGATAGCTACCAAGGTATAAATGGTATGACTGACTGGTCGACAGGTTTATATCGCCTCACGGTACATATATCATCATATTGCCCAAACACTGAGTTGACATGACACCATCCGGCTACAATCGACCACTATTAGCAGTTCACCATGCTAACGTTTGTGTCGGAGCAAGCAGTTTGAATGACAACTGTACACAACACAATTTCATGTAACGTTACAAACAATTCTTAATAATGAGAAAACTCTCGTTATTATGGGATTCTAATCATTAGAAAGCTATCTCACAAATCTGAGGAAACAGTGTGACTAAAAGTCATTTGACCTACATGACTATGCTAACGCCAATTGACTTAACTTGCATGGTGCAAGTCTTTGGTTTGAAACACTGGGAGTTCTTGAGGTCGCTTAGCAATGTTGATAATATTATCATTAGTATGTCGACACTGGAGACATTTTTAGTCATTGTTCAAGCGTTCACACAAAAAGCATGCTTTGTCTGGAAGCAGCAGCAGCAGCAGCATTTCCTCTGATCCGTTTCTCATACATCTCACATATGTTATTTCACAATTACAGGATTCATGATAAGATTCAGATGTAAACATCTTATGTTTATAAGATACTGAGTCATAACTGAAATCATAATTACGAGAAAAGGTCTGATTATTTTTCCTTCGAAAAATGCAATGCATCATCATAACGCTGCTGTGATACCGTACTGAATTTTTATTTTTATTTCATGGTCTGTGTAAGATACTCTTGCTCATACAAATAACCGCCTACGTTTCTATTAGTACAACATGTCCCTTTCAGTTTGTCTTTGTAGGTGGCTTCAAGTGCTGTTCTCGCACTCCTTCAGAGATCCATCTGCACTGCTGTTCAACACAGAATTGGACCAAATTTAACAGTCCATGCTGAACTCACTGCAATAAGACACACATAATACTGCTGATTAGCACTAAGGCTCCATTAAGTGTTAATGTAGCCATTAGTGCATCAGTGGTTAAGTGTTTTATCCAAAGTTCCTCTCAACTGTGTTGAAAAACACAGTAAAAGATGGCATCACACCCACCAAGGGCAGCTAAAACGTAGGTAAAGGCATACTAAAGACTGCTCTGTGGTTTGTCTGCTAATGGAGAATTAGCCAAATTAACTATCAGAGATAATGGTTGCTAATGAAGTGTTAGCGCAATAACTGTCATATAGAAATAAAGCAATAATAATAAATTCGATTTTAGGTGCCTTTCTTCCCAAGGATACTCTACATACAGAAAACAATCAAAAAATGAATCATGAGTGTTTCCCTTTAAGCCTAATCTTAGCCAAGATCTCATTTCTTTTCTTTTCTTTTATATGAATATATTTGCCTGACAGACATCTCTCAATTTCCTGACCTCATTTTATTCTAAAGCACATTCAATTTGCTGAGGTGATGACATGAAGTGATCATGTGACTGAAAATTCAGATGACTGCTTAAATGGGGTTGAGAGTAAGAAGCTTTATGTGGCACATGCAACTGAGGTTCTACCTGAGCTGAGAAAAGCCCAATGAAAAACAGGCTGAAGTGCAGAGATGGGGAGACCGTTTCTTACCGCTTTCCTGTATGGACCTCTGCAGTGCCTCTGCCAGTTCTCTGTCAGCTATCTCATCTGGACGGGCGTCTTCCCGCCCCTCTGCTCCGTATGCCAGCCGGGCACACTCTGGCAGCTCTGCCTCAGACAGGAAGCGAGTTTCAGTGCCTGTAGTGCCTATTAGAAGCACGCTCTTCTTCAGGTCGATCGAACACTACAAGAAAAACAGGACAAATAATGCTCCCAGATATTCTTCAACTTTCTGGTGCATTCAGTATACTGAGAATGGAAGCCCCTTTATGGTGTAATGAATTCCAATCCAATACTGTACTGCACACTCCTGATCAGATAAAAAGGGGCTCACACCTGGTGTCTCTTCAGCATATCCAGGCCAAGCAGCATGTCCATTGGCTGGTCCTCCAAGATGGAGAAGGAACAAGGAAGGAAGTCCCCCTCTATCTGGACCTGAGCTACATGAGTGCAACAAGACAACACAACTTAAACTACATTACAATGTCATGCAGACTTGAAAATGAATGCAGTTGAAGGAATAGATCAAAATAGGAAAAGTATTCTACCTACCCAGAGTCAGAGAATCTCTCGGACCATTTTAAATCTCTGCGTGCAGTTTTAAAAGGTACACTGAATGGTAAGTTTAGCCTAGCTTAGCTAGTTTGTGGATATCCGCAGGAAGTTAGGAGAATTAATCTTCTCCAATGGGTTTCACACTTTGTATTTGTAAAACTAGCGGTGACAAAATTTCTTACAAAGCCTCAACATATTCCTAACAGTTACATTATCATTTAACTGGTAGGTACTTTAAACCATAACTATGGGTGAGAGTAAATAGGAAGTGGACTCGAAGACATGCAGTAAGTGTGTTAAGCTAAGCTATCTAGCCATTCAGCACATTTTCAAACTGCATGCTGACTTTGTCTGACTGCCAGTAATAGGAAAAACTGAAATATTATTGATTAATGGTTGTCTGGGAACTAGTCTGGGCTTTAAAATACAGTGTTGCTCAAAGAAAACACTTGAAAAAACCTGACACCCACCCAAATGAACTCTGCCAATGATCTTCTGGGTGCCCACTCCCTTGGCGATCCCGGCCCAGCGACGGTCCACCAGCCGCATGATGTTACAGCGCTCAGCGCATGCTTGGCTCATGATGGTCATCTGGGCTCCTAAAAAGAAGAAATGTCAGGCTCTACAAAATGTTTAATCCTAACCAAAAATCAAAAATTGCCTGTTCAATGAAGAGGGGAATACAATGCTGTGTAAATCCAAATGATACAATCAGTGTATCGTATTTCTGTGCTCCAGGATGAGGTTACTCTTCCAGATCTTGGCTGAGTCATTCTGGTCTCGTAATGATCACAAGGGGAATGAGATCACGCATACAAGCGGATGAAATCAACTTCTTTGGCAGGGTGGGGAGTTCAGATATCCAGAGAGAGCTCAGATTAGAACCTCTGCTCTGTTAAGTTGAAAGGAGCTAGTTGAGGCGGGTCAAGCGTCTGATTAGGATGCCTACCTTCTACTGACTTGTGTGAAGTTTTTTCACTTCAACTTGTAACTGACTTATGGTAAAAAAAAAAAAAAAAAAGTAAGCAGCTCTAGAGAGGTGGTCAGAAGAAGAAATGCTAGAGATATGCCATTTTACTCACTTTGTTGCTACTGTCACAGTATTTAACAAGTATTACAATGAGAAATTTTAAAAAGTAAAAACACGTTAATGTGCAGAAGTGCAATAAACATTAATGCTTCCTGAGCACATAAAAAACAGTGATTAATAATGGTATTAAGCAAAATAATCAAGACTATATAATCTTGTAATTCTGATATAGAGTACCAACATCATTTAGGCTGCAAATGATTCACAATAATGGGATAGTGGGAAAAAAATACTGATATCATCTGTGATATTATGTCTCTGAGGGTAACTGATACAGAAGACTACATCGAGGGCTATATATCTGAACATACAGTAAATATTGCCATTCAGAATATAACTGATCCAATTAAAACACTGTCCTCATCATTCTATTTTCTGAGTTCAGTATATGCAGATACTGATGCATTTGCAAATCAGAGAACTAAATACCTTTTTTTATCTGTTAACTCACTAACAAAAACTAAACCACTATGTAGCACACCAGCATTTCAGTACCATTCCCGTTCATGACCTGAAAATTGTGTCTACAACAAATGGGATCAGGATTTAATTCTCATTACCTGAGTCAACAAAAGCTTTCACAGGGTGCCCATTGACTTTGCAGTTAATGTACAGCATAACCACCTGTCCAAAGCTTTCTGGGGCCTCCTCCATTGCAATGGTCATGTTTTCTTCCACATTGTGCTGCCTGGAATATGCACAAATCCAAGGGTAAGAGACTTGACTTTTAAAAAAATGAAAATGTGTTGCCTAGCTTTGGTGAACAAGCTGCTTTCCCTTATGTTAGTTCTTAATTGTACAGTCAAATTGATTAAACATTACAAATATCATTATATTACAAATGATTACACCACAACATCTGATTAGGGAAGTAAAACTGAGGCTGTACCATAATGAAAATGAGGGGTATTATGTGGTCAACAAAATATATGATCTGTACACTATACCTGATGTCCTCCTCAATCTTTGCTTGGGCTTCCAAATCAAACGGATCAGCAGTCAGAAGTCTGATCCTCTCTTGCTCTCTCCTGGCTCGATCCTGCTGTTGCTCCAGCAGCACTTTGGTGAAACGCTCTGAGGAAAAATAGACAGTTAAACTAACTTGACCGATTCATATCGAATTAAAAGTAAAAGACCGTAAAAACACAAATCGCGGCATCTGACATCAACAGCTCTTTTTTGTGTTTACCCAAGTCTCCGCTCAGCAGGGCCTCAGCAAGTGGTGGGTTTCGCTCCTTGAGGAGTGAAAGCTCATGTGGATTGGATAATAGCATCTGCTGGAGTAAGGCAGGGTCATCCAGCCCCTGAGGAGAGGAGCCGTGAAAGGCCGTTGGCGTGGAAGGTTGTGCATCACGCTGCTGCGGTGGCTGCTGCGGCGGCTGCTGCTGCTGCTGCGGCTGCTGCTGCGGCGGCGGCGGTGGTGGTGGCTGCTGCTGCTGCAGCAGCTGTGAAGCCTGTTGCTGTGGCCTTATGGCACCACGTTGACTGGATGAAGAAGAGGTGCCAGGGACTGTGATGGAACGAAAGTCAATATGGGGCAGACCTAAAGAGCACAAATGATAAAAGGGTGAGAGGTTAGCATTTTGCATGTAAAACTCTGCTTACTAAAGAGATAATGCATTAACCTTGTATGTCTTTTCAGTATTGTTGCCTTGTGTCCCTAAACACTTGACATTTCTCTTCCTGTAAACTGCATTTACTTTCCTCATACTTTCGAAGACTTATCTTGATTTTGCAGCAACCAGTCAACCCCTCCCATGATAAAAAAAACCCCTGCTGGTTGCTAACTGGAACTAGCAGCAGTAATACAGGTTGGATTGGATGTCAAGTCCCTCCCAACCCAAACATCAAACCACGCAGGAATATTACACCCTCAGAACAATTTCATGGGACCTTAATGTACAGTAATTGGCATCTTAACTGGAACTTGGTAACAGACTTAAATCAACAGCTTTCATGTCATTTTAACAAAGATGTGTGTTACCTGGAAAGGCTGGCTGAGGTGGTGGCCTTCTGTCAGCTTGCCTGAGAACCACCACGTCTCCATCCTTAACACCATAGGTCCCCAAGGCACGAGTGGGGTCTTTTAGGGGCTGTTCTACATATGTGATCTGTTTATGGAAAAGTACAGAATTCAATTTTATATCATCATACAGAAGATTTACAGATTATTGCTTCCTTTGTATCTGATGTGGATATTCAATTATAGAATCCACACGACTGGATCAACTCAGCATGCTTAACACAGATTTCATCAGATCAAATTGAACAGTCATCACAAAACGCTGTAGTCTTTAAGTGGCCCTTGTTTTTGCAAACTCTACTTTTTGGCGAGTAAACCAGACCGCAAATGTTACATAGATTCACTGGCTAGCCAATTCAGTGGTCTACCTGGCTGCAACAACTACCTTCCAGCCCAGATCTACAAGGTTATATCACTGCTAGCCGCTTGATTGGTGTCATGGTGACTTTCTGCTTCTGGCGTGCCCACAATCATGTTTCATAACAGACCAAACTGCATTATGAAGGGGAGGTGAGGTGTTTTGGAAGCCTGTTTTCTGAGGCAGTAGTGTTGGATTGCATGTTACAACATGCACCAACAAGGCAGAAAATCCTCATAATTCAGAAGGCGAAATTAGAGAATGTTTAGCATTTTAGCTTGAAGTGACTCATACAATTAACTTATTATCAAGATAGTTGCCGATTGACCTATCGATCAAATGACTCATCATTTGAACTATTCGCGTGCTACTGTGCTCCTATCCAACATAAACTACTGCCCTAAAAGCTAAAATAGTGTTGAATGTACGGCTGGCATAGCCCCAATAAAACCATAATTAGAGGCTCTGCAAGTTAAAAAAACAAAAAACACCACTGTTCAAAGTGTGTGCAGATTAACGCGTTTTCGTGACCATCGTTTTTATATGTCAAGATAAACGTTGGACAGCCGTTAACGTTAAGTAACGTTAATTCAGTTACTTGGATTTCCCTTCACGTAACCGTTAGCCCAAACGGTCCCCCCCCCCCCCGATCTTCACTCACTGGCGCACCATTAGGTTTAGGCCACAAGCACACAAAGCTGGCCGTTTGTGGACGTTGTTAACCGTTCGGGACACAAGTCGGCATATTTGTCTGCTGTTGATAACCGCAGTTTCGCAACACCCCGTCCATCAAAGCAGCGAAAGTCCCGATTCATGCTAGCAAGCCGGCTAGGTGGCCGTTAGCTACGTTAGCCTCCCTGGCTACGGATAGCCTTGGTCTTACCTGGATTTCCCCAGCCGGGATTCCTGACTCCAGTTCACAAAGTGCTACAAAGTCTCTCAGCTCCAGCTCTGGGGACACATCGAGGGCGAAGGTGGTTTCTGGGCGATCCCTCGGCGCGCAGAAAACGGTGACCAGCATCGTTTGTTTTTGTTTTTGTTTGTTTTTTTTGGGGGGGGGGGGCAGTATCACTGGACAAACCCGCTGCAACAGAATGCGGTTAATGTAGTCCCTTGTTTCACACAGAAAAAAACCCAAATTATTGTTGGATTATCCCAGTTTAAAGACGCGTTTCAGTAGGAAAAGCGTCAAAGATGAAACTACTATTACACCGAAAGACAGCGACTGCTTTTTTACTTACTGAGTAAAAGCCTGATGTGACAGTTTCGCTTTTATCAACAACTAACTAAACAACATCAAGCATTGCTCAGGGGTGCCGCATTTCATCCAGCTTGTTTTTCGACATGTCGCATTACAGAATTTGCAGTCGTGATTACTTTCTTCTTCTAATTTCAAAAACACTGCAAGCCACTGTCCTGTTACCACCATCTACTGGTTTCTTCAAAAATGACATCCACATTACGCATTATTGTTACTGTAAGGTTTAGCTCTCTGTCCAGAGTGCACGACTACACCAAGATGTTGTTTTGTTTTTGTTTTTTATTTTAGAGAAAGAGAGTGAAGATGAGCGACTAGAGTCTTTCTTCTTTCTTCTTTTGCTCCACTGACAACAGAAGACATAAAGACATAAAAACAAAACCAATTAATGTAGTTCCTTGCTGTTTTATGATAAAGTCTTAATTTAATATGAAAGAGGTTTGGAGTATATTGTATCTACTGACTGTAAGGCTTTATGAAATGAATATAAAACGGTTAAATCTGACAGAAGTACAGTAGCATCTGTGTCATTTTTTGTATCATATTTCCAGGATGGAATATGGGAGATGGCCATAGATGGCACATTCATGTATAATTATCAGTACTTTGCTTAGTAAACACTAAAAACCAAACACACGATCTTTGGTCATGGGCAGTAGGCTAATTACTGTGCTGTTTTTGCATTATACCTCCTTTAATCAAACATCGCCGCCTTTACTGTGCCATCTGTTTCCTTGGATTTTCTCTGGTTGGGTTTTTCTTGACTCACAGAAACTGCAAAGCGTCGCACTAACCACATAGTTGCTTTATTTTTTCCATGCAAATGTCGTTGCTGCTGCTGCTGCTGCTGCAAGAAACATAAATCAGATCACACCCTGTGTTTAATCTACTTGAAATCTGGTGCAAGAAATGCAAAAGATTTTATGAGCTGGGAAAAGGTGGCATCATTACTAAACTGTCAGACTATTAATAGCTTCAGCTAGTGACAAAGTAAAGAAAAGGTTTTAATGTGGAATATTACTTAAAAGGTGCAGTATTTCTATGCTAGAAACCAGAAGGTACAAATACTCTCTCTTCCATTAAGCATGAAACTTCTGGTCCATACAACCAACTTTCAACACTAATCCGTCAAAGTGTAACACATTTGGAGCCCGAAAGCAAAGAAATTATATTGCATTCATCTGCAATATCCAGAGGTCTACTAGTCACATCATGGTCACTCAACAAGTGGTCGGACTTGGTCTCCCTTCACTACAGAAGGCTTGTGGTTTTGGCATTACAGCAGTTATAAATAGTTGTAGTTTAATACTACAATAGTAAACTAAAATCTTCTTTGATACAACATAATTCTTAAATAGTAACTAAACAAACTGAGATTTAATAACCAGTAACAGTGAGGACTTTTGTATAAAGCTCAACAATTAGTTTTGCAGTCACTGGTGTGCAGTTCAAATATGTTTCAGTTGATGAGAACTGAGGACCAGAACTGAATGTAAGCTGCCATACTTACACAAAATCAATTTATTTGTTCCTATTTATGGAAATACACAATTTATATGAAGTTTCATGAGACATCACTGCAGGGCATGGTCTTCACTTTAGTACTTATAGATGGGTTGTCCACAAACCCGGGAATAACAGATTTATCTTATGTGAACTTCTGCTATAATGGAAATTTGCCAAACTTTATGAGAAACAAAAGAAGGAAATGTGCCATGTAGTGACACTACAAGAACAGCATTTAAAGTTCTACTTCCCTGGCATGCTATGAAACTTGTCTTGGAATTTGTTTGCTTTTTAAGCTTCTAGTTTCTAGTTTCTAGTTTTTAAGCTTTAAGCTTCTAAGTTTCTAGTGACACTTAGATCAAAACAAAGTCTCCTGCAGTTAGAAACCAGACAAATCGTGGCCTGATTAAAATATTCTGTGATGGGTAATAATGGGTTTCTGTATTGATAAACATCACATAGAAGTTCACTTTCAGTGTTGGCCATCAAATGAACTCCATTTCAGAGTATTGATGACACTTCAGTCTGACTCATCACATCAGTGACAGCAAATTCTGTAGATTACATTTCACTTTTTCATCTGGCTAATTTGGTTTATGTTAATAGTGTATCAGGATTACTGCCAGTCGCTTGAATATGAACATATTAAGAATTTTGTGAATTAAAATGTTTTTTAGAATTTCACTGAATGACAGCCAGCTAAAACTTGAACGGAGGTGTGTTTTGAACATCCGCTTTCAAGAAGCGAGCTTGTAGCATTTGTGTGGTTGTATCTTGCAGATTAATCAAGAATATGAGGTTGTTTCCATCTGCTTTTGGAGTCCACATGCAAAGGTACACTTACTGGCATAACAATATAAAGCTACATAGTTTCCGATAGTTAAACCACAGCTCTTACCTATGTTCCTATTTGTCCTGAAAGAATACAAAAAAACCCAAAACAGATAAAGGTTAATAAACATACCAAAATAGCTCTAAAGCTGTATTTTATTATAGATGATAACATTCTGTTTCTTAAACACTTTTATAGTAGGAGTAGGTCGCTGCACAGATGAAAAATGATTATCACTTTTTTCAGTTTTGATGTCTGTTGCTATAATGAATAAAGTGCATCTTAATGTAATATAGATGTGATTATTTATTTCATATAAATCAAATGAACTCACGTATTTAATGTTTTATTGAGGACCATCATCAAAATATATATTTTAGTTAAACGTTGAGTGAGAAATGTAAAGGCTGTCTGTGAGAAAGTATCCTCAATCATCATGGCAGAAAAGTAGAATGACAACGCAGTGTCTTAGAAAACCCACAATCTGCTCATCATGCAGAGCATCATTAATTAGCGTCATAGTCTCTTTGTGAAAGGCTGTGAAGCTAATTGATTTGTCACTAAAACGTATGTCTTTCATAAAACATGTTTATTTTAATTTTAAGATCATTTTATAAAAATGAACACAAGTTTGTAATTTATTGTAACATATATTAACATATATTGTTTAAAACATTTTGAAGTGGAAAGCTCTATTTTATACAATTAAAATGTTAACTGTTAAAGTCCATTCTTGACCTTGGAAACATAAGTTTGATTAAAAAAACTCCAGTGTTTATGCTCCAAGAAGGGTTTGAGGTTTGAGAAACGCTAAAACAGATAACACATAGACCTTATTATTTTTGTTATATTGATGTTTTTTTTTTTTTAAATTCTAATTGCAAGGTATTATAAGTAAGACATTTACAATACATTCTAAGTTTAGCCTTTTAACTTATTAGTGGGCTCACTCCTACATCAAAACTGGTTTCAAAAACGTTTCCAGGACAAACGCGTGGGTTTTTCACCTCAGTCCTTTATAAAGGTGGTGTTTCCCGTTGTGTCTATGTCGCTCTCTCTGAGGTGTTTCACACGAGAACGCTCAGTGGCACATGTTGGTACTAGAGTAGGCTATTAAACATGGTTCTGCTCAAACTGCTTATATTGACTTTGACTTTTTATGAACTCATTGTTGATTTGGATGCTAAGACTTGCCCTAAAGGTAAAGTATGACTTCCTTGTACTGTAATTTTCCTCCTCATTCTGCATAATGCCATAGAATATACAACTGTTTTTGGATTTACATCTTCTTCTTATTCTTCACGTGCTTTAAGTATGTTACTGTGATTAAAGTACATTGTTTCTGTTGACACCATGAAATAAATCAAGGTCAAAGAGTAACTCGTGGCAGAGATGATTGTGAAAATTGCCCTGATGGCTATTACCAGGCTAAAGAGAATGATTCCAAACGATGCGAACCATGTACCACGTGTGATGAAAGTAAGTGTTAAAGGTTTGGTGTAATATATTTTACAAAATAAAACAGTACTGTGAGCAATAGCTGATAGATGATAGATGTTATTTCACACACTCGAGCTACAGAATAACTAACACATCTGTTAAAACAGCCAACACTTTGCATCAAATTGGTTCATGAAACATGTGGTTCACTTTGTCTGTGCTGAAGAAGAAAGCTACTTTTTCTGTCCTAAATTCAGTTTCCAAATGAAGTGGCTGGTTTCCAAGTCTCAATCTGCCTTTAACAAAAATATTTTTTTGCTGTTGTAGATTCGGGGAGTGTTGTTAAAGAGAAGTGCACGAAAGAGACAGACAGAATATGCATGTGCCGTGGACAATACGTTCCCAGTGACAGCGATTGTTCCACTTGCAAATGTGACATTGGGTTTGGAATAAAAAATAGAGGTACAGACATGATCACACACAACACTGCATGTAATATGTCGAAGAAATTGTCTTTTTAATGATTCTTTCTTTTTCTTTTGCCAGAATGTTTAATATGTGAAGATGGATATTTCAGCAGTAGTATCAACTCCGTCTGTCAAAAGTGGAAAGAGTATGTCCACTGTATTCTAGTGTTTTAGAACGTCTGTACATGCATTATATAAAAAATGTAATCCCAACAATGTCTAAAGTAGTTTACCTGTTATTAACAGCTGTATCTCTTATCCTTAATGCTAGATGTAAATCAGCAGGGGTGAAGACTAAAGGAACCAAGACTTCAGACGTCATCTGTAATGAGGAGTCAAAGAGTAACACTTACGTCACTACACCCCTCACACCAAACAAAATTGTTTCTCTAATCACACGCTTAACATCCCACCGTCCACATGAGGGGGCCCAAACTCAGAGGATGCATACTACCACCACCACCACCACTACCTCAGGACACATCGTCACCCCAAAGCCTTTAGAGCCTTTAAACACAGGCAACCACATTGGTAAAACTTTTGTTGCTATCTTTTTATGGTACAATGTCAAATTAAAAGGTAATATTAATTAACCTGTAGCTTGCTTGTCTTTGTTCAGGTATGGCCATCCTCATATTTGGAATTACTGGACTGCTTGTACTGACCGCTGTGACCTGCAAGCTGCACATTGCTTCTTGTGTGCCGATAAAACCAGCAGTACCAAGTATGTCGCAATATTAAAAGGCATGAATAATACGACATTTTGGGAAATACGCTCGGTATTCAGTTTCTTGCTGAGAGTAAGATGAGAAGATTGATACCACTCTCATGTTTGTACGCTAAATATGAAGCTACAGCCAGCAGACAGTTAGCTTAGCTTAGCACAAAGACTGGAAGCGGGGGGGAAACAGCTAGCCAGTTAGTTATTCCTTTGAACATTATAGTCTTTGTGCATGCTAGAGTTTTCTTTAGTTAAAACTCTTTGTTACTATGCGTATGAATGTTTTTTGTTGTTGTTCAAAACGTTCACAAAATATTGTCCCCGATAATATAGCACACACTCTTTCCCTCTTGGCTCTGTGCCATTTACCAAAGGTACGCAATATATCTTTTAAAAAGGCCAAAAGTCAAGGAATATGGACATTAATTGTGGATATGCAGAGTGTCGTAAGTTTGAACTTTTTATTAATTATGCTTTAATGTTTGTTTTCAGCAAGGGAGTCGTTGTATCGGAGGCCAGTTGAGGAGAGCGGCGATGGCAGTCTGTCCTCTCTCAAACTGAATCCGGAGGAGCCCCGAGGTGAATCCTTCGAATCTGTCATCTCATAGGCCTACTATGAAGTTTAGGTTCAGATAATCATCATATGAATAATTACAGACTGATCACTTATATTCCCTTATATTGTTGGTTTTACATTAGAAAACACATCAGAAAAACAATTTACTTATGTGTATTATAGCAGGTGTATTCACAATCTGCAGTGTGGTCAATATTTGACTTTTGTTTGTTCTGTTGTAATAGAATAATGGGTGAATTATATGGAAGACTTGTATGTATCATACCTCACTTTTTGTCATTTAACTGTGAATCAATATAAAATTGAGTAGTAAAATGTAGGTTATACTACTTAAGCTCTTATGCCTTCATTAGTAAGATACTTACTACTTAGTTATTTACTTAAAAAAAGAGTACTTTCTGTGTAACCTTAATATTTATTACAAATTTTGATTTGCAGATTTTTGTACAATGACCTCAGGGATCATGCCACTAAATGCCTTATAGTATTTTCAAACACTCCTTGCTGAAATTTATACATATTTTTTGTATTTTTAAGCCTTATGACATTATATAATGTTACATGGTTTAATGGGGGAAGTGACAAGTTTCTGAGAAATATCCAGTATGAACAATATTGTAGTAAAAGTAGTAAGAATTAATACCGTTCCAAACGTTTATGAACTGCTGGAGAGCCTTACATTTTATTTTAAGTCTCTATTTTTATCATGTCTTGTTTGTTCAACTCTGTTCCACCGGTAGCAAGTCTGTTACCGTTAAAAAAAAAAACATGCTTTCAGTAGTGTGTGGGGTTGGGGGACTTCCCCTTGTGGAGTTAAATGTGTCTCTTTTCCCCACTGAGAGATACTTCCTCTGATGTTTTCATTTCAGCCGTTGGAAAGATTGATGTTGTAAATGTGAGACTTTCATGTTGTTTATGCCTCTCTGGAGACTTTCCACAGATCAGCACAGTCAGAGGAGTTATGAAAGCATGCCCTTACTAGTTTTATTCATTTATGTTTTGCTAAGAACTCAGATACACAAGCCTTCACATCACAGGTGGCTTGGTGTGTGCCTGACTGCCTCTATGTGACTAGTAGGGTCTACTTGAAAAACGTATTGATTCCTTCGACAGCGCCCTCTGTTGGAATACTTCAGGGAGAAGAAATTAACTGACATTTCTTATTTAAAAACAGTGGTGAATGAAGTATTCAGATCCTTTATTTAAGTAAAAGTACCAATACAACAATGTAAAAATACTCTGTTACAAGTAAAAGTCCTGCATTTAAAATCCTACTCAAGTATTAGCAGTCAAATGTACTTTTAAGGTATCAAAAGTAAACTTGTTTGGCAGAAAAATGGATAATATATTATCATAAACCACATTATTATTGTTAATACTGATGCACTGATGTGTAACCAGCATTGTGTAGGTCAAGATGGAGCTTGTTTTACAACTTCTTTACAGTCAGCTAGTTTAGTCAGCTAGTTTAGTCCACTGGTTCCCAACCTAGGCGTCGGGCCCCTCCAAAGGGTCCCCAGATAAATCTGAGGGGTTGTGAGATGATTACTGTTACACAAATTTGTTTTCAGTTTTTGTACTTTTCTCTCTTTTTTTGTGTGAAATATTGGATGATTTGAACAGTTTTTTAAAGAAAATCTGAGAAGTTTAGTGGGGAAATGTCAACTCATAGACATCTGAAATGTGACAAGGAGCTCGAACAAGACTCTGCTTTTATACAAGACAAAAAGGTTGGAAACCACTGGTTTAATCACAATGTGTTCATCATGTCTTTTTTTTTAAATGTAAAATCTTAATCTGAGAAGTAACCAGTTACTACAGTATATCTGTAAATGTAGTCAAGGAAAAAGTACTATATTTCCCTCTGCAATGTAATGTACTAGTAAAGCAAGTACCTCAAAATTGTACTTAAGTACAGTACTTGAATAGATGTACTTTCCACCAGTGTTTAAACAACAAACAAACTAGTATCTATCTGACTCTTATTGTAAAACTCTTTTTATTGTCAAATATTTCTTCTCTGATGTTGTTTTTATGTGTGTGAATAAAGATTTTCGAAATAACCTTAGCTTTTTGTACAACTAAACTAGCTACCTGAGTATGAGCGTTATGTATTGTTATGTAGAGTATGCACATACACTGGAAACAGTTCCCTGCAGGTACTTTCAGTAAATGTCGGCGATCCAGGAAGTCATGTGGTTTCCAAAAAATATTCATGTGAACATGTTAACCAAACCCTTTCTATGTAGGGTTTTGTAGAAATTGCTGTCAGTACAGCACCTTTACTCATTGAATAATAAGAATTAATGCCACCAGCTGATAAAAGATAACACGCATAATTTGTACATATACATATCTTTATATTTTACATTTTTTTCTAATTATTTTTAACAGGTTGCAGGTGCTATTCTCCTTTTGTATGTGCTATTCATTTTGTAAAGGTGATCATAGCTTTAGGCAGTGCTTAAAAAAACATTTCTTGTAACTGATTTTAATCTCTCTATAGAGACATTAAAGGGTCTTTTTCTGGTGCTCACTGTCAAAAAAGCCACATTCAATTTACTTTAGTTCTATGTACTCCACCAATTTAACATTGCACTCCTGTAACATTGTCAGCATCATGATAGACAGTTAAAAAAAAAAGGATCAAAATTGATGCAGTGGAATTGTCTTTTTTATGCCTTGTCAAAAACTTCCTCCTACGTTACCCACAATGCAACTCAACAGACGGCAGTTCAGTCAGAGATTCTGGTGTGTTATACTAGTAGCGGCTGATGTAGCCTTGAGCCGTTAGCCTCAAGCAGAGATGGCGAGAAGTCTGGTAAGCTTACTTCTTTCTAAATCCACACCCCCAGATTTATTTCATTTTCTTACTTGCAGTGTTCAGCCCTGATCAACGCAGACTCAAGTCACTTGAGGCAATTTATCAAACTTCACACAGCTCCCTCTGGACCTAGGCCAACATTTTCACACATGCAGATTCTCAAGACCTGTGAACAGACTTTTATGTATAAAATCAGTGGAGTTCCCCTTTAAAATAATAAAACATGAGATCTTCCAAGGGGGCTGAATACTTTTTAGCAGCACTGTATTTTCCATTTGAAGCTCTGTTGGTTCTGTGGTTGGCATATTTCAAAGAAGAGAAAGATTTTTAGTGTTGGGCGATGCCTTCTATACTTCTGTATTCAGTGCCCTCAAATGTCATTTAGTAATGACATTTAGTTACTAACCTTCAGTAAGCCTTTTATATTTCATGTTGAAGGCTCAGCTACAACAAATGAGAGCACGTCTGCCACCCACCCTCACCGCAACACTCTCAGAGTGGGTGGCACTTGTGCAGTGTAGTGATACGTAGGGTAATCCAGCTTCCTACAGCATCTACAATGTCATTTGTGGCTATACAATGACGATTCACACTGACTACTGTTGGGAACTACATGTGAGTACGTCAATGGTTATGTCACATACTGAAGGAGGTTTCAAACATGCGACCATGTGGTTATGAGTGAGTGTGAGTGACAGAGAGAAAAGTAAATGTCTTTGGTGGTGTCCTTGGTGGTACAGCCACATGTGATGAGGTTTTGAAGGATGTTAATTCAGCTGAAGCTAAAACATTTACCAAAACACGTGATTTGGTATTACTATGCATTGTGCTACAATTGAACATGGCCTCTCACATACTTCTACAAAATAATACACAGAATCCACAACCAGGCTCAACTGTCAAAAATGTACAGGACCACAAGTCATCACTGATTCCTTCGCAAGCTTTCAGAATAAGTCAGTGTGGACACATAATCAAAGTGATCAAATGGGCTTGATTCGGCGATGTTTCCCAGGAGCCCACAACACCTTGATAAGGCTCAACAACAACAGTAGGGCTGCAACCAATTATTGTTTTTATTATAGATTAGTCTGTTGATTATTTTGTGATGAATTAATTAATTATATGGTATAAATAATAAAATGTCAGCGATTACTCCAACAATGTTCCATTACAGGTTTCCTGAGCCCGAGGTAATGTATCCAGATTGCTTGTTTTGTGTAACCAACAGTACACCACCACCAAAACCCCATGCTTACCTTCTGTACGTATGAGTGCTAAACACCGCACTATGTACTGCAAACCTAAAAAAAACAACAAAAAAAAGAAATTAAAACAAAACAAAAAAAAACAAAACAGGAAAAAAAAACAAACACTGCACATTTAACCACATTTCACACATTTTAGGTTTCGTTAAGCCCGGAGTAAAAATTCACACCCCAGGGTTAACATCTTTGAAGTATTCACAGCATACAGTATGACTTTTGATTGTACTACGAATGCTTCATCTTTTATTCTAACCCTTATTCAGGCTGGTGATCCTAACCCTGTGGTTTCTGGGGAGGCTGCTGAAAAGTCAGGGAAAATTCTCCATGTATGTTTGGTAGGCTAACAGGTGGTATAAAGGTAGATTTTCTGCAAGGGTTTATTTTAAATTAAATTGTATTATACAGGTGTGGCTTTTATTGTGTCCCTCCCCTGTAAGCTATAGGTTTTCCACAAACAAACTGAGTCATCTTCAGAATATTGTAAGTGCTTGTGTTTCAGTTTACTGGCGTCTGAATGTCACGTTCACTATGTGACTCATTGATTATTCCTGTTCACTGTGTCATTTGAATGAATGAATTGTGTCAAATTGTGCATTAGACCAATCAACTTCGTATACAAAAAGCCTTTTTTGGCTGAAAAAGAGGATCACGGCTGATCTGATGTCTTATGTTACAAAGCATTTCTTGGAACAATTATTAGCTGAGTAATAGAATGAAAGAGAAAACACTAGGGGAGCATTTGGCAGCATTATGTTTATCACTTAGGAACTTCCACTTCAATATAATAATATAGATTGCCGCCTAACAATAAATGTAAATATGGGATGTAATAAGCTGCTTGCACAGACAACCTATATGGTTGTATTTTTGGGGAGGACAGTCTCACATCTTCAACATAACATAGGCTTCCTCCTGTCATGTGTCTTAATAACATACAGTAGTACATTTAACTTATTTTCTACCTCATTTAGTCCGTCAAATTAAACTTTCAAGAGATTTTCAGGAGTAAAACTAAATACAAGTAAGGCCTTATCTCCAGGTTCACAGAACGGATTTTCAGTCTCACAATCAGGCTGAGCCGTTACTTTTGTCGCTTAGGAAAGGAGCCTTCACGGACAAAAAGCAGCCAACACTTGAAATCATAGATGAGTGGACCATGTACTACTATTATGAAACCTGTGGACTCAATTTCAATTTCAAAAAACGAGAGAAAAGGAGGAAGGGGATACCTGTATCCTAATCATGTGTGTCATCATATAAACAGCCACTAATCAAGGTTTTAAGAGTTTGGTAATGTTTCTGTAGTGCACCTTCAGTGTGCAGATAGATGGTGGTTAAACGTCAATTGCTTTATCTCCAGTTTCTGCAGAAGTCTTTGAAAGCTTAGCCGAAACCTGAAACAACACCTGAAACAACACCTCCGACACTAACACAAGCTTTATAGGAAAGCCTCAATGAATCAGATTCATAATAGTAGTGACCATATGCTGATGTCTGTATTTTCTCTTTATATTATATATATATATTATATATATTATAAATTTGTGCCACCTATACACATCACCTGTGCTGTCTGCTTTTGATGAACGAACACCAGGCTCCCCTTCTAAAGCCAGGCTAAATATAGCCTGCTTTATATATACTGTATATAATTGGTGTGAATGCTGGAATTTTGATATCATTCATACTTTCCAGGATATTCAAGGTTTTCCAGGAAGTTTTCTCCATTCAAATGAATGGAGGGAATGTTCAAAATTGACAGATTTCAAGGTTTTTCAACTCTTTTCTACTCATTCATACTTTCAACTAGAAAATTCATTCAAACATCAAAATGTTCCACATCTTTCACACATTCTGGGTATTATTCAACTTTTCAAATCCCATTCAAAATATTAAAAATATTCAACTTTCCTTGAAACTTTATTATAATGGGAGTCTATTAGAAAATCATTCAAACCCACTCATCTTCAACTTTTTCCCACTCATTTATACATTTACATTAAGAAAATGTAGCCATTTGAGCCATAGGACATACAGTTTTTGAATTATCTGCCTCAAAGCATCAGAAAGTCTTTCAACTGTCATTATATTTTTGCTCCTACTGTCTTGAGCAAAACACAAATTTGACTGTGTTTTCTTGGTCATTTCTTAACTTCATCTAGACAAATTATATATCTACATGTTCAGAAATAACTTTTAGTGCTGAGAGTGAAAGTTTCTCTCTCTCTCTGTCTCAATGACTCAACACTTTCAGGCACCAGACAGGCACCAGACACAGCTGATGCTGATTAGCTAATTAAACCTCCAGCAGTCTGTTCCTCTGTTCTGATTGTGGGATTGATGTTGAGCTGTTTCTGGCAGTTGTGACCTTTTTAACGGTTACATTCAAACCTTCTTCTATCACTCTTGCTTGCACACACACACACACACACACACACACACACACACACACACACACACACACACACACACACACACACAGAGTAACTTACACAATTGACTATGTGAGCTTCACGAGAAGGCACTTCTCACCAACTGCTGCATAGACTCTCATATTAATGGAGTCCAGATGGGGTTCAGACAGGACTCAAACATCCTTTTCAAGCCCTTTTTCAAGCATTTTCAAGGTTTACCTACTTGTTCATATTTTAAACTACAAACTCCATTCAAACCTTAAAGTGTTCCACATCTTTCTTTCTTACATAGGTTTATTCAACTGTTAAAACCAATTCATACTTTGCATCCTTCATCCCTTTCCCACTTCTCAACCTATTCATAGTCTTTCAACTGCATCGTCAAATTAGTCAGCAATTCAGTTTAGCCTCAGCTTTTCAACAATCCTTCAAATATTCAACTTCATTCATACTTTTATATTCCATATCATTCACACATATTCCGTATATTCAACATTTCAAGCCAGCTATTCAGTTTGGCGCAAGCCATTACACAAATATTAAAATATTCAACATCATTCATTCATTTATATTCCACATCATTCATAGATTTTCAGTATATTCAACATTTCAAGGCAGTTATTCAGTTTAGCGTCAGCATTTCAGCAGCCAGCATTCACACCTTCTCTAGTTACTTTTGTCATTCCGTTTATACTGCTGTTAAATCACCTTTTTCGAGTAGTTGCAAGTGGTCTTTCACTTTCTGAACCTTTGTCTCACACGTCTCACGGCGGCTAACCACACTCACATCATCTGACACTGACGTCAGCAACAGACAAGATATAACCCTGAAGGGAAACAAGCAGAGCACTGGTCATAATGATTCCTCTGAGCCTATCTCCGGCAGTAATATGTGCATTGAGTATTTGGACTGTTGAATGCGCTGCAGGCTGTGGTGATCGACAGATAGAGATAAATGGGCTATGCTGTGACAAGTGCCCCCCAGGTAAAACACATAATTCATCTTTAAAATAATAAGATAAAATGTATTTCATATAAATCTATTAAATTGTTTAAATTGTTTATCATATAAGCTGAAAGGTTGCGTTCAAGGTACTGAGTTTGAATCATAGATATAAAACTGTTTTATATCTGTGGTGTGAATGTTATCCATATTTGAGAGTGGCTGATTTAATTTGTTTCTTATTTTGAAGGTCAACATATGACTGACTTCTGCTCAGAGCACCAGAAAACTGTCTGCAGCCCCTGTAAGGATGGCTACTTCTTGGACCATTATAACATCTTTGACAGATGTAAGAAATGCCAGTCGTGCCAACAAGGTGAGAGTGAAAATAATGCTTAGAGGTTTGACTTAGAAAATATGGTAGCCCTGCTGTCTGAGGATTGCTAGTGAAACACCTGAAAGTGATGTTGACAAAGCATTTAACACAGTGGATAAAAGACAAAACACCTGGAAGCCCTGTGGTTTGAATTCTTGTCTGTCTACAGAATATGCTGAGAAATGTACACCGACCACAAATGCAAATTGTTCGTGCGGCACTGGTTTCCTGTGCTCCAACAATGTCTGTTCAAACTGCGAGGAAAACAAATGCGTCATGGGGGAGAAACCGAAGAAGATAGGTGAGAGTGGATATTTTCGATGAAAGAAACAAGTTGCGGTTACATTTTGTTTTAAAATGAATTGCTGCTAGCACAAATCTGGTTTTCATCAGTTGGGTGTCATGCCAGGGGGTGTCAAGGTGCGCAAATGGAAATAAATGTGGGTTATACACAGCCGTGAAACAGAAATGTAGGTTGGATTAAAGCCCACAACTCACTTTTTTTCGCTTGTGTAGTCTAATTAAAGATTTATTATTGATATGAATAAAAAAAGATCTTTGACAACACATGTAAGAATTTCAAATGTCTTAATATCTCAGCTCACACACAAACACACACACAATTCGTGAGGTTTTCCCAAATTGTTGTCACGTATGTCATTCAAAATGTCATTAGTCCTTTATGACTGCTAGTACTATAAGTGAGTCAAGGGAGATCTGTTTATTACAGTGTCAAGAAAGCTTAGTGTCAAGAAGTTTGCCAAATTTGAAGTCTTAGGAAATGCTGACTGGCATGTGTTTCTGTTCTGTGATCAGACATTAATCTCAATGATGATCTTTGGGTGCATTTGATAAGGGGAAGACAAAAACAACACACAAGACTGTTGAGCAAGCTGTGGTTTGTTGTGGTGACACCTTATCATTCTGACCGGATGACGGGGCTAGAGGAAAAGTCCAAGGATCATCAAAGTTATTAGGATTCATCATCCAAGAACCATGAATATTTGTACCAAATTCCATGGAGATATTTCCCGAAAAAATACAAATGTCAATCTCAAGCTGGCAATAGAGGAAATATCAGGGGATCACCAAAGTCATTAGAATTAATCCTCTGGGCACCATGAGTGTCTGTACATAACTTTATGGCAATCTAGCCAATAGTTGTCGAGACACAGTATTTCAGTCTGAACCAAATTTGGAAAAAATATTCCACAAAAAATGATAATTACTTCTTGATCTATCTTTGCAGCCACTTCCTCGGGTAACGGGTTGATAGAGTATTCATATCAGTGTGAGCCTTCTTGCCCTGATAATGAATATTTTGATGTGAAAGAGGATGTCTGCAAGCCACGAGCACAGTAAGACCCCTAGACTTCAGCTACAATAATAATTCCCCATAAAACGCCAAATTACTGTAACATAAACAATTTCCGGTCAACAGGTGCAGTATATTTGGACTTGCTGAGCAGTTTCCAGGGAACAAAACCCACAACGCAGTTTGCCATGGACGTGGTATGTAGACTATAATCTGTTTTGATGGCAGTACGTGCATGCAAAATAAATGTTTTTGCCATACTGTACACCAGTACATAATGACAATATAGTTGAATTGAACTAACTTGATCATGATTTGATGTTTCACCAGAGATGCACAGAGACTTCATTCATGTGAACCTTGGCATCGGCTTTGTTTTGCTTTCTCTCACCCTCCTTGTGCTTCTGTCTTATGCCTGTATAAAGAACCTGAGGAAGCACAAACCACGTAAGTGGGCCTTAATGGAAATACATATAATGATGACCATATCAGCACCTGTTGAGTTTATTTATTGAAACACAGGCATGATTTTAAAAAAATCAGCCAGTCATTAATCAGTAACAGCAACTGAGCAATTTGGCTTTTTGTTTAATTTTTCTTTTTTTTCTTTTTACTGATTTTCACACTACAATATAACAATTTTTAAAAGGAGCAGATCTTCCCCTATAGTAGTTTTCATGTTTTAATATTTTAATGTTTTTACAACATTGAGAATCAAAGTAGATTTAATGTTGCCTTTATCTTGACACCAATCAACAGAAAAAGACCCTCTAATGTCCAAGGGAAAATGGATCTCTGCAAAGTTATCTAAATGAATCACATATACAAAATACAGAATACTTATTTGTGTAAGTATTCTCCCGCTTTACTGTAATTGGACACACCTAAATCATCACTGGTGCAGCCAGTTGTGTTTTAGAAGTCACGTTATTAGTTAAATGGAGATCACCTGCGTGTAGGCAAGGGGTTTCAATTGATGGTAGTATAAATACACATGTATCTGGAAGGTCCAACTCTTGGTTAGTCAGTATCATAGTGAAACCTACACCATGAGGACAAAGGAATGTTCCAAATAACTAAAAAAAGTGATTGAAAAGCACAAGTTTAAATCAAACATTAAGTAATGAAAAAAGTATGGCACAGCTGTAAATCTGCCTAGAGCAGGACATCCTCAAAAAAAGTGGGAGAGGCCACCAGGAGACCTATGACAATTCTGAAGCATTGCACATCAAAATTTGCTGTGCTATCTGATGCAAGAAGATGCTGTTCAGCATGTTGGCAAATCCTTTTCTCAGATAAGATAAATATGCTTCCTGCTGATAGTGATGGAAGAGAGAAATGGGTAGAAAACAAGATGGTTACTATGGCCCAGAGTGTCTGAAAGCAATTTTTAAAAAGTCAGTGTTAATTTTTGTGTTTGCACTGCACATGCACATTTTTATAATCAGCTTTTCACTCAGATCTTTGCATTATTTGTTTTTGAATCTAATATTTACCAGCTTTTTAATACAAACATGTAAGAAAATTAACTTTCTGTTATTTTTAGATAAAATATTTTGTTTTAGATAGGATGAGATAAAATTAAATAACAACAAATATCAAATGCCTACAGTAAAAATGTACACATTATATATATACCTTTAAGAATAAGCAGCATTTGCAGTTGAGGGACATCAATGGAGAACAATCATTTATATGTTTTAAATACTTGAAATACATGAAATCACAGTCCAGATGAAAATTGGACATTCATAGACCAAAACTGAGAGTGGAGTGCGAGAGTCTGAGTGTAGGTGATGTGTAGGTATAAGAATATAACATGATCGCAGTGGGTATTTGACGATGCTACTGATTTAAAAAAACTGTGTTTCTATTCATTCTCTCTGATTCAGATAATAATCTTAACAACATCGTAGCAGGTGCCACCAGTGACTTTCACCTGTCAAAGGAGGAGAGTGGGCTCGGGCTCATCATCCAGGATGAATCCATGAAGAGCAACAGCTTTGGCCTCCTGCATCTGGAAAAAGTCACCATATCCTGATAACAAGTCTAAGATGACATCATTAGTCTGTTCAACCACAAGCAGTAAAATAATATTGATGCGGTATAAAGCATCTTGCTCGGTATCAGCACACAGTTAAATATAGCGAAACCTGTTAAAGCTAGACATGCGGGCGTGTGAATGAAAGCAGGACAGGACAGATCTAGGCAGTTGTCCCATCCTCATTACCACTGTTGAGGTGCCCTTGAGCAAGACACTTAACCGCCCATCTGCTCCAGATGAGCTACTCAGTGTTCAACATATTACATCCTTAAGTCCTGGTTTGAATGTGTGTGTGTGTGTGTCGAGGCAGATGACCGCCCACCTTGAGCCTGGTTCTGCTCGAGGTTTCTACCTGTTAAAAGGGAGTTTTTCCTTGCCACTGTCGCATAGTGCTTGCTCATGGTGGGAACTGTTGGGTCTCTGTAAATATAAAGAGTTGGTCTAGACCTGCTCTATTCGAAAAAGTGCCCTGAGATAACTTTGTTATGATATGGCGCTATATAAATAAAACTGAATTGAATTGAATTGTGTGTGTGTGTGTGTATGAAGATCATGAAAATAATAATAAGTAGAAACAGTAAAATGAATGTAAAGTATCTAAAGGATTAACAGTTGTGTCCACTGTATTATTTAAATATTTCTGTACATGAGCTAGTACTATAAACAAAACTCAGCTTTATAAACAGGACATTGATACAAACTCTAGAAACAAAAAATGTTTGTTGAAGCCTATGTTTTTTATTTCTTATAGTTACTTTAAAAAACCTTTTCGTTTCGCTCCCTGGCTATAAACAGGAAAAGCTAACCCTTACCCTATCCTGCCTCGACCATGAGGAAGAATCTGCTCAGTTTATCTTTATATTGTGAAAAGTTTCTTGTATCAATTTCTATTAAAATTTTATAACATCACAAAAGCTTGTTGGTGTTTTCTTTTTAGCTCTGATTGGATATCATTTCACTATAACATCGTGTGAATATTGCTTAGGGTGATGGAATAACAAAATATGAAGGTATAATGAGAAAAGTTTGAAACCATGGTCAAAAATATGTTAATATCAGGATCATAACCAGGATTTTATAAGTGCTACATTCATGAGTCCTACATGCAGCTTTTTTGGATGAAAATTGTACTTTTTTGCCTGATTTGGTTAAAAAGTTACCAACCAGAAAGCTTACAGTTAGTATTTGATAATTTCTAGACACATTTCTTCAAAAGTGACAAACAGCTTTATATTCTCATGTTATTATTGCAAAATGCATGCATTAAAGCAATGTATTACACAGGGTGTATTTTACAGTGAAGTGTATTAGCCAGCTAATCTATAATTTTAATAAACTGTTGCATGTTGCATTACACCACAGTATATGACATACTGGAGACAAGCCTGGTAGTTTGTGGTCACAGACTACCAGGCTAGGATTACTATCCTAGCAGACTTTATAACAGGGGTGTCAAACTCATTTTAGTTCATGGGCCACATACAGCCCAATTTCATTTCAAGTGGGCCGGACCAGTAAAACCACTGCATAATAACCTATAAATAATAACACCTCCAGATTCTTCCCTTTCTTTTATGTGAAGAAGTACATTCTGAAGATGTTCACAATTAATTAACAATACATGTACAAAACAGATGATGAACAGCCTGAGATGTCTTAAGAAAAATAAGTGCAATTTCAACAATATGTCTACTGTTATTATGTGCATTACAATTTACAAATCACAGTGGACCTTCAAAGGCACGAAACGTTTTCCTGGAAAACCCGACACTCTGTGTCCTCTTTTCTCCTCTTTGACAAGACAGTGTTGGGCCATGTACAGTGTCTGTAAGCACGTGGGATCTATAATAGCATTTATAAAATCTATAAAAGCCTTCAGGGCTTTCTGCCAGAAAGGCTTGGTGCCTGCTGTTCTTATTAGGACAGTGCAGTAGGAATAGCAGTGCATTTTACTGAAAAATTGGAACTAATGACTTCTCTGCTATTTTCACACTTTGCAAAATCATCTAGTGGGCCGGATTGGACCATCTGGCGGGCCGGTTTGACACCCCTGCTTTAAAAGGTACTGTTTTGTATATATGTGCTCATGCTGGGACAGCAATATAAGACTGGTGTATATTTAATTTGAAATATGTGTACATTGCTCTCCTGACATGAACAAAAAAAACAAAACTCATATTAACCTCCACATGACCCAAAATACTGAAGGATTGTTTTTTTTTTTTTATGTGTGTTATTTTTGTGTCTTTAAAAATATCCAATAATAAAAAGAAATCCAAACTGGGTGTATTTCCTTCTTGTGCCAGTGGGGGCGCTGTCGGGCGCGTTTAGGCAGACTGATCATGTGACAGCTGCCTGCGTCCCACTTCCCTTCCCCGCTGGAAAAACGCCACATCTGACGGGGAGCGAGAAACCGACACAACCGCAGGGGAGCGTGGACGCCGACCTCAAGATGCTGGCACTAATAAACCGGCTTTTGGACTGGTTCAAGTCTCTGTTTTGGAAGGAGGAGATGGAGCTGACGCTGGTCGGCCTCCAGTACTCGGGAAAAACAACATTTGTAAACGTGATCGCTGTAAGTCTTCAGCTGCTAGCCACCTTGCTAGGGTAGTGCTAATTTCATTAGCGCTAATAATGGGATAACAGTTACCAAGCCAGTTGTGTCTGTGCTACGCTGTCTGGTTTTTCGGGTCCAAAAAACGATGTGACCTTACCTTGTTGGGGCCGCAGCATCCATAAAAACAAACCGAGTCAGGTTGTTGGACTTGTGTCAACAAGTCAGCTGAGCTAACTGGTTTGCTGCTGGTCGGCTAGTTGCTGACTGTGTTATGATTGTTTAGCGTGCAACACACACACACACACACACACACACACACACACACTTGCTTTGTTGTGACTTAACTTTTTTCACCCACAAACTGTGGGATCATTTTACCCTGAGTTCAAAGCTGTCATGGTTTTTCAGCCACCAGGAAGTTAACTTAAAAAAACAAAAAAAACATGCTGACCTTTACAGCAACTGCCCGAGTTGTAGCCAAACAGTCACATTGCAACACACAGCGGGTCACTTGTGTACAGGTCTCCTGCATCAAGTTGAAACTGACCTCCACTCCACAACAGAAAATTCAAGTTCTTCTTAATATTTAAGGTTACGAAGAGCTGGCTCACTGACAGTGAATAGTTATCAGTTAGTCAGTTGTTGGTGTTGATGGTGTTGAGTACAGGTGACCAGGGGCATAAAAAAGTGTCAGATTCCTTCAATACACCAACACACACAAAAAAACCCAACCCAAACTAGATTAGCAGTTTCTAAACATTGTTCAGTTAAATGTAGCATATAACATAAACAGCAGTTGATGCTTTTTGTTGTAACCACCTGACACGACTCCTGCTGCAGTAGCTTTAGATACAGTGCAAATGTGAGTAAAGGTAGGCAGCCATGGGTGTCTTTCGCTGTGACCTCCTGTGACTTGAGGCTGGAGTGCATCTGTTTCTTTGGCGAGCCATCTCTTTTGTACAACTTTGCAGGGCTTTTCTCAAAACTGGTGTTTCTGGTGGCGCGGTTTTTCGTTGGCCAGTTTACTCAACTGCAACTGAGTTTTTAGCAGCATATTGTGAAGAGTATGAAGAGTTTCATGGCTTTGTCTAGAGTCGTTATCGGTTTGCTCTCGCGACATTTTGCGCACATGCCTTTTACTCCACCAGTATTGTCTGACGACCAATGCAATTTTACATTTTAGTGTACATCCTGTGGTGTGCTTGAATCCTAACATTGATAACCAATTGACCTATAAACTTAGTGTTACCAAAGTCTGCAGAGAAAGAATAATGTTAGAGGAAGAGACGTGAAGGAATTCTTTGCACCTGAGATATGTATCAAACATTTTTAGACTATTTTCTCTGCCAAAACTCTTGAGACTGTGGCAGTCTGACCTGTTTTGTCCTGTTATTTTGATCTGTGTGATTGATGATCTGTTCACCTAAGTGTGTTTTTTTTTTAATTTCTTTTTTAAAAAAAACCTTTTCAACTGGATTGACAGGATTTTAGGTTTAATTTGATATCAGAGGCAACATATCTCCACTAGAGCTGAAACTACTAATCCAGAAAAATAATTTCTGCAACTATTTTGTTAATCAATTAACTGCAAGTTGTTTTTTTTTCAGAAATGCCAAACATTCAATAGTTCCAGGATTTTCTGCCTTCCTGTCTTTTATATCATTGTAAACAGAATATCAATTGGTAGATTAATTCACTGATAATGAAAAATAATTGTTAAACAGAATTCCAGTGAAAATCTCAATTGCAAAGTCTACTAAGAAACTGGTGTAACTTTTATCAGGCAGCAACTTTTTCTGCCAATGTTGATAAAGTGTTGTTCAGGAGAAAGCAAACCACCTGTACTTATTTTATTGTGCATTTAAGTTTAGACAATGTGAAAACTTCAGTTTGTCTAATTGGATTTGAGTGGGCTCTTGGCATCAGGTAACAGAGGCTGGTGTCTGAGCGGAAGTTGGGTTTGGGGTTGAAACATAACGCTTATCCTTCTGACTCACTGAAGAGATGAAGAGATGAAAAAATGCCCAGCCAGCCAGTTGGCTCAAAAGAGTGAGTGAATGGTTGTAGCGTGGGTGGTTCCTCCTTCCGCAGTCATAAGACCGCTGCATTTCCACTTAGCTTCATCAGGTGACTCCTGCAAGTCATGTGCTGTGAAATGTGTGTGTAGCAGACAGTGCACTGTGCCACTGTTTCTGTATGTATCTTTCCACTTCAGTTTGCAATAATGAGCATTCACCAATGCCAGAACATGTGGAGATACAGTATTTGGCTTTTTTGTCACTATGGTCTAAAAGTATGTATGTGTGTGTGTTCTTTCTTTTTTTATTAAATCATTTTTGACACTATTTAAATCTGAAATGATGTATAATGAACAGTGATAGACTTAATCCCAAGCTACTGCATAGCCACTTAATTTGTTCATAAAAGTAGAAGTGTAATAATTACACAAAGATAAGAAATATGACTCCTACTGTTTTCTTATTGGAAACTTTCTGTATACTGTCATATGGATGTATGATACAGTTAAGTGATCAATTACACTATTATTATTATTATTATTATTATTATTATTACTTTATTTATACACTTGGTTCTCTGTCCTTTCACTGGGCTGGAACATACCTGATTATGTTGTGTGGATGTTTTAAAATGTGTGTGTTAAGTGGCTATATGCTACTTCATTATACTGAAAGTCACCCACTTTTATTAGTGACTTGTACTTGTGTCTTTCCTTTCAGTCTGGGCATTTCAGTGAAGACATGATCCCTACAGTCGGGTTCAACATGAGGAAGGTCACCAAAGGAAACGTCACCATCAAGGTATTTTAATCTTTCTGCTGTAGTGGTGGAAACTAATAGAGTACTTTTACTCAAATACTGTACTTAAGTACAATTTATAGGTACTTGTACTTGAGTATTTCCATTTATGATACTTTCTACTCCACTGCAATTCAGAGGGAAATATTGTACTTCTTACTTCACTACATCTCTTTGACAGATATAGTTAGTAGTTACTAATCAGATTATGATTTTACATTAAAAACATGAGAAGCTCATAAAATACAATGCATTATTAAAGATTAAACCAGTGGTTCCTAACTTTATTTAGCTTGCGTCCTCTTACAAGAAAAGTCTAATTCAGGCATTTCCCCTCTAAACGTCTCACATGGTTTCATTGAAATTATTGTTTTTGGTCCAAAGAGGTAAAATAAAATAACATTTTACAAAAAAGCAAATATTAGAGAAAATAAAATATGAAAACAGATTTGTGTATCAGGACTATGTTTATTCTTCTTTCCTCTCCCGTTAATCATCTCACGACCCCTCAGATATATCTGGGGACCCTTTGGAGGGGCTTGACCCCTAGGTTGGGAACCACTGAACTAAACTAGCTGACTATATATAATGAAGTCAAAAGAAACTCCACCTCGAGCAGCTAGAACCGTAAAATGCTTTTCTAACACCGATCCATCAGTATTAACAATCTAATAATGTCAGATAGAATCTGAGGGACATTTTACTGCAGAACCTTTACTTTTGATACTTTAAGTACATTTTACAGCTAATACTTCAGTACTTTTACTTAAGTAAAGGATGTGAATACTTCTTCCACCACTGGTTATCACAGTGTAACTGTAATTAGTGAAATGAAACCAGCACACTGGTTGTACAAGGATGCAGTATGACGATGATGTGCCCTTAACTCTGTAGATCTGGGACATAGGAGGGCAGCCAAGGTTCAGAAGCATGTGGGAGCGGTACTGTCGGGGAGTTAATGCAATTGTGTGAGTATCCCAGTTTCGATTTTCAAATTTGTCTGAAAAACAAATGAGTGGAAACAAGTGCTTGGTGTTGAACTACACATACTATACATGTATGTAAAACATATTTTACTAATTGTTTCGGTGTTGCTCATTTTTAGGTACATGGTTGATGCAGCAGATCGAGAAAAGGTGGAGGCATCTAGAAATGAGCTTCATAATTTATTAGACAAACCTCAGTTGCAAGGAATTCCTGTAAGTGTACTCTGGAAACCCAGTTTTAAGCTTTGTGTGATTTCTGGACCAGTCATGCAAAACTATGTGTGGGTTCTGTCAATGATTATTTGGTGCAGCTGCAGATTTCAATTGTAATGTGCTTTTAGGTTTTGGTACTCGGTAACAAAAGGGATCTTCCCAGTGCGCTAGATGAAAAGCAGCTCATTGAGAAAATGTAAGTATGAAAAATGGTGCAAATACCATAATGTAGTACAGCTGAATGCCCAGTTCTTTCATTTATTTTTTTGTATCTGCAGATTCTTTGTCATGAAAATGGCTCTATTTATTCTTGTTTAGGGTTTTACTGGAAGAATAATTTGAACATTATTATTTTTAAATCTGTCTGGCTTGTACATATTAAAACTTTCTACTTATAGCTGGTTTTGTTTTTTAATCCCACACCAGTTGAACTACCTTTATGCTAATGACGGGTTAAACAATCAGGACCATTTCCTCTTTCATATCTTTTTGTGTTAAAAACTGGAGCTGCGTGAAGTCGTAGTTTACTGTAAGGAACTGGCTCCCTCTGCTGTCAGGTCAGAAACGTGCTGAGAGTTGTGCTGTGTACAACAAGCTGCAGATGAATGAGACTGATGATCAGTCTGCATGCATACTTCTCATATTTATTTGTGTATGCACCCTTTTTCCCTTCAAAGGAATCTGGCAGCTATTCAGGACAGAGAGATATGCTGCTACTCGATTTCCTGCAAAGAGAAAGACAACATTGGTGAGTTGACTGCGGTATCATTTTGTGTTAACTCAAGGGCCATTCCACTGGGGATGTTTCAAAATCATATTTTTGTCACTCCCACTTTTACAGTTTCAGTTTTACTCACCAAAATCTCTCTAAACGGTGTAATGTCTTCTGTGGCTCAGGAGCAGCTTTCCTAAGTCTGAAGAAATAACCCTGCTGATGTAATGAAAGACACTGTTGAGTTGTATTATGGGAATTGTAGGATTCAGCATTTTTTAAGCTTTAGCTCTACTAGAGACTAAAAGTCAGGATATCTCAGCCCCTGCTGCTTAGATTTAAACCATTCTCTTGTGAGTCCCCCCAACTTTATGGAAGTGCAATACTTAATCACTGGAGCGCCCCTTTTAAAAAGGGCAGCAGCAAGTGATTAGAGGACATATTTTTTGCCCTGGGTTTTGCCTCTCAGGCTACATACAGGTTGTGGCAATATGCAGCCTGAGAAGAAGACAGCAGGTAGTGCTCGGGGCTGGAAAAAGTACTTTTAACTCATTTGCATGTTTTTGGGGTTAAAAAAAGAAAGAAAGAAATTTAATCTATCATTGATATTTGATTTTCTCATAACAAGACACTGCAATGGAACATCAGTCAAATATTAGGATTGTTATGTTTTTATAAAGATGCAAATACAACACTGTCAATGCTCTCTTAAGGACACTAAACATGATATTAAGTTGGTTACACAGCATTTAATTAATTGATTAATTTGTTATTCAATTGTTATGGAAAGCACAAAACCCCACCAAACTTGTGTTAACGTGCAGTATAAGTGAACGGAATCATTATGGCAAGTACTAAATCTGATTGTAATAGTGTTTTAATGGGGTTCTGTGTAGCTAAATCTGTACCAAAATAGTATGCAATCATACCGTGTGTAGCTAGTGAGTTATGCTGAATCATCAGAAATGGCTGAGTCGTAGACCGATCCTCAGACTGACCCAGCATGTTTCTTTGATTCCAGATATCACACTTCAGTGGCTCATCCAGCACTCAAAATCCAGGAGGAGCTGAAAATGTTTTCCAGCTGTGTTTGCCATGTTGCTGTCATGCCACACCCCCATCACTCTGCGATGAGATGATCTACAGTCGTATCTTCAACTCACATGCTGCTCTGTTCTGCTCGTGTCACACAACCCCTCCCCACTCTTTCACAAACCCTGAGCAATGCACTACTAAAAATGTGATTCTGATACCAAATTTAACGAATGTAATTGGCATTATTCGTCCTGTAAAGCTGTACTTTAACTTGGGAGCGAGAACGTCATTTCTGATCTACCGTTTACCATTCAGGCATTACCCGGTTGATCATACCCAGTGGTTTATAACACTAATCTTGGGTATATACACCCTCTTGAAGAAGGGTTGATTCTGTCAAACAGGCCTCACGTAACGAGAAATGTGCTTCACACAGTCAGATATGATGCCAGGAGGTGGCTGATGTGGACATGTGGGTTTTCGCATTTCTGTCGAGCTCTACTCTGCGATTAACTTTGATGACGTCACCTTTCGATTGATCAGGTTTTCCTCTTTCAAGGACGCGTCTATTGTTTTAGAAAATTGTGCATTTAAGTAAGGTCTGTACAAATAACAAGCTAGTATGATTTTTACTGATGTGAGATGTGCGTGTATGAATATATGATTCTATTTAAAGTTTGAATGTACTAAAAGTAAAGCTGTACGGGGTTGTGTGGTTCACATCGGCCTCTGTTTGTAAGTAGCCTCAGTGGAATGATGTCCTTTGTGCTGCCTCGAGGCTGAGAGAGTGGCAGAATTCAAAGTGCCTTGTGCAATGTCTCCCACCTCTGAAGCAAAGCAGCGTGCAAGGTGTGCCTCCCTGGGTAGAGTGAAAAAACAAACCACCACTTCAGTATATTCAAGAAATAAAAAGGCATGCTTTTTAGACATTGTCCTGTTATTTGTACACTAACTATTGAACTATATCACTCTGTATAGGTGTACGGAGAAGGTATTTCTTTTTCTTGTTGCAGGACTATTTTGATCCAATCATTGCAAGAATATCTTTATTTTGGATTGTCTCTGTGTGGTCAGTTTTACAGAGCCAGTGTTATATGCTAGTAGCTATACCACAATGTAAAAATAAGGACCTCTGCTGAGGTTGAAGCTCTAAGCAGGGGGATTAGCTTAGGTCACCTAACTCGTAGGTACTGTACTAATAACAGGTGCAACAAAACTTACAGGAGAATCAATCAAGTACAGGTTCGCACACAGTCCTGGCAAGAGGTCTAATCAGGCAAAGTGAGAACACCTGTGCAGTTGTACCATGTGTTTATAAAATCCCATGAAGAATACTGAAGTAAAAGAAAATAATTTCTGACATTTACCTGCACTTCCTGCAAAAATTAAATGGTTGTTCTGCAGAAAGGTCCATTTCAGAGCGCTGAGTAAACGTGGTAATTACACAAGCAGTATTTATACCATCAGATAAAAATCAATGTAGAATGAAAATACAACATTAAAGTCACTAAAGTTGATGCAGGCTACCAAAGTGCCTGTCAACGTCAAACATTTGTACCTTGTACTGCAGTATTTTAAATGGGATTTCTAAAGACCCATGGTGCATCAGCACAGGTGTTTTCAATTGGCCTGATTAGACCTCTTGTCAGGACTGTCTGGGAATACAGACTGTACTCTCCTGTAAGTTATTAATATGTAGGGTTTGGTGGCCTCATGTAATATACGTTTTTCACAGCAGATATTTTGGCATGTCAGCAGTAAATCACAGGTGTAAGTAATAACATTAAAACGACTTCATTCCATTTAGATGAGCCAGTTCCTGGGTCTTATGCATGCTGGCTCACTAACATGGCTTACTGGGACACTTGATGTAACTGAGGCATCTTTATCGAAATTAGTTCTACCTGTGCTTTCACCCCCCCTGCTGTAGATCTCTGTGGGAAAGCCTGATTTCTGCTGGTAATCTGTTTATAAATGGTTTTCTCACAGTCTAATATGCCGTTGATTCTGCAGTTAAAGGGTTTTTGTAATCCATCTAGTCTGCCATTATCAAAAATGTGTTTTGCTTATTGTTGCTTCACTTGGACGTTTGGGCTTCGCTGTGCAGAATGATGTATGTACAGAGTTTGACACTAGTTTCTCTGTGCTCACCTGAAATCTGAGTTTAAGGCATGTATGAATGAGATGAGATGATTTGGTGACACTTGTTTAGAAGCCAGTCACCGTACAATATGCAATTTACGGAAGTGAGATGTGGAAACTTGAAACCCCCAGTGCACATAATGGACTTCACAGTGAACAGACATCTTGTGACCAGTAGTTAAACTCGTAAAAAAGAGAAATATTCACATATTCTTTAATTTTCAATGAGGGAGAAGACACATGTAATTTTAAGATTTATTTTAACACGGATATGTATTTTCTTTTTTGTGTGGAAAACTTATCATGGATCCCAAGTTGTTAATAATAATAATTTCCAGAAGAAGAAGGTGTAAAGGTCACACGGTCCAACCAGTCAGAAGGATTTTTCAAAAAACACCCAAAAGTTTTTGTTATTAATGACTTATAACGGGTGTATGCAACTGTAGTAAGCAATCAATAAAGCCAGCACTTAAACTCTTGGGGTCTTATTAGAAAGTTTTACTAATATTTCTAATTATGCAGATTAAAATATCTACTCCATTTTCTTTTCATTTGCGTTTAGCCGGCAGCCTTTGTAACTTTGATTCAAATATTTCAGTTTTCAAGCTCTGCACCCCTGAACGTTTCACTCTTGTGGCTGTTTTCTATTGGCGCAGAAGTTTAATTAAGACACGTCAGGTATGCCACGAGACGCGACCCGGAGATTGACAGCTCTGCGGCCAATCGTAGGACGAGCCCGCTCCGCTTTTTTTCCACGACGACACGAGAGGAGACCCAATCACGCCTCAGGATCTGACGGGGGGCGGGGGGCTGGTCTGTTGACAGGAAGCGTGTGAGGCGGAATCACTACTGCCCCTCCGTGCTCGTAGTTTAGCCTGACAAACAGGATTTCACATTCGTTCGCCCCTTGGAGGTGTGTGGACTTAAATTATGCGTTTTAAGATCGACCCGGATCAAAGATGCAATGGAGGTCAATAGTAGTTGGTCTTGTCGTATTGAGACTCTCCCTCAGCTGTGTGCTGTGGCTGGCCTTCGGACTCGGACACAACGTTAGCTGGGGGTTCAACTTCCATCTGAGTTTCAGTTTGCACAAACTGGACTTGTTATTTAGGGAGGAGAAAGGGACCGACCCGAGGGGCAGCTCGTGGTCTCAACGGATACACGGCCAGAGGTATGACGGGACGGCGAGCACCTGTGCAAAGGTCGGAGAGGAGTCACTCAAGAGATCCTACCTGAGCTTTTTCGATGGCAACAAGGACGAGTACGTCCGCAGGTACAGCTCCTTCCCGGACACGCTGAAGGCGAAGATGAAGGGCATGGCCAAAGAAATGTTCTATTTTGGATATGACAATTACATGAAATATGCGTTTCCCGAGGACGAGCTGAATCCCATCGCCTGTGAAGGGAGGGGACCAGACGTGCTCAACCCGTGAGTCATTCAAAGCCGTCCTGACTGCCTGAACTGACGATCACCTGCTGGACAGTCAGTCATTTGCATCTTAACGGTCCTCTGCAGGCTGTGCTATTTACATTTGGTTTGTAATCCTACTGCTCTCAGTGCTGCTCAGCAATGAGCACGGTATGACAGTACGGATCCAGGGATCATTGAAAGGGTCTTGGTGTGGTTCCAGGGGGTTTCTGTCACATTACGGATGTGTTTAATTTCTTCATCACTTCATTTGAGATCCTGTATATGTAATCTAACGAAGGTATAGACAAAAATCATTAGGGCTGCAACTAACGATTGTTTTATTATCTTTTAGTCTGATGATTATTTAATCATTTCGTTGCTCGGTCTATTAAATGCCAGAAAATGGTGAAAAATGCCCATCACATTTTTCCAGAGCTTCCGGTGACATCTTCAAATTGCTTGTTTGGTAAGGCCAAAAGTCCAAAACCTAAAGATAATAAGTTTGTTATCATATAAGACTAAGAAAACCAGCAAATTTGACAAACTGGAACCAGTAAGTATATATAAAAAAAGACTTAAAATGACTTGAATGATTAATGGATTAACTAAATCGTTGCATATTAATTCTACGTTGATCAGCTACATGGTTAAATAAATCAACTAATCGTTCTCTCTCTGTCTCTTAAAAACATCACACCTTGTGCATGTAATTATCGTCAAAGTCCTGCAAGCATAAAAAGTGTTTGCATACCCAAATCAATCGGAATGCTTTTGCAACTCTAGTCTTTCAGTTTTTATAGGAGTAAAATGCACAGATGTTTCGGCTATGCCTTTCACTGTGTAAAAGTATACCTGAAACACCTCTGCATTTTATTCCCCTGTGCTGAACAGTGAAACCTAAAGGCTAGAATTACACTACAATTTGGCATCTAATCAAAAGTTTTGCTCCCCATACTGTTATCTTACACTTTCAGGATCAACTGTTGTTCAGTTTGTATACAAAGTAATACTAATGGAGTCTGTCACTGTATGAAGTGTGTAATAGACAAAAAATAAAAGACAACTCGGGTTACGATATGTTAAATATGCTAATGTTCTTACAGAAGCAAATTTGACATGTCTCATTAAAGCAGGTCTGTATGTTTTTAGAGGCCAGATCACCCAAATAACAGAAAAACATATATTCTACTCTGCAATAGCGGTATCCAGCTATGCAGGTAGTTTTTTTTTTTGTTCCAAGGTTTTGAGAAATCGGCCTCTGTGATCTCTGCTGCCACTCAAATAAAATGGGGGTGACTTGATTTCCTTTGTGGGGCTAAAAACATTGAAAAATAACACTGGATGTACTTTCTATTCAAGAAAGAGACACCACAAGCTGATGAATGCTGTTCCTACTTCAGGCAGGTCTAAAGCCTTAGTGGCCTGGTGGCAAAAACCCTGTTTCCAGTTCGTATCTGACAGCCAAACTCTTCTTTAGATGCAGAGGTGTGGGCGTCTTGGTGTTTCCCACAAGAGATGTTTAGTTAAGTGTGTATCTACTGGCATGTGGTTGACGGAAAAAAAACATTCTTTATCATCTGCAGCTGCGGAGTCAACAATGTTATCCATCAACATTCCTCTCAGTCACATAATAAAAATGGATCTTTTTCAAACAAAAAGGCCAAACATTCCCTTCATCCAGCTTCTCAGTTGTTAGGATTTCCTGCTTTTCTATGTCATATTTATTAAAAAGAAGTCACCTTGAGCTTTAGAAAATTGTAATGGACAATTTTTACTATTTTATAGACCAAATGATTATTCTATTAATAGAGAAAATAATCTGCAGATTAATCAATAATGACAATAATTGTTGGTTGCAGTCCTAGCCTGTACACCCTTATTACAGACTATGTAATAAGGGTGAACAACCATCCTTTGTCTTCAGATCAGCTTCGATGATTGTTGTAATATTCTCAGTGAACTGTTTGTGGTGTGATTCAAGACGGAAACGCTCTAGCTAGCAGGACTTTACAACATTTTCTGTTGTTCTGTTTGTCCCGTCTGCTCAGATAGAGATGCACTCACATCTAAACACTCCATTTTGTTGTTCGATTTAAATATGCTATCTGTTAATTCTTTCTCCCTCTTTTGCATGACACCACTGAGTCAATTTCACTGCTTTCACTTCAGATCAAACATCAACATAAATGACGTCTTGGGGAACTACTCCCTTACACTGATTGACACCTTAGATACCCTACTGGTAAGTTAAACTCGGTTACTGTGAGTTATGTTATGTTACAGGATGTCCTGCAAAGAGAGTTTTCCTTTCTTGGGGCTCTTACAGAGACAAAAATACAAAAAAATAAATAAATAAAATACAAAAATAGAAACTGCAGTATTTTACCTACTGATTAGTATTGGTAATATGGCAACATATTATGAGATTGTAAAGCAGCTTAATCCTTTATAGTTAGACAGAAGATGTGAGGTTTTTACATGGTCTGAACATCACCTGTTTTGCAAAAAGCAGAGTTTTGTCCTACATTCAGTGGCTCAGTGGCACAGTGGTTAGCACTTCCTGTGTTGTAGGTTTTCTGCCACAGTCAAAACTTCCTCTGACATGGAGTCAGGTGGAGTAGAGTTTCTAAACTGCCTGTAGGCATGAGTTGTGTTACTGTGTCATCCCTAAAACTGACAGTCCCCGGTGTCTCCTCTGTGCTGTGCTCAGCTCCAGCATCCACAAACCAAAACAAGACTCTGGATTAGAAATATTAAGGCGCTAAAATAATTTCTGTACATAAACATGTGACAGTTATTTATTGCACAAGACTCTTTTTATGTAGTTGTAACTGGATGGATCAAATTATCAATAATCTTTTTAGTAGTTGCCATCTATAATGATAAAAATAGAATTTGAGCAAAGTACCTGGAAGCCCTTCAGTAGTTATGTGACCAAAGAAGCTTGTTTATTCAGTATACTGTGGTTATATAATGTGGTTTTTCTCCACAGGTGCTCGGCAATGTAACAGAGTTCCAGAGAGCTGTCCGGCTGGTTATAGATACTGTATCTTTTGACAAGGACTCAACTGTGCAAGTCTTTGAGGCAAACATCAGGTACACATGTTACTACTATTTTCAGAGTCATACACAAGAAGCAACTGTCCAGCTGGCTGAAGATACAGCGACCGATCAGGCTGAATCCTGAAGTTAAAAGTGTAAAGGCACAAGACACAAATCTTGTAAGACTCTCTCTCAAACACTTGGGTCCAGAGAACTGCTTCAGCTGGACAGTCGTCCGTCTTTTATCCATCCTTCACTGAATTTGACCATTTGACTAATTGATGACTGCATTCACTTTCTTCATATACTCAATAAATGTACATTATGGACAGCATTGCTTCAAATGTTCAATCATTTAAAGCAAAACAAGGACAGAAGTAAAGCAGGCACTCTAAAAACAAACCGTCAATTTTGTAGCTGATCAAGTTTAACTGTGTAAGCCAAAATCTTGATTGTGATCGTTATAGGATTACTTCTGTAGCCCTAATTACTGGCTGTTACCATGAGGCCCATAATGATAAACAATTTGACGTGTGTTTTACACGTACACATATATCAAGACACTGATATCATTATCAGAAAAAGCTTATTGAAATGACTTTTTTTCTGTTTCTGTGTGGAACCCCAGTGTAATATTTCTCTTTTCTTTGAAGGATCTTGGGAAGCCTTATCTCATCTCACATCCTGCTGACGGACCCAAAACATCCATTTGGCAAGGTGGGCTTTGAAGGTTACGATAACGAGCTGCTTCACTTGGCTCATGACTTGGCTGTCCGCTTACTGCCGGCCTTTGAGAACACCAGCACAGGCATCCCTTACCCCAGGGTGAGTGAGACTGCTAATATACACACAAGGTATTCAAACAGTCACAGCACTACCTAAAGTAGTTATGATGTGAGTGACATTGACTTCCTACAAACCACACTGTAAAGATTGACAGTTCACTCAGCATCTTTATTCATTTGTATCTGAAATGCAGGTGAACCTGAAGACTGGCGTTCCTCCTGATAGCATCAATGAGACTTGTACTGCAGGAGCTGGGTCCCTGCTGGTGGAGTTTGGGATTTTGAGCCGCCTGATTGGAGATTCCACATTTGAGTGGGTCGCCAGACGAGCTGTCAGAGCTCTGTGGAGCCTGAGGAGCAACGAAACCGGTCTGTTAGGTAAGTACAGCTGAGTAGTTCCAAGAAAAGACTCGCCTTTTTCCTAGATTTCTTTTCATTCTAATGGTTATTCAAGCTTCTACCCAGCATTTTTAAGTCTACAACATGTAAATAAGATGCCTGCAATTATCATAAAATTTAAAGCCAACTTTCTGTGATTTCTACCTGCAACTCTTTAGGGAATGTAGTAAATATCCAAACAGGCCAGTGGGTTGGCAAGCAGAGTGGTCTGGGAGCTGGTATGGACTCCTTCTATGAGTATTTGCTCAAATCATACATCCTTTTTGGTGAGAAAGAGGACTACAGGATGTTCCAAGCTGCTTATGATAGCATTCAGAACCACATGAGGAGAGGGTGAGTCCCACAATGAAAGAATTTGACACCGTTCTTTTGGGTGTAACTGGGCATGTTGGCCGCATTAGGGAGCTTCACATGAGGTTGCGCCTGAAATGTGAAACTATCACTGCGATGTAAATGAATCACTGTCCAGTAATGGCCAAAGAAAGAGGAAATAAAACTGCTGCTGGTTTCCAGTATTATTTGTCTCAATTTTAAGGATGTGGAAAGTTCAGTACTGAGACTTTAGGCTGTCACAAGATGGCTGATGGGACATCTGCATTCATGCAGAGATGTAACACTTTCTTCCTCAGACACAACTGATAAGTAGCCCTCGATCAAGGGACGCAACCCTCTAGAGCTGCAACGATTAGTCGATTAATTGATTAGTTAATCGAAACACAATTAATTACCAACTTTGAATTTTGATAATCGATTAATTTCAGTCATTTTTCAAGCAAAAATGTCATTTTGTCAACATTTGCTGGTTCCAGCTTTTTAAATGTGAGGATTTGCTACTTTTCTTTGTCATGTGTGATAGTAAATGAAGAGTTTTGGGGTTTTGGAACAAAAGAAGCAATTTTGTCACTAAATTGTGACACAAGTTTTTGACATACGGACTAACCTCACTTCTGTTCTTGTATGTTTTTCCAGGAGGGAGTCGTGCAATGAAGGGGAGGGTGACCCACCTCTCTATGTTAATGTGAACATGTTCAGCGGTGAGATAATGAACACCTGGATCGACTCCCTTCAGGCCTTCTTTCCTGGGCTGCAGGTATGACAGAACTTATATATAAGTGGATAATATGTGTTGTGGCGTCCAACTAAAGGCAGGTGTTACCACTCTGTCTACCAGGTGCTGAACGGTGATGTAGATAATGCCATTTGCCTGCATGCCTTCTACTATGCCATCTGGAAGCGCTTTGGGGCTTTACCAGAGAGATACAACTGGCAGCTGCAGGCCCCTGATGTGCTCTTCTACCCTTTAAGACCAGAACTGGTGGAGTCAACCTATCTGCTCTACCAGGTAACAGTGCTGACCTGTCGTAACACAGCATTGGTGGTGGTGGTGGTGGTTTGATGCATGTCATTGTTATCTTTTACTCAAGTAATTTTTTTCTTCTTCACTTCCCTACAGGCGACCAAAAATCCTTTCTATTTGCACGTTGGAATGGATATTCTTCAGAGCCTTGAGAAAAGTGCCAAAGTCAGGTGCGGACCATGTCATTTATTTCTTTTTTTTGGAGTTTTAAGATTGCTTTGATATGTCTACTTTGAGCTGAGCTGTGTCATTTGCAGATGTGGGTACGCCACTCTCCACCATGTCGTAGACAAATCCAAAGAGGATCGCATGGAGAGCTTCTTCCTCAGTGAGACATGCAAATACCTTTACCTGGTAAGTTACAGCCTGAGCATGTCAGAGATAGAGCTATGTTATATGTGGATATGAGAGCATTATATGAGAGTAGATATGCTGTAAAGTTTTGATGATTGTAATACAAGATAATAGACTAAATGTTATCTTTTCTTGGATTAGAGGACTTGAGTGCAGTTAAATGTTCTATTTTTAATTATTGCTGCAATGAATGTATATTTTGTTATAGATTAATTCATACATTTTTCAATCAATGGATTGACTGTTAAAATGAGAAATTTCCATCACAGTTTCTTAGAGCTCAAGGTAGCATCCTTAAATTGCTTGTTTTGTTGGAACCAGCAGTTTCAAACTCAGAGATATTTACAATAAAATAAAACGGATAAAAGCAGCAAATCCCAACATTTGACAAGTTGGAAAAAGAAAATATTTGTCTTTTTTTATTTTTGATAAATTGATTATTAATATATCTTACAAACACTGTTGGATATCCTCAAAATGTTGTCACAATATTAATTTTCATCAAACATATAATATTATTGGATTTTGTTGGTGTCACACAGCCATTGTCGCAATAAAATTCAGGCCCACGTTTGGCTCAACTCTCTCCATACTGTCGTATAAAGAAAAAATGTTCTCTTGCATTGCAGCTGTTTGATGAGGACAACCCACTTCACAAATCCGATAACAAGTACATCTTCACAACAGAGGGCCATGTTGTGCCTATAGACAAGCGCTTCAGGGAGAAACAGTGGAATGACTTGTTTCCTTGTGAAGAGGGAGTGCTGGCCAAAAGACAGCCAAACAACCGGCCACCGCCTAGCAACATCAGCAATGTAAGGCCATCATCCTCGCCCAGCACCATTGTCGGTGTCATGTGATGTAACTTGTATTGTGATAAAATTTGTCAAAAGAAAAACCCCCAAAACAAACATTCTTTCTTCCTTTTCTCTCATTCTGCAGTGCAACAGGATCCCAGAGGAGCGACGGTACACTCTGCCATTAAAGAGTGTCTACATGAGGCAGATCGATCACATGGTGGGGCTTTTCTGAGTAAGAAGATGCATGTGGTGACTTTGGCATGAACAGGCCTTCAGCACACCTCCTCAGGTGCTGATGCAGTGAGGTTTAAAAGGATCCACTCTTGGTCAAAAAAATCCTCATCTCTTCTGCTCAGGATCCAGGCAGGAAACTGACGCTAAAGGAAACCTGAGAAAGCAGCTTGGTTACTTGGTCTATTCATTAAGTGTGTGTGTGTGTGTGTGTGTGTGTGTGCGCGTGCGTGCATTTGCTCTTTGGTGGGTGAGCATGTAGTCGACAGATGTTTTATTACGTTTTGGCTGAGATCGTGTAAGTGGTTTTAGAATTACTGGTGCGTTTTTGTGGCGCAAAAAAAAACAACCTGTTGAGGTGTTGGTTCGTGGGTGTGATTGTGTGTATGCATATTTGAAGTTACAGCTGAGCTGTGAATCATAATATCATGTTTATGGGAACAGTGCCATCTAGCCACAGATATGTAAAATGTATAGCCTATAAAAACACTCGCCTCTTAAAAATATCTCTCTAAACATGATGATTAGTGCCTCCTTTGCAGTTGATTTGCTTGACTAGTTCAGTGCTTTTTACATAAGGGCTGAAAATTAACAGATACTGTTTTAAAGTGCCTTCAATTTCTCTCGGTCTTTCTGGATGCTGTACAGTGCATATTAGTTATGAATGACATTGTCAAGTATTGTTGGAGGCCACTGTTGATGTTGCACAATAGTTGTCATTCCATGTGTATGTACAGTTTTACACTGATTATGACATTAAGTTCATTTTTTTAGACATGACAAAAGAAGCCATAAAATTTATTTTTTAATGTTAATGAGTGAAAATGTGTTTGTTCTCCATCATTTTTCCATCAGACTTATTAAGTACACATAGTTTATTTTTCTTTAGCTGCAAGTTGTTGTTTTTGTCTGTTTCTCTTAATTGCACATCATCATACCTGTTGTCATGTGGTGAGAACTCAGGGTTTAAAGGGAAAAAAAAATCAATGAATGCTTTCATGAAAAATAAAACTTTCTTCAAATGTTGTTGCCTACAATGTCTTAGGTATTTATATTGCAAATCTTACAAACTCGGTTATCTGAGGTCAAAGGATAACCGCACTGAACTGAAGTACAGATGTACTGTAGGATTCATTATTGTTCCACACAGACAGAGAAAGTGTATGATGTCTCCTTAAACTGTGATGTGTGATTCATGTACAGCTCTACTGAGGTATATTTTCTGGACTGGTTCATCTCTTACCGAACATCCTGAGTGTCTGTAAAGCTCAGCAGAGCTTCAGGCTGCATGGCTCGATTACATCACAACATTGGCATCTTCTTTGGCTTTGGGAGACAGCTGTTCATACTCTCAAGTGTTGTCTAAACTGGTCTAGGCCATAGGAAGGAGATTTCTGAGTTTTCAAACCAACCACTTTGTCTCAGATTATCTTTAAAGGAATGGATTTTGGGAAATACATTGATTCACCTTCTTGCTGAGAGTTAGATGAAAAGATCGATACCACTTGATAGAAGTCTGGGGCCTGTTTCACAAAAGTGATTTGTGAGCACGGCTTGCACGCAGATTGCAAATAATGGCAGCGTCATGTTTCACAAATATTTGCTGCTCAGAAATTGCAGATAAATTGGCAGGACTGTCGCATGCTCATGCTTGGGTATGGTGTTAGTTTTGATTAGCGGTAGTAAAACACATCTAAATTAATTGTATGGTAAATATGAAGCCACCGCCAGCAGCTGTTTAGCTTAGCTTAGCACAAAGACTGGAATCAGGGGGAAACAGCTAGCTTAGCTCTGTCCAAAGATAACAAAATCACCCTACTAGCACCTCTAAAACTCATTAATTAAGTTATAGCTCCTTTGTTTCATTTGTACAAAAAGAAACAAGATATAACCTGTTAATTAGAGGTGCTAGTTGGTGGATTTTGATATTTGGACAGAGCCAGGCTAGCTGTTTACCCCTGTTTCCAGTCTTTGTGCTAAGCTAAGCTACAGCTGTAACCAGCTGATATTTACCGTGCAGAAATGAAAGTAGTATCATTCTTCTCATCTAACTCTCAAGACAGAAAGCAAATAAGTGTATTTCCCAAAATGTCAATCTGTCCCTTTAATCTGTCTGAAATTAAAGGTGAAGGCTGTTCAAACATGACTGGGTTGATAATGCTAGAAAAGGAACCTGAAAAATTCTGTGAAATTAATAAATGACAGATATGGAACAAGACATTGCTGTGTTGGTTTTTATTTGTGAAAAATGAGAAAGTACTCCGTTTTCTACAGAAGCTTTAATAGGTTTAATCAAGGTTTACAATTATTGGTTTCTGTACAGGATAGTTGACTCGAAGGCCTAGACTCCGTTAACTTTTAGACTTTTAGGATTTTTAAGTATATTACATCTACCACCCAACAGTGTTATAGATCCACATGGTATCACCACACTTCATGAACTGTCCAATAGAAAACAGTTTAATTATATACACTGGCCCTTTTCAACTATTGCAAAAAGTTACATTTTCTAACACTTTTCTTAAAAATTCTATTTGTTACCTGTTTGAATTGTGTCTCAAACCGTACTGGAGAGTTTCTGTATATATAAAAGCCATTTCTAGTGACAAGTTCTTTTTAAATCTCTAACAGATGTTGAAGTGCGTCTGCAGGTGGTGGTCTTGTTTGCTTTTTGGCTGTCTACTCACTGGAGCATAGAGACGATGCATTAGCCTGACATCTATTCACATTGGTGCATGTGAGAAGAAATCATGTTATGCTGACAAAAGCTCTTGATGTCTTAACTACAGATTGCATAGCCCTCCAAAGACGAGTTCGAGAGACCCAAGAGAAAAGTTAGCTTGACTAAAATTCAACTCATCTGAAATCTGCACAGGATTTTCTGACTGAAGAGCTGTCTTCTGGTCTCAGTTGACCCAAAGTCTTTGGTCAAAGCTACAACTTAGTTTTGAACACAACAAATTGATTTTTATTTTTTTGCGTTCGTCGGTTTGAGGATGGCTGTGAGGGGACAGTTTTCATCTTCAGTCCTCAGTTTGAATTGAGAATGGATCTGTGGAATGTTATGTGGGCTACAACGTCACCCTGTAAGAAAAGGAAGAAAGTCACACTGCTTATTAGCTGGTCCAAAAGTTTGAATCTGAATCATCATTACACACTGTGCAAACGTTCCTCACCTTCATTGGGTGTCTCAGCATGGCTCTTAGAAGAGACCACAATCTTTCAGGTTTTCTTTGATGATGATGTCGGTTACGGCGTCAAACACAAACTTGACGTTCTCTGTGTCTGTGGCACAGGTCATGTGAGAGTAGATTTCTTTGACGTCTCGGCGCAGGTTCAGGTCCAAGAACTGTATTTTGATGTAGTTACCAGCATCCTCGTACGTATTGGGGCCTTAACGAAAAGATATCAAGATAAAGATGCACATTTAATTAGTTTGTCACTTTTTAAAGTACTTCAGTGTGCTGCAGTTTGTGTGTTGTAATGACCTCACCATCGTATTCAGGGAAGCACATGTTGAGATGAGCTTTCTTGATCTTCTCAATGAACACATCTTTCTTGTTGAGGAAGAGTACAATGGAGGTGGCGGCGAAGTAGCGGTGGTTGCAGATACTGTTGAACAAGTGCAGACTTTCGTGCATTCGATTCTGAAAGAAAAATGTGCGTTTTTACCCAATGAAGAGCCTTTCAAGTAAACCAGCTGTTGATTGTCTGAAAAGGACAACACACAAATAGTGTAGAAGATCAAGTGTTATCATACCACTTCATCATCCTCCACCAGCACCATGTCGTAGGCGCTCAAAGCAGCAATGAAGATGATACAGGTCACACCTTCGAAACAATGGATCCACTTTTTCCTCTCTGACCTCTGGCCACCCACGTCAAACATTCTGCATGGAAACAGAAGCGTATTATCTTTATGACTGCAATGCAGCAGAGTGGGAGCACTGATGATGATGAGTTCTTGGTGCTATCCTGTTGAGAAATACTGCGTTGATTCACCTGAAATGGAGATCTTTGAAGGAAAACGTGGTCTCGATGATACCAGTGGTCTTCACTCTTGATCGCAGCACATCCTGCTCAGTGGGCACGTAGCCTGGTTGGATCAGTCGCTCCAAGTCATTCAAGTAGCTGAGGGGAAAATACAATTCATTCACGAACAAACACTAATGTGAAACCACTTTTAAATCTAAGCTTGGGTGATTTCTTACTATCCAGCGGAGTCGTTGAGCTGGTACTCTGAGGCCCTGTCAAAGCACGCCTGTATGCCAGAGTCCTTCCACAGGCGCAAAATGATGTCTGACAGCTCTTTGGGCATGCTGCCTTCCTCAATGGTGTCTGCAAGATGCACGAGTTTCCTGGCATCATCCTGCAGGGCAGATGCAAGAGAACAGGGACACACATACAAGCGATGCTTAGTACTCTGCTAGAAACCTGATATCAGTTTACGCAAAACACACTGAAGTCTAACTCGTTACCTGCTGATCAGCGTGGCCATAGTTTATATTGAGTGTGTTCATGGCCTTCACAATGGCCATGATGGACTGCAGGGTGTTGCTGTAGATGATGGTGATGAACTCCAAGCATTCCTCAAGTGAGTAACCATCTTTGTGGATAATTCTGAAGGGAGAATACAGTATTAGTATGTGATTTACAGTATGTTTGAGAGGAAATGAAATATTGCCTGGGTGCTAAGTCAAATATCTTACTTCATCTGTTTGACGATAGTACTTTTGCCTGATTCTCCAGCACCTATATGAAAGAAGAAAAACGTATTAAATGTAGTTATTCACGTCAAATAATAAAACTATGCTTTTATTCCAAACTTTATTTCAAAAATTTCAAAATTTATAACAATTCTGGAGAAATATGACTTTGTCTAGTTTTTGTGTTTTTATTTATTTATGTTTTTGGTTTCATTAATGTGAGAGGAGAATGATATTAACTGCAGGCAACTCATGGCATTCATCAGACAGAGGATCCCAACAGGTCATAATACTTCTTACTTCAGGTCTAATCTTGTTCAAAGCTGATGTCAGGGGGAACTTTTCCTGTCCCTGACCTACATTGTCATGAGGAGATGATGAAGCTGAGTGGGAAACAATATCTGAAACAACCGGACAAATATTCAGAACAGTACGTGCCCAACTGTACCAGTATAATCTTGTAAATGCTTTTGTTTTTAAACCAACACTGTTATATACAATACAGATCTTTTGGTGTATAGAATTTGTTGGTCCTCAAATTAAAAAAACCTAACCTAATTTAAAAGATCTTACTAATTTCCCCCACCGGATCAGCTAAATACAGTTTGTGATGTATTTGGGCTAATGTATCTGAATGCTACAGCCACAAGCCCTGTCCTTCAGGGTTAAGCCCTTTGTGTTGGAGGACCTGTTGTTTCAGGATTAACAAGGGATTGGGCTGAGTGATTATTAAAGTGTCTTAGCAATTCAGTGACACAGGTTATTAAGCCTTTACTTGACTCAAGCATTCATCACAGTTAATATAAATGAACAGGCTTTTAAAATGATGCAATTATTTAAAGGTTATTCCTATTATAACAAACTTCAGTCAACAAGATATGTTTGTGTTGATAACTTGAAAGATTAAACCAAACTTTTTACAAGAGACATAGTAATGCACCATCTACAATTATGTCCCATGGACAGATAGGTTAACTATTTCTCTTGTAGGACTTAATGTAATAATAGCCTCACCACGGGGCCTTATGGGGCCCTTAAATATGTGTAACCATGATGATGAGGTTTTCTGTTATTGCATCCAGCTCGACTGTCTTTACCTAGCAGCAGCAGCTTGACAGTTCTTGCATCCTTGTCGGCATCCTCCTTCAGCTTCTTCTCCAGCTCTCTGGAGCGTTTGTCCTCGGCGCTCGCTCCAGCCCCCATCCTACTTTTTCCTGGCTTGGGCCCCTCTGCTCAAAAGCCAAGTGTCAGGAAAAATGGAAGTAGGTCCTAGCTGATCGGTGCCGTCAACTGTGCAGCTGATGCGTCAACTGCCTGCAGCAAACACTGGAGAATGTTTGAGTATTTTCCTGTCTTAGAAGAGGATTTTGGGCATCCTCTGCCCACCTGACCAGGGGTGGCCAATGGAGCTCAAGGACAGGAGTGTTTTAGGAGCAGAGCGAAAGGTGTGAGGAGAAGCAGACACACATCAGTGTAGGACTTTGCTGTGCTCAGCGGAAGATGAACATCGGCTCAAGTGCTTATCTCTCTATGCTGTTCTTAGGTGCCTTTAAAAGAGAAGCATTCAAAGCTAAAATAACTCTTTCTGGATGTTTCTGCCTACAGCTGGGAACTTAAGTTACCCAAACTAGATTCACCTCACATCAGGACCAAAATAAAAATGAAACCAGATGCGGGACTAAGTGTGGTCTTGAATGCATGGTGTTTGCAAAGAGGTCGATTAGAGGGATTAAAACAAAAGAACCAAGTCTTTACTTCACACAGTACAACAATCACAGCAAATAGGGTCACTGAAATAAATAACCAGACCCCTCACCTCCCAGTCCAAACATGAAGAAAGACATACTGTATTTCTTACAGGATACTGCGGACTGAAGGGTGAGCTCTGAAGTGCTTAAAGAGCTTTGCGGTTTCACCTGACAGATCGCATTGACCTCAATCTGAAGCTGGTTAAGGATCCTAATCTACTCACTTTCAATTATGTATACATGCATGTACAGTTTGAATGTGTGTGTGAGCATTGCACTGTATTCTCCTACACATACAGTAACTTGTTGTTGTCCCTTTTTCTGTTTGTCTGTTGTAAAGCACTTTTGTTTAGTTAAGTAAATAAAGTTTATTCTCATCAATGCATCTTTATCGTGCTCTTTTGTGGAGTCACTGTTGGTTAAGCTCCTGCGTCAAGACTGCCTATGAAAACACTGCTGCAGGTCAGCAGTGGTGAAATGTAATGGAGTACTTTTACTCAAGTACTGTACTTGAGTACAAATTTGAGGTACTTGTACTTTTCTTGAATATTTCCATTTCGTGCCACTTTACACTTCCACTCCACTACATTTCAAAAGGTAAATATTGTACTTTTTACTCCACTGGATTTATTTGACAGCTGTAGTTACTTTACAAGGAGAAAACATATGATGAGCTTATAAAATATGATCAAATGTTTTAGATCAAACAACCAAACAGTGTATAAAATTATTTTAAAAAATAGCTTCACCTTGATCAACCACAACAGTAAACGTTACTTTCACATTAACACATAAATAATATTAATCTAATGATATAATGTGTATATCACTCACAAGGACCATTTTTCTGCATTGTGTACTTTTACCTTTCATGATTAAGTACATTTTGCTGATAATACTTGCATGCTTTTACTTATAGTATGTGACATTTTCAATGTAGGACTTACTTGTAATAGAGTATTTTTACATTGTGGTATTGCTACTTTTACTTAAGTAAAGGATCTGTATACTTCCTCCACCACTGCAGATACACAAGGTGCACTGAAATCAATGCATTACAGTACATAGCACACAACAAACCCTGCAGACTATGTACACACTGATGGCAGAACAGAACAGAACCTCTGTTATTATAAAATATAGAGCTCTAATTTATTAGTCAGCAACATTGATGAGGAAGAAAAGATAGTAATTTTTACAAGTCATTACAATAACATCAACTGTGCATTATATCATACATTACTTTACCTCAATGACCCAGAGCAAAGTCTGCCAAACAGAGAAAACTAAATAGATGCACGTGTTTGAAATATATGCAAATTTGTTTTGCCCATCTTTGAGAGAGAGAGAGAGAGAGAGAGAGAGAGAGAGAATTTCCCACCATAAAAAGGTTTGAGCGCATCTTTCTTGCACTGATAGTATAATATATGCAAATTTGTTTTGCCCATCTTTGAGAGAGAGAGAGAGAGAGAGAGAGAGAGAGAGAGAGAGAGAGAGAGAGAGAGAGAGAGAGAGAGAGAGAGAGAGAGAGAGAATTTCCCACCATAAAAAGGTTTGAGCGCATCTTTCTTGCACTGATAGTATTTCCATATTCCCACAACAAGAAAGACATTCACTGACATCCACAGCAACATAGCATTTCAGACAAATACCATATACATACACTGTACATGCCATGCACAATGAAAAGCCACCTTCTGAAGATTTTGGTACATGTTTCTCCTCAGGTTTGGTGGTGATCAGCTTGTTAGTGGTTGTACTTGTGACATTGTTTGTTTTTACTGCATGGAAGTTACTCAGTACAGTTTTATATGAAGTCTGTGGCACGTATCATAGCAGGATGGCACTGCACTGACAAAAAAAAGTAACTGTGAAAGCTCTGTTGTTAACCAGCTGATACAGTAAATACAGCACCAATCAAAGTAGTTAATTCCCAAAGCACTGCAAATCAGCACATTATGTGGCTGTAATCTAATAGTGTGATGTGACTGATTACATGATTAATATTCACTTAGTGAAACCAATATTAAGCATGAAACTGGCAGGAATGCAAACTTTGGATTCATTGAAAAAAAAAAAAAAAGAAAAAACCTTTTGAGCATACGAACTGCATGCTCTGCCTTATATATGAATATACTGCATACAGTGTGCCACAGATACATTTGAAGCATTGACTGTTTATTACCAATTTGGCAACAGAAGGTGCTTCGTCTCTAATTTTTCTTTTTTTTAAATCACAAACTGTCACAAAGTCACATATAGCTGCCTGCTGGAATTTCTTATCTCAAAAGAGAAAAGAGAAGGCAATGTTATAATTTCAGCTTTTGTGCCGTTAAAAGATCCCCACCCCTCCAAAAAAACAAACAAACAAAAAAAAAAAAAACAGCTTATCACAAAGATCACGCTTGTTAAGGATACAACATTGAGATGTGATATTCACATATAAACAAAACTAACACTTGGCAGCAACTGATTTTGGAAGAATCTGGGCGGGTGATGTAACATCATTACTTGAGGCCAGGCTGGACCACAACATGAATGGAGAGACGTCTTACCTGCCACAAAGGGCCTTTCATTAACATGTGACTGCATGAGCTGCAGTCTGTGGGCATTTCTTTTTATGCTTGCGTGTCCCAAGAAATGCCGTCATCATTCTGTCAACAGCTTGTATCTTGCAGTAAAAAAACAAAGAAACAGTCTGCTATACAGTAGAGAGTTCTGGTGAAGAAGTTTAGAGAAGTTCAAGAGTTTCACTGAGCCAGCGACTCGTCTTCCAGCTTAGACACTGAATACTGCCAGCAGTCAAGTCATCCAACATGGTCGCCTCTAACAGTTTCTGTTCATCGTTCCTTGTCCATGCGTGGATACTCCCAATGTCCTGGGTTAGTGTTGCTGTTTCTCAAAAACACCAAACATAAAGATATTCTCAACATAATAACACATTGTAATAAACAATAACACTAACAATAATATTATAATAACAACAATATTTGCACAGATTTACCTATTCACAAAAAACATGTTTTCTAGATAGGTACAAAGAATTACTTTTTACAACCTACAATAAATATTGTGTATTTTTTCCCCAACAGTTACATAGAAACTGTTTGATGCTGTTTGCTTTTGGTTGCAGTATCTGTCTTGTCCGTTACGAGAATTAGATTTTTCTAACTGGAGTCATTCCCCTAAATGGAGGGTTGCAGTATTTAGGAGGTGGTGTGAAAAGGTAGACTGGGGGTGCTTGAGTATGATAAGCTCCTCATGTCTCAGCTGGAGTTGTCTGCTCGTCATGATGCCGACGGTTGCGAGGCTTCTTCTGTTCTTTCAGCTCCTTCAGGCTTTTGGCTTTGTTGTCCCCAACGCTGCTTTCTCCAAGCTGCCAGTAATCCTGGCAGTACTGGTTGATCAGGCCCATCTCTGGCTGGCTTAGGATGGTCAGCAGGTCCTTATACTGACCGGCGCTCGGAGTCCAGGCACTGGACTGCAGCGGAGGGAGGGCCGGGCTGCCCGTTTCCACCAACACGTTGTTGACCGTGCGACTGGAAAGGACCACAAGCTGCAGTTTGACGAGCGTGTGTTTGAAGTTTTTCTCTGTGGACGTGCACTGGTAGATGCCGCTGTCAGAGGACTGCAGTGAGCGGATCAGAAGTCCTTGGTCTGTCTTTAGGATGCGGCCCTCTGAGCGAATCTGAAAGGTAGGACAGCGAAGATGACAATTCAAAAACTGTTGAAACTGTGTTAAATGTGAAGTTTAAACGCTCCATTCATTCATTTGTCTTTTCATGGCTCATATAGATTCACACACCAGACCTGTGCCATGGAAATTATTATAAGACCTTCAAATACCTGTGGAAACACAACTGTAACTGCTTTACAGGGAAAGCTTTGCTCACCTCTTTTCTCCTGTCGCTGTTTTCCTTCTGCAGGTGCCACTTGAGAGACACATGAGGAGACCTGGCCTGGCACTCCAGGAACGTAGTGCTGCCCTCCACCCCATACTGAACGGTCTCCAGAGTATTCTTATTGGCTATAAAACCATATGTAGAATATATTTGATGCATTATTCCTGAGAAAATCTATCAATTATATTACAGAGATATATAGACAGAGGTAGGTAAGAAATACATTTGAATAACCAGCTATTAAATAATAAAAAATATTATTTAAATAATATTCCTATTTTTGTGTGTGTACTGAATGGGCTTAATACAAAGTCTGATACTCACTGTTGGAGTTATAACCTCGGCATTGGCGGATTGGGTTGCCGTACTTTACATCCTGCCGACGGCTCCGTCTAGAGGGATCAAATCAACAGTCAAAGATAAAAAGCTTAACTTCAACATATTTCAAAAATATTACGTGCTAAAGCAAGGAAGAAAATGTTCCAAACACACACAGACAAGTACTGTACCCATGCTTGCTGGCCTGTACTGTATCTTAATCCTCACCTCTTCTGTGAGGATGAGTATCTGGAGCAGGATTTGCCATCCCAGGCGCAGTACGGGTCTCTGGCCAGACAGCAGTCAGCGCAGGCCTCCCCGTACACATCACAGCGGTGGAGAGCCAGGTGGGTCACCCCCAAAACTGATCCTACATACAGTTGTTGCTATAGAAAAAAAAAAAAAAAAACAGAGGTCAGAAAATAAAATGATCAAATACAAACATTTTGGGTCCCACTTTATTTTATAAGTCTGTAATTTCCTAATGATTTCCTAGAAGGATTAAAGGAAGGAAGTATGTAATGTGGTACTGCGTCAAAGAAAATAGAGAAGTTCTGAGAAAGTTATTAGTTACTTGTGTTGAGTTTATAAGCAGTTGTTGTTTTCCTGAGTAAATTCCTTGAAAGAACTGCTTTATTTAAAGCCAAAAAATATTCAGAAATCATTAATTTATTGTATTATTGGATCTGTTATTCTCCAGGCTACATGTACAGTATGCATATACAGTATGAAAATAACTGCAACGATTAACTGTCAATTTGGAAACTGTGTCTATTTTCCATATAATAAGCACCGAATTACACAGTCCTTTCCAGGACCCTTCCTATGAATTTACAGTTACACATCAGTTCCCTTTTAAGAAATTGTAGGAAACTATGAGAACTGTAAAGTAAAGCGCTACCACATTTTGTTTTAAATTATGAAAATGTCACCAAATTTGTATAATTTTCTTATTTGAATTAATGACTATACAAATCTACAATTCACTTCTTTATTAAACTATATGGTCTAAACCACTTCAAAGTAACATACCCGTTTTGATGATATCTTCATTGTGGTAATCGCCGTGGGAACCTGCAGTGATACAGTTAACAACAGCTTTAAATGAGCAGACAACAAATATTCAGTGTGTTATTTTTTGTCTCAGATAACAAACACTATATACATGAATGTAGAAAAAGGGCAGAGGGAGAAGGAGTAAAGAGAATAAGGTCAGACCTTGAAGACCTCCACTTCCTCCAAGACCAGCTCCTCTGTCTGCAAGTCGTCTCTTGGCAGGACAATCACTTTCTGGACTGAGCCCCGATCTGTAAAACACAAGAGAGAAGCAAGTTTAACTCCAGCCCTGTTGACGTTTTGAGCCATGGACCTCTGACCTTAGCTTCCTACTCAGGCTCCACTTAAATATCTGGTTTTTAACAGGAAACTGTTTTGAGAATTCCCAAAATGTCTATGATCTAGGATTAAGAGGCAAAGCAGACCCTCTATTTGTGTGTGAACCTGTCAGACAGCGCCAAGGCTAGAGGACTTGTACTGGACAATGAACTTCAAACTGCACAATAATTTGACTATTAGATTACTGGACAATCATCGTATAATGTCAGTTAAGGCCTTAGAGCACTGACCTGTGCCCAGGAAGAGCACCTCGTAGCTCCCGTCAGCAGCTGCCACTTGGTCCACTGCAATTGTGGTGAACTCATAGTCCACGTTGGTTCTGACCACCAGGGGGCGCTTGTGCACTGGGTATACAGCATTGTACATGGTGGGGTGGTTTCTCATGAAGTTGATCACCTCATCTGGGTAATCCTTTGTGGATTTCATGTTGGGGGTGAAAGTGCCTCCAGGACACTATTAACAAAAAAATAAAAGAGAGATCTAACTGTGAAACCTGCAATTTACCAAATTCCTTTTGCAGTAAAAACATGTCCTTATAAAAGGGATGACGGAGAATTTTGTTTGTAATGGGACAAGGGGTGTATTCATGATTTTTTATTGTTAGTAACTCACAGTGCCAGGTCGTGGGTACGGGATCTTCCCAGTGTACGCCACCCACTGGTAGTTGGGCCCCTCCTTGTGGGCAAAAGGCCCATTGAAGACCATACGGATGTCGGCCATGGAGTAGACGCACACTGCCGAGCCTTTAAACACAGATCTGTAGGAGGGCAGGAGAAAAGGGGTGAACACACAGAGACAGCAGCTAGAGGATACAGATTAACTCACTCCTTGGGATAATTACTACGGGTTTTCTCTGCGGCTGGTAGAATCTACTTCCTTCCCACGTACTCAGCCGGCCTCTTACAGGAACGCACTGAAACATTATGACGCACAAACACACTCTCAAACCGACTCAACTAGAGTCAAGCTGTCTGACACACTGACATACAAACACCCACGTACTGCAGAGAATCGCCAGGGCTCAGGCTCTCGCTGCTGTGTGGTGGGTGTACTATGTTTGTAACTCCTGTCATGTGCCTCTATCATTAGCACCGCATGTGTTTTTATCAGCTGGGTTTAAACGTGCCTAAGGAGAGGATGGAAACAATAACAGTATTTGTTTCTCAAATACATTAATCAAGGCATGTTTATTATGACTCGGTGCGCACCTCTCCCTGCTTGTGTGCAGTCAGGATCCCACTTTACATGTCTGGTTGTTTCCCTTGAATTTTAATGCTGTGTGCTGAATGGCAGCTCGCTATCAAACCTGACCTATGAGGAACTATAGGCTCAGTCAGTCTCTCATCAGAGGAGCGCGACTCCCTCTGGGCTCCAGATTCACAGTCTGTTTTGTCTTTGTAGCCTGAGTCTGACAGGCCATACGCAACACGACATTTCAACATCAGAGAGAGCTGACACCTTCAGGCTGAGCGAAAAATGAACACAAACTGCAGGAGGAAACCAAAATACACCTTCCCTCCGAACTGCATGAAAGTTAGAGAGATTGAGAAAGCTGTCAGTCACTCACCCTGAAACTGAGAAGACTCCATAGATGACAGGGTTCTTGGTGTCTTGAGTTGGCTGGATATACACATCCCCTATAAGATAAAGACATCATTTATAGTAATTAGTCACAGTCATTAACCATGAAAAGCAGATCCTTAAGTAAAAGTACACTGACAGCAATTAACTCCATTACAAGTAAAAGCCTTGCATTCAAAATTTTAAGTATTATCAGCAAAATGTACTTAAAGTATCAAAAGTAAAAGTACTCATTCTGCAGAAAAATGGCTGTTGTGACTCATAATATTATTATTATATGTGACATTGTTAGATTGTTGATACTGATGCATGAGTGCACATGTAGAATTTTACTGATGCAGCTATTTGATTTGAAGCTAGTTTTAACCACTTTATATAGAGTTAGGTAGTTTAGTCCACTGGTTCCAAACCTAGGGGTCGAGCCCCCTCTAAAAGGGTCTCAAGATAACTCTGAAGGGTTGTGAGATGATTAATAGGGTAGCAAAGAAGAAAAAACAAAGTTCTGCAACACAAATGTATTTATATTTTGGACTTTTTTCTTATCTTTGCTGTTTTTTGAAGTATTGGACAATTTGACCTCTTTGGGCATCAAACAATTATTCAAATGAAACTATCTGTGAAGTTTTGAGGGGGAGTCACTCTCTTATAGATGTGACAAGGAGCCCCAACTAGACACAGCTTTTTTGTAAGGCGTCCCAAGCCAAACAGGTTGGGAACTATTGGTTTAATCTTTAATTGTACATTGTATTCAACAAGCTTTTCATGTGTTTTTGTATACAAAATGTTAATCGACAAAATAACCAGTAACGACAGCTGTCAAATAAATGTAGTGGAGTAATAATTAGCAGAAAATGGAAATATGTACAAGTACCTCAAAATTGTATATAATAACTGAGTAAATATTCTTTACATTCCACCACTAATGAAAAAAGGCTTTTTTCAGAAGCACAATAACTGTCATGATTTATGGTCAGACAAAGAAAACACGGTATATTAAGTAAATATTAGTGTCTGTGTCTCGTATTAAATCATCCAAAAGCTTTATTAATTCCCAGATTCCACCTGGTTCCAACCCAAAGTAACTGTAATTGTGACATATGGAGGGGGAGTTACAGGAGACTTCCTCATGAATTGTGGTTACCAGAGCCTCAGTCAGATCCTGAATCCAAACTCTTCCAATGTTCCTGAGTCTCAGCAGGGAATATAAGTGAAATAGAGATCTCTGGTGAAACATGACTTTAATAGGAGCCATATGCATCCAGTGACTGTGGGGTTGAGGCAGTTGTGAACCCTGCGTATCCTCTGATGGCTTAATGAGAGAAAAGTGCGAGGAAAAACAATAAGGACGAAAACTGAAATAAATTTAAAGGAGACAGGTTGACTAGAATAACACTTCAGCCACAGTTGAGCACATTTAATGCCGTGCATCAATGAGAAACAAGTGAAAAGGGCTCAGATCGCTTGTTTTAAATGGCCTTGAAAAGACAAGAACAGCAATTACCTATAAGGTTCAAAAGTCTTTAGAAAACAGCAATTACAATAAAGAGGCATGCAATCCGAACCTCTCTTTTATAACCTGAGATCTTTTTTCATGGTTATCTGTGAAGCTAGAGGCAAGACATTAATCTGACACACCACTGGAACAATGTAGAGCCGCCTGCTCAGATTTATTTCTCAAATATCACCGGAACAAACGTGACAAGCAGCATGTAAAAGAACAAAATGTTAAGCCACAATTCTGCATGTGGAATTGAGGGTGAAATGTAATAACACGTGTTATCTAGTGTGCACAAAATAAACACGAGGAAGTTAAGACTCACATGGCTTGTGTGAAAACATAATTTCTGACTCTGCAAAAGTTGCAGAATCAACAAACTTTCCCTTGATCATGAGTTCGAAATCATTTCAGAAAAAAAAAGATCTCCTTACACGCCAAGGTATGAAAATGACAGGTAATGCGCACTCAAGCAAAAATTAACTTTTGGCAAACAAAGTAGAAATTCATAACCCATCTGACGCCAGTTTGACAGGCCTCCTGGCTACAGAACGAGCGCAGTGAAAGAGAAAAGAAATAAATCAGCAGAGATCTAGTACAAGTTGCGTCACTGCAACTTTTGTTTCTGATGTGTCGGATCAGACAGAGTCTTTGTGGCGCTCTCAGCATCACATTAGCAGAGAAACATCTCTGATTGCTGTAAGCATAGAAAGAGCACAAAGGTTTGTTTTCAAGTAAAAACAAGAGAAAGTGAGTCATATACTCAGTGAATAGTCACTGGATGGAAGACGGACTGTCAGATGACTACAGATAGTATATCATTAGCTCCTTGACACCTACTCTAAAGGATGTGCACCTAAAATATGTTGTTGAAATGTCCACTTAAGAATAATTACAGAGAAATTTTAAAAAACAAACAAAAAGCAACAACAAAAAGGACCCATGTCTTCATATAGAGTAAAGAGGTTTGGGGATTTGTGGACTACAGTGACATAAAAATAACTCAATGAAAAAACATTGTTTCACTCCATAATTACATTTCAGAAAAGGCAATAAAACTTTATCGCCCACACATTCATTCTCATTTTTGTCTGGCAGACATTTTCATCTCTCTCGCATCTGTGTGTCTCTTTCTCTGTCTTTATATTCCTCCTCTCCCTCGGTACAACACTGAATGCTTTCTCTTCTGCTAGCCTCTGCCTCACCATCTGAATCTACTCCACTCTCTCCCCTGAGTCCTCATACAACCACTCTGGTGCCTCTGCTGGGCTCCATCAGGACCAGCAGAGACTGGAGACAGAATACATTTCTACCAGACAGTCTGTGGTTGTGGGAACGACGACCACAGAGCTGTGGGATGTTGCACTGCACCTCAGGACTTACAATGACCTCACCTCGAGTGCTCATCTGCACTGAGACTACCACTGACCTGCTGCGCTGTGGATCTAACTACTAAAAGTACAGCAACATTGACAGAAGAGCGCTCTTCTGTCACTGACAAGAGTGCTCTTAATGTATAACATACATTTGCAACTTGCAAAGCCTCATTAAAGCGGGAATAAGAGATGTTACTATACATTTAGCTCATAGATGTGCTTGATGAACAGTTACTGGGTGAATCATTTAACACGGTCACAATATATGGGCAAAATCTGAATGAGAACAATTATGTGCATGTTGCTGGCCATCAGCTGTAATGTATGCGATGTGTTCAAGTGCAACTTGAGACACAAAAACACCCTATAGGTCACATGCTGCATTTCATTATGGTAAGTGGGGATCATTTTTTGATACTTATAGTATAATAACTACATTAGTTTCTAACACTTTGAAGGAAATGCATTTTTGTGAATGAAATACAATTTTGTTCCATTTGGACAGAATTTAGTGCCCCAAAATTACATTACATGCATAAAATAAAATTACATTTTGTACAAGAGTTATGTTTAGTGACACAAAAATCTCAGAAAAGTGCATTACATTGTAATGTGGCATTAAATGTGTTCTCTGGCACTAAAAGCAACTGTTGCCCCCCAAAGGTGTCACATGGTACACCACAGAAGGTCATTTTTATTTTCTTTAAAAAGCTGCCTCACAGAAGACTTGAAACTTAAGCGTTAATTAACTTGAGTCTATCTTATCAGCTGGGAAAGTGAGATGTGAGATTTTTCTACTAAAATTGAGCAAAAACCAGTGGAAAGTAGTGAAAGATTTGCTGCTCATACCACCAGTCATTATAATTTCAAGGATACTACAAATCCCTCCTTAATCCTGTCAGTCATGTGAATGACGGACAGGCCGGGATGATCCACAGGGGGTCGGACTGATCCCAGCTGCTCATTACTTTGATTACTCTGTATGTGTGTGTGTATGTGCTTTTCTATCTCTTGTTTTTTTTTTCTAAGTACAAATTCTCTGCAAAATACGTTGATGGTGCTTAAAAGCAGAACGATCACAGTCTTACAGTAAGGATGTTACCTCTCAGGATGTTACCTACAGGAGCCATGTGGATGTTCAAAGGAAAAGACATGTGAAGCTTAACATGCATGAGTCAGTGATAGTTTAATCCAAAGCTGCAGGTTCCCTGGGATTCTTCCCAGTATTGCTGTACTGTGCGTAAGCAGACACATGCTGCTGTTAATGCTGCTTTGCTGGGTGTGTGTGTGTGTCCCTAAAGTGCAGTGAGCCGTTGGCCCACACACTGCAGCAAAATCTGAGTAGATGTTAATGCTGACGGCCTTAAAACTGTAACATCACGGTGAAAGTATGCAAAGCAAATGGAGGGCAAAATGTGAAGAGAACTCTACAAATGACAAAGTTGTTGATACTGAATCTGTCAACAAGAGGTCCATCTGCAGACCCTTGTTTTGAATTGTGGTTACACAGTCCTGTAAGAATTCTCACTTTCAATCTGCCTGTTTTTCCTGTCAGGTCACGGACGTGTTCATTATGTGCTTCACACTAAGCACTAAGCATTATATGTTCCCCAAATTGTGGAATATGATCTGTAAAAAAGCCACATTAAAGGTGGGGTAGGCAGTATTGTTATTGCGTCATTGGCCAACAAATACATAATAACCTTGCAGCATATTGTATTTCAAGCCTCTATTTCAGAAATCTAGCCTGTGACGGGAGACTTTAACCAATCACAGGTTATTTCAGAGAGACGGTGCGTTTGTATAGGCTGTTCTCCAAATGCAGATGCGCGCACACGTCCCTTCAGATGGTGAAAGCCTGATTTAATGGTAGAAAATCCTGCCGAAAATCCTGCAACTTGTGATAAATTTCCAATACCTCCTTTGCCTGCAGCAACACGTCCCTCCACACGGAGCTTTGGGCTCATTAGCTCAAGTTGTGGGATTGGAGGGAGGGCCTTAGCGGAGTGATACGTGGCAGCAGAGAGAGAGGCGGAAGGTTTTGCTTAGGTTGCACAGATTTTGCCTACCCCAGCTTTAAGTATTTTAGATATTTGGTGATGAAGTGAACTTTTAGATCCCAAACCCTGATAATGATCAACAGGTGGTGGACACAGGACACACCTGGTGAGGGGTGCACAACGTCCAGAAATGAGAGAAAGCACCACAGATGCTCTGAGAGGGAGAATCTTAAACAGGGAAATAATAATTCAAACTCACTTAGTTCATCAAAGTGCGTCTCAATGCCATCAGCTCCGGGCACAGAGCAGATGAGTCGAGCTTTCAGAAACGTGCTCCACTTGTTCACCAGACAGCAGTGTCCACCGTCATCATTCTGCAGGGACAACATACACAGGTGTCATCCATCCAGCTCTACAGGAAGAGTCTGACCAACGTCTGACTAACAGCTGTTTGAAACAACCGTCCAAACTAACTGCACCGGGTCTGTCGTTATTGGGCCTGTATGAATAAAGATCAGCTCTGTGTTTCAGCTTGGCCCATCTGCACAGGAGGTCAGCCAACTTCTACTGCCGAGGTAAAGCCCTGGGAAAATGATTCATTGGCTGGAACTCAACACGTTTTTACGGAGTCCAAATGATTTGCAGAGCTGGAAGACATGCATTTGGTATCTATCTTTATCTACTGTAACAGCAAGTGGGGAAGATTTCTGTTTTTAAAGTTTCTTGTGGTCTTTGGTAACATGTTTTAATATCTAGCAGCACCACTTTGGTCCAGACTGAAATATCTGAATGACTATCAGATGGATTGCCATGAAATTTCGTAGACATTCATGGTGGCAAGAGGGTGAAGCCTGCTGACTTTAACGATCCCCTGACTTTTCTTTTAGCACCACCAGCAGCGCTGACAATTGTGGGTCAGAGTTAAATGTCCTGACAGCTGTCAGATGGATTCCCATAAAATTTGCGAAAGATATTCAAGTACCCTAGAAGATCGATTTTAACGACTTTGGTGATCCTCTAGCGTCACCAGCAGGTCACACTTTTCACTTAGTCAGTGAAATATCTCAACATCTACTTGATGGATTGCCACCACATTTTGTACAGATATTCATGGTTTTCAGGTGATGTGTCATAATGATTTTGGTGATCCCCTAACGTTTCCTCTAGCGCCACCATGAGGTTGACATTTTTGTTTTTTTATTGAGATAACTTAACAACTATGATGGGCTGCTGTAAAATTTGGTACAGATATTCGTGGTCCCAAGAGGATGCATTTTAAAAACTTTGATCTCCTGATCTTTCATCTAAAGCAATCATCAGGTCAAAAAAAATGTGTTTACCCAATATTTTGGTTTATGACTACATACCTGCAAAACTAATTGTTGTTGTACTTTATGATTAGTGCTAATTAAACAAATATTAGCTTGCTAACATGCTAAACTAAGATGGTCATTATAACATTATATTATACCTGCTAAAGATCCATGCTCTAGTACTGCCCTATGAGCATGTTAGCATGCTGATGAAAGCATTTAGCTTAAAGCACCGCTGTGCCTAAGTACAACCACTAGCATGGCTGCAGACTCTTCGTCTTGTTTAATATATTTCCTGTAAATTAGATACTTAAAGGATGCATCTTGCAAACACAGGAGCGTCTTGAGAGACATCTCCATGTACAGATGGTTTGAAAGTTTTGGACACTATGACATTATTTGTTCGTCTTCAGTGAAAAAAACAAACAAAAAAAAAAAACACGCTCCAGGCCACGGTACTACATCGCTGAGTAAACAGAGCTCTAGCTTTGTATGGCTGTCTATGCATGTATACAGATGTGGACTAAAGTAAACTCTGCTGCTCAAACATTTCATCCAGAGGAACAAAAATAACAGAATGCTTTCCAGAGTTAGCTATTGAGGCAAACAGCAAAGATTTTGCTTTCTGACTGGTAATTGGTGTGTGTTACTGTTTCGTGCTCAGCAATTACTGATGATCACGGGGAACTTCCTTTCTGGGCCTCTAAGAGACTAAGAAACAGGCAACAGACTTTAACTAACCATTATGGAAACATATAAACCTTTCAGTTGTGATGATCAACATGAGGTTTGCTGACTGGTGTGATAACTCACCAGGCAGATCCGCCCTATCCTGGACTGGGTCATGGGACTCTGACCCATCTCAGAGGCTTTCTCGCGGAAGAAGAAGTAGAGCTTGTCATCATTCTTCTCAGCGCTGTCTGGGATGAGGTGTGCGTGGACGAATGTGGGATCTGCAGAAAAGAAAGGAGAGATGGAGAGAGCATTAGCAGCTTTTCAGTTCATGCTTATATTCTTTGATGTGAATATAATATTAGAAGTGTCAAACAATTAAAGTAATTAAAGTTGTGCATATCAACCTCAACCATTGTCCTATTTTATTTATCCTTTAAAAGGATAGGTTCCGATTTTTTTTTCTTAAAACACTCACATACCCACATAGCTGTAAATATTACTCCTGTCCATACTGGCCATTAAGAGGTCCCTTCCTCACATGCTTCCAATGTAAATTATGGAGGACAAAATCCACACCCCCTTGTTCAGTACAAAAATTCACTCTGGAGTTTAACTGAAGTTAATATGAGGCTTCAGCAGTCTGAGTTATCAAATGGATATCTTCCAAAGTTAGTCTTTTTAGTTTGAATTCCCTCCTTGTATTTCTTTGCTGAGTGGCAGTGAGGGGACAGTAACAGAAACACGGAATTTCTCTCTAAAAAGACTAAATTTGGAAGATATCTGGTTAACTCAGACATCTGAAGCCTCATATTAGTTTTTACTGAACTTTGATATGTATTTTTGCATAGAACTAGGTCTGTGGATTTTGTCCCCCATCATGTACAAATGATTATAGCATGGCAACAGTTTCAATGGACATTTGGGCACCTGACTATTGTTTTAAGACAGGCATGAAAACATGTGAACCTGTCATTTAACTGTCCCTGAAAGCATTAGACCCTGAAGAAAAATACTTTGAGATGGGTTACATAGTCGGAAACTTGAAGTCATATTCATGGAAACAAGTGAGTCTTAAGTCCTGTTTCATAGCGTACTTTAGCCTCTCGGGGCCAAACACCCTCACTAGCTTGCCGTGATGACAGTGAACATGTCTAACCCCCTAACCCTAACCCTAACCCTAACCCATATGACCGAGGTGTGCGAGGGCTCAGTTTGCAAGTCTAAAGGGTGAAGATTTGGATTCAGCCACAGACATTATCTAAACTCTGACAGAGAAACTGGATGAGGCAGAGGTCTATTGAGAATGATTCCTGCTGTAAATAATAGTAGCCTGAAGCCCAGAACAGCACTTTAACTGTGTTAAACCCACCCCTTTATTTTTACCTAGTGACAATGCTCAATATGGCATCAAAGTGTGCACCCACTGGCTGACTTACTGGGTCACCACTGGACACGCAACACAGGGTGCCCCTCCCCTCTGTGACCGACCAGGGTCCCAAATGAGGACAAACCAAAACCAGGAGGGGGGGTAACCAGGAACCATGTCATGGGGGGAGGGGAAATATCAGAGGGATTCCACATGGCTGATTAGCAGGACTCAGGTGTCCCGATTCAATGTACCACTACCAGGGGACTGTTGTCAGGGCAACAGGGTCAGAGGAAAATATGGGAGCCAGCAACACTGGGGGAGGCCGTGATTGGTTTGGCAACATCAACCGAAAGCACCCGACCAGCATTTATAACGCTGTGACAATCACAGTTCATTAGAGAGCGGAGGCTACTCTGAGTCATTATTGACATTCAGTAATTTCCCCCTGCTACCACACTACTGACCCTGCGGCCAGGCTCTGCTGGCATGCAGTCAACAATTAGCGTAGTGCATTTTATGCTTCGAGTCAAATGATCATGTAGTCATGTGATGCAGGCTGGAAAGATCAACAATCTCGTTCCTAGACGGCACGACTCTAGGAATGGACAATGTGCAGTGTTGTGGTGTTGAAGCAACATATGGGAACTTGCGTGAAACATTGCAGCAATGTACTTCAGGAGCTGAGGAATAAATTAAAAGCGGTCTGGAGAGAGATGAGAGAACGAAAGAAATAATGCTGGCTGCCGGACAAGCCGCGAGTTGAGACATTACCGTTTAACCATCTGGAGTTGTACTGATCAGTCCTCATGGCTGTCTGCTTCCCCAATGTACGGAAGATAGCAGAGTCTGTTCCCATGAAATCAATGTAGACTCCTGCATACAGCTCTCCATCTGTCAGTCACAGAGAAAGAAGGAAGGGTGTTGCGGAGGTGAAGTCATGACGGATGAACATTTTTCAGGTTAAAGTAAAGAACACGTTGTCTAACATGTCTGATTGAAATTTCATTAAAAAGTTGCATCATCCCTCAGCGTTTCATTAAAATCAGACTGGTGGCACGTACAGCAGCTGTGGATATTCACAGTTACGCGTTTTTACTCTGCATAATTTCTTTGTAATCTTTTAAAAACCACAGCATGGTGCCAAAATACATCATACTTTAAACATTTCATCAAACCAGTGGTGTCAGAAATGTCACGTTTGGGTTAAAAATGTTGACCTCACATCTATATTGCAATCATACTTATATCACACTCATTAGGCCAATCAGTGCAATTTCTAAGGACAGCTGGATTCACACAGTTTCATGTCGGCTGGCTTCATATTGTCGAGGTTAAGGGTTAAATAGAGGTCAATATTGTAGCCCTTCAGTACAGCCTCCCCATCAGGCCTGTTAGTGCAGTGTTTTTAAAGTATATTCACTCAAAATGTTGACAAAATTATCAGACATGATGTATCAGGATTATTTTCCATACAGTAAATGGGAAACTTAGAGTCTCTACTGGCTATCTACTGCAGTGATATTTTAAGGAGGTAAGTGAGAGATGGCAAGAAAAGTGTAAACAATAACCCCTACGCCTAAACCACGGGAATTCCAGCTTCCTCTGCCCTGCTAGTATTGTAAGACAACCTGTAGCTGATTTTCTTGTTGTTGTTGCAGTTTTGCTCGGCTCAGCTGGAATTGAGCTGACATAGCGCAGCAAAAGACAGGGTCTCTCACACTCTCTCACACACACTCACACACACACACACAGATCAACAGCCGTGTGTGACCACCTGTATGTAAGCTGCTGACAAGAAAAGACCACCCACTGACATGAGAACACATGCATCAGTCTGACAAAACAAGTGAACATATGAATAAAACAATAACTCTATTAGAACTGACATAATTTGCACAAAATGCCAAACATTGTCTGGTTGCAGCATCCCAAATGTGACTGTCTTTGGGTTTTGGACCATTGGTCAGACAAAACAAGCGATTGCTTTGGGCTCAGAAAAATCTTACTGGGCATTATTTTACAATTTATTTTCATTTCACATACAAAATTACTAAATGATTAATTGAGAAAATAATCGGCAGATTAATTGATAATGAAAATAATCATTAGTTGCAGCCCTAGACTATACATTGGTGCAATCTAGTGCACATAAAGAGCATGGAATGTAAAATCAGCACCCATAATCAGAGGAGCTTATTACCTTGGGGGCAGCTACTGTAACAAAGATTTTCTTTAAGTAAACACGATCAAAAACTGAAAGAAAATTTTTCAATACAATAATGCAGAGTTTCACAGAATAAATGTGGTTACAAACAATCCTTTTGAGGCATGCACAGAAACTGAACTGACTAAAAACAAAGACATTGCAGAGCTTTGTTTTCCACAGAGAGCTATTTAAAGCTGCCTATACACGTTGTGAGAAGGGAAAAAAGAAGAAGCAGGGACTTACTGATCAAAGCAGACACGCTGTTAAGTTTGGGGTCATAAGGACATTTTCCTTTCCCAGAATCCACTTTACCAGGTTCAAGCCGGAAAATGTATTCCTATAAAAAGGTAAAGAATAAGGAAAAAGATCTTTAATCATTTTCTAGTTTGCCTTTCTCATTTGGTAACAGATTTATTGTGTTTAAGGAATCGTTTATGTGTGTGTGGGAGGGTTATACTTTGAATGCAGCATGTACAGTACAAGGCACTTTGAGTATACTTAGATGTTCAAAGCAGTAGCATCAAACTAATAATGTGATCAGATTAGGGACACAGTAACAATGACGAGGTGTGAGCTGTGACCCTACAGGCACTGAGAAACAGGCTCTCTCACAGCACTGCTGGATCTGCTGAGGGGAACAAAAAGCATACAAAGCCAGTTATCTGTGAGATGGAGAGGTGGAGGAAAATGCTGAGAGCAGTCCAAAACTCATCCATCATGCTTCTGATGTTAGTGGCTCAAACATGAATTCATTATTCCACAGTGCAAGAGGACATCTTGAACATCTGTGTCAACACTGGCTATGTGTCTGCATGGAGTTTTGTCAGGTACTTCAAAGCTGGCTGATGATGTCTGACAGGTAGGAAATATGTAAGGGAAAGCAGAATAATGTCAGAGCTGTGTTTGTAACCCATTCTTGGATCTTTTTTATTTTCAGTAACAACATAAAGTATGACTCAAAAATATGTGTGTGGATTAGAAACTCTACCATTTGGGAAAAAAAAAAAACTATTAATCAACCTTTAAGGTGAAGTTCAACAACTTTGCATATTTGACTGAAAGCTTTTTATATTGTATTCTTAAATAAACAAAAACAGAAATCCCCAAAACACAGTTTTCAAATTATTATAGTTACTATCTGCAGCATTAAAGCCCCCAAAAACTTTCTTTCAAATCTTAAGTATTTTTCTATAACATTACTTTCATGGCTATTAAGCATCAACAAAAATATCCTATGTTATAATTTCTCAAGAGATTAATACTCAGCAACACAGGCTGTGTGGGTGTGGTTTCATCAGCTTTGATTGACAGTGCTGCTGATGTTGCTAAACTTTGATTGGTGCACAGAAGTACGTGACATCACCTTTAGGCAACTAAGCTCCGCCCACCTCAAACCAGTGAGAAAAGCACAGACAAAAACACAAATACAGAAATATAACATCTGAAAAACAAAACAAAATCGTTCTGACTTGGGGAGAAAATGTTGCATTCGTGTTGGAGCCCATCGCTCACAGTAAGTAATTTGATGGAGGAAATATGTTTTCAGAGCCTTTAAAGGCTCCACTGGCATGAGAATAGCACATTCACAAAGCATTCCTTTGTCTTGCTGTTGGAGGGAAGCATGTTTTCTAAATTTGCAAAACAATATTTTCACAATTAATATTTTGATAGTAGAGGTTTTTGGAGATTCAGCTGTTTTGTTGCTCCAAGACCTCTTATTGGATTGCTGTGTTATCCCCACTACACCAGCTCAGACTGAAACGGTACTCCAGGTGGGCACCAAACTTAAGAGCCTTTACAAAACTCCCTTCAGCCCACCTTCGCCTCCAAAGGCTCTGATGTAGTGCTGTAGTCTGCTGCCCGACTTGTTCTCCCTCCAGACTGGGATGCCTGTAGGTAGTGGGACCCCTAAAACAGAGACATGGCACAGTGGGCCATCTCATTACGATATTCGACAGCCCAGAACAAAGTGAATTGAACCTGATGATAACCATGACGTAAACAGAAGAGGAAAATAGGAAAGTGCAAAAACGAAGGACCAGAAAAAACAAGTAGACTCGACGAAGACGAGCAATTCTAAAAAATGGAAAGAAACGTGTCAAAGTGGAGGTCAAAGTAGAGTGAAGAGAGCCCAGTGGGTGACATTCATCATTTAGTAACCATGTTGGATTAGATTCAGTGTCATGCAAACACAGCTGCAAACCGCATGCATAAACCATGCAGTGCCAGGAAAGAAAACAGAAAAGGAAACAACAAAATGAGACAAGCAACAATTGAATAAAATGCATTACATCCAGCAGTATCAAATAAAGTGAAGGATGGAACAAATTAGAAAAAATATAGGAATATGGATAGTAAATTATTTCTTATTGTTATCTGTCTTAATCTTCAACATACATGTCTGAATGACACTCCTAAACTAAAACAGTCTAGTTTGGATTTTTTAAGTTTTTCCCCAAAATATGTAGGTTTTTGATGTAGAACTCGACAGGTTGACACAAACTCTGCAAAAGTGGCTCTGAGACAGCGTTAAAAAAATAAGCGGAAAGAGAGATGCAGTTAAAAGAAAAAGTTTGCGGTTGAGGGAAAAAGTTGAAAGTCTTCTGAGGACTAAAAACGTGTGAAGCCCTCCGCGTGCCGAGCAGAAGAATTTCGGAACAATTGGTTTCTGTTTACATCTTCTCTTGCTGCTGAAAATCTTTACAGTGTGAAGTAACAGCATTTGGGCCTTTGGGGAGAAGCTGAATGACAAGACGCGGACTGACCTTTACATTGAAATCTGAACCCTCCATTTGGACGGTGAGACTAAACAGGCAGGGTGGTGAATGTAAGTGTGTGGACTGCAGCCGGGCCGGCAGCTGCTGCAGCTCTGCGTGGCCGCGGTGCTGGAGCGAGGGAGGGATGGAGGAAGGGACGGAGGGAGGGGTGAGCTACAAGGCTGATGATGGATGAGAGGCTCCATCAGTAATGATGGCCTTTCAGAGGCTCTCAGCCAGAGAGAAAGACAGACCACAGGCTCTGCTGTGTATAAACAGGTGAGGGGGGGGGGGGGGACTACAAGGTATTTGCTATAGATATAATGTCAACGTGCTATTGCCAGCGGTAAGAGAAGATTCGTGCCTCAACGATCTCTAATAGATCTATAATAGAGATCTAGAGAGGACTGGCCATGAGCTTTTATCTTTGAGTCTTCCAGACCATGAAACAGCACAAATCAATGAAAAGTAAGAGGCAGAAAATGATGGAAGCGAAGCAGAGCCCATGAAACTGAGGAGCAAGAGCAGAAGGAGATTCTCTGACCCGTGATTGATTGACAGATATGGTTCTCAAAAGAAGAAGAGAGTGAAGGTCAAAATGTCTCCACGGCTGCGTCTTTGGTTACCTGTGACCTGCGTCCTCGGTCCACGTAGGTGCAGATGGGGTTGTACGCGCCTGTTCCACACACATACAGGTGGGTCCGGTTCCACGGCTCAATCAGACGGATGAAGTTTCCACATTCCCCCTGAGGGAGAGCAAAACAAAAACCCAACAGGATTAGAGACTTGGGTTAAAAAAATAATTCTGATCACAAAAATGCAATGGAAAAAAAAGAGTTACATAATATATAATGCCCCACTGATGGTTAATAACTTCTGCCTGGCTTAAAATCATCACATCTATCATTTCCGCTGTTGGCTGGCTTGTGTTTGGCAGCTCTGCTCCCTGGCTCTGTGTTTCGGCCTGGCCTGGGCTTCAGATCAGACCACACTGTCAGAGGGAAAAATGTTTCCAAACACCATATAACTGTGTGGCGGAAACCAAGAAAAGCAGTGCATCTGAGCTGTGAAGTGTGTTTGCTATGGGGATTGAGGGTAGAACCAATTCAACGTTCTGTCAGACTTGACAACTGAAAAACATTTTGGTTAGACCAAACAAGACTGTTGAGTGAAAAGTTTGGTTTTCAGAAAAGAGAGATTTAAAAAAAAATCCAATTAGGGTTTTTTAGAAGAAGACATAAAAGACATGCTTGTTGTTGTTGAGCTTTTTAAAATCTTATCATCGATGTGGTTTATTTAGAATTATTTAGAACTTACTATGTAAGTGGTATGAATTTAGACGAGGACAACACTTTTCTTTTTGGAGTGCAGACAAAGAGGTGCTGCTGGTGAAAACAGCTCTGTGCTTTAGAGGTCGGCGGCTTTCTAATCTCTATTTGTCTGACCAGCTGTCTGCCTTCCCGGTCTCAACCCACCCAAATCAAAACTCCAACTACAGAAATATACAGGCCGATGATATCTGTTCAGATTTGTCTGTCATGTCGGCTGCTAGTGACAGCTGGCGAAAAAGAAAGGATGTACCAAGCATAAAAAAAAAAAGAAAGAAGATTGTATGCAGGATGGGGAATGAGCCATTTTGGCAGATCTTAGCAACACGACAGATGCACAAGTCAGAGGTTTGAGGGGATGTGTTTTTGTGTGTGTGTGTGTGTGTGTGTGTGTTTACGCATGTGGGCCTGCGTGTATTATTCAGCGCACAGTTGTGCTCCCCCACAGAGAGCACAGTGGGGATGATTGCCTTTGACCCCCTGCCTGAACCGACATCCCCTCTGAATTGCTTTTGAATTGTCATCATCTGTCATTCCCTAAAGAGTGGCCATGGTTGCCAAGATGTCTCCCGGTAGCCAATTTTATTTCTTATTTTAGCGATGAAATTTCAAACCCACCTCTGACACACACAAACACAGAGTGGATCATACATGCACACACGAACATACACAGGCCAATACGACGTAGGCGGCGAGAAGTGCGGGACACCAAACACGCACAAATGAACATTCCAGTTGTATAAACAGCAGCCTGCGCTCTCTACCAGCAGGAGAGAGCAGGGTTATTAGCCAGAGCCTCATCACCGGCTCCTGCCAGCGCTCTCCCCTAACATGGGTGAGATGAGTGTGTATGTGTGTGTGTGTTTCAGGGGGGGTCAGAATGTGTGAACTAAATCAAAAGAGAAGGATCTGGTTTTTATATGAATTTCAATGATCAGTTTCCTTGTGGTGGCTGCACCGGCGGTGGCTGTGTTTGAATGTCTGAATCGTATTAACACTTCAGACGGGCCTGTAGCTTCCAGTGGCTAATTCATTTTGTCTGCCTGCCTGGACAACACAGGGTAAAATAATTAGTGTGCACAAAAGAAAATTAGATTATGTAAAAAAATAAAATAGAAATATCTAGAATATGTATGAGGTATGTGGGCTAGTGCATGGGATATGTTTTCAGCTCTCAATGAAGACGACTGAATGTCGCACGTTCCAAGTTCCTGCTGGAGCTTAATTGGCGGCAGCTGTACGCAATCAGCAATCAGGGATGCAGAGACAGTAAATAAGAGCTTCACAGCAAGTCACACATTGGAAGGAGTCCTTTAAAAAGGTCCTCCACTGACCCCAGTGCCTTATTCAAATCCTAAGTGTTGCCAAAAAGACACAATGAAAACACACTCGTGAGTTTTACACAAGGGTTATCGCCACATAAAATTATGTTTAAATGTGCACCAGGACAAAAAGGACGAAGGTTTATAGCTGGTACATTGGGGGTCTGTTACTCCTACAGTACTTGATCTTGAGGGTTGATGAATTGCTTGAAAGGCTTGTATGAAAATTTTTGAATCAGGGCTGCAACTCATGATTGCTTTTATTAATGATTAATCTGTCCATTATGTTTTATGACTAGTTGATGAATCGTTTCATCGATAAATATATATATATAAAATAGTAAAAAACATCAAGCACAATCTCCTAGAGCCCAGTGTGACATATTTAAAATGTTTGTTTTATTTGACCAACAGTATAATCAATTTACAATAATATAAAACAGAGAGGACCAGTAAATGCTTATATTTGAGAAGCAAAAACCAGAAAATGTTTGACATTTTTGCTTAATAAGGATTGAAACGATTATCAAATAATCAAAAATACTTGGTAATTAATTTTCTGTCAATTGACTGATTAATTAATAAACAAATTACTTGAACGCATACTTACATTGGTGTCTTTCCCTGACAGGACGCATTCAGTCTTCCTCTGGGGGGCAACAGGCCAGTGGATCTGACAGGGAGAGATCAACAAGCTGGTTAGATGTAACCGTGTGCGGAGCTCAATCAGGATTATTGTTTGTGTGGGACGTTTCTTACTATGAGTGGCTCCTTGTTGATGTCGTGCAGATCCAGAGAGAGGATATAATCTTTGCTGCCCACATACATGCGGTCGTGGTCCTCATCCATGCGAAGGATCCGATAGTCGGTCGAGTTCAGCAAAAAGGAGAAGTGGTGAGCGGTGCCGGTGGACTTTAACTCTATAAAGAGGCAAAAAGAGTGAAGAAATAAATGGTTTTCTTCAAGCTGTGCCTATAATACTGTAGTAGAAAAACGCACAATAATGTTGGGAAACACAAACCACAGACATGGTCACAAGAGACGTGTGTAGGCTGCTTCTTTTTGCCACAGAGATGCCCTTTGGTTTGCCAAAGTTCTTTCATTTTTTCTGTTGATTTTCTCTCTCTTTACTATACAAATCTAAACCACACACACGCACGCGCACATGCATGCACACACACAGACAGTATGCTAACACTGATGTCTTGATAGTTTCCTAATGGTGCACCAAATCTTCCCTCAGACTCTCCTAAATTAATTTACAGAAGCCGTTTGGTCTTTTTTTTTTTCTTCTTCAGCACTACAGTTACATCCTGCCATTATGGGGTTCTGGCCAGGCTAAATCTGGTTATGACAGGTTTGACAAAAGCAAGGAGACATACAGTAAATCTCACAAGAGTCAGAGCTGAACGGCAACAGATCCCTCACTGTACGGTGACAGAAAGGTGTCAAGAAAACTACAAATTACCACTCATTTTGGCCTGTGCTGTTTGTTTTGTCTTTTTTTACACTGGATCACTGTTGGTATCCTGAGCTGCAGTCACACAACATGGCTTCCATTACAAAAAGCCAAATAGCAGATAGTGTTCAGGACCTGGCAGTCTGACTCTGGCTTTCCTTCACCTTTATTGAATTCTATCGAGCTGTGACGGAGATGATGGCCTTCACTATAATCTCTTCTTGTGAATTCTCCATTTGAACTGCAGCAGAGAAAATGCCAACCACTCCCAGGCTTAGTCTCACATCATATCACACTTAACATTGCCACATCCTTCCCTCCATATCACTGTTTAAACTATTTTGGAATAAAACTTATCTCAAAATGGCCTGCATACTGCTCAGGGCAGATCACTGGTGTGTGAGTGTGAGTTTAAGTTACACTCGGGGTGTGAGGGGAGATAAGTGGAGATCTGGTGTACAGAAAGCAGCTTTTTCTCCCGGTCCTCCCATTACCTCCCAAGCTGTTAGAGAATCTGATAGGAGGTCTCTCTCTCTTTCTCTTGCTCGCTTTCAAACTGCGCTTGGGAAAGTGGAGCTTGAGAAAGTTGAGCCTGCACTTGTGCTGTTCTATTTGCAGAGAAAACTAGAGGACCAGATAGAGGACCTGTTCATGTTCCACTTCAATGGGACCAGACAAACGCCCCTACTGTTCTCCTCAGCCAAGTCTGAGACTCACTGATGATGAGAAAGACTCCCTAAAACAGCTTTTCTGGACCAGGAGGAAGGAGAACGTCTTGTTACTTCACTGGAAATAAAAGACAGCATGATGTTCTCCACCTGCACAGGACATCTTGAAATACTGACACGAACCTCCTGCCAGAAAGCTCCTCAGCTGCTAGAGCTCCTTCAAGAACTGTAAAATGCTGCTGTCACGGTGCAGCATCACGGCAAGCGGTGGGGTGGAGAAGGTAGTAAATAGGAATAGACATGGCTGTCACTCGTGTAATTCTCATACGTTTCCTCCAAACACATATGCTTTAATACTCGTTCCCACTCTCATGGACAGAGAATTATAGTATGCCTGGGCATTTATGGACTTGGTGATATGACTATATCTGGGTATTGTTTTACAGAATTCTGTACAGATCTATTAAAATCATTCAAAGCCAATTTAAAATCAAATACTTAGAAAATTAGTTACTGAAGTTTGTTTTGTGAGTTTTTTTTTTCTATTGGCTTAATTGAATTTAACATAAATTTGAATTGATATTTAGAGCTGTGATCCATTTTTTGATATCAAACTAAATTTTTATGCTGTTTTTGGCCAGATTTTTTACAGAAATACCAATTCAAAGTATTTGAATGAATTCATTAACTCAATTTCCTTCAATTTCCTACAATTTCCTACGGGAAACGATGCGTGCGTGCAGGTAATTTCATCTGATTTAAAATCAGCTCACTGTTTACTGTTCGCTCTTTTTACACTGTGTCAGAGCTGTATTAAGTTACTTCTAATGCAAACCCAACATTTCACATGAATCATTCAGCTGGCGAAACACACGAGGGACTTTTATTGTGAAGCAGTTACAAGAAATGCAATGTATTTGCAGCAGTTAACACAGACAACAATCGTGCATCTACAAAACAAGACATGGTCATTGTCATAATTTTTTGATAGTAGATCAGTTATATTTCAGGGACCAGCCACAGTGAGCTGTTAGGCGACAGGCTGCACAGCTCCAACTTCTCAGCAAGGTAACCATCCAACTCCTTTTACTGTGCCCTGCTATTGTATTAAAAACTACTTCAGCCGTGCAGAACATGAAATCATGGCTGCTCATGGCATGAGACTGACTTCCTTATTAAAAAGAGTTTGTTTGGCTGCACTGTAAACAGATACACCAGTTGGTCTTCTGTTGTGTTTCTGACAAAGAAGCTGCTCAAGAAGTGTTTGCTGAAGTAAACTGCACTTGTTGTTAATGAAGGGTGTCACCAAATCAACCAGAACTGAAATTTTAAGGGTTATAATTTTAGCTGATATTGTTTTCAACCATATCACCCAGCCCTACAGCAGAACACATGCACGAGTAAAGTAAAGTAGTACACGGGTGCAGGCGGTGACAGCAACATTAATGAATCGCAGCCCCACTGGATATCCTGTGTTAAGCATCTATGCTCGTGCAAAAACAGTACACACACACACACACACACACACACACACATAGAGAACATCCTAAAACAGTACATCCCCGTTCTTTCTCCATAAACATCCCGTCTCGTTTTCCATCCTTGTCTGCTTGTTAACCACACACTCAGCCAGCTAGCTGCTCTGGCAGGCCCAGCGGTCGAACGATACTGGAGCTTCAGGGACACCAAACGTCACCAGCTGACATCCCACATTTATCACCTCTGCACTCAGATTCACACTCAGGAACATCTGAACGGGAGCCTGCTGGTGGCGACTGGCTGCCACAAGTACGACAGCGGTTGGGTCACCGAAAAGTTCAATGAGAGTGGAGAGACAGACAGACGAGACAGGCAGACAGACAGATGGCCTACTACGTTACAAATAAACATTCATCAAAACACAATATCAGTTAACAGCAACTGACTTCGGGTGTCTGACAGCATGTCATCTTTATCCCTCTCTTCTAGTCTCGGTCTTCGATTCAGCATCAATGGATCAATACCTATCTCTTTTGGAGGAGACCCAATTTCATCCCGACAAAAAATGACCTGAATGAACCACATATCATTAAATAAAACCAAAAGCCAGCGGCAAGTGAGGTCCAAAGTCAACTCTTGATCAAAACTGACAAATAGAAAACAAAACAAACGCATAGTACGGGATAATTTTCAATTTGAGAAGCAGCAGGGACATTACTGATAAAAACTTTCTTGGCCGTTCCCAAAATACACAAATCAGCGTCTAAATTATATTTAAAAAAAACTGTAGGAAACACTTTCAAAATAGAATGATTATCTTGTTTCTGACAATTTGCAGGCTGCAAATTATATCCAATTGTGGTTTGGGGAACTTTTAATCATTCAGCAACCATAAAACACACTGTTCTTGCCTCATTTTTCCCAAAGCGAACCACTTTTTAAACACATAATGATAAAAGATGTTTGGCTCTGAAAATTATATGAAAAGGAAGAAATGTTTTCGTCTGCACATTTCTGATAACTAATTGTACTGTACTGGTAATCTAAGAAGCAAGGCCTGGACTAAGTGTAAAAACAGTGAGTGGGTGATGCATGTATGCACATGCTTAGTCTCATCACAGCACAGCACCCTTTTTTGTATGCTGCACCGTAATTAAACTATATAAAATTGCACTGTAGGAGATCATAATGTATGGGACATAATGGGGGGAATCATGAGTTAACCAGGACTGCTTGTCACTTACAAGAATTTCCTAACATCTACAGCACATGGGACTCATTCCAGAGCACATTTAAAACATCCATAGAGACTACAAGTCCCTTCAGCTAAAATACAATGATTCTATTATAGCTATACTGTACATTAACTCTATTCATCTTGCCATTTTAATCTCTGAAAATGAAGTGGCAATCTTGCACTTGGGTGAAATATTACATCTTTGCGAGACGAGACATGCTAAAACACATTTTCTTTGAAATAATGCCTGTGGCGTGGTGAGATAAGGAGAAAGGTATGATAACAGCCCACCTCAAAGAGCTCATACGCTCTATTGTCAGCACAAATTCATTTTCTCAGAAGCATTCCTGTGTTGCAGCTCAGCCTAAATTGCCCATGCCTCTGAAGCCAAGAAAAATGTTAAAAAACAAAATACAGCCTTGACATTGTGTTAAACGGTTGAATTTATATGTAGCTGGTAAATTCAGCAATGATAGGGCACAAGTGTCTGTCTATAAAGACCACAGGATCTGGCATATATCACAGAGTTTCCCAGCAAGGTCTTTGTAATCACTACCAGACACAAAGGCAGACAGAGCTAAATTGTCTTGTTCTTTTTAATGCGTGCATGTGGAATAGTCTTCAGTTTGTTGAAGATCTTTTTTGTTGGATAAAACCCAATCTGTTCCTACTACTGCCCCTGAACATGAATGACATCTGCTGGTAAACTGAGCCTGTAGTCTGTCCACCTGTTGATGTGATCCCTCTGCACTGTGGTCGCCCTCTGCTCTGCTCTGTACTGCAGCCAAGGTATGTAGCCTTTCAGCAAAGCTTTGTACCTCGGTGTGGTTTTCCTGGGTCATCCTCAATGGGACATAAGGGACATCTTTTTTGTATCTGTAAGGAGATGACGAAAGACGCAGCTCCCAGACACCGCTGCGGCTTCTTTTCATGCCACTATCAGTCTTGCAGATCTCCCCCTCTTTCCCATCAGTGTATGTGTGTGTTACGGGTGAAAGAGAAGGGGGGGTCTGAGGAAGCAGGCAGCAGAAAGTCCCGCATACCTGCCCAGGCATCCCCGGCATGTTGTCTGAATTCCCCAATCTACTCTGGTTCACATTCTCATAAAGTAGAGGTGTGGCCCCACCTTGCTGCAGCTTGTCTGCAGCCATGCGTGCACTGATGTGTCCCTGTGTGGATTTTCTTTATCAACTAATGGGCACACACATAGCTCATATATCAGGACTGTCCTCAGTAGAATATAGACAGCATGGGTTATTTGTTACAACACTTAAAATGACCTCAACAATTGACCTCACGGTTGTCAGTAGCAAATGCAGAGATAACGTGGCGTTATTATATCATCGCAAAACTTCTTCAGAAGGAGGTCAGTGTGGATGGTTGGGTCAATAAAGTGCATGACTTTGACATAGTTGACTAAAGAAATAGTTCAACATTTTGGCAAACATGCTTATACACTTTCTTTTCTTTTGCCAAACTAAGCTAAGAATAAGCTAAGCTAACAGTTTCCGGACTCCATACTTAACACACAGACATGAGTGTTATTGATCTTCTCATCTAACTCTCAGCAAGAAAGTGAATAAGCGTATTTCCCAAAATGTCCAAGTATTATTTTAACCACAATCACAATCTTTCTCTAACTGCATCCAAGAAGTTATAGTGTCAGATCAGAAAACGCTCATGAGTCATCTTTGGAACGATCATATGGGTCATTCAGAAAGACACTGGTAAGCCTGTTCGGTTTGAGGACTTTTGGATTCATCGGTGTGTTGTAAATGCATACAATCAAGAACTGAAAGTGTGTGTGTTCAGTGCAAATCCCAAGTGCATACTGAATGTCTGAGGCCAGTGTATCTTTGTAAGTGTTGGCGCACAGGACGGAGAGGTCATTGCAGATATCAGAGGGGCTGAACAGCAGCGGGAAGCCTTATCAGCCAAACCTGTCGCAGCTTTGTGTTCGTGCCTCCGTTCAGCACCTCAATCAGCCTCTCACCACCCACTGGGACCAGGTCTATTGACTCAGAACACATGTCACTGGAGCTGATTGCTGCTTACCTGTGCCTGTCAAGGACAAATAATTGGCACCAGATTACGTCTTATCTCGGAGCTTCCGGATGCTGTCACTCAGATGCTTTTCACGCTCGTCTGCCACTGGTACACTGTGTGTGTGTGTGTGTGTGTGTGTGTGTGTGTGTGTGTGTGTGTGTGTGTGTGTGTGTGTGTGTGTACATAGAAACAGAAGTAGAGCTCTCTGATCCTCACATCAAATCAGGCACACCTGTCTCCCACTGCACAAATCAAGAGCAGAGAAAGATTGATTGAAGTAGTGAGAGATTATAAGAAATCTATTTCTGCTGTTTAAGATGATAGGAAAGGTTAATTAAAGCACGAGGGAGTAGGGGAGGATCTCTGGTTCAATTGACAGGAAAGGTCATTTAGTTTCTTTATTCCACTAGTCTGCAAACCCAACCTTCATTAAGTTCATGTTATACTGTATATGTATTCATCAGACGAGGATACAGTGGGATTACACACAGAGAGGGGAAGTACAAGACGTGCAAGACTTTTGATTTGTTTTCACATGTAATTCCAACTCGTCCACCTATTACACAAAAGGATGGCCTATAATCGATTATTATTCTTTGTTTTCCAGTAAAGAAACAAAGACAAAGATTTCAGTGAAAAATTATGAAAACTACGTTCTTATTTTGTGTTATTTTGTTCTTTGGATAAACCCAACAAAAAAAACCCAATGCAGTGTGACTACTAAAAGCATGAGGTGTCTCATGAGAATACTACCAATGCTTTTCCCTCAGCACATACTGCCACAGACAGCTGCCCTCAATAGCCCTGCAGGGCCGCAGGTGAAAGGTTACAGGACACGAGGGGTCTGAGGTGAAAGCTCATCTTTGGCCCTCCTTACACACTTCAGCATAATCAGGATTATCTTTGGGGGGGTCAGGCAGGGTGCCTGCTCCAAACTGGGTCAGGAGAGAGCAGGGTGGTCATGATGATACTGGGGTGGGATGGTTTGAGGAGAGCAGGGAGAGATTGGAAAATGCACCTCCTAAGAAATATCTGAAAGGGGGGAGGAACACTGTTGTAGCTGCAGCTGTTTAAAAAATAGCAAGTACAATTAATAGAGATAAAATTTCACGATATTACTGTTTCCTCTTCACAAAAAGGGACAAAAAAGGTTTTTTATCTAGTTTTTATAATGTTTTCCACTCAGTTACACATAAAGAAAATATAATAGGATACATTCAAGTCTGCATAAAATGTATACTTCTTCAGAATACCTTCCCATTTCACAGAAAAAAAGAAGTGCCAAGAAAAATGAGAAATCCATATTCAGCCGTCTGCCTTTCAGGAAATCAGTGTGCAGGTCTGCCTGACTCTCTTCCTCTACAACAATAATCTCTGGATTTTGGAGAACATGAAAAACACTGGTTGGTTCCTTACTTTGTTTACAAAATGATCTATCCCAAGGCGCTGTTTGGGCCTGTGGCTGTGCCATTGTATGCATAAGTGTTTGTGTGTGTGTGTGTGTGTGTGGGATTGGGGTCGTACAGATGCTGCAAGCCGCTGTAATGATGATGAAGCTGTGTTTGTTGTTGTAGCTGTGCTGTCGCTTGCAGCTAGTTGGTCAGGGCGGCGGCAGTGGTCAGTGGTGACAACACAGGTTAGAGGGATTACGGAAAGGGCTGAATAATGAGACAGAGCTGGTGCGAATGAATGAAAAATCCTCCTCTCCCTGGCTGACCTCTGACCTGGCACTCAGAACAAATACTCTCCCTCTCTGTCAGCTGCACTAACACACACACGCCCAGATGCACAATGCTTTCTGTGCAATAAAGAGTCTGTTCATTCTTATTTATGGATTTCTGGATTTCTCCAAATCCTCCATTCGATTGGGAGTGTTCAAATTTGCATAATTCCTGAGCCAAAATGTCGATAAATCAGTTCTCTTCCCGCTGATTTTAACCAGAACTGAACAAAAGCATAATTTTAAGCACGCCCTCTTGCTTCCTCGTCTATCAAGGTCATGGCCAGTGTGTTGCTAGCTGGGGGCAATAAGAGTGGGGTAATTAGGAGGTAAATTTAGAGAGACCATTAGCAGCAAGTGTTGACTCACGGTCCACTGGGGACAACAGCCACCTCTACCCTGTCTGGGTGTTCCACTCTCCAGTCCGGCACTGAGAATCCACCATATTCCCTGTGGTCATTTTTCACCCGCAGCAGCAAATGGTGTGGTAGAGGAGTGAGAATGGAGGGAGGAGTCCCGAGGGGAGAGGAGCCTGACAGCGAACCTAAGAACTTCCATTTATCAAAGGCAGGCAGGAGAGAGCCATGGAAACTCTGAGTCAAACTCTGAGAGAGCTCCTCTGTACAGCCAACACAGAGAGGCTGAGATCCCCTCTACTGCTGCTGAAGAGGCAAAAGACACAGCTCACAAAAGGCACACAGACGCTCTCCAATGTGTATTCTAATCATGAGTTGGACGTAGGACAAAACACCCTGATTGTGTGCCCAAATACACAAAAACGCTGATTGAGATCTCAGTTTCCAGCTTAGGTAGAGAGCAGAAGTGGAAAGAGGCGAGAGAGAAGTTCTCAAAAGTCATGTTTACCCCAGAAAAGAGAACGGTGGAGAAAGTAATGAGAAAGCAAGATTTGGCGGTCAAGTGCTAACAAACAGCCAAATTTACATGTTAACCAGAAAAAACATACCTGCATTTAAGAAGCTATGTGTAACATTTTCACTACATGTATAGGTCAAATGAGCAAATAAGCACTATACTATAAGATGCTCTCAAGTACTAGAGACTTGAGTCTCTACATGAGTATTCACTTGCTGTTTGTGATGCATCGACCAGATTTGAACAGATTTTTGACAAAATAGTTAATGCAATAAATGCACAAAGTGGCATGTGCTAGTAGGCGGGAAGAAATAGTTCAGATCAGGCATGTTAGTGTCAGGTTCAAAGGATAATGGATAATGGAGGGGAGTGCTGAGGACTCTAAATGCCTTTGGGAAGGAACTGTAACCTGGTGGTACTGGTTCAAATGCTCTGGAAGTTTTCTCCCTGAAGAGATGTGGGCAAACAGTCCATTGGCTGGGTGGGAAGGGTGTTAGCTGTGCTAGTACAATGCTGATGTAGCATTTATGGTAGACATGCTGGACAGAACGTCCTCCCAGAAAATGCCCCAAAACCAGCCATGGGAATTGGGATAAAGGACAAACAGGGTGTAGGGTATGAACAGTGAGCAGTGCACTTCCTACTCCAAACAGTGATGCAGCTGATCAGGATAATCTCTATAATCCAAATGTGGTGAAAATGGAGTGGGGAGAAAGTGAAGTAAGTAGAGACACCACTGTGCTTTAAGGGTTCAACCCTCAAAGCACAACTTGTCCAGATGAGGTTGAACACCATCTGATACTGAGATGTGACTGCAGTTAAGACCAAAGCTCTCTTATATTAAACAGGCCAAAACATTTTCTTCCTTTTAGTCACCTCAATCAACCATTCATTTGGATGATTTTCAATTTACAGCAGGAGATGGCAAAAGTCAGATAACCAAAGTGCTGCCTTCTCTATTTTACAAAATAAAACGGAATTATCTCTCAGTGAGGAGTGATGAGGAAACAAATATCTCAACATCATTTATCACTTTCCTGTCCTTCATCAACCTCCTCAGATTGTTTGAGCATTTCCACCAGCCTTGCACACCATCCAGAACATTGCACGGATTCTTTAAAGATGTTGTCATGCGTGCAGCTCTTCCAAAAAAATTATAGCATCCCCATCTATCTTAAATCTCCCTCTCTATGCCTGGTTAATGCCATTTTGATTTATCACCTAGCTTCCGCTGACACATTTCCTTTTCCTCAGCTTGTCTGATCCTGTCAGCATTCACTAGTAGCCCCTGTCTGCATACCAACCCCTTGAGATAACACACACACACTCCTTTCTTTAACACCCAGCATGCTGCAGGTGGAAGAAGCAGCGTGATGGGGGAAATGCGTGCATGATGAGTGGAGTGATGATGTATTTTGCTATGACTGTCAGGCTTGTGCTTCACCCATTAAAAGTAGTTAACCCTAGCATGAAGAAAGAGTTAAACATGTCTCTCAACAAGAGTTGTTAAGAGACATGTCTAATGAGATTCACCAGCTATGCTTCTACCCAAATGTGCAAGTTTCAAGCAAATTTCTCCGAAGTTGACAAAATAAAATGCTAGTGGTTATGTGGTTCCATCAGCTAGTGTTGTGAAAAATGACTCAAGAGGATGTGACACGATGACATATTCAAACAAGGACCAAACTCTGACACATCATGGCATTTCAGTGCTGCTTCCCAGCTAAGATGGCATTTATGTTATTTTAATGAATGACCTTGTCTCTTCTGTCCACACACACCATGTGGCGTTCTTGTCTGCTACCCTGGAGACACAGACAGGATGACAAGCAACAAAGGCCACTGTCAGGAGCGGAGCTGGGGATGTTTTATAGTATGTGTCTTCAACTACCAGGCCACCTGGAGAGACGAGCAATTTTTTTTTTTTACTTAGCCAGTAAACCCGCATTGAAACAGCTGGGGGGAAATGCACTTCATAAACTCAGCTTGAGCTTTTGGATTAAATGTGCCAATGAAAAATGTGGTATCCTTTGTTAAATGTACTGCATTGCTCAGGACATGCCTTTTATGTGCCTTATCCTATATTGAGCGTGAAACGAGATGGTCAATTAGAGGTTTGTGATGTGAATATGAACGTGCCCTCGGTCCCAAATGGCCAGCCAGGGCAGCTAGTCGAGCTCCAGAGTCACCAGCATCTGTGGAGTAATCATACTATGAGCCACTAATGTGCAAGAGCCAGAAGCCCATCTGCCTCTGCACGGTCGACATAATACCGCATGCCCTGCTGCTGCATACATCCACTTGACCCCACGTCCCTGCTAGACAAAGGCAGGGTCACCCCCGACCAGGTACGTGTCAGCACAGATCCCGGGTCGAGCCGCGTGCACTAATACCATATGACAGGCAGGGGACAACCAGATAATGCTCAACAATCAGGCGGCTGGTTGTTGAGCAGCGTGGCATGGTCCTTAGATGGGGTGTTGGAGTCTGGGCCTGCAGTGAGGACCTGCTCATTTGTCTGACAGGCTTTGTGCTCAGTTAACAGCGACTGGGAGTTTTGCCACAAAGACTGAGACAGACACGCATAACCATAAGACATCAATGTCCTTCTCATACCAGCTGATATTACCCACTAAACAGAATATCCTATCAACAATGTTTCCTACAGTGTACTGTCACATTTTTCAGTCTTTATATGTTAGACCTTTGATAAAATTTTGTAGAGATAGCAATGCTGGTCTGTTGGTCGGTCCGCCACTTTAATCAAGACTGAAATATCTCAACAACTATTGGATGAACTGCCATGAAATTCAGTACAGACATTCATGACCCGCAGAGGATGCATCTTAGTGACTTTGGTGATCCCCTGACTTTTCCTGCAGGTCAAACCAGCAGGTCAAAGTTTGCAATTACCCTGTGATATATCTCGACATCTACTACATGGATTGGCACAACATTTTGCACAGACATTCATGGTTCCCAGAGGATGTATACTCATCAGTTGGTCTCCCCATGACTTTGGTGATCCCCTGACTTTTCCTCTAGCGCCACCATAAGGGTCACATTTGTGGCTTTTAGTGAAACGGCCCAACAACTATTGGAGGGATTACGATGAAATTTTGTTCAGACATCCATGTTCCCTTCAGGATGAATTGTAATAATTTTGGTTTTCTAAACTTTTTAAGGGATACTTTTTGTTTATTACTTTGGCTCATAACCAAAAACCTGCAAAATTAATGACACTCCCATCAGCCTGAAAATGTTTGCATGCTAACAAGGTAAACTAAGATGCTGAACATGTTAAACATTATACCTGCTAAACATCAGTATGTTAGCACTGCCATTGTCAGCATGTTAGCCTCACAGAGCTGCTGTCATGGCTGTAGACTATAGTCTTGTTTCTCATTACAGTACATAATTTCTGGCTAAACTCATTTGCTTATAGTCTTTGACAAATACTACAGAGATATCGAATAAAATCTAAATATTTGGTCGGTAGCTGCTATTACAAGTCCTGGTTGATTGACACTTCCGTGAATGTAGAAGGTCAAGATTTTTGAAAACACTCCCTAAAGACAAGTTCTTTGCAAACAGATCAAACACAACATTCCTCTAGTAATCCATTCCATTAGTGGTCGACTGTGCACCGGTGAACCAACAGATCAATATGGCATTGACCTCAGCAGATGATTCTGGAGGTAATTACGCTCGGAGCACAAACTCTGCCTTTCCAGTGTCTTAGGCTCTGCAACCACAAGCTTGGCTAACAAAAATAAATTAACCGGGAACATACTTGGACGATTCTTGAGTATATTCTCAAACAAAAACATGCAGATATTCCCTGACAAGTTATTACAGGTAACTCCTGAGCTGTTATTACCTGGGAGCAGCCAAGGAACAATATTATGTTTTCTTCTTATGACCTGGGTGAGAGCAACTTGAGCCCCACAAATGTGAGATGCTATTTGCTAGTGTTTCACTTCTTGGGTTTGGGCCCAACACTGGCTCTGCTTATACTAAGTATCCTCTGTCACTGAATCTTTTCCAGAACAAGCAGCAGCTTTATCTGTATGTCTTTGAGTGTGACTGCAGACAACAGCATCCCACTGCCTCTTTTCATCACAACCATCTTTTGTATGCATCTCTTTCAACAGTAACTGTTTTTATTTTCGTACATTTACAAGCATGACAGGGGCATTTAATACAGCCTCAGACCAATACACTCATAAAAAACTAGACAGAAACCCATGCACACACAGAGATTTGGTCCAAACATTCAATGAAACACAGCAGGAAGGTTTGGTGAAAGCTGTAGGAAGAAAAGAAAGTGGGGAGACCAACTGGTGGGAATAAGCTGACTGGATGCTGTGAGTGACAGAGCATCCGTGTTAACTTGTCCATTTGCTGTCTGTCTGTCTGGCATAAATGGGAGCAGAGGAGTGGAGAAAACAAAGTGGGGGGGATGATGACCGTCAGTCAAGGGCATTCATCTTTTCAAAGTGGAAGAGTGGCTGTATGATGGAGATGATGGTAGTGGGAATGGAGGGAGTTTTAGCAAAAGGAGAAGGGTTTGAAGTGAAGGGAAGAGGTGGCAGAAAGGACTGCAGACAGTGGGAGTGCTATCGAACATTGTTATGGAAATAGTTGGGTTTGGGAAAATATTCAAACTGTAATGACTGCTGTAAAAAGATGATATGAAGTCACATCCTTGTTGCAATGATGCAAGAATCTTTAAGCTTTCGCAAGATGCCAAATATTTCAAAGGGTGTTTTTTTTTTCCACTTTTGCAATTCTATCATCATATGCCACCTGTCTTGTTTCTATGTCAAAGGGTCTCTGTGAAGATGATAATTTGACAAGGTGATAGCTGGGCTTATCAGGGGTGTGAAGGGAGACATACTTCACACAGTTGCAGAAAAACAGCAAACAGGTGCGGTATTGAAGTGTAATCTCAGAGGGCAGCAGTCAGTATAGACCACCTTATAGCCATCAGCTTGGGAGTTTGTTCAAGTGTTCTCCAAAAAGGAAGCACTAACTTCAGTATGTGACCAGAGGAATGTTGCATGCGATGATCTTTCCCAGCATGAATGGCCTGCATTACTTAAAAATGAGGGGGCTTCACAGAAAATAATTACAGGCTAAAACGACCATTTACATTCCAATAGGTTAAATATGGGCTTTGAAAGCAAAAAAAAAAAAATGTCATTCAAGATGAAACATGTTGGCAGCCATTACATGTTTAATGGATAATGTGAATTGTCTGCTAAAGGCGGGCCCCACGCTCTTATCCCAGCCTGCAATTAAAGCAAAGCTACCCAAGGTCAGGCTGACTGACAGGCTGACAGACCTATAGATTACCGTCTGTCTGTGTAATCCACTGCCTTTTTACTCCCCTCGCTGACTGACGCACTCACCCCTCCCATTTAAAACACCATCGCCTGTTGATTTGGAAGCTTTCATGCTTGATGGACAGATGGGACATCCTTCTCCGTGACCCTGTGACCTTCTTCTCACCCATGACCATAAGGGTCGGTGTGCAGAGTGCGGCTGCTTAGCGGCGGGAAGTGGGGGTGGTTGAATGGCTCTTGTTAGTGGCATGAATTCATATTAATGATACATTTTCCAAATGAAATTGTGAGGTTTGCAAACAAAGGAGGCACAAGCACAAGCTAGGAAGAGAGTAAAAGATGGATAAAATCATAAAAAATCTGCCCTACACAAACCACATCAAGGCCTCTGGTTCACATAAACCCTTCATGTCAATACTACACAGCAATTACTGCACACCAGGCATGAAATGGGCAAATAATAATGCCCACTGTTCAGATTACAGGCTATGCACCCAAACACCAACAGCAAATCAGAAAATGGCTGTGATTTCTCAGGCATGTTATTGTTGGCAGTTTTGCTCAGTTAGATTTAGTATGCACACAAGTGGAGATAAGAAAATATTTCCAACAGTTCCAAAAGAGTCATGATGCAACGCATTCAAAACCATAGCGGTAGTGTCTCATAACCAGTGTGATACTTTTTATAGTAGGATCCAGCAATTTGTAGCTGTTGGCCTTTGGCTCACACTTGTACTGAAAGCAACACATTTGTGCTTAAACATCCAGGTGGGAAATGCTCAGACAGTTTTAACAAAAGAAAAGTATTAGCTGGAAGTGCCTGTTTTGATTGGAAAATGAGAGAGAGATTGCAAGATATGAAGAGAAAGAGATATAACTGAGAGGAAGGCAAGAGTCTTATCAGTTGGGAGGAAACATGCGTGACAGTGGGAAGTCTTAGTCACAGTCCCTCCATCCGTCCTCACATGGGGTGTTGAAGGAGGCCAGTGATTGCACAGACACATAGAGGCTAAAAACCCTCTTATCTTACACTGTCATACCTTCTCATAAATCAGTGCATAGCCATCCGCTCTGCACTGATAAGGCAACCAAACAGACTGATCCACACCAGGAATTGAAAGAGAGACTTTTTTTCTTTCATGAGTGGCCTCTCTGGCTCCCTCTCACACTCCCTTCTCCTATCTTCGCTATCTGTTTTTCATTCATCAGATCTGAACAGCAGACAAGTTATTTTTTTGGGGCTTGTTTGTTTGCAGCTTGCCATATTTTCTCTTGTAGCTTTTCCAGCAGTCTGGTTATGATCATCTGAAAGATTAGTGAATCATTCACACAAGAAAGAGTTGGGAGGGCTGAGAAATGGTCTTTTGATCATCACTGCAATAAAAAAAAAACTAAATAAAAAAAGTAGCGCCAAGGTTTAATTTTAACTGAATCTGCCAGGTGGATGTCACTGCCACAGGACTACTGTGATACCAAAAGTGTGTCATGTCAAGGACAGTTCATCGCATGATACAAAACAGTGGTCCAATGATGACATTTCTGTGGTAGGCAAACCCAGAAGTTGTCTCCACAGCTGCTTCCTTATCTTAATAGTTTGTGTCATTTTGTGGATTAATGATGAAAACAGTCTGTGTTTATTACAAATTTATGATATTCAGCATTAAGATAACCTTTACAACCCACCACCACTTTTAATAGTTTTAAAAGGTCGGTCTTGACAAGAATTGGACTTTAAAAGACTGATGTAAATCACATACAGCAATGTGGGACCTGTCAACCCAACTTAACACAAAAACTGGGTGTAGCATAAAGGAGGTAACATATGTAGCTTCCTCAAAAGTGAAAACCACTCCAACACTGTATTAATTACTTATTGTGCCTTTATATAGCAATTACATTAAGAGCATTTCCATGATCATGAGTACAATGTGTAAAAAGCTAATGCTAGGCTGATCTGTGGAACTTGAGCAAGCATCATCATTGCACAATGTCTTTGCAACTACAAAAAGAATATAGGTTTTAGTGACACAGAACAATCCTGTTAAACACCACAACTCGCAGTGTGGTGTAGTTCCTGTTGTTTTTATGGTGTAATTTGCTCATAATGCATTGCAATGGTTTGTGACTAATTAATCATGCATAGATTGTTTAGTAGGACAGCGTAATCCGGCCACGGTGGTGAAACGTTAAATTTCACACTGTGCACCAATCCTTTACGCGAGCGACATTGGTATTATTGAAAGCCATAGACTAATGAATTCCAAGCTTTTTATACTTGCTAAATGTGATTACACTTGAACAAAGCATCATTTAGGTTGGAGATCTTCTCAGTGTCAAAAGACATTTTTTGTTTCCTGTGTGACTCTTAGCTGAGTCGACCACATTAAAACTAGATCCGTCAGCCGTGGAAAAAAGTTTGTGTCTCAGTGTTTGTGCCAGGAGGTGTTGCTTCCTATAAGCTCTCTGAGGGGCTGTCTGTGGTCTTCCATCATTGTAGTGCGGCGAAGCACATGGTCCAGAGGAGCACATCAATTTATCTAACATGAAGTCCTACAGAACATGAAAGCCCGGGATCATAGCCAAGCTTTGAGTGATGACTGTTTCAGCATTTGTGCCAAGAGGAGGAAAAGTGAGAGACGAGAACGATGAGAGACCAAGAGAAGAGAGCGAGCAGAGGGAGGAAAAGGACAGACCAGATATGCTTTGAGCGTTAATGCCGTGCCAGTGTTGTATGCCACTCCCCCTCCGCTTCCCCAGGGACATGAATGAAGTAAATGAATGATGGACCCAGCCCACACAAACGCCCCTCTTCTATTGAGACCAAGCAGTCCATTCACGGGGATGAGTGAGGCGTCGACACCAACAACAACAATAACAACAGCAACATAGGAGGCCCTTACTCCTATTTCTCATTCATACATATGTATGCAGTCACACAGGCACACACATATGGCACAGATACTATGGACAACACTGCCAACATACCATTAGGGACACCTAGAGGGGGTTCCTGAGAACAGGGCTGACTAACAAAGCGTGGAGGCAAAGGGGCGTGAAAGGGGCAGGCATGAAAAAAATCTTGGCATAACGTCAATGCAACCGCCACAATGATCAGGGATGAGAGGCCATCTCCTCCTCTCCACAATTTGCACATTATCAGGAAGCCCATCAGTGCATGAATCCAGAAAACAAGGCCTGGAAACCTCATGTTCCACCACATTCTGCCTTTCCTCCTCCACTCGGCTCTTCTCTGTTGCTCTTCCAACACGAGATGGGTTCAGGGGGTTCTCGCCTACACAGGGGTGATCTCACTCAGAGGCCTGACCTTCAAACTCAGGCATTACTTGCCTGAAGCCACAGCAGCTAATGGAACATGGGGAATACAAATCCGATTGAAGCGAGATCAATCTGACAAGGAAGGCTTTGCTATTTACCAAGCATTTACATCTCAAACCTTGAAGGTGGGCTTTGTAATGATGTTAGCATCTGACTGAGGCTCAGTTTTCACCAATTATGCATTCTGCAGGATGTATGTAGAGCGTATGAAAGTAGGAGAGGGCTGAAGCTAAAAAGATGAAATACAGCTCTGACAGGAGCAGGAGGAGAAGGAGGAATGTTCCGGCATTTTTAATCCAATAGTGAGACACCACTACTGCAACCTCCCACAGGATCATGGTCAGGCTCATCCACAGGTCTAATTTCTCCCATAATCACATAGACAGCTACTTGGTCTTCATCCAACATATACTGTACAGACAGAGAGGCTTGATGGACTATTAGTCTGAATCTCGCACACCTGAAAAATTTCATGAGATTGTGGGTGTTTGAGGTTTGACCTCTCATTTATGAAAGGAAGCACTTCCCATAAAACTTTGCCAAACTGGCACAGTACAGGCTACTTTGATCGTATGAACACTCAGCAAGCAGATATATTTGTACAAATTTGTACTTTGGCTTCACATCACTTTTTATTGCTGATGAATAGATGTACGCACTTTGGGCTTTAGTCCAAATGTTCCCCAGTGCCCAAATACTTACAACACTTCTTCTGAGACAACCTGTATGACAATATGTCAGTGTGAATAAAGTCAGCACTTTTCACTGACTCTAACATTGAACCATGCAGTGCGAGGTTATTGCCGGGGCATTGGCACGGAGCTGAACAGTCCGAGCAGTCACCAGCTGGGGTAAACCATCTCAACCGACACTCATATACAGCTAATGGGAAACAGACCCACAATTTGTCCTGAGTATGCCTTTGTGCACCCACACTCCTCCTTCTCATTCTCAAATCCCTCCATCTATCCAGAGATAGCAAACCTGACACTGATGCCCTGTAGTCCATTAGCACTCTGAGAGCCCCCGTCTGAGTCTGCTCTGTTGCTCCCTTCACATTTTCCTCCACTCACCCTATCTTTCTGACAGTCCTCACTTCGACTCTTGCGCACCTTATCTGACTCCCTAAATCTTTCTGTCTCTGTTCCTTCGTGAGCTGGAACAAGACGAGCTCCTCAAGTTCAACATGTCAGTCTCTGTCCATAGGGGGGGAGAACAAGTCTGTAGTCACTCATGTCAAATTCAGATAACATTACTGAGATGGGGCTGCAGAAAATCCCCTTAGACACACGATACCAACAATAGCTCCTCAGATAACTCTCCTCCAGCCTGTCTCCTCTAATGTAACGTCACTCTCCTTCTTCGGACACACCTGTTATCACCGATAGACGGCCAAACAGTTGTCTTTTCCTACAATATGAGCTCTCACTCTCTGTCCAGCAGGGCTGCAACTAATGATTATTTTCATCATCAATTAATTTGTTGATTATTTCTTAAAATGTCTGTAAAATGTCCAAAAAAAAAAAGTGAAAAATGCTTCAGAATCGCAAAATAGCTTGTTTTCTCTGACCAACAGTCCACAACCAAATGGTATTAAATTTGCAATGATATGAAACTGAAAAAAAGGCTACTACTACTACTACTTTGAGAAACAATTAATCTATTATCAAAATGACTGACAGACTAATTGACTTATCAACTAATTGTTTCAAAGCTGCTGCCCAGTTTCTGTAATATGGAGACAAAACAAAAGCCAGTGACCTTATTCACACAATAGCCAACTCTGACCTCTCAGGGTAATCCCTGCAAAAGCAAATACAGCTTGTCGTTTTAATATTCCCTACAAAAATACACCCTGCACTTAATCACTTCACAGTGCCTTTTGAAAACACTACAAGCAAATAGATCTCATGATTTTGCAGATATAAATCCACATTAAATACATGAGGGGTGCAACCAATAATTATTTCCATTATCAATTAATCTATTAAAAAGATTCTGATTTATCGTTTGATCTATAAATTGTCAGAAAATAGTGAAAAATATACAGAGCCCACGGTGACATCTTGAAACTGCTTGTTTTGTCTGGCCACCAGTCCAAATCCCCAAAGTATTCAATTTACAATGTTTTAAATCTAAGAAACACAGCAACATCTTAAATTTGTGAAGCTGGAAACAGCAAATGCTTCGTATTATTGCTCAATAAGTAGCTTGAATGATTAATCAGCTATTGAAATTGCTGTCTGTGAAGGTTCATCTCAATCATGCAAGTGGTACAAAGTCTGGAGAAAGTTGAATCTGAATCACTGGACAGGAGTTTTGATTGAAGATGTTTCGTTGTTCATCCAAAAAGGGCTTTGGCAGACAGAATCAAAACTGTTGCCAATTCATTCCACAAATCAGTTAAAAGGATTCATAGTTCAAGCACTACAACATTGTTCCTTTTGTTGCCAGACATATTATTTGCAGATATTACTTGCACTTTACTGTCTTTGTACTTTTTCTGTTTTTAATTGTATCTGTTCTTCTTCTGTTTACACCGTAGCACTGAAGGAATTCCATCCCCCTGTAATAAATGGTAAACGGTGAGCCAGACACTATAGAATCAACTAAGCCAAAACAAAAGAAGTAGCTTTGCTAGCCACCATATGAAAGAGGTCAATGGCACTGCAGTAACAGGATCCCAACACTGACAGACAAATGATAATGAATGATAGCTGTCTGAGTAAACAAGCTGAGAGGTGCCCTTGACCCGCTGTCTCCTTAATTTCAGTCCGGGCTGCAAACCCTCCACCCCCACGCAAGGACTCCCACACCTCGACCACATCTGGAGAGCACGTCCAGTCGGGTGGAGCCTCTAGGCAGAGAAACCAATGCTCCATTTATTTGCTCACTAAACTCTCCAACCCTCCACGACAACTTCAACAAGATCCCACCACAGCCTTATCAAAGTCTATTGTTTTAGCTAATTTATTTTCTCATTCGTCTCAACTAAGCCTTGAAGCCTCGACGCTGCTTCACTTCAGGTTTTCCTGAGAGCAGACGAGACAGCAGACATCAGGGGAAATAACGCTGTGATTACATCCCACCTCTCCTCTGTGGAAAGAATCATTTGAACCCGATTCGGTTTGTGAGGAGTGACAGGTAGACGCTGCTATGGCAACCAAACCAAAGCAGTGTCATATATAGCTCTTTACAGAAGCACTGCAAGCATGTGAGCGCGCGCGCACACACACACACACACACACACATCGCAGACATAACCACATGGACTTGACATGAATATTAAAAGACTCTCTCCCATTCCTCTCTGTCACTTTGAATCTTAAGAAAACCACCTCTTGTAAAAGCAGTTACCATCTCCCTCTCTAAACACAACAACTGTCGTCCTCTTCAACTCCCCCGCCCTCCTGCTCTTCTTCTTCTGCAGGTGGTGAGGTTGATCACAGCCTGCATAATATTCTGCCTCTAATAATGATTAAAATCGCACCTCATGAATTATGGGCTCTGTAAAGTGCTCAGAGGCCCGACAGGAAACAATTACAAAGCGTACACTAACCACTTTAACTACACAAGCGGATCCAATCAAGTTCCTCAAACATGAGAAAAACATGACATCGGTCTGATGTAGCACTGTGGCATACGCCTATTTTTATCCTGTCTGCCACATTTCGATCTAAAAAATTGGCTGCAGCAGGGACCAAGAGACACAAAACACACACCAGGATGTACTCACTATCACACACACACACACACACACACACACATTAATCTCACATTGTGGCTGTCTTTCACCCCCTGCTGAGTGTTGCTCCCCTTTACACAACAGACAGAGTTGGAAGGGCTATTTATCGAACCTGCCAAAGCATCCCCTGCGTGCAGTAACTATCATTCACATACAGAAAAAAAATATTCACACAGAATGTTTTGAAAACTCCTGGAAAACTATAAAATGGCACAGAGGTGCGAAGTGGTATGAGCCATCTCAAGCACCCAGGGTTCATAAAGTAAAAGTCCTGATCTGTTTTTGCATAGACAATGTTAGGTGACTGTGGTTAGTTGGAGCACTTCCAAGGCTTGGATGGGCATTAAACTCTCTATCCTCAGTACAAAAAGATGACAAAGTTTGTTCGAAAATTTGATAAAAAGTCAAAAAGGTACAACTCTGCATACATATAAGAAGATAGGTGCAGTGTTTACTGTAAGAAACATGGAATCGCCTAGCTTAAAATTTGGCCGTGTGTGACACTAACAGCAAGAAAGCTAATGATTAAAGTTCGTAGGAACCTGATGAAACATTCAGCAGTTTATATCAGTTTAGTTTCAGATTCTGCGTCAATGCTAGACGTATTCAGAAAGTTATGACAAAGCCGCTTCTTCTCCGTAACAATGGTGACTGATGCTCATGGGTACTGTAGTACTTTGAGCTATTTGCCATATCAAACTGATGAAAGAAACATGATTTCACAGAAACAGTGTTGAAACTATTAAAACTGACAGCCACATGATAAACCTTTGTTACATTATCCAGGAACACTGAGGGTGTTATTAAAAGAAAAAAAGGGGAATGCAGTGGTACAGAATAAAATGATTTTTTATTTTAAAAAAGTACATCATACTTTGTTGGTAACCTGCATTGTGACAAAATAAAATTTCCCAGAAAGCACATGCACATAAAAATACAAGTTATCAAAACCCAAAAGAAGGGAGTTAGATTAAACAAATAAATTAGATTAAATATGTTAATGTATCGTTAGGGAGTTTCTCAGTAAACGTCATAATGTCTGTTGGCAGCTCCCTAATATTACATTACAGTATGTCATTCTCTTTCAAGTTTCAGTTTCAGCTCTAGTCCTGAACCAAACTTCTACAATGTTGTCAAACTACCTTAATCGTTACTCATCCCGAAAATATACAGGCATTGTGCTTCCACTGTTTGTTTGGAGCTTCACCGCATCTCACCGACGAGCTTTTTCTGAAGCTGGATAAGTAGATCTGCTCCTCCCCAGTACAAATAATTAAATCTATGATTAAAATGCCTAATAGCTAAAGACTGGAATAATAAATAGCAGAGTGATTACGGTTTTATTTGGATGTTGTGCATTTTTATCACCACGGGGGGAGATTCCAGCATTAATAAGTGCTTAGGCATGGGCTCTGCTTGCCAGCTCAGAAGAAATATTCAGATTGCAGCAAACAGTTTTCAATCTGGAGCTTTTCACTGGGAGCAATGATTTGTATGTGTATTTCTCTGACATCATTAAAGGGTGGGGAGCCAGAAATTTGTTGAGTGAAAATGACTAAAAAGGGCTACACAATGGAGACACATTATTTCCTTTCAAGCCTGCGACCCAAGTTAGCGCTGCACTTACTGCACGTTAGCCGAGCTGGTATGCAAAACCTTTCTGTGCCCTCGGTTGCACATGTCCACCCACTCCTCCCTTGTTCCCTCACCATTGTGCCTTCCCCTCAAGGAAAGTCTGGGCACTTTAGAGACCCCCCCCCCTTTTTTCAGTGTGCTAAAACAGTGCGCTCCTGCTGTGGGCGGCATACTGGGTGCTCTCCTCCCTCACCTGACACAGCCAACCTCTTATCAACAAGCAAATGTAGAGGGTGTGAGTGTAGAGTAAAGGCAGAGGAGGAGGACGACGAGGCAGAGGAGGAGAGGGAGATAAAAACACAGAAAGAAACAGACAGGAGGGACTCTATATTTAGCACTGGAGCTGTCGCCTTCTGTTTTTCTCTCCTGAATAATCATAGTTTGACAGCATGCATCCTGCAGAGCAGAGGTTACTGGGATGCAGTGCCCCCACTCCCCCCCTCACCCACCAGCAGCATCTCTGGAGAAAAAGTAGCAAAGTATTGTAATAATTGCTGCAGGTTTGCGTGCCACAGCCACCGCACATTACTCTGTGGAAACATTTTTCTGTGCCCTGACATTCTCTAATGGAGATAATAGGGAAGAGGGTGAGTTTTGGACTACAGACTGTTGCCAACAGGTACAGTGTTGCCTGTGTGATGCACACAAAGAGAGCAAACTGCATCCAAGTGCTGTGTGTACGAATGAGCAGCAACGTGACTGAAAGACATCCACAATTTCTCAGAATTGGAATGCATGTAGGAGGACAGGGACAGTAAAAGGCTGTGACAAACTTGTTACACTAATGTACCAATGATGATTATCTGCTGGGAAAGAAGTAAACAAGCACAGCTAGAAGATGCTGTGTGTGTGAGCAGTTCAAGTTCAGTTATTTGCTTTTGTGGAAAAACTAGCAAAGCAGTGTTGCTGTTGGTTTTTGCTTGTTTCTAAACAAGTCACTCATTATTTTGTTTAGAAGACATGTTGCTCCTGCATGTCATTTATTTCCTAAAGCTTGTTACACTACTTTTCTTTCATGGCCCCATCATTGCTTGTTGTTCTCCTCTAGTATAGGAAAATGACCATCCAGGCATTGTTTGATAACATTTCTGCCATTTCTCATGACAAAATCATGAAGAGAATGTGGGTGTTACAGGTTTTAGATTACTGTAAAAGTATTGTAAAGAGTGAAATGGCATGTTATATAAATGTAAAGATGCATGCCCGACTAATTTCTTCTTCTTCTTCTTTGGGATCAGGAAAACCCTTTGAAAAAAACCCCAATAGCAGCACAAGGAAATAAACAACCAACACAAAGGTTTCTTAGTCCCCCTGTGGATCTTTACAAAAAACATGGCAACGAAAAATCCTCATTTAAAACTAATAGGCTGTAAAATCAATCCAAAAACTTCACTCTGGAGCAACAATCTGTCTCTGTTCCCTCCATATCTGGCCATGTTGACCACTTCTTTGCCTGAACATAAATGTTCATTAGACAACATTAGAACCTCACACTGTAGATGATTATTATTATCATTGTTTATTACCAATTTAATTATTTATCACTAAATTAATGACTACATTGTGACAATTTGCCAAGTAGGTTTCACTGTGCAATGCACGTCTCATTATGTTTAACATCTCTGATGATGCATGTAATGTAATGCACGATAATGTGGTCTGATGATATGGCTAATTAATGACATTACTTTTGTAGCTGAAGCACAGGAGGGTTTCTGGGTTATGAGAACAACGTGCTTGCCATCTCCCTGGTGATTAGCCAATCACAGTAGCTGGTTACACACAGCCTGTTCACCTTTGTTTGAAGGAGACGGATCAAGACAATTGAAGCAGCAAGAAGATGCGTGTCTAAATGACTTATGGTGACTTTGTATGTCTTTTTTTTTTTTTTTTTTATGTCCGTGGGATTGTTGCAGGCAAGCACCATGTCTGTCAGGTTTGTCTGGACTTCACTGGCCAGACTGAAGATCCTTCCAGGGTAGCCAGGGGTCATGTGCTAGCAGACAGGTTAGCTGTGGATAAGCTTTCAGCAGCTCATTGATTGCTGAGACCTGATTGCAGCAAGGCTTGGCTGAGGCACTTTGCTCCGTCTCTAGTGTCACAAATCTCTCAGCCTGTTCACTTCTTTATATTATATAGATATCCACCTACATACTGTAGAGGAACGCCACACTGATATGACTTGAGGAAGACAAATGCTCTTCTCATGTACTATATATACACACCTAAATCTGCCTATAGAACATAATCTGTGGAAGATGAGGTCTATTGTTTCAGAGTCAAAAATAGAACAACCAGTAAAGTTCAAACTCAGTAGCAGCTCCTAATTATTCAAAGAATAAAGAGGTGGAGGACATCTCGCCGTTTTCTGATCTTAACCCTGAAAACTGCCGGGAGAGATGAACCGATAGTGAAGCCTTTGTTCAGGCGTGACAATCATCGACCCATTACGTGGGACAAAAAGACTGTCGGGGAAAGTGAAAAGGCTGGGGTAACCTTAAGATTGTCCCTGAGAATTAGTCCAATTACAGGACTGCCTGGCTTTGTCTGGCTTTCTTCCCAGAGCTAACCTTGTAACCAGGTGTTCCACCGAGGACTAAAGAGGCCGAAGAAAAACAAAGTTAAACACTTTCGAATGGGCCCGAGGATTAGCGTAACAAGCTATTACTTGTTAATATGGTGCCATTCTCCCACAGTTTGAGGGCAGTTAACCTCGGGTGTGTGACTGGCTTCTGTTTGAAGGGTCACAACCTCTCAGAGCCTCGCGCACTAAAATAGCACGTGATTACAGACCTTGTTTAAAAGTAAATATAGGAGTTCTCAGCAGCTGATCTATGCCAGCCTCGTTCAGTCTTTTATGAGAGAGAATACACCTACGTAACTGTGACCTTTTGAAATATGTTCAGTACATCTAATAACTGACACTCTAATTTGAAAAGGTTATTTTCATAACCTCAACTACATTGCATTAATGTGCGACTCACAAAAAGTTATAGTGCAGAATATATAACATGCCGTGAGTGTGTTAAATTATTTTTTTTGGACAACACACAATGTTTAGTTTGAGAGATGCATTGCAGCCTGGTGTTTTGTAAGTGTGTGTGTGTGTGTTATTTGCACTCTTTTGAAGTCCAGGTTGATGATCTATCCCTACGAGCTTTGAATGGACATTCCTTTGGTCTTAGCCTCTGTTTGCTCTCTTGGTCCTTATCACAGTTAATAACTCAGCCTGCGCTAACACATTCAGTAGCTACTTTAGGAACCTCAAAAGACAAAATTATCAGCTTAGGTTGCTTATGGGTGTTTACACTGTGAACCTTAGTTTTAAGAGATCTGGTAGTGAAAATGTACTTACTGGATTATTCTTTTCTTATTATTATTTCAGGATCCTGCAGACACGGAGATTAAATGATGAACAAGAATGAACATAATACAAGTGCATAAAATCCACTAGTATACTCCATTTCATTTAGTGAATAAAGCAAAATGATTAAACAATTCATATTAATAAAAATATGTACAAAAGAATGACAAGCCAAATACCAAAGTGCAGGATTTTCTTACACTGTGCGCCAGAAATTAAACTTCAGCTGTTTGTCAGTGTGATGTTACGTGTGATATGATTTGGTCAGGCTTTAATGTATGAAAGTCCTTTAGCTTTTAGTTATGCAGAGTTTCAGGAAAACTTGCATATAATATCAATACCTCAGTACAAAATAAAGCTGAAAACGTCACTGCTGAAAAGTAGAGTTTAATAAATGGCAGTGTATGCAGAATGGAATTTGAAAGTGTTTATAGCAGATGGCCCCACTGAAATGCAGTACTAATACTGTATATGTCATACAAGATATTATAATCTTTCTTTAGAGAAACATGTGAGTGTGTCTATGTATATAACCCGTTGTCTGTTGCTTCAATAGAGGGCAAATATTTGAAAAGCAAAGACAAAGTGTTGGTTCTCTTGTGTCAGAGTCTTGGATTTTAGCCAAAAGCAACAAAATCTTCTCTACCAGCTTTATCAAATGCAAATAATCACTGGGAAGTGATATTGTGTAACCTTTATGGATAAACATGTGAGGCTGGGTCGCAGACACAGTAAACGCAGTAAAAAAACAAAACAGATTCTGTTAGCTGCTACAGTTGGCAGCCTACATTTGCAGCTTGTCTCTTTGTTTTGTTTTATCATCACAATTGAAATGCTTATTAAAAATTAGCTGGGTTACGTTATCAGAAGGCACTTATTACAACAAATCTGTATACCAGCACTAGACAGATATCATGAAACCTAAAGGCAATTATTTGGTTAAGTACACTGGCACATCAGAAATTAATAAAAGCACATTACAGAGCTAATCCCAGCAGTACGGTGCAAAACCAATACAATTAGGGTGCATTTCTAGTCTCCAGCTATCTGAGGTTGCTCTGTGAGGCATAAAGTAACCTCCAAAACTAATTAAAAACAAAAAAGGAACTCAATTAAAAGAAGCAGAAAATAGATGAACTCTTTTCTGCCAAGTAAATGTGAGACCAGCGGAGTGTGAAATCCAACTCGATTAGAGACGGAGAGAAAGAGATGGGATTCGAGAAAAAACAAACAGGTAAGCAGAATATCTGAGCAATGGGGAGAAACTGAGAAAGGGCAAAGCCTCATTGACAAATCCCTTCAGTTTAAAGAGTTCATCAGCTTTGCAAAAGACCATCATGAAGTCACAACAAATAAAAGCAAATAAGTTATTTCTGTTAGTTCAGGACTGACTACATATGGGGTGATAAATACACACTAGGAACACTTGACAGATGATAGATGTCATAAGAAACGTTATTTTCCACAACTGTAATCATTTATCATGCGATTTCAGTGCCATGATTTGCAGAGAAACCTCCCATTCAGTGTTCCCATTCAAACTCGACACAGAGCTGAGATCTGAAGTGTGGTAGGACAGGGACCTGAACTCATCTGATGCTTATTAAAGTCTTCTTCAGAGGCAAGTACTATAACACCTCGAGAGCTTTACATGGACACGATGGCTACGCTGGCGCTGGAATGACAAAGCACTGGAGACTGCACCGCTGAGACCTTATTTTAACAGGACAGTTCAACACACACACACACACACACAGGGTCTCATGTGGCACTGGCAAACATTCATAACATGCTGGATGTGCGCCCTGAGTGTGTGCTCAGCCAAGTGTTAAATCTGACTTGATTTCAGAAGGGAGCCGAGGTCACACAAAGGCCTGTTTGGGGAACTAATAGCAGCCAGGCGATTAAATGAAGACATATTCTCTGGCCCTGAATAGTCAGGACAATCAGCAGCACATCTCCTTGTCCCTCTCATCACGCCTCTCTCACACCGACACACAATCAAACTCTCTGTTAAGCGGTGAAGGAATAAATGCCAGGCCTGCCAAGCCCTGAATTCAACTAGTGCCAATAGTTTACCCATTCCAGTTATTTAACAAGATCAAGAGATAAAAGAGAAGTCACTATTACACCACACATCTACATGTCTGTAGAGAAACACAGAACTAAACAAACTGGGTCACAGACACAGCAGTATTGTGAGTGCCTTACCTTTGAAGGACAGGAAGATCCTGGGAGCAGAGAGGGGCTCGTTGGAGGTGGGCAGCCCCCCGAAAGATAGGGCCAGCAGGGCCAGCAGCCAGCACAGTTTGTCCCACAACATTGTGCCTCTGTTTGTTAACAGAGGAGAAGGAGAGTCCAGGAGCTGAGGGACAGAGAGGGATGAGCGTCAGACAGCAAGCCTTGCACGTCCACCTCACAAACCAACTGCAGCAACCATTTCTCGGTCACTGAGCTGCAATAATAAACCAGTTTGCTTTCTTACAGTCAGTGTAGTCACAGTGTAGTCTTTGTATAGCTGTTTGATACTGAAGTCATACACTGACAAGACAGAAAATCAAGCAGGGACTGAGACACAGAGCTAAAAACTGGATCTGTTTTTATAGTCTTTCATATCTGCTGTGCATAGTCTGTTGGTTGGGGAATCAAAATGCTTAACATCTTGACCAGGTAATTTTATCAGGGTGTGCAATATAGACTAAGTAACTTAACCTGAACCATAAAACCTGAGGCTTGTAGAAGTCTGGAAAGAAACTCTGCTGGTTCAGAATTGAATTATCATTGCTACTGGATTTTTCTGATGAATCTCTAATTGTAATGTGTCTTTCCTAACCGCCCAGTTATTCCTGCCTGTGTCTGCTTCTGTGTGCTGTAAGGGCAACAATCTGAATGGATTGAGTCTCCTTTCTGCCAGAAGGAGCCACCGCTGCTGCCCGCACCTCCACGCTCACTGCAGATCCTCACTTTTCGTATACTGACACAAAACGTGTCTGTGAAAGCTGGTCAAGAAATATTATTGCTATCATACAGCAAGAGCTGAATTCCACCAGTAGTACACGGAGTTAAGCCTGGCGCGCGCACTGGCAGTGCTCACAGATTAAATCACAAAGCGCATCAACATGCTTTTACCCGCCACAAAGGGAGGTGAAGTTAATAATATCCCCATAAAAGGATCTGAAGACTCTCCAAGCTATCAGCGTGTGGACGAGGTGGCACAACTTTGCGAAAATGCCAGCACAAAACAAAAAAATAAAAACTTGTAGGCTAGAAAGAAACGACTGTGCCACGTTTGGAGACAATAAACCAAATTTAGCGAGGGTGTTTTGCTGTAATTGTCCATGCATGGCACTGATCTACTCGTAAACGTGGATCTGAGTCTGAGGTCAAACTGTCAGTCAGGGTTTAAGATCAAGTTCCATACTGAGCCCCTGAAGGCAGAACTCCAAAGCAGATCCGTTAACCAAAATAAAGCGTGACATGGGCTTTGAGTTATGAGGACGTGAACGCGAACCACGTGCCATTTATAAAGGTACCTGGGATTTTAAAATGTGAAAAGTTTTGTTACATAGCCTTCGTTTAATCGCTGGGAACAGCAGATTTGTGAAGATACAGCATCACATACAGCAAAAACTTTCAGTGCCTCAGAGCTCACGTTGTCCACCAAACACACACACACACACACACACACACAATGTTCTTGCAGTATTTGCACGCGCCAGAGAGCACACACCAAAAATATAAATACAGGCGAACTTAAGTTTGTTGCTTAGAATAAACTATTCCACATATCCAGGACAAAATTATTTGACAGAACTTTTAATATAAATTGTATATATTAGAGGCTTCTATCTTGCACATGCAGCGCAGGCATCATGTCCTTTGGCTCGACTCCACCAAATGTGGCTTCCTACTGATTTATGGGCACATCTGTCTCAATACAAATAATTAATTTGACTTGTCAAAACACCACTTGCATTGTGACCTACCTTCTAGTTACGTCCAGTGAATATTGTGATAAAGCTGGTCAACATTTAAAACCATCCACCCAGATCCTTTGAGCTCCTCTGTCCGCATGCAGGAGTATTCAGTGTATCCGCCGCAGATCCTGCACGATTATCCCAGAGCCAAACAAAGCTTGGATTAAAATTAACTTGACGCGGCCGCCTTAACTTGAAGTGATCTCTAAATCGCATCAAAATCTGTATTTTCCACTGAAGGAGGTTAGAAACAAAGAGTTGTTCCTGGAGAGATGAGTGGCGGAGCGGAGCTTCAGCCGTGCGCAGCAGCGCTCAAGTGTGTAGTGCGGGGAAGCGGCTTCTGCAGGTGGATAGACTGAGGTCTCCCGGCAGTGGACACACCCATGGGGGAGGGAACCTACCTTAGCATCCCTGCGCTGCGTCCCGCCCCAAAATTTAGCACAAAACAACTGTTTTGCATCTTCTTGCACTCCAGAGGGGCTAGTGGGCTACAGAGGTAAACTCACTTAAAATGACGAAGAACACGCTGTAAGTGGGGTAAAGGGCAGCTGGAGGAGTTGAGGAGATGTCGTGTTCCCTTCAACATTGGAGTTGTCCAAAATGTTCTGCTACAATCAAAACATGTAAATATGTTTTCCCCTTAAAAAAAAAGGGAAATATTTAGTTTTTAAATCTCCTTTTAATTACTTTAAAAGCGTTTGGCAACAGCTATTTGCACATGCGTCCTCACTGTCTTAGTATTTCCTACTACCAGGTAGCCTAATTATCATCTCCCATATCTTCAGCCTTGGAATATGGGTTTTTATTTTTTCCTATATTTTTTCTTAAGTGTGTGAACACAGTTGCATTTGGGCTACTTCTGCGTTTATGCTATGCCAGTGTGGTTTGTTCCCCTGAAGTTGATTCATGAAACCTAAAGCCTGTAGTAGGTGAGAATTATGCAACATGTTTTCATTTCCATTAGCATTTATCTTTGTCACCAAAAAGTAGACGTATTAAGACAGATAAAGATAAAACAAGCAAAGGCATGCAGACATGTTTAATTTTTTTGTGGCGCTTTCAAACAGTGAAATGTTTCCAATTCAAATATCCCCATAATGACTTTATTGCAGAATAAACACTGCAAAATACACATACTCACCGCAGTACAGGACACATGGGAACTTGTGTTAATGGGATGTAGGCTTCATTTAGTCTGAGAGAGGCAATATTCACAACCATGCAACCTGTGTCCAAACTGCATGCAACAATAAGGTCTTAAACGCTGAACTCAGATGTTTCTGTTGTATGACCAATGTTTGTTTTTTTTTTTTGTTGTTTTTTTTTTAGAGGGAGAGCTTTTCTTTTGAATGACCAGAGGAAGCTATTTTTACATGGCTGCTTGAGTATCAAAATAGGACTGAGGTCATTTCACTACTTGATTAGCCTGCAACTGCCAGCTACTGATTTTTATTAGCTGACTGGAGCCAACATCGAGTTGTGCTAAGAAGCTCTCAGATGCCAGGTCTGAGCCAAACAATTGTTCAGTATCTGCTGGTGTTGGCAGTCTCACAGTATGGAACAGTGTTTGCTTTTTGAATAAAGTATGAATCACTTAATATGTTTTGACTCTGGTGGAGAAGAAAGAAAACCAAGCCGCCAATGATTTAAGATGAGAAGAAACAATTTTTATTTGATGCCAACAGCTGCTGCACAACTCCTCGCCACAACAGGAATGTGGCCGCACATTCACATAAGAAACATTTGAAAAGTGGCCAGATGCAGATGAGGTAGATTTCCTTCGACACCTCGACGATCTGACAGAGGTTCACTGGCTCTCGCCTCAGATAAGCATCAGATATTCATGGGCAAATGGAGCCTTAAATCTTTTAATCTCACTCGATCCCCCCCCGATCACACTGGCTTATTTTGCTTCTCATCCAGTCAACACACAATGCAGCTGACACCCAGTGTGCATGCTTATTATTCCATAAATGATAAATACAGTAGCTTCGGTTTCATGCAGTCTTAGGGACAATACTATTGCAGAAATGTATAAAATCAGAGAGGAATTTGGAGCACACAAAGACTTTATTTCATTGACTCATGGCTGTAGAGCTGATTTACTGTTTCCTTTGTGTTTTTTAGTTCACAGGAAAGATAATGTTACAGTGACAAACCATAAAACCTGCACCACAGCAAAACTGACTGGGTGGTAATTTCACTGAAACTTACATGTCTACTCCATTCAAAATGACCAAATGATGATAGTGATGTATGACTTTCAGTATTTTCATGTTTATTTTGTCATTTATTTTGTCAAATATACATGTACTTTCCATCTTTTTCTAACCTTCATGTTGAGGGGAATAAATTGGATTTGTAACAAAAAGGCATGTTAATTTATGCTAAATGGGAACAAAAAGATACTGGATCTCTGGGTGTGACTTTGAGTTGTCTGTCCTTTGAAAGATGTCTTGGAAAGACAATCACTGCATTAGTCTATGCAAAAGAGGCTTCGCAGTGTGACTCCAGGCTTTGATGCTCATAGCAGAGAAAGGAAGAGAGCTCAGCATCAGCATTTGCCATTAAAAGTGTTAAATTTCCCTTGATACCAGCAAAGAGCTCTGGGAAACAATTACCCCCACACTTACGAGCTCACGCACACAACGCAGGAGATATTGACGTTACAGTCCGTCTGAATCTTGGGACGGTCTTGAAAAATCATCAGATGCATATTTTTTTTTCTCACACACAAACACAAAGTGGCACACAGCTCAACATATGCAGGTGGGCGTTCATGTTTGAAGGGTGGTCTGAGCACCAGACTGTACAGAGCCAAGAAAACAACAACTTTCATAAATATCTGGAACACAACTCCCAATCCCTCAGGACTCACCAAGAATTAATCAGTCTAACAATAAAATCTCTTTCCCCAAACTTCACATATCAGCAGTTCAAACAGCCTCCAATCAAAATGTATGTGGACCAGCCAAGTTTAATTGTGTCATTACTAATACTTCTTTTTGTTTCCTATGGCTCCATCTTTTCCTTTTTTCTCTCTTTCCTCTTTCTTTTAGTCTCCCCTCCTCTGTCTTGTAGCCAACAGCTGCATGTTGTTTCCTATATTTCTTTTTAATCAACAATATTATTCCCATCTTCAGGCCTCTGGTGGCCTCACCATCTGTCACTTGCGTGAGACAAGAGGAAAGCAATTATTGAATCCTGGCTTTGAGGATCGCCCGCCTTCATAAAAGTCCCTCATGCTATCCAGTTTTTCCCTCTAGCATTGCTTTCTCTCTTGCAGCTATCTGAGAACTAAAATGTGAAAGATAATGTTGAAACCAAAGATCACCATCGGGTGCCAGACCACAGAGGCAACACATTTAAAAGTGACGTTAAGGCGTTTTGTTCTGCAGAGGAGATGCCAGGTTTATAAATCTTGAGTTTGAATACTGCTGGTGGGAGACTTTATTCTTCTTTCTCTTGAGAAGTTTTGTGCTTGTTACAGATATTACACCACTTCGCTTCAAATGCTTCACTTTTATCAGCCATACTAAACCTGCCAGTTTTAACAATGTGAGTTTGACTGCAAGTTGAATATCTATTTAAAAATGTTGTCAGATTTCCTGGAGGACATGAAGGCAACGCTGCATAGATTATTGTTATCATTCTTACAGAGTTCTCTGAGGATTGTTCATTAAAACCATTTTACATTTATTTATCCACTGCGACTCGATTCACAACGACATTAACATTTACTTCGAAGACGCTGGAGGTTTTCATGGAAACAGGTGCCAGTGGGGAATACAAATCCAGGCAGTATAATATCAGAGGTCATTCTCTTATGAGTTTCATTACATTCAATGAATCTTTCCTCCAACCTTTTGCCATCAGTGACTCCACCAGCCATGGAAAGTAATTATTAACAGGCTGTGACAACCTTAACCTCTGTCTGCTGGCTCCACCACATGATGGGAAGGCAATTAACAGCTGTTCATTACGGCTGAGGTGAAGAAACAAGTGCACCCGCACATTGCTGCGCACATGTGTATGTATGCACACATCTAAATGACACAGACAGATGTGGGTGCACACACATCCTTACACAATTGACCACGCACAGTACACTAGCAACACACACACACACAGCTGAGGATGCCGTGGCACAGAGAATGGCCCTCAGCGCTCTCTGAGGGACACATCGTTTGTGTTGAATTTAATGAGGGAACATGTACTCATCCCTCCACCTCACCGGGAGAGCTGTTACCTTTTGGTGTGATAAGATATTAAAAATTCACACTGTTTCTGCAGCGCTTTGACTAGTACAGCAGCACGCTCATTAGCATTTAAATGGGAAAAAGATAACGCTGCACTTCGCAGAGTCATACCTCCATCACAAAGCTGGCAGACAGAGAAGAAAACTTGAATCAGGCCCTGAAAACTTTGGCTGTTTTTAGACCCCTCAGAGTGGAAATAGTTACATCTCATTTTGTTTTATTTAGTTTTTATACCTCATATATGCTATAACCATCAGTGTATCTAACTTTAAACAAACATTTTAGACAAAAAAATTTATTGTTTTAAAGGGAAGTCTAAATCAACACCGCTGGAGACACTTTCAAATCCCACCTCGTATTTTATTGTTATCAAAAGTGATTTATTAGGAATTAGAGGAGATTTTCCTTTATGTATGTAGCAAAACAGTAAAAAAAAAAAAAGTTAATTGAATGTAAAATCTCAAATAAAAATGCTGACTCTGAGGCCAGTCTCTTGTTGTTGGAGCAGTTCCAGTTATTCTGTCTTTTTACTGTAATATTAGAGCCACAATTGTATGTTTTCTCTCACAGTAATAAATACAGCAATATTTGTCTATTATTCCTCAGTACATTCAAATCTGCAGGAGAGACATTCACCCCGTGTTTGGAGATTCCCATTCAGACCACATGCTGCTAGTTAGTGAGCGAACCCGGACTAGAAAAATACTTTGGATTTTTGTTGGCCTGGCGTGATGCTAGCAATGTTGACTTTAACAATTAAATAGTCAAGACACTGTAAAGCTAAAACAATAGCCTCTCTGTAATGCCAATAAATGCAGTGGACAATGCTATTGCTTGCTAGTGAATCTGTAATTATCCAAACGTTTATGCTGTGATGTACATTCTGTTTAGCGTGGACTTTTCTTCCTTTGATTACTCACACATGACATGCCTTTTGAGCTGCACTCTTAAGATTAATGGCACCCTTTTCTCCGCGCATATTTTTCTCATCCAGATCTCACTGTGTTTGGCTGATTGTCATTTTTCTGCTCGTATTTGTTCCTCAGCCTTTTGTCACAGAAGCTGACTATGACTCAGCTGGAGCTTTGCGGAGCTAAAAATGGGACAGCTGCCTTTTTTAAATGACACAACTTTGTCTCATTGTATCTGGCTCACATGTCTCCTGCCTGGGAACAGAGGGAGGAGGGCAGCTGTGGTGGGATGATTTGGTATGAATTAAAGCTGTTTCCTAACAGGCTCCACAGGGTCTGATCCTGTCCCCTGCTTGTCTGGTGGATTCTCTCTCCACCAGTTTCAACCAGAAGAGAGCATGTATTACATTACATCAGCTCTTTTCCCTCCTTGTCTTTTTCTTCTTCACAGTAAAATGTACTTCAAACAATAACAGTGGTTTTATATTTAGCATGACTTTGTGGTTGAAGGTGCCCCGGCCATGCTACCTGTGGTTGGTTTGTGTAATAGTTTTCCCATGCAGTGTTGTTGGCGTGGGCCTCCTGAGGGTCCGGTCTGTCAGTGTCATTCTTCATCGCCATCCAGCCGCAGGTCTCTGGCCGGAGGGAGAGACTGAAGACAGCAAGGAAATGACTATGCCTTTTGTTCTACACTGCACTCAAAAGTGGTCAGCTTTTGGAGTTGAACTCAATCTAATGTAGTCTGTGGTCTGATAGGGGAATGCATGGGACTTTTTTGCCATAGTCTAGTTCTTTAATTATTTAAAGACAGTGAAAACCTACTCAATATGTACAATTGTTTCTTATTCTTATTTTCCTGCATTATGTTTGTTTACAGCTACTGAAAGACTAAGAAAAGAACTGTTGGCTTACAAGAAAGCACTTTGCTGTTGTAACAATATACAAACATCCTACTCCTGTCCCTTCTTCTTCTTCTCTTTCTTTTCTTTCTCTTTCCGCTATTTGTATGGAAAGAAAAGAATGTTAAACATAACTAAGGATGACAACAATTAAAAAGGTTTGTGCGACAGTGCAGATTTAGCTGGTGTAATCTCCTTTACTAGGTCACTCCTTATTAGCCGTGCTAGCGGCATGGCTCTAGGGATGGCAATGTCGGCCTGTCGATCCACCACTTGTGTCCAGACTGAAATATCTCATCAACTGTTGGATGGATTGGCATGACATTTTGTACAGATAATCATGGTTTCCAGGGGATGAACCACAATGACTTTGGTGATCCCCCGACTTTTCCTCTAGCCTTCACATTTGTGGTTTTGAGTAAGATGTCTCAACAACAATTGTAGGGATTGCCGTGGAATTTGGTCCACACATTCATGTCCCACTCAGGATGAATTACAATAACTTTGGTGATATGACTCTTCATCTTGTGTCATTGTCAGGTCAAAATTTCATTTTTTTCCTATATTTTGTGTTGATTGCTAATCAGCAAACATTAGCAGCACACTAAACTAAGATGACCTTGGTCAACATTATAGCTGCACCAGCGTGTTGGCATCGTCACTGTGAGCATGCTGATGTTAGCTCAAAGCACTAAAGTACAGTGTCACATAGCTGGTAGCACGGCTGTAGAATCTTGATCTTGTTTTCAGTCTACAACCGACAAGGACAGGATTGTGTGTGCTCATGTGGGGTTGAAAGTTTTGAGTATGCAGTGTTTAAATATATATTTACGATGCCTGCCTTTAATTTGCCCTCCTTTTGCAGCGACTCTAGCTGGACTATGCCGAGTCTCTTGTCCTTCACCCCCCCCCCACACACATCTCATCCTCCTGTCATCACTCGCTCTGATGAGGCCGTGAAACAGGTGGTTTGAGAATTCAAAATGACATAGGAGAGATAGAAACCAAACAGTTGTGTGAGTGAGAGAGAAGCAGAGGAAGATTTTGCGTGTATGCCTGGGCTCATGAAAGGGAGAGGAAGAAAGGAAGGGGCCACCCAAAAACAACAATAACAAACAAAATACCAAATTTGGTAACTTGGTGTTTTTGCTGATCACTTCTGCAGAACCCACCTCCACATTTCTTTTAGTTCTGTCTCAGAGTTGTTTCAGATTTCCCCTCTCTGCACAGACTGTCAGCCTGTTGCCAGAACACACCTAAATTAAATTAAAGTTAATGAAATCCATCTTGATTCAAACCCTGGACTCTAAAGGATCACAGATGAAGAGAGACAGATTGGACGATTTATACAAGACAAAAGCATTCATGACTGTGGCATTGTATAGTTTAGTTGAAACAGATATAGTGACTTGCATTGATAAGAGGAAATACTTTCTATGTAACATGAAAACTCTGTCTAACAATGGCCTAAAAGTTTTCTCAGCTCTGCAGAAAGAGAGCAAGTCTGCCTCAACATCTGTTCCCAGATTTTCCACCAGCAGTTGTGTTGTAAAAGATCTTGTAGTAAGTTGTCTGGAGACAGTATGGCACATCAAGCACATATTCTAAACTACGTCTTTCTCAGTGGCTTAGTTGGCAATTTAATTAACTGTGAAAATGTTGTTGGAGGGATGTCACAACTGTCGGTGGCTCCCCAGTCAATCCCAGAAGAAAGTCCCACAGTCTTATCACCGTCTGCTTTCCCATCAGCACTCCCTCCTCCCAACACTCGAGTTACCAATCGGTCTCACACATTTCACAAAAATTCTGTTGGCAGGACTTTTGTATTGTTAGTCAGTCATGTTTTTTTTTCATCTAGCTGTGGTTCATTTAGTTTTGGCAGCAAAACAGAAAAAAACAAATGTTGTCAAAGCACTAAAATGTGCCATACATTGTTGATACAATGGTCAGTTGTGTCAATTTGTTCTAATATACAGTGAAACTGAAGTGAAAAATGATTTTAAAATATCATACCAGTTGCTTTACTGACATTACACCCTGATATTACCACATGTTGACAGTTTTATGGTTAATCACTGGGGACAGTGTCCAACCTCAAACTGCCAAAATGGCACATCTGGCTCCCTCAGTCGAACCAGTTGTGCCAGCAGTTGCCAGCCAGCGTAAGGTAACCTCATCTTGTTCTCTGTGTGAAGCTGACAGAGAGATAATTTGCCTCTGTATTTTCAGATCTGCTGCTGTTGTCCTCCGTAATGAAGTGGACTGAGACTGTGTTTGTGTGCAGTTTGTGCTCTTTTGTCATTTGTGAACTGGAGGTTCCTTCACTTTGTTGTTTGTAACTCACACAGAGCAGACCACATGGGTACCAGCTTTCAGGTTGGGTAATAATTACAGAATAAATTGGGCAATACTGGAGGAGCCAGAATTCCTGATCCCATGTGTCTCTCCTCTGTTAGCTTGTATAGATTTTCTTTTTAAAGATATGTGGCAGAGGTTGCACAACCTCCCAGCAAGATGTGTTCCTGATACAAACCAACAGGCCAAGTCAGTTCAGCCACAGCTTAGATGCTCCAACAGTCTTCTTCTGGGCGTATGATGGATGTTGGCCTGTGCACATAAATTCCACATTAGCACATGCACTCTAAAATGAGGTTGACAGATTCAACTGTTGAATAAATACTCTCGCCTCCGCAAACGTGGGGCACGTTTTTTTGCTGTTACACAATGTAAACTGTTCAGCAGCTCTAGTCTATGTGTGAGTTTTGTACTGGCTGTAAGGACATGAACATGCGCTGTTATACAAAGTTGACAAGCTAATTTTGAGTAAAATGAGCTGTTACTGAAAACAATATTGTACTCGAAGGCTGGTGGCTGACAGAAGCAGTTGACAGGCTGGTGCTGAGTTTGACATGTTCATTCAGTTTTTGTTGGAGGTCTCAACATCACTTCCTTTTCTGAGACATTTTAACGAACATACCGGGCAGCTTACCCTCAAAACTATACTCATACACACATAGACACGCAGTCACACTCGCTCTGTACGTAAAGTAGCAACACATGTAGTCAGCATTCTGATTGGAACAGAGGAGGCGATTAGACAGACAGCCCAGGGAGAGGTGGCGCCTGTCATGTGGAATGGATCTCATTAAAAGTATGCCCCGGGTCACACTTTGATGGACAGGGAGACGTCAGTCATCTGCCAACTAGATTAGCAGAGACCGAAGCCCCCCGTCCTTCCTCTCTGCCCCTTGAGAGCCCGCAGCATACCAAGTGGGTCCAGGCAGACTCTTGTGTGTGCCCCGCAGACTCCGTCAAACCTCTCACCTCCGGCAGAAACAAACGAACACGTCCACCTCAAATCCGAAGGAAAATAAACCCCCACCTGCTGCGTCAAAAGGCAGGTGGTAGCAGACCTTTTCTTTTCCACCTTTTCCCCGGTGTATGAAGTTGTTTTTCAGTCTCAAAGGCCAACTTCTCTCTGCTGTGTACTATAACACTATATTTGTATGAAAAAGAGCCTTCACAATAACCAAAGAGTTGAACGTGCTTTTGTCAAAACCTGATATCATAATTCACTTACTGACCTGCTGAAATCTAAAGCTTTCCTTCCCACAGGTTTACTAAATTAAGGTAACTAGCAACATCTTTGTGTATAGTCAATCTGTGCATATTTTCATACTCTCTATCACTGAGATACAGTATAACTTATTCAACTCCATTTGATACATTTTGGTGAGGCCTTCTCTGTGAATCATCCACTGCAAACAGGAAGTGATGCATTTCACATGTCTGGCACCAGCAGCAGTGGTTTATTTAGAACAAATAGAACAGGAACTCGGTAAGCATGACCAGAAAAACATGGCTGAGCAAATAAAGAAAAAAAATCAATTCCAACTGCAACCAATATTTTTCTTGTATTTGAAAGAAAATACAATACAAACACACACTATAGCAGTGGGCACACTTAGCAAAGATGTTTTAAAAAGAGAGAAATGAAAGTGAGGATCTGCACTCAAAGGAATGGTTTGATCTTTTGGGAAATATGCTTATTCTATTTCTTGAGAAAATTGATGCCACTCTCCGTTCAAAACGTCCATGTTCTGTTCCAGAAGTAAGAAAACCTCATTTAAAATCCCACTGACATTTGAAGCTATGCTAACAACTAAAAATATGGCCTTGGAACAGAGCCTTTCGTGTGGCTCACTTCATATGTTATGTTATGGATATGTCATAGTTTGAGATTGCACTGAGTTACAGAGGCTAGCCCGGATGTGACGTCTTGACTTCGGCTCTCTGTATGTAGTGGGAGCCACTAACCGGTTAGCTTAGCTTAGCATACAGACTGGAAACGGGGGAAGCAGTCTCACTAATTGTAACTAACACTTTTAATGATCAAAACAACAATTTGGGTTTTTTTAAGCAAACTGGCTGCTGGTTTTAGCTTCGTGTCTGAGAGTGAATAAGCGCATTTCCCAAAAATGTTAAACTATTTCTTTAAAGAGGTCTGGAATTCTTCACCGGTACCATCAGTACATGCAAATTCATACTGTAGCAATGTCACTGTGAATATGCAAATTACTGCTGGGAAGTTAATTAAAACGTCCCAACACAGACATGCTTCCTTCATAACCTGGCAAGTGTGGTAAGCTATGACTGTCTTTTTTGCTTTTTTGGAAAATGAATGGATTTCAGGCAAACACTGATTGATTGCAACATACTATAAGATATAAATACATTTGATTTGAATACTATTAACATGCAGTATACTTCTACTGCCCTTCTTCTTGTTCAGTCTCTTCCTCTTTTCGGTGTTGTTGTCTTTCAGGAAAAAGAACATGCGCTGTAATCATACAGTGACCTACTGTTTATCCCGACATTCCCAAGAGTTCATGTCTCCAGCAATAGACCTGTGGCATGATGCCCAGGACAGGGGCCATGGATGGCTCACTTTGACAAGCATGCTAGTCAAGGCTGTGCTAGCTTCACTCAAAGCAGATCAGGATTCCCAACAATCTCTGACACGCTGGCTGACGTAATACAAAGTCCATTTGAATTACATCTAAATCTGGGGCTGGTAAAATTGAGAAATAGTTTTGGCAAAAGATGGAAATAATTCGGGCTATTTACAGAGCTGAGGATGGGTGCTACGAAATGCGTCAGTGTTTAATAACCCTCATCAGCATTTTGATTTGTGACAACCCATGCAGATATATGAAGTATCCCACATTTAATCCATGCTGGAGTCTGACCAGCATGCAGTGTGTCATGCTTCATGCATCCGTGGGGGATAAAGGCCAAAGGTAGTCAAGACTGATATGAAGTGATGTCGTCTCCATCCTCTGTGCCCAGCAGCTTCTGTAGAGGGCTCCGCTCTTGAGCATGAACTAGTGCTGGCAAAAACCAACAAACAAATCTTCTCTACTGAAACTTTTTGGAGTTCTCTATGTACCGGGTCTGCACTGGTGCACACTACTTCCATGAAGTAGTCCCGTCTACGCAGCTTTTATTTATTACCAATCTAACGGCCGGCGATCAAAAGGGAAGTATTACAACTCTAAACAGTGTTACAGTCTCACTCGAGTACTGTTCCACTTGCTTTAGACTGACTGACACATGCTTTCCCCTCTGGGCTTTCCGTAGATGTATGTGTTTGTGGCTGAGCTCGTTCAGCGCTACAAACTCGTACAGTCAACTCGATCTGACTTCCTGCTGATGTTACTAGCTCTCGTTGCCCTTTTCCAGTACATGCCAAACTGCTGCCAGTATGCCGAAGACGAATATCGAAGACACTGCTTGGGGGCTCGCCAGATTGAATTCATGTACCAGGGCCATACAGTAAACTCAGAGCTTGTTAGCATGAGGATGCTGTTCCTGGCTGCCAGCGGAGTTTGACGAGACGTGCTGCTGCAGTTTGGATGATAATTAGACTTCTTTTAGTGCCTGTTAGTGTTAATAATTGTCTCCAGGTCTTTTCTTATTTCTGCTAGTCATGATACAGCATACATACGAGTTGAAACATTTGAATCCGGGTATACTGAGGCAACACAACACTTGAACTTATCAGCACTAGCATGAACATGTCAATGGATTTATGACTGTCCAAATTAACTAGAGGCTGGTTATTGTTTTTATGAGAATCAGCAGATATGTTATTTTTTGCATGCATTAAGGGGTCACTGGGGGAAAATAAAGGCCTTGAAGTCTTTGTCACATTGACTGAGGGGTCAGAGGGGCTCAGCAGTAGATGTGGTATTAGCCTTTTTTTCCTGAAGGATTGTGACTTTTAGACATCTTTGCAATATGAGCTACCCCAGACTGCCACGCTGGGACTTCCCTCCTGGACCTGGGTCACTGGGCTCTGACATGACCCCTCACCTCTCCAGTACTTACTTGCCTAACCAATGTTATGTAAACTGATATGTATGGGAAATGTTAAGTGGCATGCATGCTTTGTTGTTTTCCTTTGAAAGGTCTTGAAGACTGGGTGAAGCATGTTAATTTGTGTAAAACATGGTAATCAATTAGTTGAGGTTATTAGTATAATATGGATTAAATTCAAATGAGATCCATCAGGGGCTGAGATGCCTGAGGAATGGCAGACCTTGGTGCTTTCTGTACAACCAGAGATGATGAGGAGAGGTTGAACACAATGCAGCAGTAATCACAATAGATTTGCTAATCCCTTCCTGAAAACAGTAGGGGTAACCCCCACATGCAGCTCTCCCTGAGGCACTGAGACCATCAGCAGCCACATTTTTTTGGTCCCTTTTCGACTGACACGTCTGCAATAAGGTTTGGGGGGGTTTGGTGGAAACCCCTTATTATCCAAACAATGACTATCAGACTTGTAAATGTCAGGAAACGGCTATTTGACTGACTGGAAGAGAGAAGGATAGCTGGATGCTTTTAACAAGCCAACAACCTCAAAGTGCGTTCAGTTTAGGAGTGTGTGTTAATTAGTTAATACTGTGGTCTGCAGGTTTGCATGGACTCTATATAGGAGTACAGGAATCCATCTGTGGAAGGCAACGGTGGGAATTTAATACAGTAAAATGAGGAAGATTGTGTACCTAGAACCAATAAGCTGTGGTGGTATCCTCATTTAAATATAACGCCACCAGCAACTAAGACAATGATGATAAAGTACACAATGGCATTATGCAGTTGGAGTTACTGCAGTTTATTGTTCATTTGTTTTTGCTGTGGTTAAGTGTCAGATACACATTGTGAAATGCCAACAGCAAAAAAGCTACAAGTCTATAAATGACACAGTCTTCTGATTCCTCTGAGGTGTTAAGTGTTATTTTCTTCACTGCATAGATAATAGCACATTTTAGGTATAGCACTGAATTAAACAGCATGATACTGCCAAATTCATTCAATGTGTAAATTCTTTTCCTAGTGCTAATAGATACTCAGCTGGACTATCTACATCTGCATCTTTTTCTCATTAAAAATTGCTGGGGAGCCTGCATGTATTCACAGCAGCCAGAGAGAGGGAGCGATCAAGTAATCAAGCTCCTGCCTCTCGCAGGTTGTTGCCTTACTCGCGTTTCCCTCATTTGACTGTCACTCAGCGAGATACCACTTTCTGCCTCCCCCTTTAATCATCTGTCATCCCTGCTAATGCAAAGCGACTGCCAGGGCCATGTAGGAAATCAGCCACATCTTTAGTGTCACTTCTCATTAACATAGAAAGTCAGGTAAGAGAGGAGGGCACTCATTTACTGTATATCCACAGGGACCTGGCTAAACCTCTGACAGTGAATTTCTCTACCTCCAATAAAACTGCAGGTAAACGTCATGGGTATTTCCTGTGGCATGGCGTTTTTTAAAAAATGGGCCTAAAGTAATGTCCTAGATGTTTTGTAACTGGATCATCTTTTTGACACTTCATAGCTCCACACAAAGATTGTTCCTGCGCCTTCACCGGCCCTTTGCTTTTCCCAGCTCTCACAGTCTTTTACAGATCTTTCTCTCCATAGCTGGAGGAGCTCTCCGCCTCACCCACATCGAATTCTCAGGCACAGCTGTGCTCACTGCCTGCTGGTGGGTTCAATTTTTAATATTAATGAAGCTTTAGCAGATTCAAGCCTGACACTCACCTGCAGCGCAGCGTACTGTACGAGCGAGAGGGAAGGGAGGGAGACCTCATGTTCATGTCTGACAGCCCACCATGCAGAGAGAGCTGCTGACACACTGATGTTTTAAGTCTCTCCTCCATCCTCCCTGCATGTATGTCATCCCTCAGTGCAGTAGCTGAATGCCCTGCATGTCAGAGCATCAGAGCCCATGTGGAGTGATGTGTGTTCACCTGTAGCGACATTTGAATCCGCTGTACATGCCTGACCGTTTTTTCCTCCCTCCAGTCCCAACTGAGTTCTGTTACCATGGCAACGTAAACTGTACATCACTCTCTGGGATGCCTCTCTTGCAACGAGTCTACAGGCACAGCAGGATTGCACAGATGCATGGGCTTTAGGGGCGCACTGAGAGAGGATGCCTCTAAAGTGGATTCATATTAACTAGTTCATGTCATTATGCTGCAGAAACTGTTTCCTATAGGCTTTTTTTTAAAACTGAAGACATTTTGACATGTCACAGTAAGAAAAGCATAGGTTTAAGTAATAAAATGAATGATGGCTGAAATTTATTAAGCTGCTTCAGCTAACTTCAGGTTGTCTTTCTTACTATGACATGTCAAAATGTCTGCTGTGAAAAGGCCTATAAGTTACCCAAGAAGTCTTTTAAATGAAACAACAAAATACGTGATTTATAACTGCCCTTTAGAACGACATATTGAAGCGTTTTCCGATCTGACGCCCCTATCGGCAGGATGACATCATTTGTCCTTTCCAAACCGTTAAACTCACTGTTGAAAAATTAATCTGTTTTATGACGTGACAGCGCTCTGGTTAAGGTTTGGTTAAGTTAAGACACAAACACGAGTTGGCAGGCATTAGGGAAAGATCATGGTTTGGATTAAAATAAATACTTACTTAGGGTTAGGAAAACATTGTGGTTTGGCTAAAAGAAAACCACGCTGGCTGTCGGTAGGAGATGGTATAAAACAGCAGTCTGTCTGGGTTAAACTCTACGTTTTGTTGACTCATCCATCCTCCTCCCCCTGTGGACTGTCATCACCTTACATCCTCCTTTACTCCCGATGGACAAGAGTCATAATTCTCACAGCCATTAGAGGGCTTTGTCAGTTGAACTTAACATGCGCCATTTTGAGGTAATTGCTGAAACAACCGATTCAGGCATTTCTCTTGAGGGGACGGTCTAATGTTAGCCCAGCGTCTCAGTCACCATCACAGTCTAACCTTTGACGCATTTTTGCAAGTGAAGATTTTTAATCCATCATGATGAACTCTGACCCTGCACCCCCACATGAAGTCCATCAGCACGCCATGCCTTTATACCTCCGTCCCACGGGCATGACACTAAGGCTGCCCTACAAATTAAACTGGTCATGCTCTGAATTGGGGTTATCCCTGCACCCACTCCACCAGACCACCCTCTGGTTGTTTCTCCTTATGTGCACAAACAACCCTGTCTGTTGTGGTAACAAGGCTATTTACAAAGGGGTCGGCTAATCCACTGCGGATTCATCCCTGCTGTTATGGCATGAAGAGGAAATGCCTCACTTTCTGCTAATGCCATCACATCCATTTCTTTATATCTGACTATCTTCTTGTCTGATTAAACTAACTGTTAGCCACCACTTCCTTGACTTTCACTCACTGGCATTAGCTAGTGTCACCAGTCCACCTCATGGATGCGTGTGAGCATGCTTATTACGATATTCTGATAATCCTGTTGTAATTTGACCCAAATATTGCATTCAGTCCGCAGAAATCATGATTTATTGAGTGCACATTGCCATGTATAATCTCTTACAAATGAAATAAAAGAAGCTGCCGGTATACGTATCTATATAACAATAATAAGACCCATCTCTATTTTTATACGCCTGTTGTGTTTTATAATTTTATCCAAAATTATTGATTTTCATGCTTTTTGTTGATTTATTTATTGATTTTCATAATTATGTTTGCGTTTTTATCTGATTGTGTCATCTCTCTGTTAAGCACTTTGGTTAACATTTGTTGTTTTTAAATGTGCCCTGTAAATAAACTGACTTGACTTGACTTGACTCGGTTATATTTATAATAATAATGTTAGGCTGGCAGAATTCATACATTATTATTAAAAGCTCATCCCATACTAGTTCAAACATAGATAATCTCTTTCTCCTCTGGCATTTCCAGAGACATGATTTCCTGGGGAACAGCTGTTCGAGATGATAGATAATGCAGCCACGTTCTTGCGTGTCTTTTTGTGTGTTGAATTATTCAGAGGTGTGTGTTGAGTTCAGCGAAGGACTGAGCTACCTACGGCATGAGTCTGAAGCGCTGAGGACGTCACTGGCCAGAGGCAGCTGACATGTCCTGTCACTGTGACCTGGCACTGTCCTGCCTTTCCAGACACAGCAAAGCCTGAGCGCAATCACAGCCAAAGTCCTACGCTTCACAGCCAACACAGGAAGCACAGCTAACCACACACACACACACACACACACGCACACACGCACGCGTGCGCACACACACACACACACACACACACACACACATGTTCCAAGATACACATGCGGGATGGTAGCCTGTCAGTTCCCCAAACCTTCCCCCTTTGGAATACTGTCACCTGTTTAGTGTTTCCATGGAGACCAAGCACACTAATGAGGTGTGTTTCTGTGTGTGAATGTGTGTGTGTGTGTGTTTACACATGGGGGGGCAGGTGTCATTAGGTAGGGGCAGGTGATGGGAAGCAGCTTGGGCTATTAGTGCCGAGTTTGGCTTCATCTGGTGCAGAGAGGATGAGAGACTAAACCGCTGCTTATGAAAACAAAAAATAAAAATCCCTACACCAAAATGTCCATATTGCATTAGTTAGCTCAGTAGAAGGTGAACTTTTAAGATATCCATTCATAAACAGAGAAGTAGATAGTATTTCTTACCTCCATTTGTGACATCAGACTTAATGAATCATAAAGCCGTAGGTCCAGAGAGGCGGGGTAAAGGAAGGAAACTCTGTGCAAACATGAGAACCTGCAGCCAATTAACAGTGGAGGTGAAGCAGATGGCTCGTTTGGCTGCTAAAATAGGATGTTCACTGACTCCCATGACCTTGAAGACTTGCTGCCTTGTCAACAGGCAAACACCTCAAACTTTTTGATTGGTCACAAGAGACGTCTATAAATAATTATGTCAAATGTCATACAAAAACAGAAGGTGTTGGAATTAGCCAGCAGTATTTTATTACCCATTATAACAGCATACTAACAATGACAATAATTATGCAGAGTTTATATTTTGTGCCATTTGAGTGGCACATTTGACTATGTGGTCATTTGACTATGTGGCAAGTCATTTAAATCTCACAGTGTCATGTGTGTTTTCATGCTCTGACAAGGGCATGAGTTTGTCACCTAGAGGTGTTGACAATGACATGTGGGAGTGGATTAGTGGAGTGAATCAATGGAATAAAGCAACACATGTTAATCTAGTGGCCTCCAGAGTATATAAAGAGAACAGTGCTAGATCGATGACAAAGTTACTCATCGGGTCTGAACGTCTCACTGTGGTCAGATCATATGATACAATTTAATTCAGTTTATTTATATAGCAGCAAATCATAACAGAAATGATCTCAGGGCACTTTTCATATAGAGCAGGTCTAGAATGTACTCTTTATATTTACAGAGACCCAACAATTCCAACCATGAGCAGGCACAAGGTGACAGTGGCAAGGAAAAACTCCCTTTTAACAGGCAGAAACCCTGAGCAGAACCAGGTTCTTCGTGGGCGGTCATCTGCCTCGACCGTTTGGATCATCATTTGCAGCAGACATTTTAAAAGGATTTTGGGAAATACGCTCATTTGCTTTTTTACTGAGAACTCGATAAGAAGATACCACTCTCAAAATGATCTGATCTTACAGAAAGAAATGTTGGTGCTCTGCCTGTGTATTGAGGAAGTATCCTATACTTTAGAGAACCATAAAGAGGTCGTTATTTACTGACGCTCCGGTCGATAATGCTGCTGTCAGCCTAGTCCACAAACGCTTACAAAGGCCAGTTTCATCTTCTTTGGGTGACTTCTTCAAATATTATTTTAAATGATAACACGCAGAGCAAATTGTGTTTTATGTTACTTCAGTCACACTTATTAATCAGCTGTGGAGAGAAAATTGATTTCTTGTTTGTTTTTTTGTTTTTTACACCAGCTGCACGTTGTCAGACAGACTGTTCTCTATATTCCACACCTTTCTCAAGCACTGAAACCAGGTCATGTAATCAAAAACCCTGCATGGAAAGCCCACGGCCCGCATTAGCTCTGCCATCTGTGAAACGGAGGCCCTCTTCCAGACCAGGATGACAGACCCCAGGTGCAATGACCACAACACTAAAAACCATATCTCTCCTGTTTGGGAAAAGAAAACAGGAGACTTTTTGGTTCAATACAGAGTGTGTGTTTGTATGTGTAGAATGAACTTCCCCTTTTTCAGTCAGTCAGACACCCATAGGATTTGTGCTCAATAAACTCTCTGCCCTTTGCACTTTAAAGGAAGTCCATCTGCTCTGGAGAGTGTTGAGCAGCCTCCAGGCAGTTTGTGAGATGCGTGCGTACTGTACGGTTCACCACTGATGACTGTGCAGAGATTTCCACTTCCTAAGCGGCACGTTCTTCCTTTCCAGATCCACTCAGGCTCTGTGACATGTTTAGCATTGCCTGTAATTAATGTCTGAGGCGCTGCAACAAGAAGCTTCAGGTAAAGGTCACAACACCTCGAGGGGAATAAGCAACAGCTGAGGAAAATGATTGACTTCATCCACATCTGTTAGACTACTTTAGAGTCTATTCTTGTTTTAAAATAATATTAAAAAAGTCCCATAATTCTTATATTGTTTGAAATGTTCATACATTATAAATGTTTTTTTTTTTTTTTTTACTACAGTTCACAGTTTCTATCATGTTTTACAGCTGCAGCAGTGTAGCTACTGTACAGGTCACCACGGTTTCTTATTTTCTGTCATACCAGCTTATGTTTGTAGGTATGTTTGTTGTTAACTGCACAGCACCCTGCAGGGAACAAATGTGAGCAATTATTGCTTCACATGTGATATGTATGCCCGGCTACAGCTACGCAGGAGATGTAGGCAGCTTAATGTGTCTGTCAACAAGATGGCATATTATTTGGTGCTTCTAGCATCCCATAATCCCCCTGGATCCTTCGACACACAGCCGGGTAGGGGAAGAGTAGCAGAGGAGGTGGTGTTGGCAAACTGGAGCTTGTCAGTGTTATTTTACTGTACATTTGATACTAAAATATATTTTTAGCATCACTTACTTCAGAACAGTGACAAAATGATATTAATAAATAGAGAAAATATCCCATCTGGAGACACGACTTATCCCTCTCATGATTACTTTTTATACGTGGTATGTTTTTATCATAAACCTCAATGAAAGAAATAGATTAGCTAATAGGCAAACTTCTAAATGAATAGGACATAAATTCAAAGCTCTTGTGAATAAATATGAAAAATGTTATGTATTTAATGTCTATTTCTTTGGATATTAATTTATTATGTGTCTTACTGTCTAGTTATTGATATGATTGTGTCACATTTGGTTTTCTATATTATACCTTTACTTAAGTTTGACTATATATTTTCTTCAGATTATAATCACCAGTATAGTTTTAAATGTCCCTCAGTAAAAACTTTGGAAACTAAAATTAAAATGTCCAAAAATTCCTCATCCATCAGACACGATACAAATCCAAGGACTCACAGAAAAATAATTCACATTGTGTTACATATAATATTGAGTATCATTGTTTGATACATTATATAAATTTAAAGGTTGGGTAGGCAGTTTTCTTTTGGCGTCATTGGGCAAAAATGCCATATTAACCATGCAGCATATTGTAATTCAAATGGTCTGAGAGCAGACCTCTACTTCAGCCCCCCCTCTTGCCTCTGTTTTCAGGCTTCAGAAAATCTATCCCGTGACGGTAGACTTTAGCCTATCACAGGTTATTTCAGAGAGACGGTGTGTTCGTATTGGCTAAGCTACAAGAGCAGATGTGAAAGCCTGATTCAATGGCGGAACATCCTGCCGAAAATCCTAAAACTTGTGATAAATTTCCAATACCGCCTTTGCCTACAGCGGCGTACAGTACAAAACAACACGTCCCGGCTCCACGCGGAGCTTCAGGCTCATTATGTTCAATGCCATGGCGCTCGTAACGACAAGTGGCAAAGAGGCATGATGACCCAGCTGCCTGGAGCGCTGGAGTGGCATCTTTGAGAAGACAAGTCGCTGCAGGAGGGAACGTGGTCTCGGTGAGGCTCACGCCGTGGAGAGCGAGCCCTACAAGGGATACAGTTCCGCAGGGGAACCGATTCCTTCCGCTGCTGGTTGGAGTTGTGGGTTTGGTGGGAGGGGCTTAGCCGAGTGATACGAAGCAGCAGAGAGAGGCGGAAGGTTTTGCCTACCCCTGCTTTAATCAGTAAATGGGACATTTCCACTCAATACAATATTATTTCACAAAAGAAAATAAATCACAATCAGCATTACTTGCAATATATCTGAACACATTTGTAAGAAATTTCTATACTTTTCCACTCAAGTTAACACTCTCTTAAGCCATTTTAAAGTGTTACCAAACTTCACCTCCACTGAGCTTCAGCCAAGCTAAAAAGTTGTCTTTTAATTCAAGATACAATATGTGGAAGATATAATATATGGAAGCAAATACATTTTCAGCTTGCTTGTATTCACGCTCTCAAATGAAACTGGGAATGTGAAGCTAAATTTTTCGAACAGCACATTCAGGCTGTTGTGACACAAGCGAGTACGGTGTCTAATTCAAACTGCTGTCACTGTAGATCTGCTGCTCTCTTCTTCCTCTGTCCCTAAGAGAGTAACACCATAAATCAAAGCCTGATGAGCTGCCTCATGCATTTAAGGAGATCATCAATGGCATTGTTTCACTATTTACTCTCTTCAGTCTGGATGTCACAGAACAAAAGATTAATGGGATTACCCAGGGTCTGGCTCCCTGTGTGCCTGTGAGAACAAAATGGCCTGTCAACACCAACTCCACCTGGAGGTTTGGACCATGTAATCAGCTGGAAGCCGGCGGGTAACACACTGTTGACGTCTGTTAGCCTTTTGAATCAATCCTACAATGCAGAGCAGTTTATGACCTGTAGTGCAGCTTAAAATATTACTTAACCCAAAGAATAATAATGTTTACATTGTGCCATTGTGTCATATTTTGGTTGATCAATCAAAAGTCTTGCTGAATACTCAATACAATAAACAAGGACTACCCAGACTAGTAGTTTAATGTGACCGTACCACAGTTAGTCAGACTAACTATATATGTGAATAGTGAATTAATCAATGAATTAATGAAAAAAATCGCCATCTAGTTGCTGTCTCATAATCATAACCAACAGCCCATCCCACATGTAAAGGGTTCAATATGCTTGAAAGTACCTGGATCAAACAATGTGTCACCTTACATGTTCATGTTCCATGTTACCACCATAGCCTCCTCCTGGCTGCACAACACTGCCTCCCTGATGTCTCTCCGCGATCTCTGTGTCATTTGAGTGTCTTTTTTGTTTTAATGCAATAAATCATAAAAATGGGGATAACGGCACACACTTTCTGAGAGTTTTTTTACTCAGAGGTTGTGCACTAATGGTGTTGTATGTATGTACACATAAAGTGACAGTGTGTTGTGTGTTTCTGAAAGTTACAAAAATAACACAGACGGATCTCTCTATTCTGATGTCGGAAGGCTATCCTTGACCTTAGTCTATGATAAAGATGGAACCAAAATCTGTATCTTAATAAAAATAATTAAAAAATGACTAGAAGGACCTCTTATGGTCTTCCGCTCACTCAGTAAACACAATCATTGTACACTGAAATATTGCATATAATGCTGTATCCCTTATGTGCAACATTTGTGCAATATTGCAAAAGAAATAATACCCATATTCTATTGTGGAGGCCGCTCACCAATTTGTGGAAATTTGTTTTTATCAAAATAACTTAGCTTTACGTTTCCTAGCGTTAACATAACAAAGAGCAATATTGTTTTTACAGAGGAAAACCACCTTGTTGGTTCTCAGTTCAGCCTGTTATTATTTGAGATTCCGACTCAGACTACAGTCACACAAGCCGTTTCAGCACCGTTCTGACATATTAGGAGCGACAGACCTGCTTCACAGCTATCAAGCTGAAAGGATACTTTCACAGGGTAAAGGTGACCAGTTTAAATGCTCTCCAATCCCCTGCACATGTGTGGTAAAATATATCACTGCTGCAAGAGAACTGTCAACCTGTGTCAGAATTAATCAACCTTTGTGACACAGACCCAGGCGCCCACACACATAAATCTGCACATGCATGAAATCCAAACAAATACCTTTTCACTCAGTGTTGATGGAATTCCTTGTAGATGGGACCCATTTATGTGTGATGTAGGAAACTGGAAAATGTACTGGAAGCGTCTTTGAAACCAGCTCTACCAGAGGGGCAGCAATGTTTACTGTAGCACTTTTAATGCACTGGCAGGAGTCTAAAGGAGAGGGATATTCTTCGGACGTGTTTACGGCTTTACTGACTTCTCTCCCTGCGCACCGAGGGTCTCTAATTACAGAGTCCTTCGCATACTGTCCGTGCTTACTCCTCACGCTTCAAACATGATGCTCCATTCACACAGTGTCTGTGAGCTGAAAGAATAGCAGCCACAGCTGTTGCAGTGTCATCAGAGGCTCATCCAGCAGCATGAGGTCAAAGGTCAAATACAGCTGAGTTCATGTTTACGTGGACATGCCAGGTAGTCAGATTCACATTATACAAAGGAAAATAACAACGCTGAGCAACATTTAATTAACAGAGCATTATGTGGTACAATATATGGCCAAAGGTATCTGCTTACAAGCATTTTGGTAATTTGGTCTGGGGCTGCTCATAGTTTGGGCTATGTAGTTAAAATTAAGGGAAATATTTATGCTACATCACACACTGATATTTTAGACAATTGTGTGCTCCAGTCTGAGGAAGGCCCTTTTTTTGTTTCAACTTGCCCCCGTGCACAAAGCCAGGTCCATAAAGAAATGGTTTTCTGAATTTAGTGTGAAAGGACATGACTGGGCTGTAGAGTGCTCTGAGCTCAACCACATCCAACACCTTTGGGATGAATTTAAACACTAACTGCGAGCCAGGCCTTATTGCCACACATCATTTTATGGCCTCACTAATGCTCTTGGGCCTGAATTGGAGCAAATCCCTGCAACCGGATTCCAAAATCTTGTAGAAAGCCTTCCTATTACAGCAGCATATTAATGGTTTTGGAATGAGATGTTCAGCAATGACATATGGGTGTAATGTGCTGGTGTTCATATACTTTGTTTGGATGTCCACGTAATTTTGGCCATGGAGTATATACCCCAGTATTTTCACAATAACATGATGATTCACTGTGTACAAAAGATTTAGGTAAAGGATAAGGCCGGCATGTATATTTTTGTTACTGCCAACAAATCCCATGAAAAGACCAAAAGCAGTCAGTACTTTCTGTCTTCCCTACCCTGTTTGTGGCACTTGAGGTTTATAGGCTGTTAAAGTTTTTTTTTTTCTAATAATTTCCTAAAACAGCTGGGCGTTGTAGTTTTTAGCAAACCTTACTCAAACCGGAGTAATTAGTGTATTTATTAGGGACTATTTTCAGCTGCCGATTTGGTGCTTTAATGCCCACGTTTATCATAATCAAGGAACATGTGACCCAGTGCAATGGTGTGGCTCACTGATGTGTGTGTGTGTGTGTGTGTGGGATCGTTCCCACATTCTGATTAATTTGTGCCTACAAGAATCAATTCAACTTTTTTTTAAAGAGGTTTTGGACAACATTTGGCACAGAAAAATACGCTGTATTAGGCTTTGGCTACACAGGTAATACTTGTTAGGATCAATTCATGGGATTTGTTGACAAAAATATAGAACATCGTCATACTCACCTTTTAGAGGATAGTTGAAATTACAAGTTATAAAGATAAAACAGTGAATCATTTTCAAACTATGTAGTCACAAAACTATTTAAAGTAGTCAGGTATGTGTGATTGGTTGGGTGGAGTGATAACCTCTCTCTGGGGGAGTCAGGAGGACAAACATGGTCATGCCGACTGATCAGCTCATCAGTGATGCCGGGTCATGCGTTCCTGTTTTTTTTTCCTGACAGAAAGCCTATCCAACAAAGTTGCTCTGAAGACCCTGGAGTATTCTCTCAAAATGAATAACATGTCTCTCTTGAACTTTGACTCTCTGCCGTGCTGAGTTGTGATTGTTTTGCCCTCGTCGGAGTATGATTACATAAGGCCCTTGATTTTAATAGGCCTCCACTTTCTGTTCAGACACACCGCTGGGGAAGAGGAGATGAAGTGAGGGAATGTTAAACCTCAGGAGAAAACTACTCTTGCAGCTCCCTTTCTAACCATTGCACTTTGGTCTGTAAAGGCATGACACCAAAACAAGAGTGTTCATAATAATGTACTGCAGCTGTCTCTGGGCCAGAAGTTGCAATCTGAGGGAGCTTTATGACATTAGAGTGTTTTTGAAAAACTATAGTGCTTCTCTCTGCCCAGTGGAACCCTGACGCACTGTTTCCCCTTGGAAAATAAAATTAAGGCAATTAGATTAGAACAATAAAGCCAATGGATATCATAGTGCAGCCTTTTAACTATTCAATTATGCTGTCTTAAGAGGCTGCGGGGATCAAATCCTGCCTTGGGCCAATCCACATGAAATGTCAGCTTAATAGAAATGGCTGGGCGTTGCCTCAATTAAATACATGTTCAAACATTTTTAGCAAGTTGAAACCGAGGTGAGGTCAGGGGAGATTCTTCTAAGAATTACGGATCATGAGGGAATTCAGCGTTCGTAAAATAATTTCACCATAAAAAAATATTTTGTATATCACCCTTCACCCAGTTTACTACTCAGAACACAGACGTGTTTATGACAAATTTGGAACAATAAAATCAAGAATTTTATGTTGATAATTGATGTAAGATGACACAACTCCTCCATCTAATTTAAAGACACATATTTGTAATGGAAACTTTGGTCTACAAAGATAGCAGTGATGGCTACTTAAACTTTAAACACTTTAGAGAGACTTGTAACTTAACACTATGGTTCCAGGGTGGATAAGATCTTAGGAAGTCTTGCAAGACAAATCACATGCTCTTCGCTACCTCACCGCTGACCTTTATGTTGCGTTCACTTGCACAAATCCAGAACTATCTCCAGTTTCCAGAGCAGAATCCGATCATGTCTGTGTACTTGTCTGTTAAAATGCCTGACCTTTGACCACTGCAGTAAACAGACTTATTGGGTTATGTCTGTTCCTCCAACAAGTAAACGGGTCTTGAAGTCTGAGGATGTCAATGACGAGACGGCAAGGGGTCAGGAATTAGAAGTCAGGATGGTGGGAGGTACTAACAGCAGGAGAGAGAAGGTTTTTGACTTAGATGGGATTTAAGAAAAATGCAGCCGTCTGAGGTGAAAAATATATGGATCCCTCAATTGAAGTCATCAGAGCACTAAAAAGACCTTATTTTGTAGAGGTCTAAAGAGCAGGATATTCCAAACAAAATTAAATATGGCATTTTCACACTAGCAAAATTGCAAGTTTTCAACCAGAAAGAAGCACCTCATTGTGCTTTGACCATTTCAGCTTCCACAAGCTTGCCAGCTGAATTTGTCCTATCAGTCAACAAAACCATGCGTCTGTTTGACATTTTGCACAAGTGTGTCTATGAGTATTTACTCCGTTTCTTGAGGGGCTTGCGAGTGGGGTCGGCTCCCCATTGAACTCGCATGCTCCTCCAGCTGACGTGGCTGCCATTAAACAAACAGAGCCCGTGCCTCAGCGAGTAGAGAGGCATTTGTTTGCAGAAGCATATTCAACAGCAGTTCATTAGCCTTGGAGAACCTGCCAAATTCTGTTTTGTTTGGAGTATACAGCTGGCCTAATTTGATCCTCAAAACAGAGGATTGGATCACATTTGGCTTCCAGATATGCAAAGACAGACCAACGGTGATGCTGCACCTAAGGTGATGGCCAAATAACCTCACATTTATTGTTATTCAATACCAGATGACTGTAACAAAAGATAAAGCATAGTGTGGTCCATCTAAGAAGGTTTTATCGGGAACAGAGTTGCTCAACATTTTGTCATAAGGTCTTTCAGAGCTCCAGTAAGAGCATTAGTCCTCCCTTGCCATCCTTCCGAGCTTCCCTGCAAGCTTCCAACTTGGCATCCCCAGGTGAGCCTTCAGCCCATGTCTACACTAATTGCTCATTGATACAGATTGTGATTATCTGTGCTTACGGGGTAATTATGTAGTGTCAGAGTCACTAAATCAGGGTTGGAATGAGGCTATCACTGTGTTGGCTCTCCGGGGATTAAGGGGGGGGGGGTATGTCTGGGCTTCTGCCTTATCTCGATTCTTCTCCTGTCCTTATCTCCAGAGCGTGAGCCTGGAGAGAAACAACAGCCGGGCCACAGCCAAAGCAGACAGATAGTGTGGAGTGCCAGGCATGCAATGCAAAGACACAGAGTGAGAGAATGATCCTCCCAACACACACTCACACACACACACACAGACACATGCATGGCTCATTTTGTTGCTTTTGTGTGCACCAGTATGAACAAATGCCATTTCACACTGAAAGATGAACATTTCCTTGTGAAAGAAAACGACTCCAATGTAACAATTTATTTGAAATTTGGCCGTGAATTCGGCTCCAACATCATCGTCAGCCTTGGTCTTTTTTTATATGTTTCACCAAGCTTTTATATGGAGCCCAGAATTTATACGTCCAACAAATACTGACTAAACTGGTGGTCGACCATTTTATGGCTGGGTGTTTTGACATCATATCATGTGGGATTATATACAGCCTGTGCGGCCGCAAATCTAAGCCAAGGCTGATAGAGTGCCACAATTGTCTTAGCTTCCATTTGTTAAACTGAATGAGAGCCCATGGCACAAAACAACACCAGCACAATGACTTTAGAGAAAACATTATGCCTAACTAAAAAAGTGCACTTTTGTTTTTTTGAATGCATAGAGGGAGAGATAAAACGACTCATATATTTTAAATGACCCAAATTTCACTTTGTGTGATCTGTTTTTAGAGGTAACCACTGTTCTGATTTACTGTTTATGATGAATGAACAAAACTTCCAATACAATATCCTCTTTGTATCCATTCCCTCTTCAGTGAGTGTGTGTGTGTGTGTGTGTGTGTGTGTGTGTGTGTGTGTGTGTGTGTGTGTGTGTGTGTGTGTGTGTGTGTGTGTGTGTGTGTGTGTGTGTGTGTGTGTGTTTTGTATTGGGTCTACCAGTTCACTGTCTGCAGGGGTGCCTGTCAATCAGAGCAGCGGTAAGTGAGCCGAGGCCTCTACACAGAAATTACATGTAATAATTATTCTAATTATTCAGGGGAGAACGACCTGCCTCTAATTGAATTTTGCATCCAGCGACATTCAACGTGGATTTTATAAATCAGAATATGTTTCTCAGGCTCAAAGAACTGTGGAGCCTCATTTGGAATCACCCTCTTTTATTACTTCCAATCTGGATGGGTCATTTCTCTCTAAATGTTGATGAACTATTTCCACATCTCCATAATATTTTACAAGCCTTGAGTAGGGATCACCACTGTCAACATGCACTGTGTTTTGTATTATAAAAGTCTTCACATTTTCTTTCTTTTTCACTTAAGAATGAAAAAAAAAAGACAATAATAAATAATGTTGATGGATTACAACCGTTGAATAAAACTTTTTGTTTTTTCACCTGCCCATTTCCAGTTGAGATACACATGTTATGTTGCAATGAGTGCACCTGCCTTGATAAATCTTTGTTCAAATCTCTGTATCAGAAGTTTCAAAACTGACATCCAGTGATGAAAATACCATGCAAAAGTTTTTCTTTTTACTTTTCAATAAATCTCGTGTCCTTTCTCCTCTTTGATCCTTGGCTGACTACGCAATGGTGAAGCTTCTCAACACTGGCACTATTGAATTAGGAAACAATATATTATCTTCATAAAATGTGGCAATTTTGATGTTATTTTAGGGCTGGACTACTATTGCCATGCTGTAAAACCCCAGATAAAATCTAGTGACATTGTTTTCAATATCTGCGCATGGCAACCACAGTATGGTTAAGGTTAGAGAAAGATCATGTTCAGGTTATGACAAATAAACAGTGGTTAGGGTATGGTTAAGGTCAGCCAACTAAAACACCTGGTTAATGTTAGGAATAGATTCATTTTAGTTCTGTGATGAGACACAAACCTCCGATCTACTGCATGAAAGTCAGACACGCTACACATCCATCCACCACCCCCACCCCCACCCCCACTTCACACCCTTAATTCCCTTTTCTCTATATAACCGGCGCTCTACTTCCTCCATTGATGTTTGAACGTTCAATGTAAATTGTGAGGTGCAGAATCGTCCTGTTTTACCTAAATCATACAATGACAGCATAAAATAAAGAGATTCACAAATGTTTTGCAAGTTGGAAACATCCCCGAAAAAGGGTCGGAGCTATGCACCCCTGCCATGGTGAAAATAAGACGGATTCCATATGTCAAAAGTTCTTTCAAATGAAGTCAGAATGTTTCTCATCAAAACTAAGAAATAAGGAAAGTTTCACGGAATAATAATACTGAAGTCTGAGAATATTTCTCCATAAGCCCTTGAACATTTCTGTTTTTGCATCTGCACAATGTAACAGCTACATCTTCTCATGACAACTTTCAAGTTCTAAAGTATCTGCTCTGATGACAGAAACTTCCCACGACCCTGCACCCATTCTTCAAATACTCTCTTCCTCTTTCTCCTCTCTGAGGTCTTTCTTCCATGTTGGAGCTTTAAGAAAGCGATCTCTTTTTCTTGGCTCTTTCTTGTCTCTGGCAGTTGTTCCGCTTTAATGGTGATCCTGAGAACTGGACAACATTGTGGAAACCTATAATGTCACTTGGAGCACATCCACTTGGCTGAAGACATTACATGTAAAAGGTTGTAATATGTTAGGGGAACTTGGGATTTGCATGCATCTCTGGACAGCAGAGTTGGGAACTGCTGCTCTAATCCTATGTAAATATATTTTATAAATTCAGAAAGAATTTTCTAATTGGACTTTTAGTTCAACATTTTGGGATTTACGCATAGTCTTGGTGAGAGTTAGATGAAAAAAGCAATACTATTTTCACTATCTGTATGGTAAACATGAAACTGGAGCCAGCATCCAGTTAGCTTAGCTTAGCATAATGACTGAAAACAGGGCTCTGTACAAAGGTAACAAAATCAGCCTACCAGCACCTCTAAAACTCTAATTAACACGTTATATCTTGTTAGTTTAATCCGTACAAAAACAAAATGTAAAAACAACAAGTTGTGTTTTCACAGGGGCTTATGTGCTGGACTATTTCTTGGCTAGGAGCAGTGACTTCCTGGAGTCTCCGCTGGTTTTTGTGCGAATCAAACAAACGAGACACAATGTGTTAATTAGTGTGCTTTAGAGCTGCTGGTGGATTTTTTTCCCCCTTTGAACAGAGTCTTCATATTTACTGAGCACACATGAGAGTGGTATCAATCTTCTCATCAAACTCTGGGCAAGAAAGTGAATAAGCATATTTCCAAAAATGTTCAACTATTAATTTTAAATATGGCGTCTATGGTCATGTGTTTATAAGACAGGGCTATGTTTAGTCTGAAATCCCCATTGTTTGGTAGAATACAAATCAACGTGACTTAGTCTTTCAGTGTTTCACTAGTTTTGTCACCAGTTCCCCAAACATGTCACAATTTAACATATCAGCCCTTATTTAGAGTGACAAATATGATTATGGCCTGCAACCTTCCATACAGCCCCTTGTCACTGAATTACATTTACAGAAAACAAATACTATATATAACCGCAATGACTACTCCAATAACCCATGTTTAGTGTATTTGAAGGTCTCAAATTAGATGCTTGTCAATGACCCAAGTTCCTTCATAGTAGTGGTAAACAAAGCATTGTTTATGCGTTTAGTGCTCTATTCCATGCTGCTCTTGCTGTATTTAGATTATGATCATGGCTTTGTCTCAACCTCCATGTATTATGATGACCATACCATTGCTGTTTTGCCATCGCTTTGCACGCTATTTGCTTCATGGGTATTGCTGGACTCTCATCCTTTTTCTTTCTGATCTGCCTTTCTTATCTCCCACTTCAAACAAAAGTGCCCCCCCCCCCCCCCACAAAAACTTTGTCAAACAGCTGCTAAAGATGCCTCTGCTGCTTTCAACTCACTTGTAGCTTCCCCCGTCCCTTTCACTGTCAATGCACGGAATACAGATTATCAGCAGAGCGTCCCTTTGTTGTTGCATGGAGGGGATGGGGGTATTTGAGTTAGATCTCCTGGATAACATTCGCAGCACCCAGATTTCATTTCACGCAAGGCTCTTTCATGCTGACAGAGTTGCTCATATTGGGATGCTGATATGGTTATTATTATTTTTGTGAAAGTTTGAGAGGGAAACCTCAAACTCACCAACTTCAGTGTGTTACTCTTAAGTATAAGAAAAGCTTGCAATGTGATAACAAAACAAATGTATGAATGTAGTTCATGTTTTCTCTCTCCAAGGCTCCCAAGCCGTCTGCCTTCCCATCTGTTTTCTGAGACTCTTTACTGGAAGAGGAACTGGGAAAGCAGAAAGCAGACTCCCGCACACAGACAGCTCAGTGATGTTGTTGCTTTTTATGGCATGATGGACTGGCCTTATCAGTGGCCATTCTGGCAAAGCTGGCAGACTGAAGAGGGAGATCTGATCTGGGCTTTTGTTTTGATTTCCTCAGACTTGTTATCGCCGAGTGAGTTGGGTGGAATCCAGCTGCAGACGTAACGTCCATAGAGGAGACGACACGCTATGGTTACAGGTTATCATCCCTGCTCAGACACCCACCTTGGCATCAACTCTTGCATCATTTGTCATGGTTACCTCTCCACACTGTTTGCATGCACATTGGTCTGTTTATCCACTTTGATACATTGTTTACTGTTGATTGTTTGGGTTATAGCTGCATTTCCATTTTCTCTTGATTCCTTAGCAGCACATAGTTCTCAGACGACCATTTAAATATATAAATATATATTAAAATATATAATTTCTCACTGAGAATTAGATGAGAAGATCAGTACCACTCTCATGTCTGTACAGTAAATATAATGCTACAGCCAGCAGGCAGTCAGCACAGCTTAACATAAAGACTGGAAACAGGGGGAAACAGCTAGCCTGGGGCTGTCCGAAGGCAACAGAATCCACCTACCGGCACTAAATAACACAAATAACGTGTTAAATCTTGTGTGTTTAAGCCGTGCACAAAAAAACAAAGTTTAAAAATGACAAGTTGTAGTTTTACCACTCTCATATGTATTGATATTTTCATCTAACTCCAAGTGTAACCCCCCAAAAATGTTCAAACACTCCTTTAATTGATCATGAAACAAATCATTTCTGATTGATAAGACAATTATTACTTTCCTGGTTTCTTCAGTCAAAGGAGACAGATGAATTAAAGGCAATCTGTATCTGTATCTCTGTGTTTGCGAAAGCTTTGGGAAATCGCAGACAGGTTTTTAAATATAGTGTACAGTTATCTTGAATTGTATTGGTCACTCAGGTGGCACAGTGTAACATAAGCCATGTGAATGGAAAGTAAACACATTGAGAGGGTCGCTACAGGAGGTGGAAACAAATATTTTGGTAGGATAATATATCACCTGGAGAGTGACTGTGAGGCTCCAGTATCTGCTGTATTCAGGGGCCCACATTAGCAGCCTCACACTGCATAAACCAATAACTCTCACCTCCATGTGTAAACCTTTTTAAACCAATATTTACAACATCCGAACTATATCTCCAAATGAGGATCATTTATTTTGGATTACTTTAAAGAGTGTTTACCGGGCTTCCTGTCAGAGATGCTGTTGTACATGAGAAGATTGTTTACAAGAGCAAAGAAGGCTCTTCAGAGCTATATACGGCATCTGTGAAAGCATTTGTCTTCAGATAAAACTATTAATAGTCTCCTTGAATACATCTTCCACATCCTCTTGTTAAAATAAGTAGGGTAGCAGGGTGCTTTTGGGTGCCTGGTACAACTGATAACATAATACACCTCAATAAAACAGGATGGGACTTAAAAGAAATGTTAGACTACACTATATCAAGTCTAATTCAAGTAATGCCCATATCTTACATATTCCAACGTTCCCCTTGGATAGAATAAGGATCATTTCTCAAAGTGGTGAAGACTTATCCTCACACTTAAAACAGAGCTCATCTATCTCCTGCTATCAGGACATGCCTCGCTGAGGAACAAAAACATAACAGTTCGTAACAATCCAGAATGAGCTCATATATAGTGAAGCATTATGGGAATACTCACTTCTTAATATAACCAGGCTCAGAGAGTGTCTTTGCCAGATTCAGAGCCTTTCCCTCTTTGGGCCACAAATGAGTTTCATGGAGAAGTCATCAAACTCAACACAGTATTACCAATAAAACTGATTTATTCCCATGAGGAGGATTCCCATAAGTCGCTTTTGAGACTTTAAATCCTACCTCTTTTATTTACTAGATGATTGATGTGCCCTGACATGAGCAATCTCTCTGTTTTATTTTGCATTTATCTTATTTTCATAAGGCCACTGTAAACATAGTTAGTGTTTCTGTTTGTTTATATCAAGTCGCTCATGGAGATATGACTCTTCACCTCTTGTGCCAGTGCCAGATGGTGCCTCTTGTCTCTTCCTCAGTGCGTGTTACAGGTCCATAATGAGTTAGAGTGAGAGTATCATTCAGGGAAAAGATGAGTAATTGTCAATAGGATCATGAGTCAAGTGTTTTCTATTGTATTCGCCTGCCATTTTCATCCAACCACAAATGCTGATATGTTTTATCATCCCTATTCATCTGGGGAGATAAACCAAGCTTGCTCTGACCTGAGAGACATTGATAAGAGGGAGTCAGATGGGTGGTAGAGGGAGGAGGTACGAGTTTAATCTGAGTAAAGGAGCCTACTACACTGTCATAGTACATGTGGAGATATTGCGTTTCATGCAGAGATGAGGGGAGCAACAGAAGTAGCAGTGTCATCCTCTTAGAAGTAGTGATGTCCTCCTCTCTTCCTTCAGGGCATTCCACACACACCAGGTCCAGGGAGCGGCTCACGTCAGACGATCTTCTTTTTGCTTCATACAACGCCGACAGGGCTGTCGTCAGAGGGCTTTACCAGCGGTGTCTGTGAAACCTGAGAGCTGCTGGACAGGCTTCACACTGGGGGGCAAGAGGTGATGCACACCCCAAGTAGTGGGGAAACCGTGGCTTGGTGGCTAGCCACAGGACTGCCTGAGTGTGAGGAAAGCCAACCCGCCGCCTCTAAGAGGATCAAATTTCCTCACAACTTGTTGCCCGATGCTATATAAACTCTGGCATGCGGTGTTGACACCTGATCTGGACTAAAAGGGCCGCCAGAGAGATTCTCTGCACCCACCATGTCCCCTGCTCTTTCAAGTCCACTGCCTCCTCCTCTTGCCCAGACCAACCCACTGGCATGGCCACCCTCCATGGGGCCCCCTGTAGACCTCCTACACACAGCTCTCACTCAGGCTCAGTCATCACTGCTCCGCTAATGAGGGTCTCAAGGGACAGTCTGCCACAACTAAATGGACGCTGTGAGACCAGGGAGTTCCCTTTAGCTACTGTGAAGAGGGAACCTCCCTCCTCGACTTTAATGTGTCCCGATGTGTGACAGCTGTCCATCTGTTTGCCAAAACACTCTAATCACAAAAAATTTAAAGGGGCACTCCACCATTAGTTGTACTTTTAGAAAAAGAGTTATTTAATGTTTTCTGAGGCTCTGAGAGGAGTGTTTTTAAAATCTGAAAAAATAAATACTGAGCTCATCTCAGCTTGGGCTTTTTTTTAAAAGCCTGTGTTACATACTAGGGATGTGAATTTTGTAAGGCATTTACCAGGAAGGGAGAGTGTAATGAAAGATGCAATCAAATTGCATTGTGGGAAATGTAGAGTTTAGAGTTTTTGGCTCTTGACCCATACTAGGGACTCAAAGTCAGGATATCTCAGCATCTGCTGCATCTGTGTCTTGCTAGTCAACTTATGGAAGTGCAATTCTAAATCACAGTACCCCTTTAAGGTGTTACACTTGACACATTGTAGACCTCATACTTACATACATAATAGAGGTAATATTTAATATAAGAAGCCTTTTTCTCTGTTTACATCTATGTGGTCATATAGTGTAATTTATTCATTGCATGATCGATTTTTTTTCAATAGAGTTGTTGTCTAATGTTATCTGATGACTTTGTATTTGAATTATGGCTTTCACAACAGACAACACTCACCTTGTTAAGTAATATTTTTATATTTTGGATTTGTTCCAAATAATAAACTTATACTGATTGAGGTACTAATGATTGTGCACCTTGACATGTCACTAGAATAATTTGACAACTCTTATTCATGAAAACAGTGAATGATGGAGCTTATTTTTATCACCTTCCACATACACAGCAAATATGTCGCTAGTACAAACAATCAGCTGAATTAACCAAAGCCATTAAAAACCTTGACCGCCATTACAGCAATAAACAGCTCAAGGTTGGCAGTTCCACAAGCCCTGAATGGAGTAATGAGTGGTACAAGCATCAATTATTCAGCTTTATTGAGTAGGATAAGAGTTTTCTACTCTTCTTACATCAGAAACCTGATGAGCTGGCAGCCTCTGAGAGAGGTCCACAGTCTGCCATAAATTTATCATAACACAGAATTCTAGCGGTCGATATCACATACTTCTGTGAAGATCAAGCTAATGCACATGGCTGACTGAGTGTTGTTAGCTCGGAGAGATGGACCGGGGAGGAGAGACTGAGTATGAAGTGGAAACAGTGGAGCAATAGATGGCTTCATCCTGGAATAAATCCAGATGTGCAACACACCAGCAATGCCTGTCTCTACATACAAAGAAGTCCTTAAATTAATAACAGAGACAATTCGTATGTGAAAGGCTTCTTCTCAGAAGACTCCTATGAGTACACAGGCTGTAAACAAACCCTTCTGGTATAACATAACATCTCATGTTGTTCCCCTCCAATTGTGCATTAGCAACTTTACTTTTCAACCACACTGCTATAGGCTGCATAGGCCTCTGGTTGTTGTGTCAGTGTCAGCTAGAACAATCCTGCCTGTGACCTCCGAGATGCCTTAAGCTCTTTGGAGAGTCACTTCAGATGAGGATTAGGACTGGGTGTAGAAGAAGAATTCAGCGAGCAGGGAAACCGAAAACGACCAAATATTTCTGCGAAGGCTGCAAAGAAGCGGAACAAGAGGGGAAAAAAGAGAGATTAAAACACCAGAGGGCCCCTCTTTCTTCACTCAGGATGTTGTTTATATTGTTGACAGGCCTTTTAACCTCCATAAGCTCATTCTGTAAGGTCTCTTTGGGAGCTCACTTTGGGTTTGTAGCCTGTGGAGCCTCCATTCAGCCTGTATCCAGTCAAGCAGTTGCATTATTTATGAGTGCTGCGGCTGTTATTCTGACTCCCTTATTGAGATTGTTGATACCTCATCATGGAACAAAAATAATGAGGGGACAATAAATTTAAGCGCTGTCAACAGCCACTTGAGGGAACAACATGTCAGGTTTCTCTCCTCCAGATCCTGACGACATCAGATTCTTTTCTGTGTGTGATATGTTTTCCTTTTGGACAGGTCCGATGGATTGGCCTCAAGGCCCATTTCACACTGGATTAGTTTCCATTTCAAACCCCAGCCCAGCCCCCACCTCCTATATCGGAGACATGAACTAAGGTTAAATCCTCAGAAAGTCTTTTTCATCTTTTGTTATGGGTCTAAAAGCAATGTTACAGAAGTTTGCTTTTGGGGCATAAATTATGGTGGGTTAGGTCAAAAACAGACTCTAATCCCATTGTTTGAAATGGATCAAAAAATGGGATTGTAAATCACAGAGCTGAATAAACAGGCAGAAGATGCAATCTCATGCTAAGCCTTCACTGCTGCGTGTAAACTGGTGACAATACTCATAAGACCACCAACATACAGTCCTCTCTTCTCTCTCATCAATGCACTTTCAGCCTCTCACACAGTATATACACAGGTAAACAAGCATGGTCATGCAAATGCCTACGATGCCGACATTGCAAACATTGGAGAATATACACACGTAAGCACACACCTGCAGACAGACTTAAAGTGCACAGACCATTTCTCGTAAGGGAAGTGTTTTAAGTAGACAGCTGTACATGTATAAGCCATGAGCTCCTCATCAGCGAGTGTACTTCCAGATGTGAACACACAAATCAGTCACTCAGAGCAGCCTCACTCTTCATTTCCACGTGCATGCACAGAACAAAATGGGTGTTTGTTTCAGGGGAAATCATAACAGGAAAGGACCAAAGGGGAGCGCTATCCCAGCCGAGGGAAAGTTCCAGCACATATCAGACTCTGGACAGACACCTCATTAGCATCTGTCCACGTAGCATCTGTAAATGACAGAGGATCATTACTCTCAACCAGTCATCTGACCGCATTTTAGCAGTAATGACATTTCTGCAATACCACGTATGTTGAAATTCACGAGAGTACTGGGTATGATCATGGTAACTTCATAGTGTTGCTACAGATCTTGCATCAACTTCTTACAATCGTATTCTGTTATCAATTAGCTCTTTGTCCTGTTGCTGAATCAGTATTAACTATTGTCCTGTAACACCTCATCACAATAAACCTCCAGTCACACTACATTAGCCGGACCTAAATGAGGCCAGTTTGGGGAGTAAAACCACTCCTGCTCTGACCCTTTGACTCCAGTTCATGCATCCCTCACATTCTCACTCACTTTTTTGCAGTGCATACTAACGGTACACAAAGTGATGTAAAACACTCAACTCTGAGGTAGATGAGGCATGTGTTTCTCACATCAGATGTGATTATCTGCATCCTTGATAACAAGTTTAAGATGTAATGTAGATTGTTTTTTTTTTCTTTTATAAGGCTTGCCCAAATACAAATTGGTCACATTAAAATCTCTTCTGTTTGTTTAATTAGCAGCAGAATGCCGATGGGTTAGTCATTACAAACACAAGCTGTGCAGCCAAATATTGTACAAACCTACAGATTTGTATTTTAAATTCTAGTGGAGATCCAAAAGTTTCCAAAGATACTAAATTTGTCAGGCTGAATGTTGAGGAAAGTGTGAATGTTTGTCTGTCTCTATGTGTCAGCCCTGTGATTGACTGGCGACCAGTCCTGGGTGTACCCCGCCTCTCGCCCAATGTCAGCTGGGATTGGCTCCAGCCCCCCGCGACCCTCTAAGAGGATAAAGCGGTATAGAAAATGGATGGATGGATGGATGAATGTTGAGGAAATACAACTACAATACTTCCATTTGATGGAATGGTGCAGCCATAGAAAACATGGAGTCTTGGAGTCTTGGGTTTGAATATCTTCAGTGTAAACATGACATAGCTTTAATGAAGAGCAACACCAACTTGATACACATGATACTGTCTGACAGTGTGGAATAAATACCTTAAAGGTACTTAAGCGGAAACAAAAGTGGGAAAACTGTAAGTTAAGGGTTCATTTGAATCTATTTACTGTGAGTCTCTAAACATAAAAGTGACTCAATGGAAACTACCCCTGTTGTATTTTGATCTGCATCAGTCTCAAGGAAGTAATAATTGAGTGGGCTCATTTGTCATTAACAGTGGTTTTGTTTCGGGGCTGTCCGTGGTGCTGCCTGGCCTGCAGGGACTTGGTAACAAGCACGAGGACCCTCTTAGTCCAGCTCTCCTGCAGAGTGGCATGTGGATGACTTTGCCACAAAAACCCAAGGGGTCCTGCTGGCCAGCCTGGCTTCATTAGCGGAGTTAACCTTCAAAATGTACTGCTGCCTTCTGCTCTGCCCTCAGGTCTGTTATGGCTGAGAGGAAGTTGGAGCAAGACTTGTGTCAAATATACTGTCAACGCGCTAAACAGGAACAGCTTGGACACAGCCAAGTGGCAGACAAGAGCCCCCGCTGGGCAGAGAAAAGTTTGCTAAATACTACAGGAAGTTAAGTGCCTTCTTTTCAAATAAAACTGCCTCCTGTCTGCAAGAAAATGTCTTAGTTTCAAGCTTAAACCTTTATTTGATAACATGTAATCAGGGAGCTAACTGAATGAGGACCCAACTCACCAGTAGGAGAACCTTTCCATTTCCACTGCACGGTACAGCGCAGCTCGACTCCACTCGACACACAAAGCATTGTTCTTTTTTGGTTTTCCATTTGCAAAAGTTATGGATAGCACCTGTTACTTTTTTTGGTATCACCTCGGTCGAGGTTCCAGGCGAGCCGATACTAAAAGGTGGAGTTAAAACACTGCAGACCACAGATTGGTCAGAGAGAATCGTCACTAGAATCATCACCTGCGCAACACGGGAGATCCTGCACAAACCCGTCATCAATAGCTACTGCAATTTTTTTATTCACTTTACCCAGATTTTTTAAAAATGGCAGCCTGCAATACCACGCCAAGGTCAACTTTTTATTCACTTTACCCAGATTTTTTAAAAATGGCAGCCTGCAATACCACGCCAAGGTCAACTGACGAAGTGCAGATGTTCCTCTGTTTGGTTGCAAAGGATCTAGCGAGTGTGTTGCGTTGAAGATGATGTCACTGCAGTGTCACGCTGCGTGGCTATGATGATCAGCTAAGAATCCCGCAGATAGTACCCCCTACATTGAGGGGGTACTATCTGCAGTGGGAAATTAAATCGAGAAAAGTACCTGGTACCAAACGCAAGTCGAGTGGAGCCAAGCCGTATCATGCAGTGAACATGAGGCTTTAACTGTGGCTGTAACATAGCCTAACGTCACTACTGAGTGAGTGGTAGTGTTTATGGGACATCTCTGTAAGGTAATGTACCAGCAGTCTCTGATCATGGTTTCACAATGCAATTTTTGGATTAGTGGCCACCGGATCCAAAGACCATTTGCAATGTGGCATGGATGATATCATGACATGAAAGAAGAAAATAGCTGTTCTATATGTGTTAAGTATACTCAGTAATCATGATGCCCTCCCTCCATCTTGCACTGGTTTACCTTTCTCTGGAGACCAGACTCTCACTCCGAAATACGGGAAGTATTATATGACCTGAAACTAACTCAAAGAAGCTGTGGAATTTGTCAGAATGGATATGTATTGATGTCAAATGTTAGGAGCTGGTCTGAATCAATCTTTTGGAGTCTAAATTCATTAAATACAAAGAAGACCAGCACTGAATACAGTCCTATCTCATCACATAATGCTGTAGCTCACATAGAGCCCTCTTTTGTTAATGCTTTTATTTTAAAGCCTGTCTTTGACTTTAAGATGAGTCTGAACTCATCTGGACAAACTTAAATAGAAAATGAAGTGAGACCTAAGGTGATGCTGGCTCACCCAGGTGTCACACCTTTGTTGTTTTAATTTCCTCTGCAGAGCACCCTTGTGCTCTGTGTGAGGCTGTTTCACGCCTCCCCCTCTGCTGGCTGGAGGCCTGATGAGGACCAGATGTGGTCCAGATGAGGCCCCTGTCTGATGCAGGGACCTGAGAGGAGCTGTAGACTCCAGGGGCTCATCAAACTGCCATAGGTTCTGCTCAGATTGATTTCTGACATGGAGGTGCATGTTCTACCATAGATTCAGTGCTTTTATGTTTTTAAAAAAGGGCTTGTTTGGTTGTGCAACAAACATGATGCACTAATATTTAATTTACTTGGTTCATTGTATTTGAAAAGGGTTACACAAACTGTTTATATTCAATTCTAAATCTTTAGTAATTATTTATAATCCATGCATTTTCATAAAATGTAAATGCTCTCTCTGATCACATACTTTGGACAGGAAATCTTTACTCTTTCTGCACATGCTCAGCCAATGTGAGTTATGTGATGATTAATGCTTCAGTTTGTTGCTTCAGTACATGCAATTACTCAAATGAAGTTTGCCGGCAGTGGAGTGATAGATTCCGTGTCTTTCTAATGTCAGAACCATTTTTTTTGTAATTAATTACTGTGTTAATGTAAACTGGACAGCTTATTCATTCATTTTTCTTAATAGCTCGTTAATATTGGTGCTTATTTGGGACTTTTGGGAAATTAGATTGATTCAATTTGAAAGAAAAAAAAAATTGGTTTATGTAAGTGCAGCCTGTCTAGCTGGTTATGCTAGCAATATTAGCTTTCAGCCTCTCAGACACAAACTACAGTACAGACCTATAAACCCAATGATGATGTTTTGTCATTTGATTTATGTCAAGTGTGCTTGAGTGTGTGCATGTGTGTGCATGTATATAGTAGGAGGACCGGTTACGATGTTAGCATGTGTAAACTGTGACTATGGTACAGTGCAGGAAAAGCTCATCCCTAGCAGGGAGGGCTATGGCCCATGGCAACAGCTGCATGATGTCAGATGTTGAGCAGAGATTGGACAGATGTGGTGATTTGAAGTATGCAGGAGATTAAGCCTGTAGTCTACAGAGAAATCAGAAATGTTAAGCGAGTGTACAGAGGTACAGCGACATAATTTAGGTGCTTAAATTTTGAGCACGAAAGGAAGATAAAGGATATGAAAAAGAAAATTGAAAAAATAAGAAAAAAAACTGGCTTACAGAAAATATACAAACGGAAACTCTGTTTACAGTTTGAGACAATACATGACTTATTTATATGGAATTCAGATACTTGACATGTTTTGCAAAGGTTTGATTTGCCTTACTAACAACCTGGGACAGTCGTACACAGGTCAGAGGTTGATGTGTGTCGCACATGCTTAAAGTTCACTGACAGGCCATGTGAATTCTCATGAGCTCAGGGCTCAGCATCCTTGGGAAGCTCCATGGACAGTCTATTGAACAGGATTAGAGATATTCCTAATTGCTCATAATTCCTGTGTGCTGATTATACGTGTCTCAAGCTACTGCATCAGCGAAATGGATCCCTTGACAAAACTGCATTTTACAGACCTGAGGATTATCCGATGCAGCAGGGAGAAATGCAGCCTGGTTTATCCAATTATCTTTTCTTTGTTGAAATGTTTCTCATAAGCCTCAGGTTAAAGCAGTGGAATAAAGAGACTGTAGCAGCTTTTTTTTCCTAGTGATATCTAACCCTACAGAATGTTATGTTTTTATTTTACCCAGGTTTTGAAATATCTGATTTCTGCTGCCACCCCAATATAATAGAGCTGAATGGAATTTCATTTATGGTGCTTAAACCATTGAATAATTACATTTAAAACACTCAACAGCAGTGTGTCTTTCCAGAGACAATGCGCTAGTTACGCAGCATAAACCACAGACCACACTGTGAACAGTTTTCTTTGGAACTTCTTTCTACCGAAGAAAAAGTCCCAATGAAAACTGTTCACAGAGAGGCCTCTGCTCTGGTTACTTTTTAAAAATTTGCATTATAACAATTAACATTTGTACTTTGGAACTGTTAACATATTAATGTGTAAAGTTCGTCTCATATAGCAAAATATATGTACCTCATAAGCCTGTGTTAAACGCGGTGCTTTCAGTGTCACTTCCAGTCAGTAGCGTATTGATGTTAAAGTGGGATTGTGGCCAGTGAACCATGGTGGAGTGAGCTTCCTCGCTGGGCCGCAAGCACACATTCAAAATCAGAAATTTGGCCAAGGTGACAACATGACTGTGTTTCTATGGTTTCTAGTGCCGACAACATTTGTCTGCCTTGTGTTTGACATGAAAATAGGTTTTGAGTATAGGCCCAGTTGAAATAGATGACTAAGCACAAAAGAAGTAGCAGTGGGACTAAGAAAGAAGACTGGAAGTAGTCAGAGCAGAAGCTAGCAGTGTATTTTGAGACATTTCTTTTTGTTTCCATCCCAGTGATGGATTGTTATCGTGCATTGGGTAAGATGGCTGCTGTTAAAACTGTCAAATGTTTTCTATCGTGAGCTACTTTGTGGCATTAAAGTTTCAGACATTGGCTCCTTTCACTTGTGTTTAAAGTGAAAGAAATGAGGCAAATGTTTAATATAGTGTTGAACAATGTCCACAAGTCCACATGAATTTATAAGTAATGGGCATCAATGTAAGCTGTTGTTTCACATTAAATTGTAGGGTGCGTGATCATGTATTTTGCCTTTACAGGGAGATTATAAATGCTGTCCAAAGCTTATCTTCCTTGTCTCCTTATTGTACACCCAAGCTTAGCTCACACACAGATGAGGGGTTTTATTTTGTCCACAGAAATACCAACCAATAACACTGTTACAAAAACACAAGTAAATTAAAATGTAAAAAAAACAATAACCTATGGAAATGAAATGTGACAGAAACTACGAAACATCATCTGGAGATTTTTGGTGATTAGACCTAGAACAAGCCTAAAACTGTATAAATTATTATATCATGAATAAAACTAATTGACCTTTAATTTAAAAAGCAAAATAATTAGTTAAATGAAAGTGTTTTTGTTTTTTTAAGTAGCACTGATGCAGATTTAAGTCATTAAGTACAAGCAGTCTGGTAAACATATGACCAAGTCATGTGGTCATATGTTTTCTGTGCAGCATTGTACAGTTTATAAAATGTTAAATGAGTCTGTTCTTTGGTTAATGTATTGAGTCAGGGCTTTTACATGTTTCCTGCGTTCATGACCTGTATAGTCCCTGTTTTAGGTGCATGCATGTGGTGACGCTTCTTTGGCCTTACATTGTTGTGTTTGGCACCCGACGCACAGAACCACAGAAACTTAATCCTGTGTTGCTTTTTTATTTAACCTGAAAATTACCTGTTTCCTTTAGGGCAAAAAAAACTGGGGAAAATTGTATGAGCCATTGTATTGTAACAGCTTGCAGCAGCTCAGTTTAAGAGAATAATTCATTTAAGCTACTATATCCGTCACATACCTTAACACCTCAAAAGCGGGTCAGATAGCTGCCTTTTTGGCTTCTCAGTAAGAGGCTCTGAAATCAGCACCTATAGTATGAAGTAGTCCACCTTTATCAGCACTGTCTCCAATATCAAAGCTTGTTTTGTGATTGAACACCCAGAGAATCCAGGTAGATTTCTAAAGCAGAGGAGGAGAGAGACAAAAATTACTGATAATTAATGGCTGTCACAGGATACTGGGTGGATGCAGAACGATTACAGATGACATATAAATTGCTGTGTAATTTCAGATGCTATGGGCGTTTTCTGTTGGAGCAGGTCTCCTCTTGTACTGCCTGACAGATGATATTCTGATGGAAGTCGAGGCCAGAGGGATAACATGCCATTGTTGAACCATTTGATATGCCAAGGACATATAATGGTCCGGGCCACATGCAGAACAGCAGATCAGACACCTTCTAGGATTTCAGGAGAACGCCGTGTAACACAAAACAAGCTCTTAGAGAGACCCGTCATTATACTCTAGTCATTATACACACTGTAGTACAGTATCAGGTCTTAAATATTCTCACACGCATTCAACTGTTGACATGTTTCATGCTGACGGTTGATTTTGCGTGTAAGACATGTAAAGAGAAACATCATTTATTTAGATTTATGAAAGTAAACTATGTAGTTTTCCATTGACTGCATTGTTAACAAGCTTGGACACACACAATCAACACAATCTAGTTTGAGGGCATTCATGGTCACTGATTAGTCAAATATGCCCACACACTGTCTGCTAGAGGGCCTCATCAAGTTTCCTTGTTTGATTTATGCCTAAACAGCTGCAGAGGTGGCACGCACGCCAGCCAGGCCTGACACAAATGCAACACAAAAGTGGGTGCGTTTTTCTGGCTCTGTAACACAATCTCCTCTCTCCCTCCACTCCACTCCAGATACAGTTTGATGATCTATGAAGGTGATTAGGTTCACGTTAAAGGGAAGACATGCAAGGCACTGGGAGTCTTAGCTTGTTGGAGGTGATCCAAGCGCAGTACAGAAAACTGATGATCTCTGTGTTCCTGGATCGAGAGCCCCCATTAGCCGGCGAATAGCACACCATGACTATCATAACATTTTGATCGATGGTCAGACAAACCTAATGGCATAGCTGAACAGAATCGAACAAATCCATGAAAGCGTTGACTGTGAGAAAGATCGCATGTGATGTGACCCTAACATAAAACCACAAGACAATTTTAGACATGTATACAGTTCATGTGGGAAAAGATGAGAGAGAATATCATAGAATGCACACATATGTACAGATTTAGCTATATACAGCATGTATCAGTACATGTGAGAACCATTGGTTCGATCTAGAAACAATATCAGAAAACAACCTGACTTGACATCAGAGTCTGTAGCCATGCTAGCAGCTCTGTGATGCTGTACTTCGACACAGCAGTGCTTTGAGAGAAAGGCTAACTTCAACATGCTAACAAGCTCACAATGACAGTGTTAACATGTTGATGTGAAATGGTAATGTTGACCATGCTCACCATCTTAGTTTTAATGTGTTAGCATGTTAATATTTGCTAATTAGTGCTAAACACAAAGTACAGCTGAGGCAGATGGCAGTGCCATTTGTTTTACATGTACTAGGTCATATGGGCAAATTGAAATTTTGACCTGATGATGGTGCTAGATGAAAAACCATTGCATCTCCAAAGTTATTAAAATGTATCCTGCGGGTCTCCCTGGTTTGTCCAAAATTTCATGGCAATCCATCCAATACATGTTGAAATATTTCACTCAAAACCACAAATGTGAAATTCATGTTGGTGCTACAGGAAAAGTCATCACCAAGGCTCACCAAAGGCATTAGGATTCATCCTCTGGGCACCGTGGACATCTGTACAAGATTTCATTGCAATCCATCCAGTAGCTGTTGACCTCTTTCAATCTGGACCAAAGTGGTGGACCAACAGACCGACATTTCCATTATGATTTCAGTACAAGGCTTCTATGTGATACAAGCATCCTGTCAAATAATTGCAGTCCTATAAATCTTCCAGTGTCCTAACATTTGCACAGATGAAGAGTAATCCCACATCTAAATCTAATCATAGTGCAATCATGGCAGTCCAGATTTGTACCTTCTGACATGACAGATTCTCATGCATGATACAATGGATGTAGCTTCGGTTTTACAGTTGACTGGGATTTGTCTTTTCTGTGTGCGTGAAATTGACAGAAAGACAGCTATGAGATCAGATCAAGGTGTACGGTAGTGCTTTGTATAATCACGGTTTTGCAATTGAAAATCATATATGCTTGATGCAGAAGGCCTTTCACATCCTGTCATACTTGACTAAGATGCTTGCTGGGACACCAGACCTGTACTAAGGGGAACTGACTATTCTCATTACCCCTCTAGACCTGTTTGCCTTGCCTCTGCTTTGTGAAGACATCAATCAGGCCCTGTTAACAGTAATCGTTCACTGTTCAGGGCTGTTGAGGCTCTTTGGATAGGTAGAGGGGGTGTAAGCCCTGATAGGACCACTCAATCTGATCTGTGATTGAGGGTGGGCTGTGTCATGGCGACATGTGGCTCCTACCGTTCGGATTGAAGTTGATAGACTTGTTCTTCAACACACCGTGGCTCTACAGACCCCCTGTGTAAAATTTCCAAATGAAAAGATTCACCGATGTGACAAGCAGAAGAGGGCTTAAAAGAACATGTGGAAGGATAAGAGGCAAGAGTCACTGTGTTGACACTAATTAGGGAGTGAAAGAACTTGGAACTGCAAAAAGACTTCGAAAAAGTCTGGGATTTCAAAGGTAAGAATCTATGATCAGATGCAACGGGACAAAAACAACTTGAAAGTGGCTCTCATCACACATACAGATTTGCATGCTGATGTTCTGAGCAAAGATATTCAAAGACGGAGAGGAGGGCTAAAATGAAGTGCCTGATGGGAGCATCAATATATTGACTGCTGTTCTCAGTAAACAATCTGAACTTGGTGATTTATTATTTGCTGTTTTAACAGCCCAACCGAAACATCAGCTAAGAAAATAGTTTCAAACGAGAATCAAGAAAGCAGTCAGGGAGTGTAAAAAATATGCTGCTGTCTATGCTGATTATGTAACAATACCACAGACGAGTCATTGTATTCTGATTTATTCTTTATATACGTTTAGATAGTAGTTAGAACTGTACATTTGAGGAACTAGAAATCATGGGGAAGTTTAGGAGAGATTTTAGTTAGAGGGAACACTTCACTACAACACTACTCTCATTGTGAATCAGTAGTAATCAGAAACTCAGTTAAAGGATTTTGTCTGTGATAGAATTTTAAATGAATGGGTAAATACATAGTTCTCAGTAAAGGCATAATTTAGACATCTCTTTTAACCAACAGGAAATTGCTGGTTCATTACAATCCCAAGATAGATGCATTGCAGTGGGACAAACAATTTTCCCTGAAAGCCCAATTGCCAGAATGATTTCTCTCCTGAACCTAAGAAATTCTCAAGAAGCTAGACCTCTGCTAACATGCATGCAGATGCGCTGCCACACTTGATGAGATTTAACAGTCTCCCATTAAGACACACACATTACAGCACTTCCCTCTTTGCTCTCACACCTACGCTGCATTCAGGGACCGGCTGCCCCAAATGGCTGTGTTGTCGTCAGTGCTTTCTCCTGGGAGGTGAGAGTGTCTCAGGTTGAGACAGGCTTTCTCAGCTATCACTGAGTGTGTAAGGCACTTAGATGCATAACACAGAAAGAGAGGGAATTAAAGGCTGGTAGGTAGATGGAATCATTTTAAACATAAAGCTATTTAGATGTAGCTTAAAAATCTTGTATATACATATGGAGGCATTTTATCTGACACTTGGCACTTTACATCTTTGGTGTAATGTGCAGTTTGAGGTCTGTGTTTCTGAAAGAGACAAAATGATTTATTGCCTCCGTTTGTCACCCACGGGGGCCTCAAGCACTTCATCTGAAGACAAATTACATTAACAAGGCACAAAGACTTCTGTTTCTTTCCAAATGTACAGGCTGACTTTGTTACAGAAATGGTGTTTCTTTCAGTTGACTTTCTCGTATATTTCACTGATGTCAAATTCGAATTGGTAGTCCTGATCTTTTTTCTTCATGCACAGACATAAACATTAAAACTGATTTGGTTTTCAAACCCCATTACATACAGTAGATAAGCACAAATGTGGACTTACCTATCATAGTGAAAATCAAGAAGAGTGAATGAGAATGTCTGAGCTCCGATTGTACACAACAACAATGCATGTTTCCCACCGGCCCCATCCATTTTCATTTGGTTAAGAGTGCGGGCAACATTACAGATTGCTATAATCCCTCAAAGCTGACAATCGTGATATGGCTGTTAATGTTGTCACTGTACTGGTTTGTGCCTCCAGGGCAATGAATAATTTGTACATGTCATTTTCACTCCAGAAATTGGCTTCAATGCAGGTGATTGTGTTACAACAATGCTATTGTATAAAAAATGCACTGAATGTTGTTAAGCCAAGAGCGGGAATGGAAATATCCTGAAGCCAGTTTAGAGTGGATCAGGTTGTAATGTCGGGTGAATGAGAAAAGGCAGCAACACTGCGCCTTCATCTGTTTCCCCAACACGGTGCTGATAGGTTTATCAGCTGAAGAAAGCTAATGTAAACCTACTGCTGATGAAACTAGCCATGTGTTCTCCGGTTCCTTCCACAGAGGGAAGACCGAGTTGAGGAGAGCTTTTGTTCTGGGTTAAAAAGCTGGTGTTGCAAGCACCTTTCAGCACCCACTGATTCAGTGCACATTTACAGGGCCGCACTACACAGGTATCGCCCTGTAAGAAGGTTGAAAAGCATAGCTATGTGTCTGTCGTCAGGGGTCTGTAACCGGGATCTGTGTTCCAGCTGTTACAATGTATACTGCCATGGTGAACGTTTGTGATATCCTGAGAAATACAGGTACTACAGCAGCAGAAACTTACTCACTGGTAAGTTTCCAGATGTATTTAAGGGAGGCTGTGTTTGAGAATTTCATGACAGGAAAAGAAAGTAGTAGATAGACAGCTGTCTTATCCTAAACTCCCAAGGTGTTCCCACCACAATATTTGGCAGTAAGCAAAAGGGGGGACATACTGGATCAAGAGGTCTACATTTTACACTCCTGACCTATGCAGACTTCTCGTTTCTCTGTCCAAAATGACCGCAAAGAGCTCCAAGTTAACTTTCAATTTGCAAGACATCACAATATATCAGAAAAAGTCCGTTTAAAGTGAGAGAATTTGACCTGTCTGGCAAACACACACAATAAGATTAATATTTCCTCTAACAGGAAGGCACCTCAAGAAATAAAATGTAATGAAATATGGCCATTACATGTCAGACAAGATGGCCAGCCAAAGTCAATTCTCAAACAGCAGAAAAATAAAGGCAGCAGGCTTTTATCTTTCGGGCATCAGCTGCCAGGTTGCAGGTTGAAGTGACTGATGCAACTGTACAGGATTAAACTGGATAAAGAGAGAAAACAATGCAGGCGTGAGAAGGAGATGACAGACAGAAAGCAGCTAATATGGTATCAAAATGGACTATTAGAGGTAACATTGCAATGCATAATATAGCAGTAATGGCTGATTGCAAGGATGGTTATTTCCACTTCATGTGACTTGCAATAATAAACCGAGGCAAGGAAATGACCTGAAATGATGTTTCATCCATATGGCCGCTATGTTAAATTCATCAAACATATTCCCATGGGTTATCATTATTACTGCAAAATGTTAACGACATTACTGCCAGGTATTTCCACACCAAATAAAAAAAAATCATAGAAATAAAAAGCCAAAATAATTATACCGTTTCCCCCTGATCGAACAGACATGCTACCTGAACATGTTAGTTATTACAGATTGTAGGTCCTACATTCCCTCCTACTAATATTGACTCAGGATATTATTGTTTCTTCCCTCGACCTTATGGTCCAACAGCCCTTTGCTCACTTAATCTTATTTTACATAAAAAATGAAATAGGCCATTAATAATATACAAGGATGAAAATCTAAACATCTGAGTGCTTGAAGTCCATGACCATGAGAAATCGTTTTAGCTGGACAGAACCTGATTCTAGGAATAGTTGCACACTCCAGTAAATCAATTAGTTTGGCAAGTTTTTTTTTAAAACTTCTTTTATGAAGTTCTTTGGTTATTACAAAGGTACTTAAACACTTCATGGACCTGGTCCTAGAAAAAGCAGCCTTTATCATCCTAGCATGTAAATCTTACCCTGTGAGCGAAGACTGATTAGATAATTACTTTTTATTGCTTTTGTGGCGGGGGATTATGCTGCTGCCTTCGAGCAAATATAATACTTCCTTATTACACACATTTGACTTGGTGAAAGAATCCTATGGTCTCCACCCCCAATACAGTTAGCATATCATGATGAACACAGAGTTTCAACTGGCAAAAAAACAAAACAACTGTACATAAAGTGAGGCGAGTTTGCCAGGTAAAGGCTCTTAAACATATCAAATACATCTACTCTGGCAATGAGAATAAGTGACATTTGTCAGAAGATAATAATGGTTCACAGAGCATTAAAAACAACTGCCAAGCTTCATGATGGCAGAACTTTCAGCTTCATGGCAGCAGGGTTACAGTACAATAAGATTCATCTTTTTAAGCCACAGAAGTCTAATTGGTTCAGCTTCACAAATCTTTGACAGCTCTAATAGGGAGTGTTTCTTTCACAGTGTGTTTACTAAGGCAACGCATAGTTGTAGCAATGCACATGAGGACTGCTTAGCTGTGAATCATAATTAGCCATCTGAGTGGTAATTAAATGAGACAACTGTAAATTATATAAAATGTGGTATTAAGTATTTTCTTCAGCATCAGAAAAGAAAGAGAATAGAAGGAAACGTTCCAGCTGTCTGTTTTCTGTACTAATATAGTGCTATCACTGCTGTCATTTCTCCATCAGTGCTAGAGTGCAGAACCATGACATCATTTCCAAATGTTTTGAATGTCTATAATGTTCTCAATGACAGGACTTCCAGTGGGATTGGTTCTGCTACGAGCAATGGTCCAAATGTTCTCAGCATAAGCTGTCCTCTGAAGCATGTCCCCACGCCTGACAATCTCAAGGACATTTTCAAGATGATGTTATAGATTAGCAATCAATAACAGACGTCATATTTCAACTTACACTTGAAAGGATAAACCAGATGGTGAAATTGCTCAGACAAGTATGATTTTCCTATGAGCCTGTGATGGTCTCTTCTGTTTGCATGGGGTGACCACAAACACATGCTACTCCTTAAGGGAGTCCCTCTACATGGGATATGTTTTTGATCATTTGTCATAACAGACAAAGAAGAGATCTGAGATAACCACACAGTCATCCTACATGTAAGCATATTGTAAAATAATCCATTTCATCTTTAATACTACACAGATTTAATTTCATACAGAAATCAGCTCTTCGAAGGGTTTCTTCAAAAGGGAGAAAATACACTGGAAAAACTAGATGGTGTCTGGTGAACTGCCTGTCCGTTGGTGTTGATATGGATGGATATAAAAATAAAATCCTAAGTGTATACAGGCCTAATGAGATTTTTCATGTGTTTTCAACATTTAGACCATCTTTGTCCATGTGCAGCAGCTTGGCATCAGACCTCCATTAAAAGTAATCAAATGATGCCTCTCCCTCCTCTCCTCGCCTCGGTGGACTGACAGCACATCTCAACATCTGAGAGTCCTGCTGACTGTGTTCTTCCTCTGTCTCGTCCCCAGACTGCTGCTAAGAGCCGTCCAGCTGGGATAATTGGCCCCCCTGTCCACGTTTTTTCTGCCATTCACGCTGCCTGAAAGCTCTCCTCCGCACACGCAGGGGATACTGACATGGCAGCTCTCCCTTTACCTCTCTCTTTGGCCTCTCATCCTCTCAGACTAACTGCACATTCATTTTCATTCCATAGACTGTTAGGACTGGGTAATGATGACATCTGTCACTTGGAGCTGGGGGTGTCTTTGGGGTCTTGGGACAGAATGGAGAAAAGAGGAATGGAAATTAGTCCACATAAAATAACAGAAAATAGGCAGAGATTCCTCCTATAAATGCCCCCCTTCTGCTGGGGGAAAAAAAAGGAAATGCCAGCTAATCCCTCACCCGGTGACTAGATTTGAGATGTCTGCATATATCAAAATGCTAAGACCTACTAATATTGTTGACACTGTGGTACACAATTGTATTTTATAGGATCTGGTTGGCACAGTAACCTTAGCATCAGCAACTATTCCCAATGGCAATTTGTGTTCTCCCCAAGACTATAATCCGAAATTTGTGTTTTATTCTTCTGTATGATCAAACTGTTTATTCAATTTATAATCTAGGTCATAAAAAGCAGTATCAATAAAGTACATGACAGCTAAGTCCATGTGAATCTTGGTAGTAACTAGTCTATTTATATGCAAATACACAAATCTGTTGCTCTGAAAATTTATCCATTTGATTGATGTCATATGTTATACTGACCTACGTGACATTAAAATATGTGATCATTTTAACCTACCAGCAGGATAGACAGAGAAGAAAAAAATGCAGCAAATATGGAAGTAATTTAAAAGACCTTACAACATCTAAAGATGTGAGCAAACCTTGGATTTCAGCAGACATGCAAGCAATCTATTATTTCAAGGACACATGGAAATACAGTGACCACCAAAATGCTTTAAAGAGGAATAGGTACAATGGTTTACCTTTTTTTTATGGCAGTAAATGTGGTCCCTCTTTTCATTATATTATTGCAGGAGCTGCTCAATTTTGTTTTTATGTGTAAACAGAGAAGGCATTTTTAACATGAAACATTTAACATTGGCTCATTTGATAAAAGCTGTGTGGTCTGAAGCATGTGACTGAACTAAGATATCACATGATATTCACTAAGGATTTTCCACAATATGTGGGAAATGATGACTATCTTTAGACTAGATCAGTAGGAACGGAGATGCGTTAGATATTATTAAAAAATAATAATTAAATGCCTCCGTAAGGAGCACAGACATGTATGTTTTCCTGTCCTGAGGGAAGGGTGTGTAGAGTTTGAAAGCATGCTGGCAAACTTAGGGAATGTGATTTAGATACATGTTCAATTAAAGAGGGATGGTCTCTTTAAACCCTGACCACCTTGATTTCACTTTCAGTCCTAATGTTTGTCCAGTTCTGCTCTAATGGCTTTCTTCTTAATCAAAATGGTGTAAAGTTGTAACTTCTGTTCCCTGCTAGACAGAGTTGAGATTAAAACACTACCTTTTTAATACAAATGTGGGTTTCTAAAGTCAATTTTACAACTGAAAAGCAAAAGCTATGGCAAGCTGATGTGTCAAAGAGCTTGACTGCAAAAACATCTGAACCTGAGATAATCACTGTGGTTTTGTTTATTGTGCTTTCCTCTGTTTTGGTGCCAAGCCACAAAACAAGGTTTACACTGAATTGTGCAGCTTTACCATGTTGCCCTGTATCCTCAGACAGAGAGACTCCATATACTGTCAGTCACTCTCAAAAAAATAATGTTCACCTTCGTCATATAACCCAGTGCTGGCTGGAGAGAGACCAAGCCATGGGAGGTATGAAAGCAAAATGCAAGCTACCTGTTGGTTGACTTAGCTGCAGGATTAGTTCAGGCTTCAATTCCCTCATTAGGTTACTGTCCAAAAGTGAACACACAGTAGGAAGCATGATTGCTCATGCACAGATGAAAAGGTGTTGGCTCTCTGCTCTCCAGTGTTTCTGCTGTTTGTCATTGACTGCGGCACCTCAGGCTCCCCAGTGTTCTTGTTACTGCTCTCAGAGGAGCTAGTATGTCAGCACACTAAACCCATGCAATCCTCTACATTCATTGAACCACAGCCATAAGGAGGGTGCGGGCTGGTTCCTTCACATCAATAAAGGTCAGAGGGGAGGCTTCACGTTCCAACTCCCCGCAGTGCACAACTGGGGAACATTAAAGCTGCATCTATTAAGAAGTGAAATTGCATGAAGTTGGCGAGACCAGTCTTTACTGGAATCCATGGGACAAAAACCTAACTGCATGTATACATCTACTTGAACTGTATATTTTTTTCGTTACCTTGGTAAGTACTGATACTTAATACCAATACTGATGATTTGATTCAGCATTGTTGCTTGGATACTTCACATCAGCACAAAACAAAACATGGTCTCTTGCTGCCACCTCGTGGACGTGAGATGAATGCAGAACAAACGTCTATTCCAGACTATAAAAAAGGGATCTTGGAAAACACACTCAACACGATTAAAAACACCAGTAAAACAAACACTTTAGAAGCAGAAAGGAAGTCCATCTGTTTTGTTTTTTTACTTAAAAATGTGTACATATAATAGCAATTCTGACCCATGAAAATGAAAATGTAAAAATTGCTCTGTCTTGAAACAAAATGTAATTGTGGCCAGTGTGACAGTATCATTTAAAAAAAAGAAAAAGAAAAAAAGACAACCTGGGCACATTTCACAAGTCTACACACAGGCCACACATAAAACATGGGCAAAAACACTCATATTAATGGCATGAATAACCACTTTCTATACAACATCCATTGTTGAGGACGTCCACTATTCTTTTTAGATCCACAGTAGCCTTGTAATGTGATTTAAAGACCAATAATTGTTCATTTCAGTGCAGAATACTGTGGCTCTATAGTGTGATAAAGTCCAAGGCAGAGATAAGACAATCAAAGGGATTTCTCTTGCCAATGTGAACAAGCATGTCATATTAACAATTCACATATCAAAGTGAGGATGTGTTCAGACGAGATCACTCGAGTTCCTTGAATCGCGCAAACATGGCCTTGCGTACTGCTTGTTTGTAGGTTGCATGGTCCCAAACTACAGGCTCTTTCTTCTTCTTCTGAAAAACAGAAGTGCAATGAAAAGGTTTAAAATAACGAGAAACACCACATGAAATTTAGCAAAGAAATAAAGCTTCACACTTACCGGGACAGGTTCAGCTCCTAAACCAGGTCTATCACTGACTTTATGCATCTCCCTAAGTATAGAGAACAAACGGTTCAGGGAGAAATGTTTGGAATAAAACCATTTAAATGCTTTGTTTCCCATTTCAATAACACTGTCTGTTAAAGCACACCTACCTAGAGCTTCCAGCCCAGTTATTATGATGCTGCGGCTGTTGGTGATGATGCGGTTTTCTTCTTTTCTGTTCTGGTGACCTGGAAGTTTCTTTGGCATTCAGCTGTGAAGGACACATTCCACCTTTAGTAATCAACAGAAAACCTGATACTCTCAGGATATTTTCCCTACCGCCTTAATTTTCACTTACTTCTTTTTCCTGGTTCTCCAGCGCCTCTAGCTCCTTCTTTGACCTCTTGATCTTAAGGTGGATCTCCATATTTTGCTGTTGAGACAATAACATTATTGAGTATTAGAGGCTATATTTATAGGGTCACTGTCAACTAGTGCTCATACAGAGGTTAACAGGTTGTACTTTGTGCAGGTCGGAAAGCTGCTGGTGGCGGAGAAGAGCGTCTTTGTTGGGGAACTGTCTCCTACACAGCAGGCAGGCCATCTTCTTCCAGTCTGTCAGCTTGTTGTCCTTTTCTTCAGACTGACCGCTGTGACTGCCTTTAGCTGCCTCCTCCTTATCTTCTTCCACCTCTTCATCACTTCCAGCTGCATAGTCGGATGCCAGCATACCCAGGGAGCCCATTGGACGCTGGGGAAACAAACCACGATTTCACAATCATGTAAAAGAAATCAATCCACTTTATTTAGTTTTTGAATGGCATTCTGAGGAAAGTAATCAACGTGAGTCAGGTATCAACAAAGGGTCAACACCATGCAGTTAGAGTATGAGGTATGCAAAGTGTGCTGAACCGGAGGATTCTTACCTTTGACTTTTCATCTTTCTTAGGAGGAGCAAGGGGCTTCTTAAAAAGATCATCTCCGCCTGAGATCTGAGGATGTAGACAAAGAACAAGGCCAAAAATAATTACACGATATAATAAATACTTCTTATATCTACATTTATTGTAAAAATGAATGCACAGAACAGATAATCTGTGGTTGTTGGGAGTCCCTGACCTTCCTCTCAAAGATAGCAAAACCAGCGTCAGCCGACTTGGATTGCCTCCCATCATCGTCCATTCCAGTCTTCAGAAACGGTGATGTGGCACGGACACTTTCCTTTTGACGATTCTGGATCTTTGCCCAGCGCTCCATATCTTTCATGATCTGCAAACAGAAAAACACTTCTTAACTATCTGCCCTTTACACATCTGTATTTCACATTTTTGTGCACTGTAACTGTAGTGCTACCTTGACAGCAGCAAGACTTCTCGGCTTGTCGTCTTTGTCCTTTTTAGCAGAGTCGTCGTCGTCTTTCTTCTCAGGAGCTGCTGTAGAAGCCGGGACAGGCTCCACATCTGAGCTGGCAGCAGAAACGAGAACTGGTGGCGGAGCTGCTGGGTTGAGGGGAGGCACCGATGGTTTCTTCATTTCCAGAGGTGCATCTGCTGCTGGGTTGGAAAGAATGGCCTGGTCTTCAATAGTCATGGTCACAGGTTGGGTCTCTGCAGAGTTCCCTCCTGGAACTGGGATGTAGGTCTTTGATGTACCATCCCAGTACATGTACTCTTGGGTTTGAGCATTGTAGAAATACTATACACAAAAATGGAGGAAAAAAGGAGAAATTATAACTTAATGACAACCAAAAACAATAATTTAAGACACAGCTACAGGCTGACTATTTAGTGCATATGTACGCTTAAAATGCAGTCTTTGTCTTCTTATTAAGAAATCATTCCAAACACCTACTCTATCATTATCGCACAGTGGTTACTTGATTAGGTTAGGTTTAGATTTCACTCCTCCAGACAGACTGTGAATCATTTGTAGATCTTCAACTCAGACAAGTGACACAGCTGGAAGAAAAGCTTTTTAGTACCTTTGTCACAAAAATAAAAGTGGGAGGTACTGAGTGTATGTCTTGATTGTGAGGTGAAACCACAAATTGCAAAGGTTATGCATCTTTACAACTATTGAAAACAATATGATTTTAAAACAGGAGTGACAATTACAATAAGATCTTCAAATTTCTCTGAAGCTTAAATGTTCAATAAATGTGCATGAAAACATTTTTTGTTTGAGGATACAATTACATCTGGGTAGATATGCGATAGCTGTACAGTATATATTATTCTCTGGGAGGTTACTGACTGGATCACCTAGATAGCATTTGGATTTGGATTTACAACACCATTTCTCCCTAGCTACTCCCGTCCATTCATAGGCCAGGGAAAGTGCTGGATCACTGTGTTGTCTTGTATTCTCACCCTAGAGCCAGGGTCGTAGTACAGTGTCGTCTCAGGATCGTAGTAGAAGCCTGACGTGGCATCGTATAAGTAGTTGGCCATGTCTGGAGTCTCAGATCCTGGAGGAATTAGGACAAATAGATATGACATTTACATTAATTCATTTGGCAGACACTTTTGTCCAAAGCGACGTACAAATGGAGGTACAATGGATGAAGGAGAAGTTCTCAACACTCAGTTTCACGTTCCATCTGATACTAGGCTTACAGGTGCATGAAGTAACATATAAGTAAGTGCCTAGCAAATGACAATTTATTTTGTTTTATATTTTGGGAGAAAGAAATAGACAAGGATTGAGAGATGGAGAGACAGAAAGAGCATATTAGGTTATTAAGTACTCTCAGAAGAGGTAGGTCTTCAAATGTTTTTTGAAGACAGAAAGGGATTCTGATGACCAAATTGAGTTTGGTAGCTCATTCCAGTACCACAGGGACCACCACAGGAGAACGTGGAGTTTAGATTGAGATTCCCTGCCTCGCAGTGATGTGATCTGCTGCATTGATTTTTATCTTTTTTTTCTTTAAGCCTTAAACATTATTAGACACTGAAGACCTTTTCTCCAGAGTTCTTACTTTGTGCAGGAGTTAGTCACCATTTACTATTGGTAAACACAACACAGAGCAATACTGGATTAGTTTACTACAATGTTGTAACAATACCAACAGAACATAATTAACACTTTTTTGTATTTTAACGCTTGATTTGTTTCTTACCAAAGATGTAAGTCTGTGATCCGTCTACGGCGACTGTCATCCCAGCTGATTCTGTAGGCACAAGGGGTCCACCAGCCTGGTACGCCGGATTCACAGGTGGAGCCTCACCGTAGCCAACTCCCTGCGATGTGATAAAGGATATGTAAAGTTTACTGCCCAGCTTTCAGACAAGATACCTACAGCTTTGCTTTCTGCTTTAAAACATACCTGTCCAATGCTGGGGTCTGATGACAGAGCAGGATTAGTGCTGCCACTCATCAAATCACCTGGTGACAAAAATGTGAGACTACTTAAAAACAGTTTTATGTTCAGGTTTAGTGATAATAAACAGTGCCTAGGGACCAAGATAACAGAATGTGTCAGAGCAAGTCTCACCCTGCATTCCAGCGGGGGCACCAGCAGGTGGGGGCAGAGGTTGCAAGTACTGTGGAGGTTGTGGGTACTGCTGCTGCTGAAATGCCAGGGGCAAAAAAGAAATAAATGTCACATGACAGCTCTCACCATCCTCTTCTTTTAAATAACTTTTTAAAACAATACAATAAACACCACAACTTACCCCCATCATGCTGGCCTCAGGTGGATATCCAAGGATGGAACTGTTTGGTTTATCAAAGTCTCTTCTGAAACTGAAACAGACAGAAAAACATCAGGATCAAATGAGATAAGATTTCTCTACTAGACATAGCTGATAAGAAAATCCTTGCAAAATGGTGACGTACTTTTGGTTCTTCAGGGGTTTTGCGACCTCAGCATAAACTCTGACTCCATCAATATAAAGGGGTCTGGGTTTAGTGAGGAGCTCAACCAGACGTGTCACTTGCTACAAAAGAAGACAATACTAAGTGCTGGGAAATCACAGGGAAACACTGGACAAAGACAGTAACAGCAAACTGTGTGCATTCATTTTGTTTAGGTACCTCATGGGAGTCCATGTCAACGAAGCAGAAGCACTTGGCTCCTGGTGGCTTGGCCTTGACTAAGCGAACATTTCTTTCATCCAGATATGCAAAGGGATCCAAGGCTTTCAGGATAGTCTCTACTGTGGTGGTGGGCTTCACATTTTTTAATATCATGGCTGTACAGTGACACAAAGGAAAATAGTTATTGCATTTCATAACCAAGTTGGGTAAAAAACAAATAAATATGTCCATGGATTGCTAGTGTCTATGGCTATAAAGCTTCAGTGAAGACTCAGGAGCTTAAGTCAACATACTTTTGCTGTCTCTAAAGACGGAGTCAGATTGGTGTGAACTGTGATGAGGAAGGTTGCGGTTGCCCCAAGACTCTGCCTGCTGCTCAGTTTCTTGCTGTTGGTCCACCTGCTGCTGCCAGGCCTCTGGAGTCAAGTCAGAGCTACGCTGCCACTGGTTGTGGGACAATGGCTCAATAGGGCCTTTTGGTTTGGACCCATTCAGGTTGGTCTTCAACTCTTCTAAAGGTGCATCTGGTCTGGGCAACTGGGGCTCCTGGAGTTGAGGTACTTTGTGATCTGACTCCTAATTCACAGAGACAGGAAGGAAGGAACACTTTTAAATTGTGATATAACAATATGGCAAAGTGATATTGTACATGGTGAATGGATACCATAAATTCTCGAATAGTGGCTGGGCTTTTTATTTTTTTAACCTAGGCTAGGAGCCATTATTAGATTTCCCTTGTTTATTAAGCACAATACATTATATGGACTTTTAGGAAGAAGCCTTCCTGTTTTCTGCTCTGCTCCAATTTGACCCTCTAATTTGCTGTTACTGCTGTTAATGCGAACACAACAATTACTCCATCCACGGCATAATCCAAGGATTTTAAACAATATATATATATATATATATATAAAAATATCATTTTCTGTCACTACACTCACATTAACACCTCTTTCACGCTCGTCTGGCTGGATGTACTTCATGGATGTTGTTCTAGTGCCAACCTTTAGGGAGCCCTGAAAGAACAACAGAAATTATCAATCAGCTTCATACAACATAAGTGACTTATATCTTAAATAATACCAATGACACCCAACATGCACTGTGGCAGGTTTAGCCCTCCTCTTCACTGCTGAGGATCAAACGGGCAAACACTTATGGTGGTGTGCAATGCCCAGATCAAGGATCATGCTTCACATACTACGCTAAATAGTTTAAAAGGGACCTACAAATTAGGGCTGCGACTAAGAATTATTTTCAGTATCGACTTATCTGCCGATTATTCTGTCAATTAATCTAGTGATCGTTTGGTCCAGAAAATATCAGAAAAAAGTGAAAAGTGCCCATCACAATTTCCTAAGGCCCAGGGTAACATTTTCAAATTGCTTGTTTTGTCTGACCAAAACCCAAAGATATGCAGTTTACTATCACACGATACAAAGAAAAGCAGCAAATCCTCACGACAATCAGTTGATTATGAAAATAGTTACTGCTAGCATAATCCAAAAGAAAACAACAGAACTCCATATTGCCAAATGAGTACTACACTGTCAGTAGGGTAAAGTGTACAAACCAAACTATGCCATCGTAAACACCCCATTTCCAAGACTAGACTGCATTAGTATGAGAAATGAGCTGTTTCAAAGGGAGGCTCACGGCACATCTAAATGTACTTTGCAAGGTGGTAGTATTGTGTTCAACATCCATAATTCTGATGAAGGTTATGCATCTCAAAGATGGATTTAAATCCACAGTGGTTAATTCCAGAGAGTACCTCATTTGCACAAAACAGAATTCACCATTAAAACCATACATAAAGCCATACCATGAAGCACAAAGCAAAAGCCATCCTTTACCACTGAAGATAGGGTATTTGAATATTTGATATTACAATTACCGACACCACAAAACACCTGCATCATCTAGTTTTTATCCTGAGCTTTCACAAGCCCGAGAACATTGGCCAAAAGTGAAAATAAATGTGTGCAACCAAATGATCTAATAATAGAAACAGCAGAATCAAACAATAAACTGCTACACATTTCAGCAACAACTCAAGCTACTCCATAGTTGTAACGACATGATCAAAGCACATCAATCCTGGCCAGTGTTGGAGACTCGTTCATTGTGTCAAGATGTGAACTTCATTCACAAATTGCTCAGAGCAATTCAAAGAAAGAAGAAATCCTGGTGTCCAAAATTCACTGACGATGAGTTCAAGAGAATACCATAAAGCAGGTCATGCACTCTTCGGGAAAGTCAGATGATTGAAAATTCCTTCAGTTGGTCAAAGAATTTTGCTACAGAAGGATTGCCGCAGAGACCTAAAGACAACAAGACAAAAGAGTTTGCAGCCACACTAGCTTTGTGAGGCTGTAATGCTCATTGTGAAGAAAACCAAACTCTTAAATAAACCAAAGTGTTAAACAAATTAAGGTATTGACTTGATGATGGCACTAGATGAAAAATCAAGGGATCACCAAAGCGCACAAAGACCACAAATGTCTGCACCAAAATGCATGATTATCCATCCAACAGCTGTTGAGAAATATCACTTTGAACCACAAATTCGTACTCATGGTTGACCTACTGGAAAAGTCAGGGGATCCCCAAAGTTATTAGGATTCATCCTCCGGGCACCATGAATATCTGTACCAATATAACGAGAATCCATCTAATAGTTGTCGAGACATTTCGCCAAAAAATAAAAATGTCAACCTTCTAAAGGCACTAGATGAAAAGTCAAGGGATCACCAAAGTCAGTAGGCTTCATCCTCTGGGCACCATGATTATCTGAACAAAATCTCACGGCAATGCATCCAATAGTGGTTGAGATATTTCAGTCAGTGGTGGACCAACCGAACGACAATGTCATCCGCAGTCCCGTAAATTGCTGAGAAAATTATACCTAAGTTGTGATCACTACAATGCTTTACCCATCCCAGGATTACTGTTGAAAAACTATTTTTCGAGGGTCAAAAATGGTAATTTTCTCTTACGAAGTAAGCTAACAAAATGTATGTTAATTGTTGAACTGTAAATGCAGGGTTCTCAGTAATAAGGTCACGTTAGACCGACTTTAGCTGTATGTGAAAAAACGCAATCTTCTAATTTATTTGAATGAAGCTGGTCCGGCAACACAGCAGAGTTGCCAACGCAAGGGCTCCAGCAAAAAACGCACTGTCGTCCAGCAAAAAAGTTGAACATCGCTCAACTTTTGCCAGGCCACAATGCGACATCCTCCAACAAGGTGCTGTGGTGACCAATAAATTACATACACATTCCTGGTAGATTACTTTGGAACGTGACACAGTATTTCTACCATTTACATCACAATCGTCGAGAGTAAAGATAAAGTAATTATCGTTTGTGTGATTTGTGTTCAATCTCATGGATCTATTACTCAACCTGGAATTCCGGATTCTATTTCATGTCTAACCTGTACCTGAACCAACACACCCCACCCAACCGCTTACATTGTTTTAATGCAGGGCTCTTTTCAGCCTGAACACTAAGGCATTGGTAAGGAAAGTGTTCAAAACTGCAGTTGATTCCTTGACAACAGAACCTTTGCAAGTCACGCAAAGCAAAGAGGAAACCAATATTTTCTAAGACATGAAGACTTAAAAGTGCTGCAAGCGGTAGCAATTTCCTTCGATCCTCTTCGTTACAAAAGCTAAATCACAACACAGGAAATGGTGGATACGTATAGTACCTTCATTGTCAATATCATCGTAAAGTCTTCCTAAAATTATAAAACCTCTGAACTGTTAGACAATTCCACGTATGGACAGATTTTTTCCCCCCAAACATCTGTATTTTCTGGTTAAATCCATTCCAGGGTTAGGCAGTTTGGGGATGAAATTTTAAAATGTAGGATTAGTAGGGCAAGTAAACAATCTTTTAAATGCTAAACAAGTAACCTGAAATACTATCATGGTTTTGTGGATAAGTACTTACAATTTAATTTATGTAAAATTAGGACCAACTGTTTAAATTAGGTTTAAAATATTAGCATCTAAAAATGTCAGCAACTGACATCTTAATGTCCTTAACCAAAGTAAGTTCACTAAAAGTAATAGCAACCCCTTCCCAGGTTCTCTCCCTCCCCCATCTACTACATGCCCTCTCAACCCCTCATAATCCTGATGGGAGAGACGGCCTTCGTAGAGTGACGAGGATGGGCCACCTTGTTGGACTCCATGAAGTGGACTGCATCCTCGAGGTTTAAAAACTCCACATAGGCCGTATCGTAGCTGTAACCTGGGGACAGCATTTGAAATACAGATGGGTTTTTGTTAGTCAATGCCAGTAATGACAGTCACCCACTAAAACATAAAAGACAGCAGTTCGTGAATACATCGAGATCAGTGTGAGCGAATTTTTACACCTTTACTGACACACATACCTTTTCAGGAAAACAGACATTTTGTTTATGCTTTTTTCTATTCAGTCTTCTGATGACTGACGTCATATCAGACTTTGCCAGGAAAGGCTTTGATAAAGCCAAGCATTAAGAGACAGATATTCCAGACCAGTGGCAGTGAACGACCGCGTGATGTGCACCATGGAGACAGAAAGATTTACTATTCATGTGTATATCAAATTAAAAAAGGCACCTAATATCTCTTTCTGTGATGGACATTTTGATATATTTATGCAAAATGAACGGCCTTTGAGACATAATAATCTTCACAAAAAAAGGCTTGGCATCATCTATAACCATGTCTACAGCGACCCACTGTGGAAAACGTCCACTATAAGCAGATGTTTAGATCAGCAGGATGAACAAAGCACTAACAAGGCGGTGTCCATTTCAGGTTTGTTGACATTCTTTTTTCAATCAGAGTACTTAGATAAAGTGTCCCTGAAGGACACATTCAGTGAGTCACTTTTCACAGATCTTTTGTGACTGACATTGAATGTCACTCTCCAAAGCTCCTAATATTGAATCCTTGGTAAAACCTCTAATTGCTGACAATGACTCCACATCCTCAGACATGAAAAGGGATGGAATAAGAGAACCCCCCCCCTTCCTTCTTTACTGAGCGAGTTCACACAGACCACCAACAACAAAAGCAACCAAGAACATAAAAAAAAGAAAGAATGCGGAGTTTCGAATGTCGTAAAAGCGAAATGTCGAGGGACATGTTAGCGATCGACTGCCCCTAACAGTTCCACAAAGAAACTTAATTCTTACCTGGCACAACATTTTTGATTTTCATCCCCTGCATTGGCACACCATCACGGACTGCAAAGGCACCAAGAATCTGCAAAAGACAGTATCAAAATGACGTTGTGATGAGTTATGCCATTACTGTCCATGCAAACTAATACCAACACAGTCTGGTAACTATAATAATTAACGCATGAAGTTGCTTTTGTATTTGATTATTACCTGCTCCATTGTGGCAGTCTTTGGAATACCAATTATGGATATTGTCTTGGAAACTTTGTCCTCCACTGATGCACTCCTGTAATCTTGATCCTTATATAGGAATTTTGATAAATATTCTGGTTATGACACATCAAAATATTATAATAAATGCAAATGTAATTTATAGACAAATACTAGCAACAAAATAAAAATGCACCTACCTGAGAACCAGACTCACTAAATTTTGATGGTGTGATTGGTTTAGACTCTTTGATGAGTTTCTCTGGTGCTTGAAGCGCCTCGTGTTTGTAATCAAAAGACCTCCCAGACCCTGTCCTGTAATCGATGTCCCTGTAGTCTTGGTCTCTTGTCTGTACAGTGCTGCTGCTTTGGAAATCCTGTTCAGCCCCCATCTTACCCCTGGCAGGTCCCTGATTGTGTGGGATCTCTTTCAGCCCTTTAAAACAATCACTTGGCACCTGAATCTCATGTGAGGGCTGATTCTTCTCTTTGTGGTAAGGGGGCCTTTCGTCACGATTTAATTTATTCTGACTATGCTTTGGGTCCCTTTCTCCAAGCCAATGTTTACTCTCATTTTCTCTCCCAGGAGGGCCAGTAAGGGGACTTATTTCTGGAAGTGGATGGTCTTGTGGAGCTTTTCTGCCAATTGATGGTAGATCCATAGCAGGAAAGTGGTCACCATGAGGAAAGCCGACATCTTTCCCTGGGAACTCAACAGATGGCCGATTCCTTTCCTGAAATGGTGGCTGATCTCTAACATTAACGTCTCTGCCAAAACCTACAGAGAAGCTGGGTTCGGGTACACCTCCCATACCTTTACCCATGTTTAAGAAAGGGTTCTTGTCCTTTCGACGGTTCTTCCATTCTTCTGCAAGAGTCATCTCTTCACCACTTCGATAATCCATAAGAGGACTGCCACTTGAATCTGGATATTCTCTCTCTCTGACTTCTGCACCCATAAACTCTGATCTTCGAGGGCCACCAACATCTGAAGGCATGTCTGATCTTGCCCTGTCCACTGGAGGGACATCACTGTTTCCAAATCTTAAGGGGGATCGATCCCTACCTCTAAATTCAGCTGATGGTCCAAGACGGTTTCTGAAATCCATATCAGAATCAAATCCACCTCTTGGATTGAAAGGTGGCCCTCCTCTTCTGTCAGTATCCATCATTCTCCTTTCACGTGGAGGTAAGTCCATATCAAAGCGATCAGTGTCACTGATGCCCATTGGGGGCCTGTCACGCATTTCCCTAAATCCATCATTTCGCTCCATTCGGTCCGTGGGAAACCCTCTTCTCCCATCAATATTGGGATTGTTGAATGGTGGCATGTCGTAATGAAATGACTCTTTGTCTCTCATGTCCATAAATCTGCTGTTTGGTTCCCGTGGTGGCATACCCCTCCCTCCTATGTCTACCGAGTTCCTGCCTGGTCCTGGGAAATCAGAAGAATTCATCAGTTTGTCTCTGATGGCAGTTTCATAGTGCCTTCTAAGACTGAAGTCAGGCTCGTCTCCAGGTCTGAAGAAATCTCTGTTTGGCTCTCTACCTCGCATATCACGTGGGTCCATATCACGCCCCCTCATGGGTGGCCCATCCATCCTCCTCATGTCCATAGGTGGTAGATCTAGAGGTCTTGGGCCCATATGATCCATGTTCATCCCATCTCTACCTCTATAATCAGGCATGGGACGATCTCTGCCACCAAACATTTCTCCACGATGATCACCACTGGAATATATATTAACATATTAGCCTACTGATTTGTTTGAAATGCACAATCAAAGAACAAAGCTTACAACAAAATAACATGGAGAGGAAATATATGAAGTTCATTTTTCCCCAACCAATTACCATAAAGACGTACAGAAGAGGTAGGCAATACGACAACAAATACTGTGAGACGAAAAACAATTAGCCTAACCTCAGAGATTGTGTAATTAACAGGAAAAAAGGAGGGGAGTCGTAGATTGCAGAAATGTGAGAAAATGTTATATGCTTAACATGTACAAAAATACAGAAACTCAATGGTTTAATACAGTTAACGTAAAAAGGAGTTCCAGAAAATGTACTACACCACAATAATGCATTGTAAAATTATATATACTGTGATACCAAATTGTAACCATCTTGCTCACCCCTAGCAAACAGCAATACAGGAAAACATAGGAGAGCAGTTACTAAAACATGCTTGTTTACCGAAAGGGTGGTCCTCCCCGTGGTCCTTGCCCTGGTCCCGGTCCATCCCACATGTTTGTAAGTCAGTATCTTATCTGGAAGCAAAGGTAAAGGTTTGCATTATTTCATGAAGGTAGACTACATGAATGCACCACTTTTGACTCGCCAAAGGCTAAATATATCCACTCTAATATAACTGATGAGAACCGGACTTTGACTGCGCAACCCGATATGCCAGTGATTGGAAAACTATGAGCGCACGGCCACATAAAAGTGATCCGTTTATACGTTGACGAGTGTGTCATTTCGGTGCTAAAGTGACGATACTTAAAAGATGGCTGCATACGTCAAACCTGGGGCAAGTAACACTGGGTGCCGTGATTACTAACGCTGGTCCGCTAATTATAGCCATCACTAGGCCTTCAAATCCTACGCCACAACATAAACAAGCGACGTCAGTACTGAAAATGACTGTACTGCAACGAACAAATGAATTCGGGGAAACGGTGCATTGTAATTGCAACGTTGGCGTGGTTAAATTGGCGCGCTAAAGATCATTATAACCAACGACAGCCCATCGGAAAAGACCATTCACAGGGCGACGCTATCGGAGCTAACTCGGCTAACATTCGCGTCAAAAAGCCGGTTTCTTCGCGTTAGCTTGCAGCTAGGTAGCATCCTTTGAAATACAGAACACTTCACCGACTAATGTTATATATTTCACCATATTTCTTTAGCACTCACCTTGTTCTTCGAGCTCAGTATCGATATCACAGCGGACTGTCGTCCAGGCCGTCTTCAACGAAGGGATGACAAATGGAGACGCAGCTAATTCTTCTTCGTGGTATTCCCGGCATACGTGCAAAACAGACGCTGTAGAGCGAGTTGCTGCCACCTACAGGTTATTAAGTGCAACCACTGACATGTTCGATTGGGCCATAAAAAGTAGCATCCCAGTAGCCATAAAAATACCATCATATGATTCATATTTCAGTTTTAAATAAACAAGTCTTAGAGGCCAAATCAGTGCAACATTCCTCAAATCCCTATCTCTGTGATACACCACAAAACCTGTAATATTGGAAGCTTTTTGATTGAAGTCCAGATCCATTTTTATTTAAAAAACAAACAAACTGTTCTTCTGATAACTAATTTACCATTTACTGTATTATTTGTCTAATTTGGCTTAAAAATATTTTTAATGGATTATATCAGTATCTTGAAGCCATATCCCTCGGCTACAACAATTTATTTAGTGCACATTTTACATCATGTCAATGTGACATTAATTACATAAAATCTTGGTTTTGCATCCTCTAAAAATGATACTGCATGTTAATTATGTTCTGATATGAGCACTCAGGTGTCAATATTTGCAATGAAAACAGTTTTCTTCTTTAAAAACTGAAGTATATAAAAACATATTATCTAATGTTATTCTTAAGATGACCAAGATTGCTAACATTGTTTTGCAATAAAAATTTGGATAAAAGTGAAATGGTGGTCAGTGAAGTGGCTTGTCTTGTCAAATAGAAATACTGTCAGTGAGGGACAACTTGAGAAAAATGTCACAGTTTCAGCAAAATTAGTATTGCTCATTTTTATTCATTCACAAGCGCTGTAGCAACCCGTTAGCTCAGCTAAATGTTGCTAAATACACACGTAAATAAAAAAATACACATGTATACAATGCAAATATACATGGTACAGTATATGGACTCAGCTATAAACTCTGAAATTTACTAATTACAAGTGACAACACAACAACGACAGCTAAAACATCACTGCACATACAATGCTCTAAATTGAGTTTTCTGTATTTTAATTGAAGTGTGAAAGAGGACAGAACAATCAATACGGCAGCATCAAACTAAACAGAAGAGCAAAGAAAAACAGCTAAAACATTTCAAAGAAATCAGTAAGCAATTAAAATCAAGTTGTTTCTTTTGAAACATTTCAGTAGATTACTGCAACAAATATTAAGGCACTTAAACTTAAAAATATGCTTTCTTGCTGCTGTAAAATTGTAAGTTGTTATAACTTGTAAGAACATTTTAAAGACATTAGTCATCAGAATTATATCTTTTTGAAATTTTCATATTTCAATTTCCAGCATAGCTAAGTTTTAAGCTATGCTGGAAATAAATGTAACTATAAATGTACTCCAATAAGAAGCATGGTTTCTGAAGAGTTAACTCATTTATGCATGCGAGAAAGTATTAAAATACATTTACATATTTTCAAATCTTGATACGATCAATTTACCAAATCTTTCAACTCATAATTTTAAGTCACAAGACGTGAACTCAGGGTTGTAAGTTCTGAAGCTGAAAACTAGCAATTTGTTGACACAGACAAATACACCTCTATACAATGAGCTGATGAATAAAGATGAGTTGATTTCACTAAATCACACTAAGAGTTTTTACAGTTTTCAGGGAAAAGGGAACAACAGAAGAGCTACTTTGCAACTAGCTTTAAAGGGACTTGTACACAAAATAACAAGGGAGAGGGGAGAACACTATTCAATAGACCAATCAGTACAGATGGCAAAAATGATGAAATGCACGGTGTTGTGAAATAATTCTGCAAACTGGGGGATAGTCGAACAGCATAGACATGGTATCATCATGCCAAATTTATTGGCTCTACTGCACATGTGCTTGTTGGTTGGCAAGGGTCCTCTTCTTGTATTTGTTTAATACCTAGTCTTCCTTTCTTTGTGGCAACATTTGGGGAACATCACCATTACACCGCGTCTGTGGCTGCTCTTCCTGTCTGGCTGCCCTGGGCAGGGAGAGGGCAGAGCTGGCAGTCTGTGTGTCAGGAGCCTTTTCGCTAAGAGCAGCCTTTATGCTGGCAGGAACACTATCACTGCTGCCAGCTGGAGGAGCGCCGCTGGGTGTGTTGGGGTCAGCTGCAGCCCCTGCTGCTAGACTGGAGGCCCCAGAATCACCCTGATCAGACGCTCGAAGTCTCTTCATGAGGGTGGTCACTCTAACGGCTTTCTGTGAGTAATGAAAAGATATGGTGAGTTCAAGTTAAGTGATAGCATACAATACAGTGCCTTTGAGGAAGCCCTCTGACTGAAATGTGTCAGCAATTATATTTTATGAAAAATATGAAGCTGTACAAATATTGGCTGCTTTGGTGGTGGGGCACCTTCTACTTTGATAACACATTTTCTTTTAGTTCTATTTCTTTCTTGATCCCGTGGATACTACCTGGGCTCACATCGCTGCTCCTTCCCTGGCCACCCGGCTCCTGGTCTCCAGCTAAAGCTAGCTCCGTGCTATCGCCCCTCCACCGGATCATTTCAGATCTCCACTCCCTCAATAACCACCTGCCTCCGGACTGTATATACATCCTCACAGTGACTGGTTCACTCCGCAAACACCGTCCCCCACACAGGGGCACTGGCCGTAAGTTTCTCTTCCATTCCACATCTCCACACTCCATCCCGTCCATGTGGTCCCATCGCACTTCTGCACTACGTCATCACAACAAACAACACGTGAATCTGGCTAATCTCGGTCCACTTCCCCGGTCCACACAGCCAATCACAATGCAACGCCATCTCAAACTGGCCCTACTTAACACGTGCTCCATAAACAATAAATGCCACATTCTGAACGACTTCATAACGGATAATAACCTGGATTTCCTCTGTCTCACTGAAACATGGCAAAAACCTCTTGACTACTTCTCATTAAACCAAGTCACTCCATCAGGATTCACTTACATCGACAAACCCCGTCCAGAAGGTCGGGGAGGTGGCATTGCTGCTATCTATAGAGCGGACATTAAAACAACCACCATCTCCACCCCTACTGTTCCCTCTTTCGAACACCTGGTTTTCAAACTCTCTGGTCCCACTCCCCTGGTCATAGCTATCATCTACCGCCCTCCCAAACCAAACCCCTCCTTCCTTTGCGATCTCTCTGACCTTCTGACCCAGCTCTGTGCCATATCACCATCTGTACTCCTCCTAGGAGATTTTAATATTCATATCAACGATCCAATCTGTAAATATGCCACAGAATTTCTGGAAATGCTACACTGCTTCAACTTCTCTCAACACATCAACTTCCCCACTCACAACCGTGGCCACACCCTGGACTTGGTTTGCTCCACTGGTCTCACCATTCCTCATCTATCCAGTCTCAATCCTCACATCTCTGACCATTTGGCCATCGCAATAGACTTTGATATCCCCATCTCCACCCCAAAGCACAAACGCACCATAATTTTCAGAAACCTCAAATCCATCTCTCCCTCAGCTCTCTCAGCTTCCATCACCTGCAAGATGTCTGCCTCCCCTCCACCGTCGTCCGATAACCTATCTGCAATAGTGGACTACTACAACGACACTCTCTCCTCCTGTCTCAACCAACTGGCTCCCATAAAAGCCAAAAAAGTCTCATTCACACACTCAGCTCCCTGGTACACCCCTGAACTCCACCAAATGAAATCACGAAGACGGCAATTGGAACGACTATACAAGAAAACTACATTAACAGTTCATCTCCAAGCCTACAAAGACCATCTCCAACAATACAATAAAGCCCTCAAAACAGCTCGTTCCACCTACTACTCACAACTCATAAACTCTGGCTCCAGCAACCCCAAGACTCTTTTCTCCACCATCAGCACCCTCCTCAAACCCTGTGACAACACCTCCTCATCCTTCACAGCCACACAGTGTAACTCCTTCCTCTCATTTTTCCAAACAAAAATCGACACCATTTACAGCAACCTGATCACCTCCAATGCACCTCCCACCTCCCTGCCTCACTCCCCCCCCTTTACTTCTCAGTCTCTATCTCAGTTCTCCCCTGTGACGCCAATACAACTGTCCACCCTCATGGCCGGAATGAACAACTCCACCTGCACTCTGGACCCTATACCATCCAAACTTATCAAGGACTGTCTCCCTGCCATCTCCACACTCATCACTGCAATCATTAACTCCTCCCTCAGCTCTGCAGCAGTCCCCCCTTCACTCAAACTGGCTGCTGTCACACCCATTCTCAAAAAACCTGGACTCAACCCTGACATCATGTGCAACTTCCGGCCCATCTCCAATCTCCCCTTTCTATCAAAAATCCTTAAGCGTGTTGTCGCCACTCAGCTAAAATCTCACCTCATCTCCAATAACCTCTTTGAACCATTTCAATCTGTCTTTCATTCTAAACACAGCACTGAAACAGCCCTCCTCAAAATCACCAACGACCTCCTCCTCTCTTCAGACTCTGGTAACCTCAGCATCCTCATCCTTCTCGACCTCTCTGCAGCCTTTGACACCATTAGCCACACCATCCTGCTCTCCCGCCTGGAATCATTTCTCAACATCACAGACACTGCACTCTCCTGGCTCAAATCCTACCTCACCAACAGACACCAGTTCATCCACATCAATAACTGCACTTCCTCCAATGGATGCAAACAAACTATCTCCAACTGAACAGCGATAAATCGGATATACTCATCATTGGCCCCACATCCCGCACCAAAACCACCCACAACTTCAGCCTCACTTTTGGCAACAGCACACTGTATCCCTCCCCACACATTCGCAACCTTGGAGTAACGTTCGACAGCCAGCTAAAATTTGATCATCACATAAACCACATCACCAGGACTGCCTTCTTTCACCTCAAGAACATTGCTCGTCTCCGCCCCTCACTCTGCTTCTCTGCTGCCGAAACCCTCATCCACGCATTTGTCACATCCAGACTAGACTACTGTAACAGCATCCTCTACGGCTCATCATCCAAAGTCCTCAATAAACTTCAATATATCCAGAACTCCGCTGCCCGCCTGCTCACCCACACCCACTCCCGAGACCACATTACCCCTGTCCTTCAAAACCTACACTGGCTTCCTATCACACACTGCATTCAATTCAAAATCCTCCTCCTCACACACAAAGCTCTTAATAACCAGGCCCCCTCCTATCTCATGGACCTGCTCCACCATCACACCCCTTCCCGCAGCCTCCGCTCATCTGAAGCCAGCCTCCTCTCCTTGCCTGCGCGGACCAAGCACCGAACCTGGGGCGACAGAGCCTTTTCCGTCGTTGCCCCCCCTCTCTGGAACTCACTCCCCAAACCCATCAGAGACTGCACTGATCTCCCCACCTTCAAATCCCTGTTAAAAACTCACCTTTTTAAACTGGCTTTTAATGTGTGATCATGTTGTGTCTAGAACCTGATTATATGTTGTGTCTTAGTGTTTAATGTTGTTTTATTATGTCAGTGTTTAATGTGTCTAATGCTGTTTTATTGTGTTTTAGTGCTTAATGTAGTTTTTAGAGCTTGATTTTATATTGACATCTATTTTATCTTGTACAGTGTCTTTGAGCACTTGTAAAAGCGCTTGATAAATAAAATGTATTATTATTATTATTATTATTCTTTGGCTGAACACCCAGTCTCTCTCTCACCAATAGCATACAAACAACATAAAATAAACTTTGAAAACAGTTTTAAACAGCAGTTGAGTCAAATTGGAGCAATTGCAGGGATATATAAACATGTTTTTGACAATTTAGACATGAGACCTTGATTATGTTAGTGGGAAATAAGGGGAAGAACCATAAGGTAATGTAGGGATAAATGTACACTTGTTACCGCACTTGATTAAAGTTGCCATAGTTGAGTAAAAATTTATTGATATATGAGATATATGACAAGTAATACCTTCCACTTGGCTTTGGCAAAGTTCTTTTCTATTTGTGCACAAACGCCATCCTTGATGTTCTTGTCTGAGGCCGCATTTCCAGAAATCCTAAGAGAGGCAACAAGAGAACTTTTTTTCCCAGCATGTTATTATATTTGGGGTACCTATATAACAAAGCTCACAACTTAAGTTTTGTTGGTGTGACCATTCATATTTGATTAACGTTTTTTTATTGTTGTTTTTTTACCATTCATGGGCAATAGCTTCCTGTGCAGTCAATCGCTGATCCTGGTCCACTTCCATCAAAGATGCCACCAAGTTTTTGGCTGTAAAACAAAAAAATAATAATGGCAGTGAACTTGCTTCCTTAAAGACATCATCTGTGACATGCAAAATACAATTACTTTGATATTCATTTTAATGAATGGATTATCTCTTACCAGAATCTGAAATGTCATCCCAATACGGTGAATCAAATTCATAGTCCCCTGACAAAATCTTTAGGAAAAGGTTCTTATCACGATTGTCAGAGTCATCTTCTTCAGCATCATCATAGAAAGGAGGGTTTCCAGACAAACTATTGAGTTGGCAGAATAAGATCATTATAGGACAACACACTTTTTGATAAAGTCTCTTAAATATACTTCAGAACATTACTGTAGTATATTTGTGAGCACATTTCTGGGCACTTACAGTATATACATGATGACACCTATGGCCCAACAGTCCACAGGTCTTCCATATCTCTGCCTCCCAACCACCTCAGGAGCTGAAAACAAAAACAAGCTTTAAGCATTCTGATGATGACTAATTAACTTAGTTGAAACTTAATTTTATTGATCTACAGTCTGGTTTTATGTCACTTACCGAGATATTCTGGAGTCCCACATGGATCCTTAATGAGTCCATTTTCCAGTTTTGCCAACTGGAAGTCACTGATAACAATTTTGGAGTGCTTCAGACGATTAAAGTACACCAAGTTCTCCAGCTGTGTGAGTGAACAAATAAAGGTTTATCAAACTGGATAGCAGTTATTCATACATATCTTGTTTGGCCTGTGGTGAAATGCTGCTATTATTCACTAGGTGTCAGCAGTGTAATATACCTTAAGGTTTCGGTGGACAATTTTCAGAGAGTGCAGGTAAGCTACAGCTTCCAACACCTGTCTCATAACATTGCTGGTGTCCCTCTCAGAGTAGTATCCTTGATCTAAGATCCAGTCAAACACCTCTCTGCCGGTAGCGCTGAAGAGATGGGACATCCAAATTAAATGCATGTCACTTGTTATTGACAGGAATGCAAAACAATTTTCACATGCTGAATAAAACATCAGTTTTATACGAGTTGAGGAAGTACAGTGCACACCAGTCCGTGCCAACATTTCTCTCAAGTGCCTCCAATAATACTCACAGCTCCAGAAAAAGGAAGTACTCTTTCTTAGTTTCAAAAGCGTCAACCAGCTGGAGGATGTTATGATGTTTTACCCTTTGAAAAGCAGGAAGAGGGGGGTGTAAGAGGGGTTAAAATTAGAAATAAATAGAGTCAATGAGTAGTAGAAGCTATAGACATATAGGGTCTCATGCCAAACATTCAGGACGGTTAAGGTAAAATTGATAACTTATAACTACAACAGACATTTTTTCGCAGCCATTGAAAACTGCTGGTATAACTGCACCACAATCAACCCATGGGAGGGTGAAATTTTAAAACAAGCTTCACTTGGGTTAATAACAAATCACCATAATAACATGTAATTTCATTCTTTTTAATGCTTAATAATCATCATGTCCCTAAATCACTTTACGATTTACTTAATTCTGGGCCCTTCATGTTGAGGTTGGGGTGCGAATGTAACTAAATTGCAGCAACAATTAATTCCCAAGACACGACGATACCTAATATTATGCTACTATGGCACCTCAGTCTTTTTTACATAACAAATGTTTAAATTATAAGGCTGGTTAAATTCTATATTTGTGTTATTGTCAACAAATCCAATGACAAGACCAAAACCATGTTTGTCACTTAATACTTTCTGACTTCCCAACCCTGTCTGTGGCACTCACAAACCCATTTGTTCCTACTGAAAAAAAACCCTGGTAACAAACTACTTTTGCACCACACTTTCCTATGTCTTTGGCTCGACCTCAAGAAAGAATTTTGCTGATCATTTTGATTACACTTTGTCTAGGTGCCAAGACAGTGCCTCAGACATGTAAGCTCTATAATAAGGAGCTTAAAACTTCACTTACATCTTTAAGATCATTATCTCATTCTTGGCAGCTTTCCTCACTTTCCTTCCATCCTTTTTGTGGAACTTTTTACAGGTGTACATTTTCAAGGTGTTCCTATCCTTCGCCCGGAATATCTCACAAAACTCCTCTCTGTTAAAAAGACGAAAGAAGAAGCATACATCATATTTTGAGCAATTTCCTTAAAGGTCTTTATGCGCTTATCAACATTACAATGTAGATGTACTCACGATTTAACAATTTGTCCGAGGTCATATTTGTCGGTCACCTCTGAGGGATTGTTGTAATCCTTCTTCTCCCCGAGTGTCAGACAACCAAATGGCATGGCAGCTCGTGCCCTAGCCAGGGAATGTCCTGCCACAACACAACCTGTCAGCAATATGCACCATGTTAGATTCACCTGAATAGTACCGCAACATTTCTACAGACATGCATCTCCACAGTACAAAGTGGATCTGAACACAGGTGAGCACCTGAATCAGAAAAGCCTGGTGCTGTAGTCTCATTACTGAATATCATAAAACAATATTACTGTAAATGTATTGTTGTAATAAACTGTTTCACTAATAACAATAATATAGATGGAAGAAACTGTTGCTCTGTGATGGCACTTAACACCAAATTAATGCAGTAAATCAATGCACACATTTATAGGGAGCAGTTTGGGCACATGATTATTCTCCGAAACCTTTTTGGTCATACATCTGAGAATAGGTAAGTGTAATTGAGCTTGCGGGAGCAAATTATTTCAAATTAGTGTGCAAAGCAACATAAAACTGAGATTTTCCAATAACATAATCTTTTTCTGTGAACTCTGTCAGACTGCCAGGCTTGTTTCTTTCCACTCTGCAGTGAGTCAGCTCTGTACTGCAGCAGCAGCAGCAGCAGCAGTAGCAGTAGCATTATTCATCTGTCTGCTTTCTACAGTGAAGAATATTCAGATGGACTTGACCCTGTGCTGTAGCTGTAACTTTTGTCTCCTTTTTTTTTTATTTTTTCGAACGACTCTTGAAAGTTGAGAAAGCCATTAAATCGCAAGCTCTGGAGGAACAAGTGTAGAAAAGTTTAGTGTTTTAATTTCTGCAAGCAAGCCAGTGAAAGATGAAGTTGCCCACAGTTATAATGACATGCTCACTGCACTTCAGACTAGGGCTACATCTTCACAATCAACGGAGAGCAAGAACCTTACATCAATTAAGAAGTTATGGGAGGGAAGTGGAAATAAGAACTGCAGAAGTGGAAATAAGTACTTATATAAATATATACAAGATTTAATGAGGGTGACTTGAATCGCTGCAGCTGCACAACAGAATACTATACAGGTCCACCACTAGCAGCTAAATATTACTGATGAAATAGGAGGCTTGTATCGAAAACAGACCCAGTTTTTTTGGCAGGCCTTTCAGTAGAAATGGCAGCCAGAACAAAAGAGTGGGAGTACAGAAACTTTGACTGAGGTGCTGTCTGGAGCCTCAGTCAAGACCCTAACAGAGGCAGAGATTTCTCCCAGCTTCAGCATCCTGTAATATCTGTAGTACAACAAAGAGTAATAAATATAAAAATGGAAATTTGTAGAATGCACATGTTAGGAGGATGTGCTTTATTACTGTGTATTTCTTATAAGCAACAAAGCAGAAAGTCTCATGCAGAAGTTCTCATGTTTCTATCATGAGAGAGTACTTTACTGTAGTTGAAGACAGTAGGCATACACAGTGTGCTACTGTCCACAAGGGGACTCATTACCCTATGATCCAGTCTCTGCAGATCTCTGCTGTGGAGCTGATATAAAAAAGTGATACCTTTTGTAAATTGCTTGGTTAATATAATTACAGAGAGTCTGTTTCCACGGATGTTTCTCATTTAAGCCTCTTTATTTATTATATTTATCTGTTTTTGATCCGTACACTGCGGGGAGAAAAAAATAATCCATGAAGTATTTGATTCATTTGGATACAGTCCTATACATTAACAGGGTATTCAAGTAGCTGTGCTCCAGTGCTGCAAGTCTCTTTCTTTAGTTTTTGTTATTTCTCCCACAGACAGATTATGACCTGTTCTTTACTTGGGATCGGTCAACATGTCACTCATTGACAAAAACACTGTAATAAGTCATCCTTTGCTGAACGAGAGAAATTTGGTACACGATTGTCCACCAGTTCACATAAGTGCATTTACTTATTTATGTGCACCTCTAAAAGAAGTGCTCATCATGCCAGCTATAACAAGATCTCTGACCTGCCCCTGATATTACCTAAACTTCTCAGCATGTACTGATGTTCACTGCAGTTAACACTATTTTGGGTTACTGCCAGATAAAGAGTTAGTTAGAAGTGACAACCAAAGTAATTTTAGCTGTATATGGAAACTTCCCCGCTACACACAGTATTTATAGAATTCCATAAGTGGTGCTCTGTCAATATCAAACAGATGCTGGGTAAAGTACTGTTTAACACAACTATTGATTTGTTTCTCATATGAGGCTACAGTATAAGTATACTATAGTCACAAATTTCAGAATGGAAACCATAAGTTGCTGCATTTAACTTGGATCCTCTCATCTAAAATATAATAGAATAATATGTATGTAAAGTTTTATTTATATAGCACTTTTTAAAAGGGTAAGGGTTGACCAGAAGTAGTCCAGGACGAGGTTGACTCGCATCTCTAATGTCTGTCAATCCTAAAGATCACATCCCATTTTAAACACGAGCTGACCCAACAACGTATTGGTATTTTCATGACACTGTTTTATTAACCGCACAGTATGTCATTGCAAGCCCACATTACCAGTGTTTCTAACTCACTATTACTTTAAGTAGTAAAAAGTAAACCACCTGCCACTCTCACACTATGCCAGACTTGCTTTAATGTTGTTAAAGTGCATGTAGAGGTCTACTTGGAGTAGCCAAAGGGATCAAGTCTCTTCTATTCAGCCATTATTTTTATTGTTTAAGTTCATCCCAGACAAGAATTTTTACTCAGGGCTGTATTTTATCCAGAAGTATGCGCAAGTAAAGAACACGTTTCCCGGGGGCAAGCAAAGAGGGTCGGAGAATGTTGCAAACTGCTCAAACAAAGAGTCCGTCTCTTATTGTGGCGCTCTAGCCCAAACAGTGATGCATTTCAGTACACCATTTGCCTGATCAACATGCAGCATACAATAGCTCTGACCAAAAGAGGAGGGCTGTTAGTACACCATTAGTCAGGAATATGATGAGAGATTTGGGAGATATGCTACAGCTAAATCACATCCTCTGCATGAATCCTGCAAGAACAATGCCCAGACTCACCATTAGTGTTTTCTGGCTCTCACCTAGATTCACACAACTGCGCTGCCTGGATATCAGAACTATTTCTTTTCATAATACATGCCTCAGTCCTGTGCCATGATGCTCATTGTGACCAACAGAAGCACACAGATAATGTTCACAACAACAAGCACTTTTCCTTATTTCCTTTTGCAAGGTGTTGTCCACAGGCGTCATCAGATTTGTGGTCACTTTTGAAATGGCCTAAATCAAATCTTCCATTCATTATATTATTTAGATTTTGAATGGGCCTCTTTGGTCACACTTTGACGGCCTCTGTCTCTCAAAATAACCTCACCACCAATAGCCACCTCACAAAGACAAACAAATACTGTGCCTGCCACGCAGAGTTAAAGGTGGAGGCTGACTTGAGACCATTTAATGCAATCATTAGACCTCACAATGAATCATAGATCCCTACACCTGTTGTCGGTGCACCAAACACTAAACAGTAAGTATGATAAGTCAGGCAGAATTTTGTGCGCACTTGTTTTTCCCCCTTTCAAAGCAATCTTGGAGATAAAAGGCTGTTCTCCTTCACCAGAAGAAGAACAAGATAGTAGGCACTTGACTATTGCTGAATCAGGGGTCTTTTATCTTTGCCTTTTGAAAGATCTGAATGAAGTGTTCTTCATTAATGGGAATGTAAATGCTGTTTCAAATTCAGACTGTCGCAGAGCTTGGCACTGAGAAAACTTAACTGTGGACACCCTTGGGGTATAATGACTAAGGCAGAGCTGTTGCATCTGATAAACACTTTTCAAATCTGTGTCCAATTAAGTTTCCAGTAGCATAAAGTAAAGGTAAAACCTCTTCAATTTAGATTATTTTGTTTTCCTGTAATAACGGCCATAGTATACAGACTATAAGACCGAGAGTCATATTGCAAAAATGAGCAACTTTCAATGATTTCGTCTATATCTCAGTCAGAGATATTTGTCTTACTTATATTTTTAAATAATAACTTCTTAATAAGTTTTTTGTTATCATGAGAGCAATAGCCACCATGGTTCAAACAGATAAAGACAGGACTGGGGCTTCTCAAGTCCTGAAGTACTTGGCCTACTGCCACTTAGACCAGGGTTCAAATCAGCTTTTCTAGACACTTCAGGATATGTTTGTGGGTGTTACAGAATAAAACTGGATTATGCACAATTACTTTGAGCAAACGTATCACTGTCCCCAGGCCAACAGTGACAGCACCAATGATACACACTGGAAAATGGCAACAACTACTGTGAATTAGAGAGAAAAACAAAGATAATGCAAAAAAAACAACCCACAAAGACAAAAATTGTTTGAGCCCCACAGGAGCTCAAATTTGACAGAAAGTCTAACAAGAGCGGAACAGAATGGAGTGTGTATATGTTGGGGAGAAATGTCTGACATCCATCTTGGAGCCACGAGCCACACTCACACAACAATACAAGAAGCTGGGGAGGAATTCAGGTGCAGCTCTTTGTCTTTTTGATTTGTATTGCTTTCACTGTTCACGCAGTTCATGCTGTAGTCAAACAATAAGAACATGTGATTTGGGGCTATAGAAATTAAACTGATGCAAGATTGAATTCATGCTCCTCCTGTCTCCTGGAAATAAATTACGCACATCTGGATCACATTAACAACTGGACTCTGATTAACCACAAAAAAGAATAAGCTATGACAGTTATATTATATTATATTATATTATATTATATTATGATTTGTCATGAGGTGCAAGAACATTATGATGGCCTAAGGGCCTGAAAGACCTGGAGATTATGGACATTAATATCTCTTTTCACTAATGAGAAACAATGTCTGTCATTCATTCATTTGTCTACCTGTACAGTATGATATCTCAGGTGACATCTTAGACACCCACCACAGGTCTAATTTTGAAGAACAAAAACAAAGGATGAATGATGCATCTTCACACTATGTAACAGCTGTTGCAGCCTGAGGGGAAATGCTATCATTTAAAATAAAACATGTTTCACTCCAACACCTTTCAGACACTGTTGGTTCAGCTTTGTCACAAGTTGGAGGGATTCTGTGCTACACGTGACTTTGCCAAAATTTGGAAGAAATTATGCATTTTGGGACAGTGCTCTGGCAGTTAAAAACAACAGTAATTGGTCTCCTACATCATCAACTTTTTCCACATGCATAACTAACCTTGGAACTAACACGTGATGAGGGTTTTACAATTAGAGGTAAAATTTGCAACTAAACAGTGTCCCAGCTGTTGCAGAATTACACTGCTTGGCCAAAGGGAAACATTACAACTAAAGGTAAAATCTGTTCAAAATATCTCAGACACTCGTACTCTAGCTTTGCTGAAGGGATGATGCATTTTGGCTCTGTGTTCTGGCATTAAATAACATGCCCACTGGCCTAGCAGAGGTGCTAAATCTAAATTTCACATTTCGTCTTAAAAGTCTTAATTTAGAGCTGGGTGACATGAATCTACTGCCATGTTTTAATCCATGTGTTAAATAATTAAATTCATGTTCAACATGTTGAAGTTCAGCATCATAAAAGATTCTAAAAATCTTTCATTTTAGATGCGTCCCCAAGTGTGTTCACGGATGTCATTTTTTAAACATTGGAGCTTCTCAATGTAATCCAACTAGACTGTTTTTTTTAACTTTTAAACAACATAATTTTTATAGATATTGTTTACTGTTGCCTTGATACAGTTTATTATAATGCAGTTTTGGGGCACTGGGAACACAGAGTCTCACAATTGAAATTTTCTGTTAGATCACTGAATGAAGATTTAAGAAGATTTGTGCTTTTTTATTTGTTACATTTTATAAACATAACCACATACAAGTGGTTTGGTGCCTTTTTGTTATGTAATAATTATTATGTTATAATTATTATTATTATGTCAAAGTCATGTCAGACAGTGGCAGCAGGCCAGAGAGAGCTAGCGATTTGGCCACAGCCGAGCCTCTTCAAAGGGAAAGGCTTGGTGACAGGGGGCAGATGGTGGTGATGATGTTTGAGCCAAATTTTAAAGCCTCTAATGCCTCATTTATGGTCTAAATGTCGCTCTTGCTAGCTGTGAACACAAACAACACATTTACACCTTTAATTTTCGAGGACATTATATCACACATGAACAGAAGCAGACAAATGTGCTGGTTTTTCTCAAAGTCCAGAGAGAAAAAGAACATTTTGATGAGTATGAATCAATCCTCCTTTGTGCTTGGTCTCTGCAATGCTTTGAGTTCACCATTCATGTCTTCTTCGGGCATCACTGGCTCATCTGACCACTTTCTTCTGATGTTGTTTTGTTGCCATGGTCACCAAGTGCTACAGTATGCACCATGGCACTGTCTGTGCGGAGTAGCTCTCTGCGTACTCATCAACATTACTGCCCAAGAGCACTGCCACTTCATGTGACTGAAACTCCATTTACTGATCTGAAAACAAAATCCTCCAGAATATCAACCAAACTACTAACACCAAACAATTATTTACATTTACTTTACCATTTCAATCTGACAACAGTGTGTGCCTCAGTCATCTGACAGCTACTTTAACTTAATTAACTATATGAAAGCCCAGTGACACACACCATGACCCAGGCAACACATTCAATTCAGTGTGAAGCCTGTTACATTAACAAAAGGCCGCAGCTCTATTCAAAAAAGCTTTTTTAAACATTCTATTCAATGATGAATCTTTCACCATTTCCCAGAACCAGCCACCAAGGCTAAAGAGAAGAGAAAAAATAGACACCTGTAAAAAAATAATTTCAGTATTTCTGAAAGGCAGTGGTACATGCAGCAACATACTGTATATCAGGGGTTCTATCTCAATGTGTAATCTTTAAATGTCAGCCATTCATAAAAAATCTATGAATCTTGTATAGTATCATCTTGTGTCTACAAAACCCCTACAAGGTGTTTTCTGCTCTTAGTGCACTCCAGCACGATCCCTTCTCATGGCACCACCATACAAGTCCATTGTTTCCTGCGTCAAATCAACTGGCTGAGAAGCAGGGCTTCCCAAACTTTTTTTTTTTTTTTGCACAATTTACACATGTTAGGCTTCTGATTTGATGCCCTAGAATTGATCCATGTGCATTTACCCCAATGCTGAAATGAAATCTACACAACAATGAAATCCTTGCAGGGACCTCTGGAGGTCCACACACACCTGTGTGGCTCTCTTTTATGGTTTATTCAGCAGAGGACAGGCACCTTCACTATTCTGTCTTCACTATTCTATATCAGAGCACTTGTCCTCCTTCTGGGCTGTATAAAGTGGTGGCTTAGCATTGGCAAAGTAAGTGGGTATTGCAATCACAAGCACTTTGGGTGTGAAATGATGACAAATAATGACAAGGAGGCAGGGACACCGCGAGACTGTGAGTCTGTGAAAATGTGAACTCAAGAGGTGCTGCAGTCTGAGTGCATCAAGAGCATGCCTTATGTAAAACTGAAGCGCAGTTTGAGCAAGTCTTTATCAGCTATAAAGATCAGATTGTGTATTAACTTGTTGAGCGGCTCGTAATGAGTAGAATGACCTGTAAACGTAAACTGCAAAACAGGTTTCACCGATTATAGCCTGGAAATGTACTGACAACCTCACTGCTCCAGCAGCATTGACAGTTTAAACATACAGTATTTGCGCATCACCCAGGTTTAGACTGATGTTGCAGTTGAACAGATCGCATGAAAACTCTCCTGCAGGCTACTTAAATCACGTGAGCACGTCTTGATATTTCGACCAAAATGTTTAATGGCGCAAAAGTTTTCGAAAACAATCATGTGTCCTCCGTTTTAGCACGAGGGGTGACCAAGACGACAGTTCCTGACTGAATAAACCTCAGATGACATTCCTCAGCATCTCTTCGCTTCTCGCGTTTTTGACAGCAGTGATTTGCAATCTTATGATGGTAAACCAAAGACTACGCAAACTGCGCTCACTTACCTTCAACGAAGTAAACTGGTAATAATCAATAGTCCAATCCTCTCTCTAATATTTGAGTATTTTCTTGGTGCGGCTTCACTTTTTTTCCCTCCTTCCGCTGATTTTACAGCCAGTGTGCTATCAGAGAGATTTAAGATCCTCGAGCATTTCCAACAAGTCAGCTTGTTCACGGGAGTATTACGTGAACGTGTGATGGTAACAGCGGGCTATGATGCAGGAAGGAGGGGAGGTGTGTGTGCGACGCGCGGTGTACCACTATAATGTGTGTGTGCGGGTGCATCAGTGCAGCAAATGTTTTGATAATAGTAACGTCATTTTTAGGACTTTTAACAGTGAATGAAACGCGGTGATGTTCGCACCCCTCAGCTGGGGGCTGCACGTCAGCTGTCCTGCAGGGTCGAAAGACTTTTATCCTCAAAGTCCCCCCTGAAGTTGATGCCAGTCATTCAAAGAGACCATCTCCCCAAGAACAAGAGCAGCTTCTTCCATCTCTCCAAATAAAAAAACAACAACTTATTCCTTGCACACTCACAATCTCCACCTCTCATCTCCTCCTATAGAGAAGACTGCAATATGTGGGGTTGTTTGCAATATGAGTTGTAGTGATCAATTTGACTTTATGTGCAGCATTTATTTCCCAATGATATTACAGATTTTTTAATCTATTTATTGAGAGCGAGGCAGTATGGCACACACCTTGTTTTATCATATGAACTTACAGTAAAGCTTGTGCTTTCATGCAAGACTCCTAACACCAAATTATTGCATATTTTATAATGAAAGTTAAATCAGAAAAGAGGAACAGATACAGTGGTATTAACTGGTCACGGGACCCCATAGGGTCAGTAAGGTAGAAAACACTGCTCAAACACAGCCTGACTGACCTAATGCATAAGCAGGAAACAACACATAGACCCAACCTCATTATCATGAGGTAGAAGTGGCAGCAAAATGTTAGAGGGACAACCAACATTTGATTCAAAAGCTGTCACAACCTACCAATCACATTAATAAGCAAGCAGCTGATGGTAGACTACACTGCTGTTTTCTCTGCACAGTACTGTAAGACCCAGCTCTGCCCTCAACCGATGCAGGCCTCAAAGTATGAAACACCAACCCAAGGAGAGGCAAAAAAAAAAGTCCCACAGAGTACGACTGAGACAAAGCTCGAGTGAACCAAGAGATCTCAGAATCACACACCCGCTTCACTGGGTCAGTGCCAACAGCAATGCTAAGTTTAGAGTCAAGGCAGATCTTCTTGATGGGCTTGAATTGATCGTAGAGAGCATGAACTATGGTCTCTTGTTTAACATACTGTCTGTCATGAATTTAAGCAAGTTCAAGTCTGCAATTTGACTGTCAAAGTGCACTAAAATGAACTGAAACCAGGGAGGGTATGAAAATGCATTTCCAAAGCAGCTTTGGGAAATGACTGACAGTAATGTAAGTAATACCAGATTAATAGTACATTGGCTGTATCCCTTCTTCAGAGTTAACGCACGACGTAACGTGTGGAAAAAACGAAGCAATGTTTTGTCTCTTCTCTTCGGGTGATATCAGTATAGGGCTCAGATGATGAACTGAGGCAGAAACAATATTAACACCCTAATTGTCAACACACTCCTGGAGCACGTACAGTAAGTAGCGCCATCAACCTCTTCACTGACCAGGCCAAGAGATCTTTCATTCTGCGTGTCATGGATGAGACCACAATGTCCCTGTTTCATGGGACTGGGTGCATTCTGTTGTTTAAGATTATTGTTAAATAATAATAATAATAATAATAATAATAATGACTCCCATCGAGATCAACTAACATTTCTGTTTGAAACTGTACATTTTTGGAAGTAAGAAACACTGATTTTATGATGTTTACATTTGCCTTTAAAATATCCAAAGTTACCCGGCTACCACAGAAATCGTACATTTTTAGAGACCTCTGTGTGCATGCAGCAGTCGAGCAGTTTCAGGTTTCAAAACTGATCTGAACATTGATAGCGCATTGCAATTATGTACAGGTATACAGAGGATCTGCAGGGATTTTAGCTGGTAGGCAGACTCTGTAGCATTGCCTTATGTAACAGGAGTGTCTCTTTCCTAAAATGAGTAATGCCGCTAAAAGGCCATTGGGATAACAGGAAAGAGAGTGCTGGAGCATCTTTAACCTGCTCCCCACCTACCCACAAAACCACCTACTCTCTCTTTTTTGACTCCCGGTATCACATGGCTCTCCAGAACTCTGGTTGTCTTAGCAATACAAGTTGTGCTGTATCACAAATCTGAGTCCTGGAATCCCTTATATCACTGTCATTATTTTAGAGCGGTAGGTTTATAATCCTCCTCCAATCCTCCACTGCAGGAGGGAGTTATTCACTGTGTCAGTTGTCTAAGTTTAAGTCTAAAAGTGTCTTTGAGACGCCAACCTGAGACGCAAAACCTGAATTTTAATGGGAAAAGACATATTTGAAATTGTTCAAAGGTAAAAGTACACTTGGAAATATAAATATAACCTCAGTGACAGAGTAGCAGAAGTAGAACAAAAGCATTTATTCAGCAAAAGTAGTTAGGGGGTGGGGAGTTTGTATCAAAAACAGAGCTCAGGTACAGCCTAGATTTGGGTATTCTTCAGATAAAAGGTGAGGTATCTCCATTTTAGGAGACAGCCCAGAGTGCATGAGACACAAATATGTCTACAACAAGTCATAAATGATCGACATAACATGACAGCATTAAGACTTGACTTTCCAGCGTCTTGTCAAAGCAGCTTAAGAACTGCAGGCCACGTCACATGTATACTGAAGGGTTGTTCATACACAACAGCTAAATTGGTGTTGATTTTGGTGCGCTGTCACCATAGTAACAGCCTCTTGAGGGACATGGATATTGCAGCGTTTGGTGCCATTTGAAAGAAGAAGCACAAATCTCACACCGAGGATCCTTAAAGCAACCTTGAGACTCCTGGGGTATTTGTAATATGATGATTGTTGTTGAATTTAAATTAAAATGCTATAAGTTTGGTGGCTGGAGAGTCCGCACAATCATAATACAGGATTTACTGACTCTGGTAGTCTTGTATGACTAACTTTGTATCCCTAGGTCTTTCTCTGACCTTTGACACACGCTGGCTTTATTATTATTATTCCTTTAGGGTTGCCATATATATAGGCACAGCTCCAATTCAGGTGTTTATCTTATATATATAATCTTAATATTTGAAGCTGTGCCATGAAATCAGTTTGTCACTTGCATTGCCAGTCATTAGAAAGTGCATTACATTCAGTCATTGTAGCTGTCTGATAAATGAGAAACTGGTTACAGCCAGTACACTGCAGCTGTTTAGGCGATGCAATGTGCAGGATCCCTATACGTCATCAGTTATTAGCCGTCGCTAATTGCCTTGTGTATGTCAATGGAGGTTAAAATATCATAAAAATGAAAACCATTTCTCAGTACCTCCCAAAATAAAAATAAACCCCATGCAAGAATATTACTCTAATGTGACTGATATCAGTTGTAATTATCCACAAGAAGGCTTTTTGTGTGTCATACAGTAGAGAAGCATACGCAAAAGTGGAATCTGCGTCACAAAGCTCGCAGGCAGTACCTCACTGTGCTTCTCTGAAACTACTCAATGCTCTGCTCATCCTTATGTTACCATGGCTGCATCTAGTTAATCCAGCATTTGTAAGTCTATGAATGGACTCGAGTGACTCCCCTGCTTCACTGTTTCAACATGTCTGTCTTTTCGCATGCATCTGAAATCCCTTACATTCTCTTTATGGAGGAATATTAAATAGAGAATTTATGTTTATATCACATCAGATTTCTTTGCTGTGTCTCAGGGATTTATATTGTGAGAAGATAACAAAGTGACAAAACTATCAAGATTATACAGTACTTGCCCCTGTACTACCTTACAAGCTCTATTTTAGGTGTATACCCCATTTTGTCATTAATTCCTTCTTAGAAGCAAGTATGTATGGCAAAGGTGTAAATAAGGCCTCTCTAATGTATTTAAAAATGCAGACACGAAGTGAAACTGCCCACTTGAGCAACGGAGGATAAGGTGTACAGCAAAATTAGGACCATGTGTCAAATAACGCTGCAAAAATATGTCTCTTAACTCACACTCTCTCAAATTCAGACCTGACATAAATTGATGCTGGTGCAGTTTCCCTTGTTTTAGGAATGTTCTAGAAATGGCTGATTGTATCTGGAAAAAAGACAGAATAAGTTATTACATAGAACAAACAGTGTCATTACATCAGCAGATTCTTGTCACTGTTTTAAGAAAATAGGAATTCTTTCTTTTTTGTTTCTTTTTTGCAGTGCAGGATTGGCCATGAAATCATTTTCTGACCAAAATATTTTTCTCTCCACAATCCTGTACTCAAGCTTGTACAAGATGAGTCAACTTATAGTTCAACTTAGTTGTCATAGAAACCAAAACCAATAGTCATGGGGTCTGTGATGGAAACCTTTGAAGGGCTGAAGGCATGCTTCTCACAGGCATCAGTGGAGACCTTGACAGCTATTACAGCAGTTTCTGAAGACATTCAAAAGGTTTTGTAAGAAAACACTTCCAATTATACAATGTCACATGTAAACAATGCTAAAAAATAGTAGCCCAAAGTGTAAGTGAATACACAAAATTAATTTTATCAGAAAATAAATCTAAAAGAAGGCTTTCAGCTATAGAAAAGTGCTACAGAAGACAAAAAATCATTTTTCTACTGAGACGTCCTTGTGGATTGTGTTCTTAAGTATTTACAAAATGTTTGGAAATATTTTTGGATGAATGAAACCATGACTAAACCAACCTTTTAATTCGGTCATACATATTGTGTGTATACTTTTATTTTGTAATTTACACTTAAATAAAGGGTTAATTCCCCCACGTTTTGACTCGTTTTGACTTGTTTGAGTTTTTGTTTTATTTGCCTATCCATCTACAACAACTGAGGTGAATGTTTGTGCTGCATTGAAAAGTTTAAGAAAAAATAAATCAGCATGTCCTGGTTACTCTGTATAACCCAAATCCTTAACGTGGACACTTCGATGAAACTACTTTCTACTAAAGAAACAGTTCCTATGAAAACTGTTGACAGTTCTGTTCTGTGAATTATCCAGATTGATAAAAGTGACTCTGACTTTCTGGAAAGACATGTTACAGTTGAACTTTTAAATGATGTGAGCACCAAAAAATGAAATTTGGATCAATGGAATTGTGGCCAAAATCTCAGAGAGCAAATAAAGCCCAAACTATATGCATAGTTTTGAGGTAAGTGCAAGAATATGTTTTGGTTTTGTTTTTAGGGAATTTGAGTGGATCGGCCCTTTAGTAGTAAATCATCTAGACAGTTGGAGAAGTCATGTGGATTTTGACTGTTTTTGCCTCCGTACAGGGAGGGAGGCACAGTGTCACAGATGATACCCTCACACTTCAAGTAGAACATTTGGTGCTCTTTGAAGTTACCATAGCTACCACAACACAGCAAGACCGGATGTCCATAATCTTGATCAGCTCGTAACTGGTGGTACATCTGTGATTTCTGTGTCAAAGCAAACAGTCCAAACAAAACAATTCATTTCATTGTGAACATCACTGAAGAGAAATGAGCTAACTTGTAAAATAGCTCGTGTAGCCAAGTCCCCAACTTTTAATTTAAAGCCTTAACACAGTGAAAAGAGTAATGGTAACAAACTAGTTTGGTATATTTTTATATTGGTTCAGGCTCTTGGGACAAAGCAGCAACAATAAATAAATTAACATCCTTTAAAGGTTTCATATCCTTGTAATTATACTGTATTCTCTCTGCTCATGTGGAAAGGCAATTTATCTCTGAGTTCTCTTGTGCTAATTCAGAGTTTATGAGGGCTGCCTTTGGGTCTGCACCAGCACTTAACCACTTTCATAAACAGTGGGACTCTTTTTCCTAATTACTGCAGGCTACCGCTGATACAGAACTATTACATTTCATACTCTGTGTGGCAGTTATTTAAAATAGACTGTAACCTATAAATGACAAAATCTGAAGTTACATCAAATTAGAAATATAACATTTAATGTAGTTTCTGCTCATCTATGAATGTAATTTTTATTGATATTAAGTAATAGACCTACTTATGTACGGTAGTGAATAACCTGATTCTACTTCTGACTATATTGACATGGTTTATCGGTCACTATTCACTGCTTTGTAAAACACAAACTCGTCTTTAATCAATAAAGAATTTCTAAAAGTCCAAATTTGAATGCCCCTTAAAGGTATTTTTACATACTCATACAAAATAACATATCATTTGATTACATATTAATGATATAGGCAGACCTTTCAGCATATTGGGAATATGTTACTTGCAGGGACTGGGGTGGTACTGATTCTCATGAGAGATGTGGGTCACTGCCTTATCTCCATGAGGAGGATGAGCAAAAGATGCAATTCAATGAGTTAGTGAAAGAAAAATATGTATTCAATGTACTCACTGTAAAGTATTCACTTTGAGGCATATACAGTACAATAATCCTTGAATTAATCATGGGAAGGAATATGACCCAGTGTTACTGAATACTTGAATGAATAATATTTTCCAGAGTATGTGTATTGGTCTTCCAAACTCATTTTATTTATTCCCCTGACACAAACACGCATACATGAAAATTATGAATAGATTATAAAACATGCATAAAGCAGTTTGCTAATTTTCAACCATATCTCTCTCCCTTCCTACACACCACTGGTATCAAATGGAGGTTGTCATAGCAACAGGCTCACAAGCCACAACAGGGCTTTTGGAAGACAAATACAGATCAGCATAATAGAAAATCTCCCTTATCCACATTTTCTGTCTACAAACCCGTCTAAACCCCATTAACGACATCTTACATGATTGATTTTCGCCTCTCTCGTTTACAAGAAACAATAACATACATGACTGTTAATGTAGACATCTTAATGACTTGTTGTCACCAAATGTAGGACAAAAGTGTCACACCCTCTGGCACCATATGCATTTCTCTTTTGTTCAGATGACGTTTCGGCCCTCAGGCCTTCTTCAAGATAAACAATCATAGCAGAACACAGGCACTGGTAATAGGCCACACCCTGGTAACACATCTGATGGTGATTAGATAATCATGTTCCACCATGAGAGTGAGAAAAAACAATAAAACTTAAAACAACACAGTGACAGGAGCTGCAGCCAATCAAATTACTTTAAACAAAGTGTCAACTATGTCTTATACCACAAATAGAAATTTTTTGGTAAAGTATCTCCAAAAATGATAAAAAAAATACCTTAATTGTGAATAGATTTCATATAGATATACAGAAAAATCTCTAGATAAACATCATAAATATTATCTAAATATCCAATAAATAGAGGTGTCACTCAATAACATACACTAATAGTATAGTTTTATGTGGCATTTCAGGGATGGGTGGCGCAGTGGTTTGCAACACAGCAAGACGGGCCTGTGTTCGAGCCCAGTCTGGAAATCTGCGGCCTTTCTGGAGTTGGCATGTTCTGTCTGTGCCTGCGTGGGTTTCCTCTGGGTGCTCCGATGTCCCACAGGTCAGAGGAACATCTCTGAGCATCTTACAAAAGACACATACAGATTATTTTGCTCAGGAGTTGGTGGTGAACCATACCAGAGCTAAAGGGCGTTTGAATATTGAACTTGAATGGTTGTAGGTTGAGAAACATGAATGTAGTGTAGTTTTAGCATTCTGATGCAACTTTAGCTTGACTGTCAGGTTGGCCCAAGTATCCAAGTTTTACTGATGTCGACTGCTTTTATTGAAAGCAAAGTTCATGTTAATCATATACTGTAACCCACAGAAATGTAAAGACTATTAGCATTTACACACTGAGTTGAACAGCTTTGAATGAAAATGTATGTTAGTCATTTTGTTTGGTTTATCCCAAAAAGGGCTCTCACATAAGCATCCTAAATGTCTGCCATGTAGCAGTGATTTTGTCAAACTCCCTCTCAGTCCAGACACAAGTTTTAAAAAAGCAAAATGTTAAACCACTGGAGGGCCCTCATGTGTCTTTACAAGTTCCACACTGTCATTATCATTTGATCAATACTGTGATTTTCTTACATTATTTCATAGCTGAAGTATCCAGAGCTAAATGCTAAATGCAAAATTTTGTACAAGTAGTATGTATTGTGAACATTTTGACAATTTAAGCTGGCAATCCTTTCATAAGGAGTTTATCAAACTATTAAATTCAAATATTGAACATGATATATGTTTTTTTTCTAATATTAAGCACCTACTTCCAACAATTGTGTCCTTGATTAAGCTCTGTAAAATAGTTGATGCCTCAGTTACAGGCATGAAATCTTTTGTTCAATGTGCCTGAAGCTACATGATGTGACACTGACAGGCAACGGCTGAATGTTTTGTCAGTCCATTACGGTACACACCAGGCACTGAAACCCATCACACACTGTTGAGCTGCTTCCAAAGCTGGGGCCTAGTGTGAAACTAAAAACTTGACACAGTCTCAGCAAATGTTGAAGTGTGATTTTTACAATTTGAAGGAGCCAAAACCATTGTAAGAGCAAACTGTATCTGCGGAGGACGCTGACAAAGGAGGGATTACTTGAGAACTTGTTAGCAGCTGTGATGGCGTGAGCTGGTCAACGAGGTACACCTGCACCTGACTAACCTCTCTGTGTGTTTTGAGATCTCTTAGCGCTGAGTGGATCAGGCAATTATCATTCATTTTTACTTTCTTTTAATGTGCTTATTTCATTCAGTCAGAAGCACAGGCTATGGTCAGAATGACATCTTGTGTTTCTAAATCATTTTTATTTATTTTACTTTATTTCACCAGGATAATCCACTCATGTCAATACTGCTTTCCAGGGAGTCCTGGATACATATATTGAAAAAACAAAACAATTAGACAAGTAAAATATGTCAAACTTATCAAAGAGACATTTCAAACATATCAAAGTGAGTACAGTCTGTTGATGAAGTTTACTGATGTCCAGATAAGCCAGTTAAAAGTATGATTTTGAGGCCAGTAATCAACCAGCTACAACAAGAAATCTTTGGTTGTTTCAGTAGGTTGGAAATAAAATAAGATACTGTAGGTATCAATAACGTTTTGTGCATTTAACATTTGTAAATTGTCTTGATCATATTAACACATTACATATTAAACATATTAAATTGATCATTTGGCATTTCCAGGTGAGAAAGAAAGCATGGCTTGTTAACTTACAGGTGTGTTTGTTAATCGTGACTAAATTTAGTCACGCCTTAGATAAGTGAGAGTCCAACACCTAATGCGAGTGAAGTAAAAGTGTACCTTTTTCTCCTTGCATTAATAACAGTTGTTCATGAAACTTTATTGTAAGGTATTACTTGAACAGGCTTTTGATATCCACTGCAGGATGTTTGTGCAGGTGTGTGTAAATAATGAATTATTGGGCAGCTTCATGCCAACATAAAGAAGAAAATGCATAGCTATAGACATAGACATAGCCCATACTGTAGGTTAAACAGTAGGCCAGCACCAGAAGAGTCTTGTTCATGCTAAATGACATTTAGAGGTTTCAGACAAGAGTACCCGCATTTCAACTTGTTCATGGAACCACTTGGTCATATTGTTCCCAATAGTATTTTAACATCACCAATCAAAATACACATCCCTGTACACATTGTGTGTCAATGTATGCAGATGATACACTATTTTTAACTATGATTAAAAATCTGTCCTGGGTGGCTAAACTAAGGAAGACATTGATAAATGGCTAAATGATAAAAATGGCTTATGTTAAGTCTTATGTCTTATGTCAAGTGTGTAGTTGTACAACCTTGATGAGCAACAATAATGACTGAATGCATGCTGGTGCTGTTTCCCTAACTTCAGGTAATAACCTGCATCTGGTTGTTTAAGGGTAGTCTGACCGGCTCTCTTGCAGACAGTGAATGCCAAATGTTGCCTTATTTAACATAACTTGATTTTCTGGGACTTGATAGCAAGAGAAAGCCGTCAGTGTGCCATGAGTATGACTCACCTGGATTTTATCCTGTCTCAAGACCCAAAAATACCATGGGCTGAAGCAGTATCCATAAACAACCAAAGGAGAAAGCATAGCTAGCACAGCAGCATGACAACACATTCATCAGTAAAGTTACACTGCAGACCAACCACTATGTGATCCAAAAATGATTGGCAAGTTAATTATTATGCCTAAAAACTAGAGTCAAGATGAAGTCATTTGCATTTCTCTACTGCATGTAGAACATAATTGTACCAGTACCAGTACTTTAAAGTACTTTAAAGTGGTAAAACTGTTAACATGAAATAACTGCAGCCACACTGTTGTACCTCACATAGAGGTATGCAAGTTGAACCACATTTCTTGCCATTGTTTAGGTTCAACAATTACATACGTACCTACATTAAAAAATCATGTCAATATGAAAGCAAGATATAATAATAGTAAGTAAGATATATTTAATAATAAAAAAATAAGAGGAGTCATGCAGACTACTTTGCATAATTTTTCTGTGTCTGTGTAACCAAACTGACTTTACATTTACTTGACTGGGTGGATATAAACATGGTGGGTACCTGAATCATTTACAATAACTAAGATGAACTCTGAAAAAAAAATCTGTTGAGATGCCAGGGATGTATACATAAGGAATATACACGTGTCTGGAGTACTAAGACATAAACAGTATACAGATTTAGTAGTTTTATACATCAGTAAGAGAGAAACACTCATTTTCTAACAGTATTCTATGTGAATACACATTTTTGTATTTAAATGTGCAGTTTAATGGTACCACATCATGGTGTGGAAAATTAATGAGCATGGGTGTTGAAGAAATCTGTTTAATTATTAATGCAGAAGTAACTCAATAAGTCAGTCCATGAAAAACAGCAATGATGACATCCAGTATGCGAGGGTCAGCCTATATTCAGTATATAGTCTCAACATATGCTTACATTTGTGTGGTCATTTTAATAACACATTGAGTACGTAGAACATATTCAGCATGTAGTGTGTATACCATGAGTCTTTGCAGCAACAGAGCGTGCATTTTTAAGCTACAAAATACCCTGGCATACCGATAACAAGATGGATGATGAAAAACACTTAACAAGTACAGCTATGTGCCTGGTGTGGCCTTGTGCCTCTAAAGCGCTTTCATTGCTCTGCAAATTTGTGTTCGCCTTTCAATGTAATCCCATCTGTGGAGACATTCACTCAGAGAGCAGAGACGGAAACAAACATAACACTTCTCTCCATCTGTGACCTCCCAGCTCTTCATCCTCCCTCTGAATGCAGTGCAACAATGGAGAAGAGCAAGGGAGAGGGAGGAATATTGCCTCGCTATTCAGGTATCTACCGATGGTACACAAGCTCAAGGATAGCAGATTCAATTCAGAGAACTAAAGCGTGAGAAAGGCTATATACCCACTTGCAAGATATTTTGCACAGGAAGTTAGGCTTTTAAGATGGTAACGATTCAGTCCATTACTTACAAATTGGTGATTAAAAAGTATGATTTCATGAGAATATATAATTACATGCCATGCTATAGGTTTGATTTTCTCTAAAGACACAAGCAACAAGCTTAATGTTAACATTTACCAGTAATTGTTGTCATTTTGAAGATGTTTTATATATGCATTTTTATTAGAACTTTATTATTAAGTACAAAAACACTGGATAATTTAGAAGTGTGCTGTTAAATGTTACAGTATTCTTCCCAAAAGTACAAATGGAGAACCCAGAGAGCCAAACACTGTGTATATTTGTTTGTGACTAATCAAATATGCATTCTGATATTTTCTTTCCCTGTCTTCCTCTGTGGACTTTTTGTTCCACCAACATCTTGAAAAAACTGAGAGACCTTGAGCAATGTTGAAAATCTTCAGACGCTGAATGCGAACACAGCCCAGTTCCAAAAAACACCTGCAAGAAAAGGCTCAACAACAGTCAATCAATGCAAGTTTTTTTTTTTTCTTACTCCTCAAGCCATTTTATACCAAGTGGTGCAGTGCAGAACATCTGATGCCAGGCACTACCGCAAAGGCTAAAAGCTCACTAAATGACCGGATCATTCTTGTCGAGTCATCGAGATGAATCTCAGAAGTTGATTTTGAACCCCACTCCACTTTTCCAATGTCCCTACGCCAATGATCTATTTTTGGCAACTACAGCTACCTGGCTGTCCTAATCATACTTTTCTTGTGTTCTCCCATTTAGTCTGTGGAGGACAAGTTTGCGTAAGTGTCGACAGGAAAGCGATAGCCACAGTTTCTTTTCCCTTGTCCAGTTTGTCATGGATCACACAACAGCTGCTGTATGATATTTGCAGTTTCGCAGATTTCAACCGAACCCTGCTTCAAACCAGGGCAGTGTGAAATAAAAGTGTAAATTATTTATAAATATATACACTTGAAGACAACAAAAGGAATTTTAGACCAGACACTTTTGGGATCTGCTCTCAGCATGTTCAGTGCAGCTATTCCCCCTCGCTGTGCTACTGGGTTTGGATGGGGTAGTGTGTGTGTGTGTGTGTGTGTGTGTGTGTGTGTCAGTGTGACCAGACTTTTCATTGATTCATTGGCAGTTGGTTCAATCATTCCCCAGTTAATTATTTGTCCCTACAGTAACAAACTTCTTTAAAGATCAATTTGCTCTTCACAGGGAGTACTACTCTACCTACTGCCTGTGAAAACAATAGTTTAATGTCTGCTGTGGCTCTGGAGGAGTTTTCTAAAGAAGCGAAAATAACCCTGCTGATGTCATCTGGGTTATCGCGACTATTATGCCACATTCATGTCATACTGGAGTTTCCACCTTCAAATAGTGTTCATGTCAACATCAAGAACATTATTACAAGTAGGAAGCTGGGATTTTCCTGGAAGCTGCGATCTGACTTAGCATAAAGTGCATAAAAAGGCAAACATGGATGCCTCATGTCAGCCAGAATTGGTCGTTCAAGGTCATTTAACCCAAATACAAATGTTTAATGTCTGTTAGAGGCTGGGGGTGTGAAGTTGGAAATATATGGGCAGGATCTAATGAAAGATGCTTTCAGGTTGCATCATGGGAAGTGTAGGATCCCGTGTTGTTGGAGCTTGACTACAGACTTTAAGTCAGGAAGTTTCGACCCCTGGTGCTTAAATTTTGACCCCTCTTTTGTAATATGTCTCTTGAAAGTCCCCCAATGCTAAATAAATTGTGGACTACCCCTTAAAGAGGTCAGGAACTACCCTGGTGATTTTCTAACACAAGTGATAAAATTAACACATTAATTGAATATTTTGGTCATCAGTTCCTTTAGTTTCAACGAGCAGCAAGTGGAGTTAAACAAAAGTCAACAATGTTTCACTTGATGTCGACCAACACACTTGTTTATCCACACGAGTGCTCACTTTCTCTCTTAACAACCGACTTCACATTTAGAGTATGTCTGTTTACCAGGTCAAACCTGATAGCTGCCCAGTACAACATTTGTTCTCTGCATTGAAATCAAAACCTGAACAGAAAAGGGAAACATTGGCACTGAAAAAACTCTGTCTAAAAAATAAAATAAAACAAATCAAAATCATCAAAATCATAAGAAAAACAGATTCATGGTCAAAACATTTTTATTTTTATTCCCAAAATTGTTTTTTCATTTTAAGTTTTGATTTCAGTGCCAGTGTCCTTGTTTCATGCCAGATTTTATTTTAAATGCCAACGGCTTCATACAATCCCAAAAGGTGCACTGGCAAGTTCATTTTATGATCACTCTGCGAGTGGACGAGTCAGAGAACAAATCTGTGCAGAAATCTAGTTAGAGATGTGCTCTAAAGACTTAAGGTTATTTCATGGCCTCTATAGGACTCGACAGGGAAGCCTCAACTGTTTGGGTGGCCTACTAGCCTGAAGTACAAAATGTGTCTTTTCCCCACTGGGGGTTCATGTGCAGCTCATAATGTTCATTTAATGTCAACACCCTTTGTTTCCCACTCCTCACCTCCTCTTCATCATGTGCAGAAGATCTGAATCAAATCAGTGGTAGCCAGATCTTTTTTTATTTCTTTGGAGCCCTGATGATATTGAAAGAGCAGATTCTGTAACTGACCGGTAACCATTTAAACACAGTACATCCTGTGTTTGCTTCTGCATGACTTGAATAAAAGTAAATCTCAAATGCAGCAAAAAAATATCCATTATTTCGGCTTCCTGTTCAGTCTTTAGCTGCAAACATCACCTCATTTTCAAATCCTGAACCTCTACCTGAACACAACCAGAGCTTGTCATTATAACCGCCACCTTTTCAGTACCTGAAGGCAGGGGATAAAAAAAATTCTTTTTTTAGAACCATAAATTATTCATAGAGAGTATTACAAATGCTAGATACACAGATTAGGCAGTAGCATGCAGTTTTCACTGACATAATTCAGACCTCTAACAGTGTGTGTTTTTTTCTCTCATCCACCTGGCAGAGAACAAGAGCTGCACTGCCTCAGACCTGTGTCATTGCATCTTTTTTCTTCAGTGGCTTTGATGACCCGCTTTCATGAAGAACTTCTGTGCCTTCTCTTGCTGCAGTGATCTGCATTTTTAGCAGAACACCAGAAAAAAAATGGGTAAGAATAAAATTTGAGCTGAGTTTCTTTAGGTAGAACTGTCTTGTTTGCCCATCATCATTTTTTTGTGGTATTAATTCAGGATAAGGGTAGGAAAAACAAGCGTAGGGAGACATTTAATTTGTTGACACGCTTTAGAGACAGGTATGCGCAATCAACCACTTGTTTGTACAAAAACACTCTTTACAGTGAAACCTTGAGCAAAGAAAAGAATGCAGCAATAACAAAAATCAAGTACCGGTACACCAGAACCAAATCTATTACCCCTGGTAGAAAGCTTGTTGGTCAACATAAACCATACAGCAAAAATCAGTGCATAAATTCTAAAATCTCTTGTTTTGTCTAATTTTCTGTGGAGATCATTTTAATTACATGCAGGAAACAAGGAAACTCCCCGAATTGTGCAGTATGGACAGAATGCTATGCTGTGTTGATTGGGCTGCAAGATTTTTGAGTTTGTTCTGAGGTTCAGATGAATATAGTTGTGCTGTTTGTGTAACACCCTTGTGTTGAGCTGTCTGCTGTAGTGCAGAGCGTCACTGCAGCAGCAACTGAAGTGTGCTGCAGAAGGAGGCAATGGTTGCCCCCTAGTGATGATGACGGGTACTAGATGTGTTTCCAAGCCTCAGCTGATGTCTGAACCGCACCGACAGCTCACTGTATAATTCAGTAGCTGCAGAGCTTTTGACAGAGTATCAATGGCTCTAAATCTGTGTAGATTGAGTTATTCTGCATCCAGTACGATGATTTCACATATACAAGGATCCTCGTGTTAAATCTACATTCTGTAGCCTATATGAAGGGATGTAATCTATCATATCTTCATAGAGCAGGAAAAATGTGTCAAAAATATAAAAATGTTGATCCCTGAGCACATCTAACAGTCTAATACAATGGCTTAGAGACATATATTTATATAACAGCGACAGTCTCATGAAACCCCACATCCTATTCTACAAATCTGAGAACAAAAACACATTTTACATTCATTTTGTCTCATTCACACTTGTGCTTCAGATGTTTAAAAAAAAAAGCTGTACCTCCATCTACATGCCGTTTCTATTTTGCTGCAAATAAAATGTAGTAACAAGGGCGTGATTTAGTCTCAGCTCTAATAAGAGTTTATAGTACAGTGTCTTTTAAATCAGTAGCCAAACCTTCCATGTGCTCAGGTTTGTAGACATGATCAACAATTTATCATGATGCATAAATGGATCCAGGCAAAGTTGTCCCCTTTTCTTGAATGTTTTCCAACTTTGGTCCGGATCCTGTGTTCCTATCAGAGAGTCTTATGGCTTTGCACCCTCAGCTGGCAGCATCACAGTCTGACTCCAAGTCTGAGGCCTCAGCCTCATCTGCCGATCCAGTCATGGACGGGTAGGGCCTTGGCTGGTCTAAGTTGACATAGTGAACCTTCAGATTGATGTAGTGCTCTCCTTCCAGACAGTTCAGGATGTGTTGTACTTCTGTAACCAGGCTATTGAAGCTAGGCCTGAACTCGGGTTCCGGGTCCCAACATGTCAGCATGATAGAATAGCTGTGGAATTAATAAATGTGTAAATGAGTGAATGAGTAAGCACATGACTAAATCTAAGCAGGTAAGTGAACTATTGAAAGATGGGCATTGTGAGCTTAAAAATAATATAAAAACTGATATATATTCACAGGGAATTGAGTCTCCTGAAGAAACTCAAATGATAAAATGCTGAAGAAACTGTGTTATGTCATTATGGTATGTGATATTTATAGGGTGTGTGTATGATTCTTACAGAGTATCAGGGCAAAACTGTGGCTGGGGAAGCCGGCGTCCCTTCAGCAAGTAGTATGTGATGTCATAGGGGTCCACATTTGGATATGGGCTAGCACCTCTGGTCAACAGCTCCCACATTAAGATGCCGTATGACCACTGGGAAACAGACCAGCAAAGTATTGTAGGTACATACATGAAAGTTGTAACAGGCGTATTTCAGTGGGCTGGATAAAGTACACTCACCACATCGGACTTGGTGGTGAACTTTTGTGTTTGCAGGCTTTCGATGGCCATCCATTTCACCGGCAGCTTTACCCGTTTGTGATCTTGAATGCTGTAGTACTCCTTGTCATAGATGTCCCTTGCCATGCCGAAGTCAGCCACCTTTACTGTGAAGGTTTCATCCAGCCTGAAAAGAGAAGGCATCTTAAGAAAACGTCATCTCCCAGCCAGTTCCTCCTGTTAAGGTAACACATCTCTAGACTCAAGGTGTGCTCAAGATTTGGAAAGTCAGTGTTGATGAGCAGTGCGTGGTCCCATCAGAGATTTGCCATGCACATTCACAGGAGTCAGAAAACCAGAGCGGCATCAATCGTATTATCTAATTCTCGCCAAGAAAGCAAAAAGGTGTTATTCCCAAAATGTTGAACTATTCCTTTAATATGTGGGCAAATGAACAGATCACAAAAAACAGAAATACTATACCACCAGTGTCTCAAATATTTATCCTCCCAGGAAGCCTTCAGATATATTAGGTAGTCTATCTTTCATTAACAGATTTTTAGAAAATCAAAACTTTTCCCAACAATATTTTTATTTGGTAGGATCATCAGAGTAAGGTTTTCATTCTTTATCCATTTACATTTAAAATACTTGAAAAAGAAATGTTTAATTATGATAAAGAAAAATACAAGATGTAATAGTAATCAGGTCTATTTATTATTCTTTTTTAGGTTTTACTAAGTTTCAGGATTAATAAATGTCTCTTTGCTATAAGTAACGTAGTTGACTGTAGAAAAATGCCAACCAACACTGTAGTATTTGTTGCTCACATTAAATCAATAAAGATATTCAATAACTTAAATACATCTTTATAATACACCAGCTAGATGATGCGTCGACTTTACAAGAGACAGTGAAATGGCCTCCTGAGGTGTGACAAAGCTTCTCCACTGACAAGTCATGGGCCAGCATGTAATCAGTGTATGATTCACACTCACATGCAGTTACGTGCAGCCAGGTCTCTGTGGACAAATTTTTTCTGGGCTAAATACTCCATCCCCTTGGCAACCTGAAGTCCAAAGCCAATCAGGTCTTTCACTGTTGGGTTCTGTGGAAGACAAAAAAAAGTACTAAAACAGTGCTGACAATACAGCCTTTACTCAGGAAAAAACTCTAGACAGGTTAACCGAGCAAATATTCATGACCCTACTGGTCCAGAAAGTTTCATTGCGTAATTTACCCTTTTCTCAGAGCGGATGAAGTGACGCACATCCCCGTGCTTCATATACGGTAGAACCACCAGAGGGAGCCCTTCTTTGGGCAGCATGATGCCCAGCAGAGACAGTATGTTAGGGTGGTGGAAACCTTTCATGATGATACCCTCTCTGAGGAACTGGTCCACCTCCCCCAAATCTGTGATCCCTGTTAATACAACGCGTACTGTTATACAGACTAATCCAACAGCCACATATTATGCAGATTTTAATGAGTGGTATTCACTTACTGTTCAATGATTTAACAGCACAGTGGGTCTCTTGCTTGCTGTCTATCAGGTACCCATGATAAACTGTCCCAAAGTGGCCTGCATAAGAAGAAAATGTGGTTGTTGCGAATATTTTGCGGTAAAATATTCAAAGGAAAGAATGAAAGACAGGACAATACAAACAAATAAACAAACAAGAGGCTTACCTTTGCCAATAATCTGGCTATCCTCAATTCGGAGCATCTCAGCAGGGATCAGTACATCTTTGACCTCCTCAAGAAGATCAGAACTGAGACTGACCATTGAAATATTGTCCCGTGGCATTAAAGGAACGGACAGTTGATCATAGCTGGCAGCATACAATAAACCTTGGAAGGCCGCTCCTCCTGAACCTGATGTTTGACTGGACAGATCTACTGTAACACATAAAGAGAAAACACACAAGGGAACGTTACCATAAAGTTGTTGTGCTTAAAAGGTGGAGGTGGAGACCCTCTTATACTCATATGGAAACCAATTAATATATACAAGAAATATTCTAGTTTGAAAGAGTTACAGTCTATGAATATTTTACCCTTAATTGGTCAGGTTATCCCGTTACCCTTGACTTTGGTGACAGACTTTCACCACAAGGATATAGAGAAATTAAACCAATTTGTGCCATGATGTTTTACATGTATCTATTTATTTAGCAGTCTCTACACAACACTACGCTGATTTATAAAATATTTAAAAGGTTGTACTTCCTAGGGCTGCTTCATGGTTAGTAGTACAGGATGAAGAAAAGGGAAGGGAATAAACAGATGGAAGAAATGATTAACATTTCATTTTCACGTCTGTTTGTCTTGCTTGGATTGGTGGATTGTGTCTTGTGCTTAGGGGGCTGTGCTTGACTGTTGCATACCTGTTGTACTTACATTGTGGGTTATATCCTGGAGCGTTATGTGTGAGAGGTTTAGGTTTATGTCTGGATGATGTTTGTGCTTATATGTATGTTTGCATGTTGTTGATGTATTGTGCTGTTAGATGATGGTGGGCTAACATGCCGGGATGTTTGGTTTGTTGTTAGTTAATGTGTCTGAATAATCCCATGAGGTATGGGTTATGTAAATGACTAGACACGAAAATAAAATATTCATTCATTCATTTGTTAATATGGATTTATGAATGAATGAATGGATTTGGATATCTCACCTCGTCTGTAGTCACCTGATGGGGACAAATCAGCGCCGCTGCCTATGCGGTTCCGTGAAAGCATTGTTGATAAACGATTCTCTATGTTGGCTGAATGGACACATACGATAAATGAAAATCACAGAACAATAAACTATGAAAATACACAGTAAAGTGAGTGGAGAAACTCACATTTGGTCAGGTTAATGATAAACAGACAATAGTGCAGAACATGCACACATTAGGAACTCATGTTTAGAAATTATTATCACAATTGCAAGTATTCTGGGTTAGCAGAATGTATCAAGCAATAGCTGAATTTTCTCACCTCTCTTTTTCTTCCTCAGATGGATCATCACAATTAATGCAAGGCCAGCACCTGCTACCAGTGCAGCAATGATGCCCAGCACAATGCCCACAATCACAGTGTAGTGGTGGCTCTCATCAAGTTCTACTGTACCCACATTATGAACTTCCCCATTCACAGACACCTACAGTAGTGGAACAGGCGATTTACTCTTGTTAAATACATTTAATTTAGTATAAACTTCTGTACATTTAGGTTAAGGTTGACTCTCACCCTGACAGGCAGACCCTCGCTGGGGATAACCAGGCCTTTAGGAATCCTGCAGGTCAGCTCATTTAGCAGAACCTGGGCGTTGCAGTTCACACCCCCAATGGTCATTATGATCTTCATACATGTGCTTACCGAATCCAGTTTGCTATGCTGTTACATATGTGAAAAAGACAAGTGGTAATTGGTGGTAATATACTGAAGAATGCACATGTATTAATAATTGTGCTGTGCAAATATTGTTGTCATTGAAATCTTAATACAACAAATTAGTTACAAAAGTAGATGTGGAAAAAAAAACATTACATAATGTAAGAGTGTGTAAACATACATGCAGTGAAACTTCCGTCTCTCCTGGTTTTCGAAGTAATACGTGGTCTTCATTTTCAAAGGGAATGATTTTGACATCAGGGTAGTAGTTAAAACGTTTCCTCCAGAGGTTACTCTTTCCGTCCATGTGAATAAAAATCTCCCCCATGCCAGACTTGTCTTCTAGCATTTCCTCAGGAAAAGCAGGGGCCCAGCACTCCATATGTGTGGCGTTTGCTGTGCTGTTGCAGACCTTAAGTGAAATAGCGTTTGACATCACAGCTACTGTAACAGTTTGGCATAACAAGAAAGCAATATTCAGCAATAAGAATGAGTATGGCTGGCCATCCATTGCTGGAATTCACAAACAGGTCCACAAACTGCAGCTCAGTTCATTTGTGAATGTAAAAGTATTTTATTTTATTGTATTTCTCTGCACACACACCTGGTTTGACGTGAACTTACTTGAAAGTGTCTATAAAGTCTTACACAAGAATAAAATCAAAGAGTTAACTTACTTGTTGATGAGATTGCAGGTGGGGGTTTTTGGGAGTGTATTGAACCACAGTTTTGTGGGCGGAGTCAAGATTCTGACCTTCTATCACCAGCCTGGAGCCACTGTATGACAGTATAAATGAGCATGTTAATAATAACACTGACTTGTTTTATGTCAGGCAATGGAAGACATTTATAATATAATCACTTTGGAGCATGAGTCCATTAATAAGACCAGAGCAGACTGTGGTCAGTGTCGTACCTTTGGAAACTGCAGTGAGGTTGTACAGAGGTTATGACAGGGTTTTTCTGGTAGGAGAACGTCTTAGTGGTCGTCACTTGAAAGCTGTCAATGATGACTTTCACTGGTACCTTCCCGACACCTTCGCCAGCTGCTGTTTGGCAGACGATAGAAGACAGAGTCCCATTTCCTTCAGGAACGCTGAAAAGAAGAGAGATCACAGTAACCAAATGTGTACAATACTTAAACACCCTTAATTTAAAAGGAATATCTGAACACAGTGAAAGGAATGTGTTGTAGACCACAGTCATGTGTTAACAAACAAAGTAGTCCTCTGTGTTTCTCACCTTTGAACGCTGCACTTTTTGTCAGCAAAGACGACATCTCTCTGTATCCCAGAATTAAGATATCTGCCTGTCAGTGTAACTGCTGTTCCTCCAAACACGGGTCCATTGTCAGGTCTGATTTCTGTTATGCTAGGCTCCTGATTAGACAGAGGTGAAATATTTTATATCTCCACAATGTTAAATACAAACATACACAGAACTAATTTTAAAACAGTTTCAATTGCATAAATGTTAGCATTCTCACCACAAAAGAGAAGCCAGTTATCTGAGCTGTGCCTTCAACTTCCCCCTCGTGGACTTCCAGAGTGATGGTGAGGTCCTGCTTTGGTATGGTTTTTCCCTGAATCTTGCATACTAGCCTGTATTAAGGGCACAATGAATAATGTGTCTTTGAATTCTGTAGATGAAGATGTTCCAGTGAACCAGAAGCTTGTCAGACAGAAATGAACAACAGCAAAATTATGTGGCAATGTGACAAAAACATTTACACAGTATTCAAACAATGACCATACACAGGAGAACGCGACATCTTTAGTGTATGTTCAGTGATTGATTCTCCTATTGGGTATTTTGATTTAAAAAACACATTGCTATTATTCATTTCTCTCATGGAGGGTTAGTAGAGTGTCCGCATGGGGATTATAGCTCCCAAAAAAGTTTTATTAGATTTACTGGTTACATCATGCTGACGCCATTATATGTAGAATTCATGATAGGACTCTATACACAATCAAGATAAAATACATTATCAGTTCCAGAAATCACAAATCATCATCATCATCATCATCATCATCATCATAGTAATCCCACAAAGTATATTCAAAAAGAAAAATTCAATTTAAAATATATTCTTGAAAAAGAGACATACAGCATAACAACATAAGACTATACATAGATGTATTATGGTCTATTCATTGACCAAATTTAATAAGCACATTTTTTTATAGACAAAATTCCAATTGATAACATTTAATTTGACAAAACTGAATAGACCCCACTGATTCAAGGGAGAAAAAAATGCAACTTTATATAAAGACTAGCCAGCCATATCACACTATTAGAACATTTTAACGAATTGAAAAACATTCCAAGTCTAATTAAACTAATAAACTAATAAATAAATAAATAAATAAAGGACAGGTCTGGGACTCCTTGAGAGTGGCTTTCAGGGGGAGAGTTTACAAGAGTGGCTTTATATCAAATCCTCATTAAGATCATTGGGAGACAAAGAATTAAGAAAATAGATCCAAAACATCTCATGTTGGAGGAGTAGTTTTGGATCCATTTTTTTTCTAACTCTTTCCTAGTTGATTTGTTTGCTTGTGGCTCGCAGTGCCCAGTACTTCCGAAATAAATGCTGAGAAAATGTGTGTGTGGCATTGTGTGCATGTGTGCTACTCACACTTCACTACTGCTCTTTTCAGGCAGGACAGTGCATGAGGTCCCAGAGCCCACTGTGATGATGTGGGTTTTGCCGCTGATGATGGCAGGTCGCAGGGGAGACTGAAACACCCCGCCGCACAGTGTCACTTCTGTCTCACCGCCAGCAGGTGCCATTTTAGGGAAAAACTGCAGAGAAAAGGGTTATCATAGCAATCAGCGTCTGAGTACAATCACTTTACGACTCATGGTGTTTAAACTTCATGCACTGGCTAATCAGTTACATGTAGCTTCAGATCTACCTCTTTTATGACGGGTGCGCAAGAGTCTTTGTTCCACTGCGAGGCACACTCAAGCTGCCTCGAGCACATTCCCGAACACCAGCCACAGTTCATGAAGCGTGGAGCCATCAAACACATGGAGCATGTCATAAAATGTGCACACCCCGGTCCTGCAGAGGGTACCCTGAACATCTTGATGAGGGAGACGATGGTTGTGTAAGCCAGATGTAAGAGAGATAAAACAGTTGTTTTGTTTCTTCACTTACATTAATAAATGATGAGGTGAATCACGAGATACAGTTTAAGTGTCTTTACTGTTTACTGTCTTTTACTGTAGGTATACTTACCAATGTATCAGCTAACAAAAAGTAGTGCCAATTACCTTATGTGGAAAATATTTCCAAAATATGGAAATAATGTATTCTTTTTCCAAATACATAACAACAGTCAAAGATAAGCAGGAAAACATGCTATTGCTCAGTGTCATTAAAGTTCTGGGGAATAGAAGAAATCTCACCCTCTCCAGAGGCATACTGGATTTACACTCTTAACATAGTTGAGCCTTTTGGACTAAATGAAGAACTGAATTGAGAGAACTAATTGATTACACTTGATGGATGCAGTACTTGTGTGGCACTTGGACATTGGCTATGACAACTCCCCCCCTTGGACCCATTATCCAGTAGATTTGAAATCCTGTTTAACCAATAATCCAATGACAAGTGGGCACCTATATCCTAAGTTGGCTATATATGTCTTTGTCCATTTTGACTCTGATGAAGACACAGTAGTGTCGAAACATTGTCTGTTTGCACTCTTAAAGGCTGCAAATCAAATCAGTGTGCTCCTGTCCCTTTTTTCCCTCTAAAAGATAAACAGTACACACACAGTAGTAGATATTACAAAATGTACCTTATTTCCAACTACAAAGAGAAGTGTATCATTTGAGTACACAGTTGCTGTCCTGGACACTTCGGTTCCTTCCAGAGAATAGTTGGCAAAAACAGTAGGCCTGTACATAGTAAGAATCACCTAAAACCAGACAAAACAGAGAGGTAATGTCACAAGGATTTTAATTTTTGGGAGTCTTAATATACACTATTTTATCCTAAGGCATATTGCTACCTGCAGTATGCGTCCGCCTGAGGTACCAAAGTGGGCCAGCGTGTGATCCCCAATAGTGGTGACCAGGATGGCAGTGAAAAGGACATCTCTCATCTGCCCGTTGAAGAGATCTAGTCTGTGGAACGGCTTAGACACCAGAGTGGGTTTGGCACTGCATGTGTCATTACCTTCAGAGCTCTGTACAAGCGGGAGAAACACATACAGAACAAGGGTGTTCGTTTTTAGCCAGGAATGGGAATTCACATATCTGCCTCTGTCAGCATCAGCACGTATACATATGCTTGTATATTCCTGTTCGTGAGAGGAAGAGGGATAGAAAGAGAGAGAATCTTGATTCATCCATTTAGGGAGGAAGTGCTCTAGCCTCGCCTCCCGTCATAGTAACAAGCTGCGAGAGGAACAGGGTCATAAAACAGCAGTGACTCCAGCTCCATGTGTTGACTTGGTGACTGTTTCTCAGCACAGATTATCTGTTACTGAAACTGGACTTCCCGTACTTTCATACACATAAAACAGTAGATGACAGATGTGTGTGGATGGTTGATGGAAGAGCATGAGTTACTTGGGTTTATAAAAAGTAATTATTCATAATAAACATATGGTAAACATTCCACTGCAAAGCAATTTAGCTGACCTGCCCCAGCATGCCCCTGTTTGCTTCCCACTTTTTGAATGCCCTATATTCACTTCATTTGATCTTTTCGGTCACTTTGTATTTCAGCATTTCAAGCTTGAACACACAGGGTATCCTGTATCCTATTTTATTGTACACACCCAGTTCTAGAAGTACTTCACTTGAACTCAGGGAGTACATGATGCTAACAGTTTTAAGAGAGCTTCATGACTGTTTCAACCATCAATTATGTTATTGATGGTTAAAAAGGAGATTCTTTCCTCCCTCCCCCCTCATTTCTTCAATAGTCTACCTATTTCCTACTCAAATAAAATGCGTAAAATCCAGGCACAGTCCAACGCCGTCCCTCCCCTTGAAATTCCACCTTTTTATCGGCAGGATTTATAACTTGTGTTTGTTGGCACACATTCCTGTAGGTGTACACATGGCTGTGGGAGCTCAAAGGACACAGTTTGAACTCCATAAAAGGAAACAGACCACGCCTTTATTATTTCGTTGAGCACCACAGCCAAATTGCTCTATTCGGTGGAGGTGTTTTGATAGTGAACTCATGCATGTTATTTTAGGATTTAACCCACAAAGCTGTCTCTACCTTCCAATACCTTTCTCCTCTGGTAGCTTATCAATTAAGGGGTCTGACAAGGACATAAGTTTAAAAATGAAAATTGCAGCAAATGGAAGAATTCCACTTTGCGTGATCATTGAGCCTTTTATCTTGAAATACATATCTGGTGAAACAGTTTCCATATCAAGGCTCTGAACTGTAAACAGTTGCCACCCTTTCACTGAGAAAGACTAAACTTAACGGAGCAGAGAAACAGTGTGGCAATGTCCAGGTCATACTTATGACTCATCCACCCCTCCCAGTTCTTTCATCTGGCCCTGCTCTCTCACACACCTTCATCAGAGTTGCCACAGGCATACAATTTTCCAGTAGTCAAGATTTACTTAATATACTAACGGTGGTGTCTCTTACGATATACTATCTGTCTATTGCTCAAGACAATATAAAACTGTAAGCTTAATGATAAACTACATTGTTCCAGTCACAGGTGACTTAATTACACAGTGTTTGTCTGGGTAGGTCACTTCCTGTCTGGGCATAGGGGGACCTTTGTACTGTTCCTTAGCTCTGATGACAGCTGGGCATAAATTTTTTTTTTTAAATTTAAAAAAGGAGTTACTCACTTCATGTGGGCAGTTCTCGCACGGCTGGAAGTGACAGAGACCTCTGGACAGCTGCTCTGGACCTGAATTGCAGCAGGCCTCCACGCCTTCATCAATCGCAATGTTCATTTTAGTCAAAGGGAAGGCACACAGGGCTGAGTTTTTTTTAGGCTGACCACGCTCATTCACCTGTGCAAACACCCCATACAGAATGTCTTCCGTCTTGTCCACCCTCATCTCACCTGCCAAGTCCTTCCCTACTCGCCCAAAGTGTGCCGCCTGTAGCCCGTTGTACACAATGTCCCTGTAATCCTCTTCCTGTCTTCTCCTGCGCTTTGGGTTGTACCGGCACTCCAGGACCACCTCTCTGTACATCCACACCTCTGGGATTAATATCGGCAGTCGTCCCAGACGAGTCTGAAAGACCGAATTTCTCTTTGATGGATTTTCTCTCTGTAGGGACAGGAAGTAGACGTACTCCTTGGTGGAGAAGCTGTAGATGTAATCAATCTTGTAAGAGTCCCGTAGACCGGGGAGCACTGTCAGCCCATTCATGACCATGTGAAAGCCATCTTCAGTTGAAAGCGGCCTCATCACTGATATTGACCTCCTTGGATACCTCTGTGCCACCTTGTCATTTACAGAGTTTGCTACAAAGAAGAGCAATGTGGATCCTTGATCAACGATGTTGACTTTGGTGCCAAGTGGGCTGGCCAGACAGTCTGGACAGTTGGTTGGAGAGTTTTGCTCTTTTTTGTATAAACACTGAGGCTCAATGTGTTGAGAGTTAATGTCAATGAAGTAACAGATCCCATGCTGAGTACTCCCACAAATGTACAAGTAGGGCAAGTAAGATCCAGCAGGATCCAAAAGCAGAACCTCATTGTCTGTATCCACTGGATCCCCAGGATCTGTTTCTATGTCACACACCTGACAGGTTTCACAATCAGGACTGCCAACAGGTCCAGTTTTCACCTCCCATATTTTTTCCATAGTATAGCTGACTGCCTCTATCACATTCTGGCATGCAACATACACATCTGGCTGATGCTCCTCCAAGTTCACTGCTATGTTCTGTATAGGTTTGTCTGTTTGGAAGTAGGGGAGGGAGTATTTCACAGTGAAATCCACCAGCGTGCGTGGAGTGGAAGCACATGTTTGCTGTCCTGAGGCAGTTAGTGTTTGTATCCATATGCATACTGTCAGCAAGGCGGCCCAAGTGACCATCTCCACGTCACAGTCCACCGCGACTGAGTACTACCTAAAGGATACTTTCCTCAAAGAGAACATTCTGGAGAAGCAGCAGGAGCTCTGCGTGGGAAAACAGAGAAGGAATGCTAAGATTTAACAGACAGAGAGCAGCAACACTCTCACATTCAACTGAGATTCTCTGCTTTTGAAGTGGAGGTGGATACTGTAAACATTTTAACTTGTTTAAACTAAGAAATACAGCATGAGGAACTGAGGAAAGAGGAAAATGTATCAGCTGCTGTTTTCTCTCCGAGCCCCGTGATTAAGAAGTTGCTGCTTTTTTAAATGAGGCAAACCACAGTTTCAGAGAAATAAGAGTCTGTGAAACTTATTGAGCTATAAAGCTGATAAAGCCCATGGAAAAATAAGTTGGCAGAAACTAGTCAAGATAAAATCTACTGTGGGCAAGACATAACTTGCTGCAACATGTGAAGCAACTATGGAAATGGCCTCCAGAGCCATACACAGAATAAACAGAGTAATAACTTAGCCTAATCTTGTCAAAAAAATACCAAAATCAATGGGTAGGCCTACTCATACATGCAAATGTTTCAGTAGTTATCCTGTATTCTTACTTTAATACACCACTGGGCAATGGACAGCTATTTTAAAACTTTCAAAACAAAACAAAAGAACATACACTGCTCTGAGAACATTTAAGTCAAGATACTATAAATAGGATAATTTGTATTGACAATTACTGCTAAAATTACATCTCACAACTAAGCTGATGAGCTGTGAATAATAACGAAAGTGTGTTCAGTAATTCATTAACATGGACCAATAGCTACTCTAGACATGCTCCATAATAAATTTAATATAAATCATCTTACCTTTGCTTTGCTGTGATTTGTCCAACAGTCTCAAAATGTGAATTCTTTACGAGAGAAATGTCCTGTGTTACTGAAGCTCCACTCACTGACCTGCAGCAGGCTTCTCACCTGACAGCGCCTGAGACCCACTGGCACGGAGTTTACACTGACACTGAACTACATCAAGTCACTGAGATAATCTACAGTCTATAGATGAAAACAGGATCTTACGCTTGCCTTCAAAATAAAAGCGCGCCAGGACAAAGCCCTCATGCTGGGAATCAAATATGACATTGCTTATTTGATGTATGATTGACAGCAGATTTTATTTTATTCAGTAAGAAGAAGAAGATAAGATAAAACTTTATTGATCCCCAGAGGGGAAACTCACAAACAAAACAGAAATAATCTAACAAGGGAGGAAACAGATAAAGAATTAGCCTATTTAAAATAATAAATACAACAAAATAAGAATTGATGGAAATGACATTCAAACGCTTCATAAATTGTATGCATTGCAATACTTGATTTAAAAACACGATTTGAGCATTGTGCAATTATAAATGTGCAGAAGTAATGAGAGTTGTGTCACAGTTTGCCTCTCAGTCCCTTCCTGCAGCCACACACTCATCCCCAGCACTATGCATTACTCTCTCTATCCTCCCAGGCCACGTACTTTCTTCTGATTCTCCAGACCTGCCATCCTCGAGCCGTCCACCAGAGACTTCCTCATTCACTTGCTCACCTGTTTTCACTTGCCTCATCAGCCACTCACCACATAATCCAGCCCAGATCTTTTGTTTCTTTGTCGGTTCATCCTAGATGCCATGTGCCTTGCTGCTGTGTTGCTTTCCTGCCGGGTGTTTTGTTTTTGAGCTTCTGCCCACCTATACCTACCAGTACCTGCCTGTAAGCCGTGTATTTAAAATAAATCTTTGAACTGCACCAGTCTGCCTGTTCTGTCTGCGTTTGAGTCCTTCTCCTGCTGCCTGCACTTTAGCCTATATGATTATTTATACTATAACAATTAAACACATTCAGAAGTTATACACTATGTAGTTTTGCAAACAAAACAAATGATGATGATTAATCAATTAGCTGATTGACAGAAAATTAATTAATTCTTAATTATTAAAATTAACTATTTTGAGAAACATTTGAGTCATTTTTCATGCAAAAAATATATAAATCATGGATACAGCTCCACCGCAACCAACTACAATAGTCAAATCCTGCTTTTATATTAATGCATGAATAATGATAATCTAATGATATAATATATAATATAATATATGATATAACAGGATTTCAGCATTGACTACGTTTAATACTTTAAGTACATTTTGCTTACATACTTTTACTTAAATAACATTTTAAATTCAGGACTTTTTTTACAGTGTGGTAAAGAATCTGATTACTTCCTCCACCACTGGTTTTAAATAAGTAGCCTATTAATTCAAATTGTCCCCATTCTCTGTCATTTCGTTCATGCGGTGACAGCTCTAAACTTGGTCATAATCTAAACTTTCATTAGGCCCACTCAGGAAACGTTGCAACATGTTCTTGAGTAGGCGGGTTAAGATTTATTTTGAAAGTGGAAGACCGGAAATGCTGTCGTCATTCTGACTTGCTTGACTCCGGTTTTCCACAAGTGGGTGCTGTCTTGTCAAGCCGCGCCCGCAACAAGGAAGTACGAAATAGTTGCGAAATCTGACCACTTCACAAATATCCTCATCGTTTCCTTCCCAAGAGACGTATCATATCACCGACTGCAGCCCTGTTTCCACTCAGGCGTCATTGTGTCAAATTTGGTGGAAAAACTTTCTCACCATTTGAAAACAATCTGTTCTATCTCGCCTGGAGGATTTCTGCCAAAAATGCGCTGCTTTCAGATGAGGACTGAACTCGCTCTTCAAATACAGATAACTCCAGCCAGGAAGCTATGAGAAGAATGTACTCCCTCTCCAGTCACACCACCTCATATAGTGTTAGCAATGTGACCTTTAACAGATGCATAAAAATACTATTGACATAAAGGAGATATGAAATAAGTGGACTCAGTTGGATAATGGCAATTGACCAGTAACATATAAAATGAGGCTATTCATCATCATACATGTTAAAATGTTATCACTGACATAAAGAAGCATTATAGATCCAAAAGTTAAACATCTACCACTGAATCCAAAGTTCAGTAATCACAGACGGTTTGAAAAGTCTGTGTTACTATTCCTCCAAAGGAAAATGCACTTAGAGTGTCGTTCACCACAGTTTCACTCATCCAAACCTCTAACCACAAAGACTCAGCATCCCGGCGTTAGTCTTAATGTTATAAAGAAAGGTTTGATATGTACTGCAAAAGGTTGCACGACACCCAGAAAGTTGTTTTGATTTGAGCTCGCTCTCTCTGAGGCCTTAGATATCGAGAGACTTGTGAAATAACAACAGTGTTAAGGACATCACATCCAGTCCTTGAGTTTGCACCATGTCCCTGTGTAACTCACTGACTACTACTGGGGCCAAACAAACATACATGCAGTATACTGGGCTATGCAACTTTAGAGATTTAGATTTAGTCCATACAAGGAATAGTTTGTTAGTATCTCCAGAGATACAGTATATTAATGTCTGAGATCAAATTCCCAGAAGAGGTTTTAAAATAAACTGCCATAAAATGGTTATTTCCCACAAATTTTGCAAGTGGCAAAAACCTAAAAATCAAGTGAAAAAGTTGAAAAGTGAAAATTTGTTCTCTCAAATATTTTTGCTTTATTGTTTATAGGTTTGGCTATACATCAGTTCTATCCCATTTTAACACATTACACTACAGTCTGCTTGCCATGATGTCCTGTCATTAAGTCATATTTTGGGGGGCTGACTATTAAGCTCCCTAGCATGCAGCATCAGCACTCGATTGCTAGTCCATTTAGCATAAAATGTATTATTTTAAAAATGCCATGTCTGGTCTGTATGTTGTGCTAACAGTGCCTGACAAGATGTCTGATCAGAATCAAGCAATCTTTCAAAGAAAGCAAAGACACAGAGAGAAAAAAAGATTTAAAGAAAATAGTTAGAAAATCATTTCAGTGACAATATGTGATCTTAGAAACAGCTTGTTTTGAAATTGTACCACACAATATGTCGTGTCTTATGACGTAATGCAGTATGATGTCAACATCATATTGAATCTGGTGGCAACCAGTTTCCTTTTTAAATCTTGTCTTGAAGTTGTCTGTTCTTCATTCACACACCACACTTAACTTAGTGGTTTACCATCTTACTGCCTGTACTTCATACATAATGATGAATCATTTCTGGTCACTCCTAAGCTCGCTGTACTTTCTTCTGCAAGGGTTTTTTTCTTTTTTTCTTCACCAGACTGAGATTGTTGAAATGAATGACAAACACATTAAGCAATACAAGGGTGTATCATTGTTATTGTCACCATGGAAATGTAAAAGATGCCCTCCGGACATATTCTCACTACGGTTTTTCACAACAAAAAAAAGTTTAGTTATCCAGCTTCCTAAAATCACATCTACTCTTCCTCCCTCATTGAAAAATCCAGAATCTATCGCTATGTAAATGTTGTTCATTTCAAAAGTTTAACAGCTGGACACAAGATGTCTCCTACTTCACTGAAAAGTCCATCCTGTAATGACAGTATTCATCAACACTCATTCTGCACTGTAAGGTCAAACAGTAAAGTAACAATAAGCAGAATGCATTTGTGAGTGGAGGGTAACTTTAAGTTATTACACAAGACCAATTCTCATAAATATCTGAAAAGTGGTTTTCAAAGTTTGGGCTCTGACACCTCATGTGTTACCTGAAAATAACAACATTTATAACATTTTTATTAAGGCCTACAGAGAGTTTCCAAAATGAGCGAATAAATAAACCTTAATTTAAGTTTCACACTCAAATCTTCCAGTTCTACCTTGCAGCTCACATTCAAAAACAGATGAGATTTAGATTTTCACAGGGGCAGCTGGGAAAGGTGCTTACGACTCAATTAACAGTCCTGAGTCGCCCTCTAGTGGACAGGCCAGGAGACATTTCTTGGCACAACGACAAATCATGCAAAGATCTGAAACGAAAGTGAAAAAAGCCGATATCTCATCATTTACCACGCCTTGTTCACTTTCTTTTCCCGGTGTGACCTGATCGGTTGTTGTTGTAAGGTGTCAGTCCAGCTGATCCCTCAGTTCAAACTGGTCATCTCATATTGGAGACCATCAGCTGCAAGCGCAACATGACAGAAATCGGTGAAATCGATGAAGGACTCTACTCCAGACAGCTGTAAGTACTACCGGCACATACTGTGCTGATGGGTGTAACTGTGTTTAAATGAATGGACTGCTGGCCCACAGATCCACTTGTTCTTTTACCTGCGCAGGTATGTTCTGGGTCATGATGCGATGCACCGGATGGGCACAGCCAACGTCCTCGTTGCAGGCATGCGTGGTCTTGGAGTAGAAATAGCCAAGAATGTGATCCTGTCCGGAGTGAAGTCAGTCACCGTCCAGGATGAAGGCCAGACCGTGTGGACCGACCTGTCCTCCCAGGTACTGCCCTGTGAGGTTGATCTGTTAAAATAAATATATAAATAAAAAAATCTTTTAGGAGGTATATGTGTCAGATTGTTAAATCAAACAACTTCCTGTTAGAGCAACAACAACTTGCCAAACTTGTCAAGTGTAATTATCCTGTTAAAGAATTATATATATATATATATATATATATATATATATATATATATATATATATAGTACTATTGTTTGTCTATTTCTATGTCAGATTTGAGATGATATTACGGCAATAATAACACATTATTACATAATTTAAAATGCCTTAATGTTTAACTGTTTAGAATCTTACTTCAGCTGCTATATAAGTAATAAAATATCACCCATCATAAAGGTTAATAACTAAAGCAGATGGGTGTGAATTGAGTATGTTGGAAATTGTACATAGCTTTTTCAAAGGGAGTCAGTTTACTTTCACTATTGAGTACATATACTTTATGCAGTAAAAATATTACTGTAAAACGATTGTAAGTAGCTGCTGAGGCTTAGACGAGAATTTCATAAAAACATTCTATCAGACAACTTGTAATTTTGAGTTTGAAGGTTCATTCTTGATCTTGGAAACAGCTGTTGAGGTGCTCAGATCATGGAAGGTTAAACATCTACCGTTTCATGACAACTGAACAGACTCAATTTGCTGATGAAGACTGTGAAATACAGTCAAAAGCCCCAGAACAAGCGAGTAGGTGGACCTTGAGTTTAGTCAACCTGTAATTTCTTTTTTTTTTTTTTTATTGCCTCAGTTTTTCCTGAAGGAGTCCCATCTTGGTCAGAACCGAGCCACATGTTCCCTACAACAGCTGTCTGTCTTAAACCCACATGTGCGTGTGTCGGCCCACACCGGCCCACTGGATGACGACCTGCTTCTGCAATTCCAGGTACTTCACTATAATACCTAATGGTGCATAAAAGCTTCATGTTGATATCTATTAAGGTTGACAAAACCAAATGATTAGCTTTTGTGTCTGTCTCTAATCTCTGTCTGGTTTGTCCACAAAAAACACCCATAATTTTTCAGGTGGTGGTCCTCACTGACTCCTCACTAGATGATCAGAAGCGTTTTGGTGAGCTCTGCCATTTGCATAGAATCAAGTTCATTGTCGCAGACACCAAAGGACTCTGTGGGTAAGTGGACAAGACAAACTGTCAAACATATTGTATTTAATAATGCATGAAGGAAAGAAGTGAAAATATTATGGTTCATTTGCAGTCAGTTGTTCTGTGACTTTGGGGAGGCGTTTGAGGTCTTGGACCAGGATGGAGAGATGCCTGCATCAGCGATGATACAAAGTATCTCTAAGGTAAGACCCTCCATTTGCTTTGTGTTACTGGCATATCAGATGTATCTCTAACACATCCAGCCATCCATTTTAAAAAACCTGCTTGTCCTTCTAAGAGTTGTTGGGTAACATTCATATGCGCAATTTAGAGTTGCCAGTTCACATAACATGCATATCTTTGGACTGTGAAAGGAGCACCAAATATGCACAGGAGGAACATACAAACTCCACACAGAAGGCCTCTCTGACCTGTCTGATTAAAATTTAAATAATTCCCAATCCAACTGTCTTTTACAGGTTTCTTTTACAAGTGTAGGAAGCTTACTTAAACATTATTACTAGAATATTTCTTTCAGATTTGAAGGTTGTCAACATGACTTTATTCTAGGACAATCCTGGAGTGGTGATCTGCACAGATGATAAAAAGCATGGATTTTTAGATGGCTCCAAAGTCTCCTTCTCTGAAGTCCAAGGCATGACGGAGCTCAACAGCATTGCACCTGTGGAGATCAAAGTCCGTGGTTAGTGTTGCTTTGCCACTTTGCACTACTTTACAGTTTCTGTCCTCAGCTGTCGAGACTTGCAACACACAGTGTAGTCATGAGCCACACTCCAGCCCTCCCTACGGCAACATTTTCAGCCTTTCCCAGGAGAATCCCAGCAGAATTTAATAGTTGTGATGAGAATTCATGTCATTTGTCACCTCTATCACCAGGCCCGTACTCCTTCAGCATTGGTGACACTTCAGCCTTTTCTAAGTATGAACGGGGTGGAGTGGTGACTGAGGTTAAACAGCCCTGCATTATAAATTTTGTAAGAATCAACATTTTGTTTCAACTTTCCTAATTTTTGCTTTGGAGAAAGTGTAGCCTTTGTTAATAAGACAACTACAACATAAATTGCAGAAACCACTGAGTGAGGCTCTACTGGACCATCAGCTGCTGATACAGAATGATTTTGGAAAAATACCGAGGCACCAGACCCTGCTCTTGGCTTTCCAGGCCCTCCATAGCTTTGTGAAGAAAGAGCAGCGACTCCCTCGTCCTTGGTCTCAGGTCAGAGGAGGTTACAGGATACTACAGCCAATATTCAATTATTATTATAGAACAAGTTGTATGATAATTAAAAAAATAAAATAAGTAAAACAAGTTAGTTATCAGGCTATGGTGTTGAAGTATGATCATTAAAGCAGTTTACAGGATTGTTTCCACTCACTTCTTGACATGATTAATCCCGTACAGGCAGATGCAGATGTTCTGCTTGCCATAGTGAGAGAGCTGAATACAGTCGCACAGCTGGAACAGCTGGATGAAGCTGCTGTGCGAAACCTGTCCTACACAGCCCAAGGCGACTTGGCTCCTATCAATGCTTTCATTGGAGGCCTTGCTGCTCAAGAAGTTATTAAGGTGAGGTCAAAGGTCGATGCCTGAAACATTAGTTTGATTTTTCAGTTTTTGATGGAGAACACTGCTATTGTTACACTGTGTTTATTAATTATACATAACTTAGCACTTACTGCATGGTGGTGGTGTATATGGCTGACTGTATTATGCCCTGTGCACTCTATAACGTTCCTGCAGGCATGTAGTGGGAAATTTACACCTCTTCAGCAGTGGCTATATTTTGATGCACTGGAGTGCCTCCCTGAAGAGGAGGACCAACTGGCAGAGTTCTCCCTTTCAGCAGTATGTTAAGAGAGTCCTCGATTAAAACAATTCACGTAAATCAATCTGGAAAATTCTATCAAACTTCGGATGTATATTCAACATTTTTGTCCTCCTCTCTGACAGAAAGGCACGAGGTACGATGGACAGATTGCTGTGTTTGGGTCAGCATTCCAGGAGAAGCTTGAGAGGCAGAAGTATTTCCTGGTGAGGGCAGGTTTGATATTTGTCCAGCAGGGGGCCCACTCTGCACTTGAATGCAGGAGCTCCATCTGTGTTTTCCTTTGATCTTGTCTGGTGTTAATGATGGCACATGCAGGAAATGGCTGCGATTCAGGTGGCATTTCCTGCCAGTGTTGACCTCTTGGTGTGCAAGGGCCGTTCAACAGTGCCAAGCCCTTTCTCTGTTTCCTTTGAAAGTGTTATTTTTACTGTTGTTTACTGGCTGTTCGTGTGTGTTTTAGAGGGAGAGAGAGAGTGTGCATGCATGTGTTTCTAGTAAAAACTGCACTCAATGTATCAGGAAGAGAAATAAGTAATGTGCAGCAATAATAGTTTTGCTACACTGGAAGACGTAGCTTTAGTTTGATGACATTCACCTGCATTGCATGAGCTAATATACATGTAGTCTGACAAAGTCTCATATGTAATTTTTCAAGGTTGGAGCTGGTGCTATTGGCTGTGAGCTTCTTAAAAACTTTGCCCTCATTGGGCTCTGTGCTGGAGAAGAAGGGCACATCACCGTAACAGACATGGACTTCATAGAAAGATCCAACTTGAACCGACAGTTCCTGTTCAGGTCTCAGGACATTGGGGTGAGAAAACGCACATTACAGCGTATCACAACCTCCTCTATCACATGCCATCTTAGCTCACTGGTTGTTGTTGTTTGACCTGGTTAAGTGGACGGGTCAGAGGGCTTTACTAATGGGACAGGTTTGGGGTGAAGCTATTGTGGCAGTCTGATGTGGCTTGGGTCAGATTACACATAGCTGCCATGTTCCATCATTTGTGGCTGTTTTGTTTTGCAGTTTACTTTAGGAGTATATCAGACAGTTGATCTATCATGCCTGAGTAAACAACTACCAGTGTCTAAACAACTTACGCAACACATAGTTCAGTGCACAAAAAAATCTTCAACTGCTCTGAAATTCTGGAGAGAAATGTGCTGAGTCTGTTGTTATATAATAGAAGAGCAGTGAGACACTTGACAGTGCAGTAAACATACAGGATGAATTATTAAAGACTAAGGACGTCTGCTTTAGGTGTTAGATTTTGCTGATTTGTTGGAATAGTTTCATACAAAGATCCTATAACAAATCTGGATATTGATTTTGTAAAAACAACAACATTTCCTTCAATTCTCTAACCCTCATTACCACCGTGTCTGATTTTACCTACATCGTTCACATACATTATCTCCTAGACACGCTGCCCATTCTCTCACTGCGTAAACAGAAACCAAAATCGGAAGTTGCAGCCAAAGTAGTGCGAGAGATGAACCCACAGATGAAAATCACCGCTCACCAGAATCGTCTGGACGCTGACAGCGAAGGAGTGTATGATTACAACTTCTTCATGGGTCTCGATGGAGTGGCTGCAGCCCTTGACAATGTGGAAGCCAGTGAGGGCACTTACTCAGTCTTCATTACCATTATTAAATCGAGTTCTCATTACCACAGTGATTATACCAGAGCATTTACAGTACGTATTTGACTACAAATGCTTGTAAAAGTGCATTTTTAAGCATTTAACCCCTCTTTTTGCTGCCCAGGGGTCTATCTCGATGGACGCTGTGTTCACCACCAGAAGCCCATGCTGGAGGGAGGAACTCTAGGAAGCAAGGGTCATACTCTGGTGGTGGTGCCTCACCTGACAGAGTCTTATGGGCGGGCCACATCAAGTTCCAATAATGCCATCCCACTGTGCACTCTCAAGAACTTCCCTCACCGCATTGAGCACACCCTGCAGGTACGATGTATACTAATAATTAAGTGTAGTTAAGCTTTGTGTTTGAATTACATAGATTGATTTACCTTTTTTTTTTTTGTTTGTTTCAAAACCTACACAATGACCAGAAACATAAAATAGACCTTACTTAAAATATTTAAAATGTTTTTTGTGGGTAGACAGAGTTCTGTAGTACTTTATTTTGGTGTGGTGACAGGTGTTTCTAATATTTTAATCCACCTCATTTGCATATATAGAGGAGCATTAGAAACATCTTTTTATATAAATCAGTCCTATACAGCACTAGAATCTCATCATAATTAGACATAGTGGTGCTTTGTTCACCATTTTTGTTAGCATTATAGCATGCTAACATTTGCTAATTACCACTAAACACAAAGTACAGCTGAGGGTGATGGAAATGTCATCAGTTTTGCAGGTATTGTGTCATAAACCAAAGAATTGGACAGACTCAAAAGTTGACCACGTGATGGTACCAAATGAAAAGCTCACCAAAGTTATCAGAATAAAAAAAATGCTGTTTAAGGTTTTATTACAGTATACAGGGTTTTCTGGTCACTCACTGAATTCTTATGCAGTTTGAAAAGTCACTCTCTTACTGATTATCTATACAAATACATTTTAAGTGGATTTTCTTTGCACTAATTCGGCGTTACAATTGTTTTAGTGGGCCAGAGACCAGTTTGAAGGACTGTTTAAACAAACACCTGAAAACGTGAATCTCTTCCTGAGGTAAGATATGATTCCATCCTCACGTGATTTACCTTTTTCCACAACAAGTGTTGACTCCAACAAATGTGAGAAATTACATTCACCAATCTGCTGCCAGTCTGCTGGCACTTAATGACCACTACTCGCTCATTTTACAATGCTTTTCAGCACTCTTACAAAGCATTCCAGCAAACCTACAAAAGCTAATGAAGTGCCTCAAGCTCATTATTTTGTTTTATAAACAGGAAAACATGTGGTTGGCTTTTAGCAGTAAACCCCTAGTAAAAATTACATAAACAGTCTGTCCTGCCAAGGCTGTACTCTGCAATGTATCTTTCACAGCAGCTCTAACGCTATTTTCTCCAAATAATAGATAGAGTCTCTCAACTAATTAGAGGAGTTCTGGTTTAGAAACATCTATTGAATGGAAAAAGAGATTGGATTAATGCAGAAAAATACCATATCATGTCAGAGGGCTTTATCAGTGCCTGGACTGGAACATTTATATTTATTTGAAGTGTAAGATTTGAATGATTTGTGAATCTCTGAGTTTGTTATTTTAAGAAAACACCTCAAACAATATTGGGAAACTGAACACATGAGCTAACCATAAAGCATGGACCTAATTATAATGCAGCAGCATGTCAGTGACAGAATTGAGCCTCCAAGCTCAAACTGTGTCCGAGCTTTGAGCCCCGGAGCCCTCCTAATCCAGCCATGTTTTAAGATGTCTCTCTGTTTGTTTTGGTGAGATTTGATATAATTCCCCCTCATTGTAAAGTACTTACACACTTTCTTGTGTCTTTAAACAGAAGCAAAAATCATGACTGGAGCAGAAATGGTGCTTGCCGGTTCACATAGCCATTAAAGTTCCTTGCGTAACACTGATGTTTAGAAATAAGAACATATATTATATTGCGTTTGGGAATACTCTAATAACCACTTTCTTCAGAGGCCTCTTTGTTGTGCAGTCATGGAACTTTTCTGGACATTTTCATGAGGCAGGTCGGCTACATGTCATAGTCCAGTAAATTTTAAGTCTTGGCTAATGAGGTTATGGAAACGAACAGACAAATTTTGTTATCCTCCCACCCATGCAGCTCCATGCAGAACTATGACTCAAAACGTTCCTGTTTAGACCTGTTTAGACTGCATGCAGAGGCGGCAGATCCCTCTTGTTTTCGCAGTGCAAGGCTGTGTATGATGAGCTGGCACACGATAATGACGCAAGAACTGTCCAGGCATGTGGTATAGAGTTGCACTGACCAGCACACCACAGCCAAGCGTCAAAGGAATCCCGTCTGAGTCACCAACAAGACTATACCCTCATTTACACAGATCTGTTTAGTCAGATCTCCTCCGTGCTTGATGGAACCAAATATTTTTCCATGAGGACTTTCCCTGTTTTCACTTTCCAGGTCAAATGTTCTTCTCACATTTCAACTGCTGGCTTGATACTGCTGCAAAAAAACAAGCCCAGCAAGTCAAAGTTTTTACTCTGGAAAACCTTAAGAATGTGTTATACAATGAGACATTTAGACGATACTTGTCCTGTCTTGTCTTTGTCCACATCTAGTTGTTATTATCTTCTGTATACTGTATGTCTGTCATTAAATCAAAAGGAATTGCTGCACTGTTTCCTGTAGAGATGAAGGGTTTGTAGAGCGGACTCTTGGCCATGGAGACGTTGAGGCCCTGGAGGTTCTTGGGGGGGTGTGGAGCAGCCTTGAGGACATGGATGCTGGAGGACAACGTCCATCGAGCTGGGAATACTGTGTGAGCTGGGCACGTTGCAAGTGGGAGACTCTCTATAACAACGATATCCGCCAGCTTCTGCACTGTTTCCCTCTTGAACAGGTAGAGTCACACCAGAGGAAAAATAACAACTCTCCCTAAAGCCAAGTATCTTAAAGCTGTAATTTATGTTCAAGGACACAGAGGGGCACTGTTGTGTATGTAAGGTCCTTGCACACCAATCAATTAAACACCGCAATGTGGCATTGGCACAAAAAATGCCAATCAGTGTTTAATTTTTCACATTTCACTTAATGAACTAATGCAGCATATGTCCCTAGGCCCAGAGACCACCATTAACCTCGTCTGAAACCTGAACCACTGAAAGCCATTGCTGATAAATATCTCTGAGCAGCTCTGAGAGTTTATAATCTGGTGAAGCATGCAGACAGAGTGATGTCACATGTTGCTGTCACACCTGGGGGGGGGGGCACGGATCAGTTTCAACCCAAACAGACCCTCACTAACCCCAGGTCCCAGTCCAGCAACTTGCCGCTTCTACCGACATTATACTGTATGTCCCTACAGGGTTATAGAAATTCCTCTGACCAAGAAGGATTTTCTTCCATTCATGTCTGCTGAAATATTTATTTATGGTAGGGCACTAAATTCCCCATTTGACTCTTGGTATTATTATCCCTCGCGCTGATAAAATGAGCCATTTCTCATGTGTTACAATTAGCATTTAAACCAATTCAGTTTAGCCTTATAATCACAACACATAGAGAAACTCTGTGGCAGTTATGGTTATAATTATTTGCTTCTCTTTTTTTCTTCCATGGTTCTCTTTGTCCTAGTTACCTATACAATAGTTATGTTTTCATTGTCCTCTTTAAAAAGTCACTTTCGACCACAAACCTTCTGAGGAACTATGATAAGGAAGCTAACGTCAGTTAACGATCACAAACCAAGCTGACAAATACCATTACACAACCATGATGGATGACCACACGTTTAACATAACAGCTACTTTGTTGGGTGTGAGCCGCCACAAAGAAGTGAGTGTGGTTCTGCGTGTGTGTTGAAACTTTGACACATGGAACAATGGATGGATTTGAACCAAAGACATTATGGGAGCATCTTTATCCAATGCTGATCAGAGTTTCCACACAAGGCTCAAGTCTATGTACAAGAAAGCAAATGAAGTTACTGCAGCTAAAGACTATAGAAAAGGACTGAAACTAGTTGATAGACAGTTGATTAATTGAAGCCAACTATGCTGCTTTTCTTTGTTTCATATAATTGTAAATTTAATACCTGTTGGTTTTTTTTAATGGTAAGACAACATTTTAGGACATGACATGGTGTTACATTTTTCAGTATGTTTAACATTTTATATAATACAGTAATAATAATTGATAGAAGTGAAGTCAGTTGTATTTATTTAGCTCAAATTCACAAATTTCCCTAAAAGGGCTTTCCAGGAACAGCTGATGACACAAATAATCCCCAGTCCTTCTATAGTGCAAGACAAAAATAATGTGCTTTTGAGGGATTGGAGAACGTCCAGAATCCAGAACACAGAAAAGTGCCTTATGATTCAACTCATTTAGATTTTAAATGTAACCAAGTAAGTTTAAACTCTCCAAGTCCATCTATGATTTATTAAGAAAGGAACAGGGCCTTAAGACTCTAGTTGTAACATTTTTGATTATTCTGCTTTGGGCCATAAGAACACCATATACACTCTTAAACTAAGTGGTATCAACAATTTTAAGGATAAAGCATCTGAATCCTGACTGTGAAAAGAAGAATGTTTTTGATGCCTTTTGGCTTCTATAGAAAGCACCCCTGCAGTGAAAACTGCCACCACCATAGGAGACTCTCTTTTTCCCAGCATATGGACCATTTGGCAACATCAAAGCTCTCAGTCCCTTTGTTCCTTTATCAGACATACAAACTGTGCTGTCAACACACCACTGATAACAATATTAGTCTGGCTGTGCCACGGGAAGGTTGTAGGCCTCCTGCTGTGTCTGAAAACTAAAGGACTACCTGATGTTTTATCAAGTAATATACTGATACTGTATGTTGTATATGATGTAAGTTCAATATGTAACAATTGTTTGGAATATAGAAATTGATCCCTTTTGTAATGAGGGACAAAGATATTCATCCTATGATATTTTCAGCTGTTGATTATTGTGATAAAGTGATTATATTCTGCTTTTCTTTAGGTGACTGCTACTGGTCTACCCTTCTGGTCTGGATCCAAGAGATGCCCTCACTCACTGACTTTTGATCCCAACAATGTGAGTAGTGTCTGGTCCAGTGCCTCATGCAGTAGTAATCCTGACATGCACCCTAAAACAGTAGACAGGAATGACTGAAAAATGCCACAGTATTTGGTGATGACTGCTCGCATTCCTTCTTTATCTGGTCTGATAGTGGCTCTCCCTCACTCTGACCATATACTGGATTCTTATCTGAGCTGTGAATGCCACTTAACGTGCATACGGACAATGTAAAGGCAGATAATAATATGCTCTCCACACACGTTCACATCCTTGATAGCCAAGAGGTAATAAGCTGATATTAAGCTGAAAATACTGTTCCTTGGAAGGTTGTAATGGGATTCACAATGCAACGCAAATTTTCACTTATCTAGAAAGGTCAAGTGACACTGAATGATTTCACAATTGCACCTGTGTGGTATTGGTATTAATTACAATTATTTTTAATCTACTTGTTTTGCTTTGGAAGCAGTATGAAAATTGTTTGGGAAATATCAGATTAATAAATACTGTTGTATAATAATAAAAAAAACAGTCATATAAAACATCTTTGCATTTTTTTGAAATCAAAAGATGGTTTTATTCATGTATTGTGAGTTTCTGTATGCAGCGTTGGCACCTGCCTGCAATTCTACTTATCAGTGGATTGATTTTTATATATATAATGTTGTGCTCTATTGTAGAGAAGTAAAATACTTCTAATGAGGATTGCTGCTGTGCCGTAAGTAGCACACAGGATACAATGTATGTGTGCATGTGTGTATTGAGAGAGAGAGAAACTGTTGTTAGCTACCTATTCTGATCAAGGAAGTAATTTGGCCTTAATGCACTGCCTTAATATCTTTCTGCCCCTATCGTATTTTTTTTATTTTTTTTATTTTTTTTACAATGTCCCTACTACAGTTTCACCCTGCAGGCAGGTCTGCTATAAGGACTCAGTGCTGAATCAGTTTTAAATAAACCACTTTTATTTTACATGTTGAGTATTTCTTAATATTTTCCTATAGCTTTGTCTTTGCTATAAAGACAAAGCTATATATAAAAGAAATGCCCAATAACAGGATAGTATATTTAGGATATGGACATAGTGTTCGCTGTTAAAACATGACAATAAAGGTTTCAATGTAATTAACAGTTTATATTTTCATTCTGTGTTTTAGGCTACCCATATGGAGTATGTGGTGGCAGCAGCTAATCTGTATGGACAGACCTACGGAATAAACGGGACAAGAGACTTTGCCTCTATCAGAGCAATCTTAGAGAACATCCACGTGCCGTCTTTCACTCCCAGGTCCTCCGTGAAGATTCATCTCACTGACAAGGAGATGGAGGAGGAGAAAAAAAATGACAGTGACGATGCTGGTGAGTTATTTTAACTCGCTGACGTTTTATGTCATTGCCTCACTTTCTTCCAGGGTTTCTTTTCTTTACTCTCTCTATGTCTTTGCACCAGAAAAAGCCAGACTAGAGGAGCTGAAAGGAAAGTTGGCCTCGCCATCTCTGAAAAGCGCAGCCATGCGGATGTACCCCATCGACTTTGAGAAGGTAGGGCAAGAGTGCAGTGAGACCTCTGCTGCACACTCTGCAGAAGCCACAGACAGAGTGGCGGCTGAGTCTTAGCAGGGAGCTGCACTCAAATCTATAGGTGCTTTCAGAATATGTCTTTTTTTCCTCATCTTTGGGTCCTCAGTGACCCGAATCTGTGCTGTTCCTCAACACATTCATGAAACAGAGCTTGCTTGTATTCTGTATTCACCGTTATAACACCTTGGGGCTATAAGATATATGTTATTTTTAGTTTACATCCTAGCAAAAAGAAAACATTCAGTCAGCCAGCTCTCGTGGAACAGATTTATTTCTATATGCGCTTACGTGAGAGCTGCATTAGCACAATTTTGGTGAAATGCAGTGCATTCAACAACTCGGGAGAGAGACATACTGTCTGCAACTGCAGAAAAGGCCCACTGAGCCCTGGAGGTAGATTCCCCACATCCATTGTGCATCTAGCCACTGTCACAGTCTCTCCTCACACTCTTTCACGCCACCCTTTAACAAATAATCACTGTCTGTCTGGACATTAAATCAGGTTTAGCACCAAACCTAAAGGTCTGTCTTTTCTAGAAAGTTATCTGGGAGCACAGACTAGACTTCTTCCCAACAAATTTCCAAAGTTTTCTCCTAACCAGAGTCAGTAGTACCTTGGACAAGACTGATTTATTGGCAAGAAAGTCATCTCTGGTGTATAGTGTCGCCAACACTCCGTATTCTTGCATGTGACACTTTGGGAAACATGGACACAAAATGCATGTAGATAAGAAGATTCTCATGACACATCAGTAATCTGCAAGAAGGTAAAACGTAAGTCTGTAACCAGGACTATGTAGAAATTCAGTATTACTTTTGGACTTTGAACACAGGGAGCCAGTCAGAGCACCCTGATCTATCAAACAACTGTCGTCAAATTTATTTTTTTTATTTTTATAGTAATTTATAGTACAAATAAAAGCAATGTACAGAACAAACCATTCAGCCAAACCATCTGAAGATGCTAACACAACAACAGCAAAATGGGAAAGAGAAAAAAAAAATTCTGACTCTAAATTAAGCCCATATCCAGAACTTGTGCGACTTTTGATTCAAATCATAATTCAGTTTCTCCAGTGTCGTAAGGGCAGAAATGTGTTCCATCTACATTTCAACAGAGCGGACCATAATAATAATAATAAAAAAACATTTCCTAGCCAAATGAAACAGACAGAATCTGTGTTACAAATATAATCAATAGTAACATTAAACAAATGCAGAATTCCAGTAAATGTTTTCTAATAACATCTTGAGTAATTGTGGATGTCTCTCACAAAATATGAGTTTTAAGTTATATTTAATTAACCCCTGTGGGGAAATTTATCCTCCGCCTCTGATCTATCCTATTTACCTGTTGACCTATTGACCCTCCAGTGTCTTCCTGAGTTTCCTGGGAAATCTTGGAAAAGGAATGGAATAATTAAAATTCTCACCTCTATACAAGCTTTTTCTTTATCTTTATGGAGGTTGGGAGTGCGGAGTTGAAATTAAACCTCTGATATTGAAGTGGTTACAAATAGCAGTGGCTAAGAGGGGTGTCACAGCGACACAACCTTTCCTCAGGCATGGGGTCCTCAAGGCTCAACAAAGAGCTATAAGCAGGCCAGACAGGGTGCAGTTGCTGTAGCTGCAGAGGTGAGCATTGGAGGAATTTGGAGAGGCTATGGACAATGACTTTCCGGGAGCCTGAATGAGGTTCTGGTAAAGCCTTCAGTGAATCAGGAGAAGCAGTAATGAAGATGTATGAGGTAAGTCAGGTACATATCGAATGTCATCTTGAATAGGAATGAGATCCCCAAACTACCGTGCTCCCCCTTCTCTTCATTTTCATCCCTACGTGCCCAGGTCGTGCTGTGGATAGATGGAATGTGTGTAGGAGGGTTTCAGATGCATCAGGTTGCCGACTAGGAGCTTCCTCACAACCCCTAAAGCCATCCTTGAGTGACAGTCGCCTTCCTAGCCTTTGTAGAGCCGCAGTAGCAGAGGCATGACCTCACTGGCCATGTCGATCACAACAGAAATCTGATGTCCACTGCATTCTGATGGGGTGACCAAGTCATGTATTAGAGTGATTTAAGTGACACAACAACAAAGCCTTCAAAGCTCAAAGCAGGGAAACATCACATCACTGGGGATGTCATTTGGCATGGACATGGATACACATGTATATACTGTATTTTGTTCTTGTGTATCAAGCTTTGGAGTGTGTTATATGAATGAGTGATATACTGTATGTTTAACATCCCATCTGGCATAGGATGACGACAGTAACTTCCACATGGACTACATTGTTGCTGCTTCTAACCTGAGAGCCGAGAACTACGACATCCCTCCAGCGGATCGGCACCAGGTCAGCATTTTCACTATGTGCATCATCTAATCAAATCTCTGTGAAGGGTTAAGCATATAGAGGGATGGAGCTGAAGTGAGAGGCGGTATAGATTAGAAAAAGCAAGAAAATACAGCAGACCGCTCCCCCTTTCCCTGGGTCAAGTTTTTAGCTGGTGCTGCACACACCTGCCCTAAAGCCACAGAAACAGCCTCCTCACCTATTGTTCCTGGAGCAGAACTAATCAGAGCACTTTACCTGTCGCCTGGGAGGTGACACCTGAGCCAGGCCTTGTACCAGCCGCTGCTGCAGACGCACACAGCCAAGACAGATGGAGGATGGGGGGATGGGTGCTGCTGAGTGAGGGGAGACAAAAGAGGGTCACCCTTGTTGCATCTTGTTTGAGAATAACTTTATTTTCACTCAACATTTAAGGGTTTTTCACAAACATCTGTTCACAACATACAGTAATATCTACAAACCCTAAAGGGGTAGGTGATAGGGGTAGGTGTCAGTATTAGAATATATATATATATAAAATCATATATAAAATAGTCAAATTAATGTGTAACACAATTACATGTGCTGTGCTGTAACACATTACATCAAACAAAACCCTTCACACATATAAAAAAAGACTAAATTAGTTGATTATGATTTGCAGTGGTGGAGGAAGTATTCAGATATTTAAATAAAAGTACAAATGCCTCAAATTTTATGTTATATTACTGGATGCAGTAATATAGCTAATTTTTACTATTTTTTGGGGCAGTTTAATCTATAACAATGCGTCATATTTTATAAGATGATCATAATGTTATTTATGTTATATGTAAAACCTTGAAATTCAGAGTAACCAATAACTTTAGATGTGAAATAAAAGCAATGGAGTAAAGTACTTTTACTCAAGTGAATTCTTGTCCAGCTCTCAATTACCTTCAGTCCATTTTAAAAGTGAACTTTCCTCTGTCTCCTTCACAGAGTAAGGGCATTGCTGGGAGGATCATCCCAGCCATAGCTACCACCACAGCCGCGGTGGCTGGCCTGATGTGCCTGGAGCTGTATAAACTGGTGCAGGGTCACCAGAAGATCAGCTCTTACCGCACAGCTTATATCAACCTGGCTGTCCAGTACTTTGTGTTGTCCCTTCCGAGCCGGCCTCAGCACTTTGAAGTGAGTAACAGCTCCATGCACCCACAGCAGTCAGTCACATATAGGACCTGAGTAAGGCACTTTACACAGCCTGACAAACTCTTACTGTATATACATGTATAATTTAAGACTGTCTACTTTGGGGATAAATCTGTTTGGTCCTTTGTAGATTTACGTCCTTCCTCTCTGGCTGGAGAGCATTAAGTCATGAATGAATGCTCTCAGGGAAAGAGACCACTGCTAACTGTCAATCTCTTGCATGTAAGCCAAGCCTTTAGCTAGCTCAGTATAATCCTCAGGGTATTACAGGGCAGGTAAGGCACAAACACACCCATATCTGCTTCTGTTTTTGCACAAATTAAGTGAATTCAAGGCAACTGTTATTCAAAGCAAAAAGACAGGAGCTTATTCTCTTAAGACAGAGTCCTTTCAGGATCAAATCCACCCTAACGTTTGTGGTCATACTAGGTTCTTTATGCTGTATCGGCCAAGCTTTAAAACACAAACACAAAATGGCTAGCAGCCAGATTCAAAAGCTAAGCAAGTTAGGGTCACATTTTAGGTCAAGTCTGAGAGGATATCCAGTCAAATAATTTTGCTGCCCCCTCGAAGGCCTGACTGCTTTTCCCTGAATATCTCACCTCTGGAGGGAATCAGATATTGGAGCTGCCCTCGCCAGCTTTCTCACTCAGAGCACTGCACCTCTGACAGGCAGGGGTCACTGGGGGTCAGCGAGTGGGGTAACTGTGTCCTGTGGGACGTGAGGGTGCACTGACAGGGAGCTCTGAGACAGTGTAGGTCTGGTTTCAGCTTTGGTTACAGGCAAAAATGCTGCATCTGCATTAAAGGCTGCTGTGATGACAGAGGCAGCTGTGACTTTCTGTGCAGTTCTGAAGTTCCAGGCATGCCCTTTTCCTTACATACAAAGACCCCAGTGTTCTCACAGTTGTTGTCTATAAACTTGGTCAGTTGAAGTGTTTGCACATACTTGGAACCTTTTTTTCTTCTTTTTTTTTCTGTCTTCTAAAATTTGCTGGCTGAAACACAACATTGCCCAAGCACCATGGAACGCTGGATACACTCAGTAAATGATTGCAGTCACACAGACAGAGTGCCTGACATCATCCCAGCCAGAGGTTATACATTCAAGTGTTTAATCGTTTAGTCAGAGGGATGGGCAGACATTAGATTTTCCAGACCCAGGCCTTTTCAGCTTATGGTGTTGCAGCATCAGCGTTTAAGCTCAGCTCTATTCAGCAGAGGAGACAGAGCAGAGATAGGACACCACCAGAGGAAGAAGGCCCAGCTGAGGTTCAGGGTCAGTGTTTTGAGGGTTAGGGACAAATCTTAGTAAAGGAGGAACTAACGTGCAGTTACACACTTCACAGAGAGGGAAAGATAGAGAGAGAGAAAGATGGTTGGCTGCCAGACCTTCAGCCATCCGAGCGGGAGACACTCTTGCCAAAGAAAACATTTTAGTCTTTAGTCTTCATGATTAGTTTAAATTAGTCTCTGACACCTTCTAGAATCACCAGTTCAGCTCGGTGATTGATCTTTTCTCAGACATATTCCCCTTTTTCTGTGTAGCATAAGATCCACATAGATAACTGCACTTTTATTCTGAAAACACATAAAGACAGTAAGACAGAGTTAAGGATCAAATGGCATCAGTTTTTGCAGTTTATATGATCACTCATAATGTATGTTGTGTATTACAGTGAATATCTTGATTATCATAACAGAGTACATTCCAAACTAAGAGCCTGACCCATACATGCCAGGCTAATATTGTCGATTGATATCAGCTTATCACAGGTATATTGGCACATATGTTGGCCAATAAGTAACAAGAAATTGCAGCACAGAAATACCAAAATTAAGTTTGTCCACCACATAGCGTTAACAAGTTAATTTGTTTAACTGTAAAATGTACCGCTCATTACATGTCCCTGTCACAATTCTGTAATAACCAAATTTGCAGGATCCTTATCAGCAATGTTTATGGCAACGAATATATCATTTTCAGATTTTCAAACAATTAAATAACAATATTGGTGTCAGCCTCAAAAATCGCGCTCTTTTCCACACACACACACACATGCGTGATATGCATGCATGCAAACACATTCCAGTCGAGGGCCAAAGGTCCAGGTTCTCTGCAGCTTTCTGGATGATGTACTTAATATTTTGACACAACATGCGTATCTGTTCCGATGATCCAAAGGTTCCCTGCATCTGACTTGCCTTTTAGTTATTATCTCATCACATAACATTAACGTAAAATTAAGGGTGTAAATATAAATTATTTAAAATAACAGAAATTATCCCACTGCAATGAAAGCAGAAACAAAAGCAACATACCTATCAATAAGGTCTTATCTCTCTGATCTAAGATTATAGGTTTTATCAGGCAGCTTTTGAAGCAACTGCAGACGTGCAGCTGTTAAATATCACTGATCAGACATGCAGTATCAAGAGCTCAGCTTACTTTTGCAATGACTTAGACCTCTCTGAGATCAGTCTCAGTTCATTAATATCAAGTAACAACACTCACATCTCACTGGTAGTACTGGTGGCCCACCCGGTGTTCGTCCAAACTGGAGTGTAACCACCAACCACATCACAGCATTGCCAGATGTTTGCCAGGCACCGTAATGTAACCTGCATTATCACAACCCTGAAGAGGAAAAAAATATATAGTTAGTGAGATGATTGTTGTGATTGGAGGCTTTTGGAAAAGGTGTTTTACATGTGGCTGTGTACCACTCTGTCCATACATAACTGTTTTACTCACATACTCTTTAACTAAAATAAATTACTACTCATTCTCCCACCATGCTAACCCTTTTCCAGAGATTGTTGCTTTAAAGCGGCTGTTTCCCAAAATAGGAAGTTCCCCTGGCTTTCCCCTGCTGCTGCTATCCTCTGCATAGAGGCAGAAATATGTAAACAAACGCGGGGCTGTCCTTGTCTGCTCAACACTACGATTCTTTAGTATCGTTTTTCAGTCGGCTGGCCAAGGCACAGGCCATTAAAGGAGTAGCAAGTCTGGCAAACTCACAGAGATGAAAATCTCTAAAATGGCTAGAAATGTTTGCATAAAACCTGTATATAGACATCAACATTTATCCATGAAAAGTTTGTTGATACTTGTCTTGGATGTTGTTGCCACAGTTTTAGAGGTGCGGTCTTTCTCTACTGTCAGCACCTTATTTGTCATTGTGTTGAGAAGATTTACTGAAACTGTCCAGCTCACATAATTGCAAAATACAGCATGACAGACATTCTCATCATTACATTTTCTCACTGAAATTAGACACGACTGTCCAATGACACACAAAGTGTAAACTTCCATTTAATTAAAGCTGCACTCAATATTTTAAATTAACAATGGGTCAAATGACTAAGTGTAATCTGAAAGGGGTTGCTTAACGTGATGAACCCACAGAGAATTATCAGCCGACTCAACGATTCCCCTCAGCTTTAAGTAGCATTTTAGTGTCTTTCAGTTCATTGTTTTGGTTGTACAGCCCGTTACTAACTGTTTTGATTCACTCTCGTCGTTCTCATCAACGCCATTTCCAGCAGCAGGCAGCTGTTTACAGCAGACAGACAAAGTTGGAGACTAGCTGATGAACATTTACATTTAGCAGCGTTGATGGAGACCACACCAGAGCTAAAAGGAGAGTAAATATCAGACTCAGTCATTGGGTGGTCAGAAATCCACATGAATGCTAATGTTGCTCCATGCCTGCTGGATGTGTATAGCGGCAATTTTTTTGCAAGCACATTAGCCATATCAACTTTATCAGGCGATAATACATTCAGTGTAGCTTGTTCCTCTGCCCCCAAGTGGCCATAAAAAAAGTGTCACTCTTTGTTGCTAGTTGTACGATACAGTACGTAGCTGAAAGGAGCTGCACAGTATGTAGGTCTAAGTTCACCTCAGGTCATAGACGGTGCAGAGAGTGCATGCCTTGTTATTGCGGAAAACAAAAACTCACATGACATATATGATATTTCAAGAGCAACAAAGATTAATGAGTGTTGTGCTCCTGCAGCTGTAACTGAGCTGCAGCCTCAGTAAAACACAGAGAAACAGATTGCCTGATGTCAGGACAGAGGAGGACGTGTTTCAGCTGGGTATTAAATAGCTCCATCCTCAACCCCTCCAGCAGCTTGCCCAACTCTCTGTACCAGTGTATGCTGTCTTTACTTGTCTGCTGGGCTGCCTGCTGGTTGTGTGCCATGGAAATACTCCCTCTTCCATGTCTCTGCACACATCCTCCACACCCTGGTCTTAACTTGGTACCCTTTCACGCTCCCTTGGTGCCCCTCTTCTCCAGCTTGCCCTTTCAGTCTCTAATTGAATTAGCAGTGTTGGAGGCAAGGCTCCTGATCTCAAGGAAGCCACTCCAAGGTCAGTGCTCACATTGCTTCTTTGTTAATTGCCTGCAGAAATGATGGCTATTTCCTGCCTTCACAGGAAGCAATGTATTGAAACCAGATTTCCCAGAGAGCACTACGTGATCATGTTGTATAGTCTGTAAAGCACCCGGAGGAGGCAGGGATTTTGTGTTCATCTGCTCCAGCCTCTGTTTCTAATAACTTTTCATTCACAACTTGCTCAACAAAAAATCCTTCTCAACATCTTGTCTCGTCTCATCTCAGGGATGTTTGTTTGTTTCAATCCAAGGCGGCTGTATGCTGTTTTACATGTAGAAAGCAAAACCTGCAGCTTCTTGATTTGTGATTTGAGCACTTATATAATTGAGGGTCACACATCTGTCACACAAATAACAGGGACTGGCTTAGAGAGAGAAAGAAAACAACAAAGGGGGAGATTTACCTCACATGTGGTTAAATCTGTGTTGGCCTGCTCGGACTGTGCCAGTAAAGATAAAGGGTGAACATGATCCACGGCCCTCAGTACTCCTCCAGGAGCTCCGGCATGAAGCTGCATTGTGCAGTTTGTAACTCAAGCCCCAGACATGAATAGTGCTCACGGGATAATGAGTAATCTGTGATCAACATAGGCGGCTTGTGCCTTCTGTTGTTTTCCTGGTTTTTTGTTGTTGGTGTTATTGTGGGGTTGACCTTATGTTGTTTTACGTTGCATTGTTCCGCCACTGCTGTTCTTTAGTTCCCTACAGATCATTACCTTCCCATTTGTGTCATCAACAACAATATTATGTCCGTACAAAGGTTGTTGATTTATGTAATGTCAGACATAGACTGACATCAGACAGGTTAGAGTGGATGAGTGAGCAAACAGTTAAACACAGGTTATAGGATATCATTTCAATAAAAGTCCCCATAACGATAGCTATCCAGATAATTTATTTAGTAGCATATGTGCTACTCCCCATTTAGCCAAATTAAAAAGCCAGAGGCGTTCGGTAGTTAGCAGCTCTTTCAAATCATTCTCAACCATATCTCCTCATCTCATACATATTTAAGCCATAGGCCAGAGTCTTTAATGAGAAACACAATAACAGGATGGCTTTTTGGTTAGAAAGACCACCCTTCAACTAGCTGACTCAGGGTTCAAGCCTCGCTGTTGACACTGAGGCCGCATTCACTTTTCTGAAGGGTCCTTGAGCGAGGCAGTTGATCTCAACCTACTTCAGAGGCACTCTGTAGTTGAGCTGTCACCTTCCTGAAGGAGCCTATTTCAAACTGCTGTTTCCTTGAATGATGTATTCACAATTTATGAAAGGCGATGAATTACTAATTTACAATCCCCCTCCCCCAACAACAGCGATAGTTCAATCGTAGCTTAGCAATCGTAACTAACCACAGCAGGTCTGTCAAGCTTTGGATTTCTCCACGTGTTAAAGTGGTGTGCATGGGGCTCTAGAAGCCATAATATATAAAGTTTAGGAGGTGGTGTCTTTTTTTTTTTTTTTTTTTAAATAAAAAAAACAACATTACATTAAAAGTGAGACGTCGTTTTCAACCAACTGATGGAGCTAACGTTAGTTTAATTGGCTAGGTAGCTACAGCTGATAAAAATTGCTAGCAATAGTTGTCATTTCAGCCAGCAATATCAACGGTCACTCGCTAGAAATGGGAAGCCTGCTTGTTTTCCTCTGTCTGAAATCAAGGACTCATTGATTCCAAATTACTGCGAATTTCGAGTTGTGAACCTGCCACTGTTAATACTGTAAACTGCATATGTTATGTATGCAGAAGTTATTTTTACAACCTTGACAAATATCTGAAGCTGATTGCAATCAAGTATACTTAAGGCGAGAGCCTAATACTTCTGCTGTGGGTTTGTCTATTTTTTATGCAGGAAAAGATAATAAAGCTGGCTTTGTAAGGCATGTCAGCTTTTATACTTGTCTACTTCAATAGCATTAGAAAAGAACTTTAGATATTGACATTGTATTGGTTATGATACCTCAGCTGTGTGATGTGAGAATAAGTTCATCTGTGGTGTTAAACATGTTCTCATCTGGTAGACTCAGTGGAATGTTAAATAAACCTGAAAGCAGATGGAAATGATTATAAGTATACAGACTCTCATAGCTGGAAGGAGCTTATTTATCTATTTTCTTTCCAGTTTGAATGGTAGAGGATCCACTTTTTATCAACAAAACTTTTCCTCCACCAAAACGTGTACAAGGAACCAATATAAAACAGCAATGACTTTAAGGGTCAATGATATGGTTTCCCATCTTTCCATTTCTTTCTCTTCATTGTTAGCTCCACTATCTGCCATGTTTCTCACAACTTCTTTTCTCCTGTTGGACTCAGGGGAAGTAGCATGTGGAAGTTATTAGAGGTCTCTGTCCTCCTGTTTCATTATTCTCTCATTAAAGCACTAATGCTGGCAGGAGATGGGCTGCAGGTTCCTCATTAGTGACAATAAATGTTTTTTAGGCTGTTCCTGATGTCATGAGTTTACAAATGTACCCATTAACTCTGAATTCTAAAGGCATTCTGTCATGTTTTTCTGCCTTATGTTTTCTTCCTTTCTCTACCAACACACACAGAAACTGTTACCTCATACATATACACAAAACCTCTCAGCTTGGGTCACTGTATGTAATAGTAATGTCACAGGTGGTGCATAACGCCCATAGATTGTGTCCTCTGCTCTATGAGGCACAGTGGGGCAGTCTGTCTGCTTGCTGTCTATCTGCAGACTGTATGCTGTTCTGCCTTATGTATGCAGTGCACACGAGGCACTGACTAACAACATACACATGTTCAGGTTCTGTAATGGAAATAGAAATAAAATAGCTTTTTAATGGTCTTAAAAGCCACATGAATGTGCTCATAGAGGAACTGGAACAGTTTGTGTACATCCACAGACTGTAGCTGCAGGGTTATTAATAGTTCCTAATTAGTGTTTGTCATGGATTTCTTTGCTAATTTTATACTTAACAAGCAAATTAATAGTTTTGCCTCAATTTCTTTTGTAATGAGTGAGACAGAAACTTGCACCAATTGGCAACACTCTGTTTGGCAAAGCTGTGAGGCTCAGGCAGTGAAGGCTCAGTCATCCTTTAGCTGGCAGTTGAAATCAAAAATGGCTATATTATACTCCATGTTTACAGCCAAAAGAAGTATGCATTGGGGGTGCTCATTAAACTGTAAAGTGTGCAGGCCTCCTGTCTGTAATGAATTACCAAAGTGATCACAATTCATACTGAGGGGGATGCGAATGTCTGTACCAAATTTCATGGCAACCCATCCAGTAGTTGTCGACCTGCTGGTGGCACTTGTTTGTGTCCAGCATCAGATAAGCTTACAGCTTATTAACTGCTGACAAGAACTGGACATCATATTGACCTGCAGATATCAATAACTTGCTCCAGTGACCAATACATGGAAGAGCTACATCATTCCATACTGCATTACACCATGCAACCAAAGAGTGTGACCTTCGATTACTTAAGCATTTAATCAATGCTACAAGCTGGGTTGTAGCAACAGAGGGCACACTGAGCACAGTTTATGCTCAGAGCTGTGCGTTGTTGTTGAATTGACGCCCCTGAATGACACATTTGCAGAGATAAAAGTGTCCCAGTTTCATGCTACATACAATACAATAGTAAACAGTATGTGCTGTAACAGTCATATTGTACGTGTATACTATACAATAAATCAATGTTCCATTTTGTACAATAATCCAATAGCCGTCAATAGAAGTGCACATATAAAATACTTCAATTGACAAGACCTCTGTTTTATCAGTGCATCATCCCATCTTAATATATGCACAATCCTCTAACAAAAAAGAAACTTGCATGTATTACAATTGTTGGGAATTAATTAAGAGGCACTAGCTCCCATAATTCATGGTCTTGGTCAAGTATTGGGACCATCAGATGCATCACTCTGAAGCATTTTGATGATAATTCATTGCTTCATAACTGCAATTATGCTGCTGTTCGAGCATCTCTGCAGGCTCCAGCATGTCAGTGGCCCATTTGCAAGAGGAGCATTTTATTGACTCAGTCCTTCTGCCCCAGGTCATTTTCAGTCAGATGGAGTGCTGTTATCTTCTCATTTGAAAGACAATCACATTGAGAATCTGTTTGCTGTTTTACACGTCAATGAAAGCCTTTCAAAAGGAACAGGCTGCTTTTAGTCTGTGTGTCAGACTCGGCACTCTCCTGAGAAGTGCTGCTGAGCTGCCTCTCTCGCTCCTCCTCCACCCTGCGCCAGTGCATCAGAAGTCATCCTTCAAAACAAGTATCTTTAATACAGATTTGATGTATTTTGTTTGTTGTATTGTTTTAATGTATTTGAATGCCTTTGGGCAGTGTGTAAGGCTGGTATCCTGTTAATTCTCTAGGGTGTTAGGCAAATAATTGCAGTGGGCTGGAGTGAGCAGTTGGAGGTCCCAGCCATCTGTTTCTTCATTGCAGTCCAAAGAGAGTGGTGATCAATAGTGATCAGGTAGCAGATGACACTCCCGATCAGACAAAGGGCACATTTTACATGACAGTACTGATGTCCCTTTGTAAAAAAAAATAAAAAATAAAGGCCATACAGGAAAACATAAACAAACATGTAGATATAGCTAGACTGCTCTTCAAAATGTACCAGACTCCACGCAGCTCCCTGTGGAGCCACAAAAGCCTTTAAACAACTTGTTTCACATGTGCAGTAGTGCTCCCCAAGACCGGTAAACACACTTTGACGTGTAAAATCGGTGGAGTTCCCCTTTAAATAAAGCACAAAAAAGTTTATTTTCCCACCTGGAAGTCAAGTCTACTGATTTCTGAGACATCATCTGAGAAAACTGGTGTCTTCAGTTAAAATGATGGTGGACTCAATTTGTATACACAAAACAGTAACTTAATGAGCAATTACATCTGGACATGATACATTTTCAGATTTGCAGAAACACTAGCTTAAACTAACACTTTGACTCTATATAAAGCATAGGCATCCGCTTATTGATCTGATTGATTTCAGTTGCAACATCTCTTACAAAAGTAGCTGCATGGTGCATTACTTAATGCTTATCCAATATGATAACATATCAGACAGATCTGCAAAGTCTGTATTGCTTTGTCTGTAGTGCACACACACACACACACACACATCACATTCAGATCAACTATAATTTTCCAGGAGCACTCTGATGACCTTGCAGACCATTTATACCTGTGAGCTTCCATCCATTGATGTGATGTCATTTGCAGTGTCACTGCTCATCACCATTGACTCTGTGCTGAAGGTATGACGTAAAGGAAGGCGTATTAATACTGGATGGGTGAAGAGGACATTGATTGTCCACTTATATTTCCGGTAAATGCAGTGGTTGTTTGAAACATGAAAGATGTTTCCTGGATTTAGTTTTAAATAATGTTTTTCTTTTGTAATGAAATAGTTTTTAAGACTTTATGTAATGCTGTTGTGACTAGAATCTGTCTCATTCAACACTTCACGAAAATTTATATTTGAATGACATTGCATTTTAAAGACTATAAAGTGCCAACTCATCTTTAAATGTATTAGTGTGATATTATGTAAAGTATTTTGAATCTTTGATTACTTTCAACCCAGCAAAAAAGACACAACCCATCTGCTTTTAAAAAAAAAAAGACTGACTATCCACTATTTTACATTTTTTTCCAGTATATCTGAAATAATCTTGGTGCATACCTGCTTGTACTGCAGTATACAGCATATACAGTAGTCAGCAGCATCACTACCATATGTTAGGAAGTGAAATATGCCTTGACTTTGAGGCTCAGTCAAGGACTAATCTAGGACACGAGGTCTTAGTGAAAAGTTACCAGATTGTCTACAAAATTAAAGCTAAGTTAAACTAAAAGAGAGATGAAGATGAAAGTATGATCTAAAAAGACCACACAGATCCTCCATCTGCCTCTCCTAAAGCTCACTTTGAAGCCCTCCAAAGGAAAAAAGCTGCCTTTGAAGAAACAGGCCTGTAGCCACAGCGGGTTGTAAACATGTTTCCACTGTTGGGATTCTGGCCAGATAATGAAGCTGAGGCAGGAGCATGCCTCAGCAGTGCTATTTCTTGTGGCAGACTGCAGGGAGGAGGACTTATCGAGGTTTGCCTACTGATCTCAGCTTCCTGTCTCCAAAAACGCTCCATTGTCTTAAAGGGCAAGATTGAAAACTCACATTATGATCACACTCCACATTCAGTGACCTGTGCAAAATGACCAGCATGATTGTGTTCGCTGAAGGGGATCGCAATCAGACATGGATTCAGTCTACCTCCTTATCAGGTTCACTTGGCTGTACTTCCTCTGGCTGCACTACATTCCCATGCTCATTCCTCTCACGTATATCTGCAGTCAGAGGCATCTATTTTTGGGTTCCATCAATCAGTAGCCCTTGTTATCATAAGAGACTTTGTGTATCAGGTCCTCAGTGAGGTCTCCTAATTTTAGGGGGGGGATCCAGAACATGAATCTAATAATGCTAAATCCTTAACTGTAAAAAAAGAAAAAGAAAAAGGAAAGCCTTTGAATATGCTGCTGATTCTAAAATGTGTTAGAATTCAAAATGTGTCAGAAACAACACCCATGTATCAAACAATACATTTAAAGAACACTGTAGAATTCAATTGAATTACACAATACATACTGATATGTATTCCCTATCACCCTTTGATGTCTTGTTTGATTGTGGGTCCAGACTGTGACCGCAAGGCTTAGTCGACTTTTGTTTCAGGCCTTCTCAAGAGATTCTCAGACTGCGCTGTGACTCATTGGAAATAACACTTTGTGACGAAGCCAGATCTTTCTGACCTTTTGATTGTGTAATTCTGTAAAGTTGAAGTATAGGTACAAGAGAATATCCCACATGTTCCCATTGTATTCAATTTGAGATGATTTTTTATTGAACATTGGCCTACACCTACTGCTAAAAGGTCATTTTTGACTTGAAGGTCTTTGGGCTTGATGGAATATAAATCTGTGTAGTGTTTCAAACAGAGTAATGATATAAACTGAGATATTTTTAACATATTGCAGTTTTTATATATAATATAATTTAAAACACATGGCAGTTTTTTATAATCATCTAATCAAAATAAATAAAAATGAGGTAATTCTGTTATTGAGGGCATTTTCACATCTCACCTCATCAAGAACAGTAGAACATCTTAATTTCTCTGAATTTACATAGCAGACACGTGATTCATTGTGTGTTATAGTCAGCAGTTAAAAACTCACATGTTCTGTTCAAATCAAATCTGGTCCTGTTTTACAGTTTTAGAACTAGAAAACTGGAAGGGTGTGTATTTGACATGTGGCTTGTTTTATGATGAGACTGATTTTAATTTTTTTTTTTTTCCTGGAAGCTGTTACTGTGATTGTTCAGGAAGAGCAGGGGAGCTCGCCAGGCTTCCTGTCAACAAGAGGAAGCAGCCTGAAGTTTGGGCTGTTCATGTCAGATGTTGGGGACCTTAATATCTGAACAGGGACAGAGAATTGCATAGTGTTTATCAATGCAGAAGTCACAAACACTGATAAAGAAATTTGGAGGAATTTTGCTCTCATTTAAGAAATACACGCGTAGATTCTGTCAGGGACCGTGAAGCATTTTGAATCTGGCCTCATCCCAGGACAAGAGGATGATAAAAAGGGGAATATTAAAGCACTGAGGTGTCACAGCATTAAGCATTAAAATGGTGTGTGTTGCTGTTACACGAAAAGAAATTGTGACTGAAGTTGATACAACCACTGTACATGCTAAGGACAGTTTACTTTCAAATGATATAGTCTGTGATTATCCATAGCGTCAGTGAAACTATGACGCATGTAGTGGTGAAGTGAGAACCAGCTAAAAACTAGAAATCTCATTGTGTTCCTTTATTTTTTTGGAAAGACCTGCTGCGTCGTGTTTTAGGGGGAAGTTCAAAGCTCCATTTATAATACAGACTACAATATGTGGACAGCAGATGAGAGATTTGGCCTTCCTCCAACAACAGAGCAGACAGAGTATAAACTTATATGAAGTGGCCGTTTGTCTCGTCCTCATCCTCTGAAGTCAAACTCAGTGTAGTTCAAGCACCCACAATCCTTCTTGCCAGCTCTGCTTTATGTCCAAACAGACCTCGGGCTCCCCAGTAAGATAGGACAGTACATGAACGCAGCACACTTGTAGCCAATATTAAATAAGTAAATAAGGCTTTCCTGAGGTTGAACACCTTGTCAAGTAGGAGACTATCTTGCATCTCTTTATCGCTGTTGTTTAGCTCTAACCATTTTTTGTTGCCATGTTCATTGCCTGACACATTAGAGGCCTTATTTTTAATGCATTTACTTTGAGCCCACTCAAAACTCCCAGCCTGCCATCAAGATGGAAACTCCAGCCCCGAGGCCGAGATGATTTTGTGCAGCTGTGATTAGCCACCAAGTAGCACTTGGCTGGGATTTGTTGTCTGCATAACAGGTGACCTCTCAGACAGTAATGTTACTCTCTAACCTCAAGACAACCTTGCCCAACTTTAACTGAGTGGACTTAAGTGATATTATGTAATATCAGTACAGTAGCTCTTTCTTTCGATTGGTCTTTTTTTATGACTGCAGTGTCCTCCTTGAGCACAGTTGGTTTATTAAAATATTTATCACAAACAGTAGATAAAGTTGCGTCTATATGTCATATACTGCAGAGAATTGCTTGTGGGCAGATTTTGTGTTATTTTCCAGTGTTGCTCTAAGAGGAAAACAGTAACTCTCTGCTTCTCATTTCTTCTCTTTCCCCAGAGATAACTGTTTCGTTGGGGCATTTTAGTTTCAGAGGCTCCATGACAAAAAGATACTGTAGTTGTGCTTGTGGGAAACCATTTGTAATTGTTTCCAGCAGCCAGTTTGGTTCCAGCATTCTTGCTTATTTTTTCTCCCCTGCTTTAGTGTTGAATCGTTGACGTCACTCTGCACGCAGACTGATGGGGTAGTTGATTGGCTTCAGGTTCCTACCAGAGTTGTGCGACAGATATGAGAGAGAGGAAGGGAGGGGAGCAAGTAAAAATAGCCTGCATGCCTGCTTTACTTTATTGTGTGTAAAATCTGCATCTGCAAACAAAAGCGCTTATAAAAAACTGGAACCACTGAACGAGGGAGGTCCATTTTAAAGTCCAACAATGGTTTGTCTTTGCAAGATCATTTAGAATAATGGACTTTTGGACTGTATGTGCATAAAGTTTGAGGTTGCACTGATAGGCTAATGCACTCTGCATCAGCATTAAAGAAGCTAACATGACCAGGGGTAAGACACACATCTTGCAAACAAAACGTGCTTTGTCTGAAAATGGGACAAAGGACCTAGACACCCTGTCAGACTTGAGGAGAAGTATGCCTCGAGTGTGTCTCCGTATCCCCAAACCCCAAAAGTGGTGGGAGTTGTGAGGGCTAGTCGAAAAGTTCCCCTTGGCTGCTTGAGCAGAGATAATTGGACCCAGGTTTAGCCGGAGTTTTGGTATTCACATCTCGAGCCAAGTTTTGATCTTCACAGCTCCTCTCACCAGACAGCGTCTGACTATGTGACATATTTTGACATAATTTTCTGCATGTGAGGAATTCTGACCCATTTCAGGTCAGGTGATGTTTTTTTTCCTTAGGACCTACACGTGTGGATTATGATGTTTATGGTAAACACATGGTGTCATGTGATAAACACTATCTGTCCCTCCGCACACTGAAACAGCAGCGTTTCTGTTTGCAGGGCTTTGAATTGATCTGTCTGGGTGTCAGGACCTTTTATCCTGTTTGTTTAGAGGTCGTAGGTCGATCCTATAGGAATAGTGACTTAGAGGACGCAGAGTCGCTGTCGGGTCATCCGTCCTAAAATCTGGCCTCATGAGATGTGAGGGGTGTGACTGTAGCGCTGTAGGGTGACAGTGGAGCAATAAAGAAAGAAATGTGTTTTAACTGTTTGTGAAGTTGTCTCAATGAATGGTCCTGATGTGTGAAATACATTCCAGCCATTGACCGAAAATCATCATCTTTGTCTAAATCTGTGTCACCCTTTAATGCAAAACAACACTTAGCAACAGTCCACTCATTTGTTCATACATACATGTAGAACTACAACAATGATTTCCATTCGGTTAATCTTTTATTGTATATTATATAATTTTTTCTAATTACTTTTAGTCTATTAAACAAACAAAAAAACCCACAATTGTACTTCCCCAGAGCCCAGAGTTTCGGTACTAATACTAAAATGATACCTCACTTTGAGAAAATTAAACACGTTTCTCTACAAAACAAAAGTACAAGTTGATTTAAATCAGGAATCTGTTTAAAGAATAAATAAATGAGATCACAAATCTGACCAGACATTTGATGCTAGCTCTCAGTACTAGTACTACTTATTTTTGATTCTCTTGTGCCAGTGCTACAGACACATTGAGAAAATGAATCTTTGACTATTATCAAAATAGTCATAAATACATTTTCTGCTTATTAACTTAATGTTAATTGTAAAAACAATTGTACATACAAGTACTAATACATACATCTATCGGCAAAAGAGGACATGAGATAAAAGCTGCTATTATAGACAGACTATCATGTCCTGTTTTGAGTCAACAGTTTAGGCCTGTTCAAACAGCCAGATTTCAAGTGTGTCTCTTTAACACAGAAGACTCAAAGCACTACAGGAAATTCAGAAAGAAAATGGCCCCTCAAAGCTCGAACTTCAGCTACTTGAAGTGCAATCTGGCAAGGTGTCTGGAAAAATTCCTATGTTGTTATTTCACTGCCTAGAGCAACACATTTATATTCACACAGATGCAGGTTTTATAAGTGACATTCTTCAACTTTTTCTCAAGTTGCACTAATATCATCTGCCCCAAACTACACTGACATGTATTTTTTTAATAGCAGGGGATGCTTGTAAAAATGTGAGAATTAAGTAAGTCTCGCAGATGGAAAAGCAAGGGGGTCACTTCATCATATACGAGGAAGCACCCTCTTGACCTCATCGTGGCCTGTTTGGGTCTTTACTGCAGCTTCCAGGGGGCTGCTGATCGTTCTCAGCTGCTTCATAACACAGTGATAAAAAATGCAGTCTCTCTGTCTGTGACTGTCTGGGACTCTTGTTATGGACCCAAACATATTCTGCACATCCCTCACAGCAAGTAGTACTTCATCCGTCAACAGTGTCTGTTTTGTGTGTGTGTGTGTGTGTGTGTGTGTGTGTGTGTGTGTCGGTGTATGTAACGTGTCTATCGGCAGGTCGCAGGAAAGAAATACACCCTGTGGGATGACTTCCTTGTTGAGGGCAGACGCGGCGGTCAGCAGGAAATGACCTTGGGAGATCTGATCCAGTATATCAAGGTACGGCCTCCTTATTCCTCTCAGCAAGGAAACACACACTTTCTTCACACCCGGTGCTATACTGAGTGCATATTTTATGCATGTTTTTTTTTTTCCTAAACCTGTTCACCTTCCTCCATCGCACACAATAGCCATTGTTTGAAATCATTGGCCACTTTACACCTACCTTTCACAACTTCAGGACTCTATTCTACCATCCTTGAGGAAGGTCATGCTGTTGTTGAACCATCGACTTTCTCCCAATGGCAGAACAATGTTTGGAACCTTTACCCCAATCCATATGTGTACTACTCATGCATGCTAATATGTCTTAACTGCAAAACACAACAAGCACAAAATTTAGTTAAGTCAGTATTTTTAGTGCTTTCCATTGAGCTGAGAAAAGAACTATTGTGCTCTTGTGCCACTGACAAAGAATGAGAGACTCACATACATACCTTTGCCTCCGCTGGTTGACTTCAGAAAGTTACTGGTCCCGGCCGAGAAATAGTCCGGCACATATCCCCCTGTAAAATGTCAGTTTATTATTTTGACACTTTGGTTTTTGAGATATAACATGTTAATTAGTGAGTTTTAGAGGTGCTGGTAGGTGGATTGTATTACCTTTGGACAGAGCTAGGTTAGCTGGAGCTTTAACTCCACGACTTCCCTGTATATTTCTGTAGCAGTTAAGTTATTTCAGCAAATGGAGCCATACTTTGGTTTCTGGCTGACTGCCAGACAGTTGCATTTTAACTGTCTTGTGGACCAGTAATGGAAGACAAGAGCAACAAGTGATACTAACTGTATCTTCTACCTTGACTAATGTTAAGCTGTCTCTTCCACCATCTCATAGATCATTATAATCATTCATTATCATAATGTTTGTTGTTGTGACTGCTACATATAGCAGACAGTTGATCAGAAACTGGTCGATCAGGTGATTGCACACCATTACCCCAGAATACAATGTTAAAAAACATACAGAAAATCTTACAGAAGACTTCGTAAAGAGATCTGTAAAGTGCTAATAAATTACTCTGTGGTGTAGTATAAACTTGTCCTATTGCTCTTACATATTCAGGATATTGTCTTTATGATATGATATAGGTCACTTGCAACAGGAATGTCTGAGCTCATCACTTCTAACCTCTTTTTTTTTTTATGCATGCACCTTTGTGCCCTGAACTGACGTTTGGTTTATTGATTCTGCTGGAGTTTGTTCTGAGGAGGCAATGGGAAAATAAATTGGCAAGTGATCTTATTTGCTCCAGGTTTTGTTTAACCTTTGACAGGCCGGGTTCCCCCCTGGTTTGTTTGTGGAGACACTGAAGAGCTTCCTGAACTGCTGAAGTTGTTTGAGGCCACAGGTCATCGTCAGACCTTTAGCTCTGCGCACTGTTGTCTTTGTAGAAATTACATCTGTATAATGCATGCAGGCGATACTCTACTCTCGTCTCTTGTTATACCTTGTTATGCTGTACTGTAAATTGAATTATTTTGCCTTTGTGCAGGAAAAATATGGCTTGAACATCTGCAGTCTCTTCTATGGAACAGCTATCTTATACAGTGGGCAAGAAGAGAGGCTCATGCAGAGGTATGTCCAGTTAAGACAAAGATACAGTGAAATTTTGCATATGCATGGCTACACATGGCACACAATGCTGCACACATAAACAATCACAATACGCAGCTCCCTTTGTTTGTTTAGAGGCTAATGGCAGGATGAGGTGTTTCCTCTGTGCCCGTGAGGAGAGAGCCTGTTGACACATTCACATGCATCACTGAACACTGACGATTGAGGCCGCTCCTCTGTTTGTTGAGGACAAGGGTTAAACAGTTAAATTAGTGTGAACTTTTTTTCTCTGCATCTGAGAAGCCACGCTGTACGGGCCTGTTCAGCGCTGCAGCACATTAAAGCCACGTTTCTAGGCCCCAGGGTGTTTGAAATGAATCAGATGCCTCATGCTGTGAACTCTCCTCATCAATTTAAGTACTGAGTCAAAGCAGAATATGCACCCTCGGGGATGTTTCGAATCCAGGAGGATGGGGGGAAAAAAGTAATAAATCAGGTTTAACCTTGAAGGTTTACAGGCAATAATTCACTGGGTAAATGGAAATATTTGATTCTAATCATTCTTTGCTTAAATCTTGCTGATCTTCTGAAACAGACTATGTGCATGTCCCTGTTTTTGACGCTCAAGTCTCTGGGGAGCTGCCTGGTGTTGTGGTTAGATTAAGCTACAGGGGGAGAGGGGCAGAGTGCTGGCCATGTGAACAGCAGGCTGTACATGACAAATGCCCTCTCCAGTAGTCACTTCCTGTGCAGTCGCCCTGCCCCAAGCTTCCTGTGTTGGGCCAGTAAAGGGGGAACGTAAAACTCAGATGACATGAAAATATTTTAGTATTTAATTGTATAGTTGCTATTATTCTATATTTTTGTTATTGTCAACAATTCCCATGAAAAGACCAAAGACCAACAGCTCATTAGTCAGTTTCTCAAAACTTTTTTGACTCCTCCAACCTGTTTGTGGCCCCAATCCTTAAAAACAGGTCACAAATATATAGTTTCATTTTTAAAAGGAGTGTTAAATACTTTCCTTAAACTGCTGGGTACTGTAGTTTTTAGCAAATCTAAATTGTGTATTTGTTGGGGACTATTTTCAGACGCGGATTAATACACAATTGGTGTACTAGTGAGTATCTCCAGCAGCAGGATGGTGTATTGATGGTGGGATTGACTTAAAATAAACTACAGTGCTCAGGTCACCCAGTTGCAATGGTGTGGCTCATTGATGGGTTTTCTTTTAAAGATTTTGGACAATTATGGCAGTCTGTCTCAGAGGAATAAGACGTATATCAAGTTCTAGATATATCAACAATACTTGTAAATAGAATGAATTCATTGTTGGTTTTAGACTTTTTATGGGATTTGTTGATAATAAGAAAAAGCAAATGGTGAAAGAAATATTTGTTCCTTGTTGATGACGAGAAGTGACTTTTTAAAATCTAAATGCATGTAAATGTATGTCAAAATTATTGATGTTATATAATTAGTTGAATTGATACTTTTTCATTCATACTCTCCTCCCCGAGAAAGCTCACATATACTGTATGTTTTTGGCAGAGTGTCTGACGTGGTGAGGAAGGTCACCAAGAAAGATATCCCTCCGCACAAGAAGATGCTGGAGTTGAGCCCCTCATTTGCTGAAGATGAGGACTCTGAGTCTGTGCCAACTATCAGATACCTGCTCTTGTGAGGCCATCAACACCAGGTTTCCACAAGGTTCCAGTGAAAAGGCCTCACGTGGAACTGCTTCGATGTGACAAAGCAAACTTAACACTCCTGTGGCATCATGTAATTTAAATGTTTATTTCCAGCATCTGTCTCTCTATTTCTTTTGTGTCATTTCAGAAATATTTTGCGCTTATTATTGCACCGGCATACTGTAATAATTGTAGTATTGTTAATCACACTTTAATAATGTAAAGTGAGTAATTCCACAATCACACACTGTCTAATAAATTGTACTGTACCATAGCCATGTCCCAAAAAATACTTCAAAATGTACAAAGATTTATATCCATTTCCTCTTTTTTTTAATCATATGGCAAAAGAGGAATCTTAGCAAGCTGTAATTTCCTTACTATTATTACCAGAAATGTTACCAGAAAGTTCTGTTTGCTAACTTATGGTTTTCATTTACATGTAAAATGTGTCTTTTGAGAGGTCAGGCTAAGAGGTTGTGAAGATGCTTGCCAAGGCATATGGATTAGATGATCTGGCGCTGCTGGGGAAGTGCTGGCCCGGTTTCAAGGTTTAATTCAGGTCAGACTGAGCACGATGTTAAAGGGGTGCAGTCAGAACAGGCAGTTGGCACAGTAGGTACAGCACTTTGACGATCCGGGGTTGTCTTGCCATCTGGACACAGCTGTCTTGTGTAAATCCCCCCTCTCCCCTCCCTAGAAGAATCCCGGGGCCCGTCAGAGTGGAGAAGCTGGACTCAGCTACAAAGCCTTCATCTGTCCTCAGATGGCTTTTGTGCAAGCCCTGCCCTTTTCCACAACCTAACAATGTATTTCACTTCTCACCCTAACATGAATTTTTTATCTTTGCGATGCTTTGCTCTCCCAGTTGGCTGTATTTCAATCTTGTCATGAAGAGTCCTCTCTGAAATTATCACTGCAGCTACTTATGGGTGTCATTTATTCACTGTGTAATTGGGCCTGTGATTGAAGGATGCTGTTTGTGATTAAATTCTGTTTGAACAATAATTCACTAAATGTGATGAACCATGTTACATCTGTGTACTTCACTAATAGACTTCAGTTCCCTTAACATATTTTGAATAGTTCACACACACACACACACACACACACACATACTTTACTACGATGACCGCACCACACCCAACCTCCCATTTTAACCAGGAAAAGATCCTGTTGAATTTATTTGGTTTACAAAGCTTTAGAGCCTTTACTGTGTGGGTTTCTTCAAACTATTGCGCTGAGATGTTGATAGAATATTTATTTAAAAAAAAAAAAACATGAACCCAATCCTGTAACTGTCAAAAGACTGATTGAGCTTAAAAGTTGACACAAAATACTGCATCAGTGATGCAATGTCTGCAAAGGCACTTCACCTTCAACCCTATAACATCACATCTCATGAAAGATTAAGAAGTTTAAAACATGTCAAACAGAGTGACAGATGGCTACAATAATGAGATTTTTACATTTAGCACTGCTCAAATTCAGGCAGGAAAAGAACACATTTTCATTTAATCCAAAAACCTTTTATTCCACATGTATCAACATTGTGGACAAAATGCAATTATGAAAATAAAACCATCTTGTTTCAATTTGTGTTAAAGGGTAAGTCCGCAATTACAGCCCCGCTTAAATGTATCCAATAATGTCATTGCATATGATGGGTTGTCGGCTGCCTGTCTTCATGAGAGCGGTGAACTGGTAAAAGTCAGTGTCCAGTTGATGCAGGCCTGTGTGGGACTGGTGAAAGAAAGGTTTGAGAGCCTGGAGTCCCACAGGACAGGACATCCGTTTGGGAGCCTCTGCAGCTCTGCTCACCCTTGTGGAGTCTGCTGGCCTTGGCCTCACCTCCACACTTTTAGACATCCCTGCCAGTTTGCGGCGCATGTTGACCAAAATGTCTTTGGCAAGGCGCCGGCCCGCACTGGGCTTTAGTTCTGCTGGCTCAGGACTCTCTGGTAGGTCCATCCAGTTCTTTATTAGGTCAGCAAAGCTGTTGTCCCCCAGGACCAGGGGCTGTCTGTTCCTGCTGCGGCTCAGCAGCGATGTCGTCCAGTCCTCTGGGTCACCGGCCTCAAAGGAGGTCCAGCGCTCCAGGCAAGCGTCTGAGGTTGATTTGGGCCGGATTCGGCCAGAAGGTCCTCTGTTTGTGCGGAGGCAAGCAGAAGAGGAGACTCGCACATTTCTGGTCCTCCTCAGCACCACACCTTCATCCTGCCAGGATGCCTCAGAGTAACCCGAGTCAAAGTCCAGACTCTTTTCACTGCTTGGGGAGCCTTGTGTCAACCGCTCGTGCTCCTGCTGCTCTTCCTCTTCTTCCAGGGGGCTGGCCAGGCAGCAGGCAGAGTCATACGTGCTGGCTTCACTGGCATCAGAAACACGTAGACGAGCGAGTCGCTCTTGCTGTGCTCTCTGTTTGCAGAGCCGTGTTACAGCAAAGGACCGAGCACATGGTTCACTCAGTGGCCTCGGCCTGCTTATCTGCTTCAGGTCCTGCAAGGATCTCATCATGTACTCCATTTGGTCCCGGAGACAGTCAGCAGAATCTCCTAAACACAGCTACAGAATGAGAAAGACAAAGACTTAGTGGTGTAGTCAGAATTTAAATCAAGTCTATTTTAAAACAACACTTCTAACCAAAAAATTATGGTCGACTTTTGCGGCCGTCTACAGAGCAGTTAGGCTGGCTTCCAAAAATATCCCATCATACCCTGGCCGGTCTAGCTCAGGCACAGTTCCCTGTTTATTTCCAGAACTGGGCCAATAAGATTTTTACTAGCTGAGATCACTCTGCTCTATGACCATATAACAAGAAAAGTATTCCTGACAAACCTCAGAGCAGCTTTATGGAGACCATCCCATGCAGTATGATCCCAGAAAATGAAAAAAGTCATGTCTCTGAGAACAGGATGCACATTTTATACAGGGAAAACTCTCCCTGCCTCCTAAAGCTAGAGGGGAAGTTTGAACAAAGTAGAGCTGAATCTTTGAGGAGTGCAGAGGCACATATCCTTTCTGGACTCCACTAACTCACAGGATGTCGACTGGTCTGTATTATAAAGCAGGAAATGACAGCAACATTTTGGAACGACACAATGATCATGTATTAATTATGAATCACACCATCTTCCAGCTTTCAGATAAAGTGAAATCAATGCAGTCCAGCTGATGCAACATTGCTTTGTGCAGTTCCATCTAAACCACATAACCTTTCAACAATTAAACAAAGAATTACAATTTTACTTTGCAGAAAGCCGACCCCTAAAAGTTCTTTATCAGTAGCTCAACTTTTTTTTGCCGTCACACATTTTGTTTTTCCAAGTTCTTATAATATATATTTTGTTGAGCCTCCCTGCCCTGCCGGTGTTTGGCTTGGAGCAGTAAGGACACCACAATGCCATGATGTTATCACAGCTGTGGGTGCTGAACCATTTGCCCCCTGGGGGAGACTTATCTGACATACAGAGACATCCTCAGTGGGACACTGTGGTCAGTCTTAAAATGCCCTGTTCTCCTTGGCTGCCTTCACACAACGAGGAGAAGTGATTCACCCAGTTGTATGCATTTGGCAAAAAGACAGTTTGGTTTGAATTGACTTATTGGGGGATTAAAACATTCTAGCTTTCCAAAAAAAGAACAGTCATTAAAGTAAACACTTTAAGAATCAGTACAAAGATATATAATACCTTGTGCAAAAAAGTCACAGTCACAATCAAGCCACTGCAATGCACAAAACTGTCCAAATATATGAAAGCACGAGAAAAAAAAACGTACCATTATTTGTGAGTAAGTCTCTGCAGTGAAGTTCAGAATCCTGTTAATTGTTTCTGCAATAAAAAACAACAATGCATTAGATAAGTGACGGGCGATATTCACAGTTATTACCCTTCTTGAGACATATGGTCATTTATATTAGTAATAACACTCACCTCTGCATTTGTTCCAAATGAATCCGAGTACAGTCAACAACTTCACAGATTTACAGCCGATCAGAGGTGATGTGTCGCTCTGTATACTCTCTCCTCTGAGTCTGAACCAGCCGAGGGTCTATCAGCGGGCTTTGACGATGCTGAGCTTTTCGTTTGCAGCAAATCAGCGCAGGGCATCGCAAAATCAGCCAATAGGAGGTCGCCTGAAACAAGATACCTCCATGTGTAATTACAGTGGGTCCTGCTGTAACTGTATTGTACTGTACTACACTGTTGAGAATCTACATCTGGAGTTGGATAATTAGACAGTTTTACAGAAATACATACATGTATTGATCACATAACCTTTTAAAACGTTTTCCATTCAACAGTTTATTCAGTTACTATTAAATATTACAAATCGCTGACACTGATTATTATATTTAATAAATGATAGGTTTATTTTTAAGATCAGTCTTCATTGTAGTTTCACACGGCTGTCTACATTAATGCAGAGTATAAAACGCCACTTTTGTAAAAGCTGTCTTGCACAGCTACTGTGACTGAAGAGCTGCTGCATACATGTGCTGATTTACTGAAATCTACATGTCGCCACCTTGTGGATCTTTGTAAACAGCACCTCCCATATTACCATTCTCCATTGTCTCTGCATATAAACCTTTTCACATCTGAGCAATGCATACCGTCCATTCACCATTCTTCTCTTAATTGGTGTTTAGAAATGCAAACGTACTGTCGGGAGAAGTTCTCATTTCATTTGCAGATGAGCAAACCATTCATGACGGCACCTCCTCACCTCACCTCTTTGGATGTTGATAATACTTTGTATTGTAATTCAGCCAAGTGCAGTGGTGGTAGACGTGCTCAGATCCTTCACTTCAGTTAAAGTAGCAATACAAAGATGTAAACATACTCAATTACAAGCAAAAGTCCTGCATTCAAAATCCTACCGAAGTAAAAGTACAGAATTATAAGCAAAATGTACTTAAAGGATCAAAAGTCAAAATACTAATTTTGTAGAAAAAATGGCCCCCCATGTATGTTTCACCAGTTGAGGTGGAGCTAGTTTTCACTACTTTACATATAGTCCTGTGGTTACCAACCTTGGGGTTGGCCCCCTGCAAAGGATCACATGATAAATCTGAGAGGTCAGAAGATGATTAATGAGGTAGGAAAGAAGAAAAGAGTTATGCTGCACACATTTCTATTCATTTTTTTGACTTTTTGTTTTTGTGAAATATTGGATAATTTTACCAGTTTTGGATTTTAACAGTTATCTAAATGAAACCATCTGACTCATAGACATCTGCACCATAACAAGGAGCCCCAACTGGGGTCACAGGCCAAAAAGGTTGGGAACCACTGGTTTAATCTTTAAAATGTCTGCATTGTACTACAGTATATAAGCTCATGTTTATGTAAAATCTGTATCTGAAAAGTAGCCAGTAACTTTATCTGTCAAATAAATATATTGGAGTAAAAATATACAGTATTTCTCTCTGAAATGTGGTGTGAAGTGGCATAAAAAGGAAATACTCCGGGACCTCAGAATTATACTTAAATACAGTAAATAACAGTAAATGTACAAAGTTACTCTCCACCAATGTCACCTATTTACTTTAAAGAAAACCAGCAGACATCTGAGGTTTTTCTGTGAGAGTCAAGAGGAATTAAACACAAATCATTTGTACATGGCTATTACTTCTAGTGCAATGCCACTGTAACCCTTTCTCACACAATATTCCATAACTGTGCTCTGGTTCATAGTCTTACACGTTTTACAAACATTATTTTGTAGTTTATTTTTAGAACATGGAGGAACAGAATAACATGCTTTTTTGTGCATTTTCTTTTGACACATCACACTGCAAAAGAAAAGATCATGTGACCAAACTTTTATTTACATTTAACAAGTGAATGACTTTCATCTAAATATTAACGAACAACTATCATCCATTTGTCTTTGTGTTGTGGTGCATCTTAAACCATGGGTTATGTGAACTGAAGTGGAGTAGAAATAGCCCTAATTCACACTATGAAGATAGCATGTCTCTAAAGAACAAGTGTAAACAGATGTCAAGGCACAAACATATGTGAAAAGACTCGGAATGAAACAAATAGCACAGAACAATCCATGTTAGGAACAGACATAACCACTTAAAATCTTGCAGATATCTTAAAAGTGACACATAACCATTTCTGTTTTGTTTCTTTAAAGAAGTTACTTAAGGAATGTTATTCAGTTTGTGGGAGATACAAGCTAATCTAAGGACAGTCATGCAGAACAATGCACTATAATACAACTGTGAATATTGATTCTGTGTAAACATTGTACAAAAGACATTTTCCCTTCAACCATTTTCATTCTCCATGCTTGTTTGTTTTCTTCTAAAAATAAGCTCTGTGCAGTCAAAAGGTTCATAAAATGCCAACATTAGTTAACATAAGTTAATGTGATTTTTATAAAAAGTTGTTTTTTTTGTACTGTATTATCTTATTAAACTTCAAACGAAAATGAAAACTTAAAAAACTCAAGAGATCTGAATACAAAAAAAAAAAAAAAATGAGACTCATGAAATCAAACTACTGTTTAAACAAGTGGTTCTCAAACTGGTCCTCGAAGGCCTATTAAGGATGAAAAATACTTGCTGTATTTTCATTTGCCATGATGAGATAATGTGTTATTATTATAATAAATTTTACTCTCCCAACAATTATTTTCCACTTAAGCCAGTTGATTAATATAATTTAGGTTACAAATCTAATTTCAAAACAGCAATTCTCAGGTGAGCGCCCTTGATTATTAGTGATTCTCGTCCAATAAGGGTGTCCTTGGTCAAATATCTATTTACAGACACTCAGCATGAATAGTATGAGAACCACTGATCAAGTAAGAAATATATATATATATAAAAAATAAAAATAACGCAATTGATAGAGAATGTGATGGTTGCAAATCAGTGATTGTTGAAGTTCTTTAAGGTTTCCCCTCTAGGAATCAAGTCTGTTATGGTTTTCATTATGAAAAGCAGTAATCATCACATGGCTGTTGCAGTCTCTCATGCAGTCTGTGTGCTTCGGGCATTGTTCTGCATGAACAAAAAGATAAATAAAAAAAAACACTGTTATTTCACCGTTTTAACGTACAAGGACTTGAATTTATGTTTACTAATTTATCCTGTTTAATCTGGTCCTCAGCAAATTACAGTTAATCACACAGACTTGGATGAGTTCACACTATAATTGCCAAACACAAAAATATGTGGCTCACCCAGATCACATAAAACATATTTTCTCACTTATCCCTAGTGGTATCTAGCCATGCAGATGTTTTGGTTTCACTTTCTTTTTGGTTTTAAGATGTCATGTTCTTCTTCTGTTCTTTGAGTTATATGAAAAAAATATATATACATACATATATACTGTTTGTGGTGTTCATAGTAATGACATAAAAAATAACTCAACAGCCTTTACAGTAACAGACAGACCTCAATGTACTTGTAAAGTTAAGTCAATTATATATATAGCCCAAAATCACAAATGTGTCTCAGTATGTACAAAATACGACATCCTTTATCATTGAAAATAGTCAGTAGGTGGTGTAATAAATGTACGATATGGCTTGAGGGTGTGTTATACATGCCACTTATTAAAATTGACTAACCATACAGATTTAGAGCTACTAGAAGTCGTTCTCACTTTTAGCATGCCAGTCATCTATGATTAAATAGGGGCTGCAACTAATGATTACATTCATTACTGATCAACCTGCCAACTAATTATGGTGAACTGATTATTCGTTTTGTCAGAAAATAGTAAATATGGTCACGTTGATATACTCAGATTGCTTGTTTTCTATCCGACCAACAGTTCAAAACACAAAGATATTCAGTTTATTATTACAGAAGAGTAGGAAAACCAACAAATACTCACTTTCGAGAAGCTACAGCCAGAGGGTTTTGGGTATTTTTGCTTAAAAAAATGACCTAAACAATTATTAAATTGTTGCCAATTAGTTTTCTGTGGACTAAGTGATTAATTGACAAAACGTTTCAGCTCTAGGCCACCTAAATGACCTAAAGCTGTTCAATAACATTATATATTTCCACCACGCTGTCTTATATCCTACCTTTAGAAAAGACCACAGTCTTTCAGGTTGTTTTTAATGATGACGTCGGTGACGGCGTCAAAGACAAACTGCACGTTCTTGGTGTCAGTGGCACAGGTGAAGTGCGTGTAGATCTCCTTTGTGTCCCTTTTCTTGTTCAGGTCCTCAAACTTGGTCTGAATGTAACTGGCTGCTTCATCAAACTTGTTTGCTCCTGGGAAGATGAGGAAGTCATTTGTTATTCAGATGACAGATTACGTTTTTTTATGTTGTGATTTGTTAGTAAGTCAACACTGTGTCTGTGGCTGTACTGCGGATGTTTAACTATTAAAGCACTGTTCTCGGGTGCAGTGCGACCCCTGATATTACGCTGCGTACCTGTGTATTCTGGGAAGCAGATGGTGAGGGGGCTACGAGTAATCTTCTCCTCAAAGAGATCCTTCTTGTTGAGGAAGAGGATGATGGATGTCTCAGTGAACCACTTGTTGTTGCAGATGGAGTCAAACAGCTTCATGCTCTCGTGCATTCGGTTCTAAAGAGAAGCAAAATCGGTCATGGACGTCATGGACTCCACTAAAGCACAGCAAACACACCGGAGCTGCCACCAGGGGAAGATGGTGTTTCATCTTTTAAATGTGAGGAATAACCAGTGCAGAGGAGGTTCATCACAGCGTCTTTTGGCCAAGTCTCTCCTCAGCACTTGCTTTAAATTCATAAGCAGTTCAAGAAATTTGGGTCAAATGCTTCAAGTCACATCTTGAAAAAGCTTTTATTACAAATTTATACTCCACTGGTTAACTGTAAATGGATCGTTAAAGTCCATTAAGCCAATTTTACCACCTGTTGCTCTCTATTATTAAGCTATAATAAAGGAGGGATGGGCGATGTTAAATGCCTTGTAATGCCTCACAGTCTAAACTATCTCATGCTGAATATGAGCCAAAGAGCAGATTTATGAAGCTATTTTCGTGCAGATGAAGACAAACACGCCAGAAGGTGGATTTTTCCTTACCATCTCCTCATCCTCAGCCAGCACCAGGTCATAAGCACTGAGTGCAACACAAAAAATAATGGCCGTCACTCCTTCAAAACAGTGGATCCACTTCTTTCTCTCTGAGCGTTGGCCTCCCACGTCAAACATTCTGCAAAGGGGATGAAGCAAAGGAGATACATTGTGTGTTTGTCTGTGTGTGTGAGCAGTATTTGGGGAAGGAGGTCACAATGAAAGACAGTAAGATGAAGCAGATAGAGAGCAAGGCATTGAAGAGGACATTTCAGGAAGAATGATGGGGAGGGAGGAAGGAGAAAGTTAGGGTGATATTCCATCCCTGGATGTACATTAAGTTTTCATGAGGCTGCTTTGAGAACAAAAGTGGCGAGGAGGTGGAGAGGAGTCCGCCTTATATCTGATAAAAGACTGCAGGGTCAATGCGGGTTACAAGAGGCAGGCAGGCCTCTATATTCAGAGCAAAGCACTGGCTAATGGGGAAGCTGAACGCTGTGCTCGAAGCTGTTAGGTGTGAGCAAAAACCCTACAGACAGGTGAAACGTTAACAGCCCACCACATCCAGGACAGCTGTCATATTTTTTGCTGATACAGAGGGCGAATATGAAGTTTGAGATCTGTTTAGGTTAGCAGACGCTCAGGAAGCACCACTTTAACAAATCTAAATCAAGCCATTGTCAAAAGATGACATTTCTCTGTATCTGTAAGTATTTCCTTCCCGAACTTATTATGGCAAACAGGACAGACTTATAAAAACGTGACTTTCTTCTTATTGATTGCCTCCATGTATTATTCAGGCCAAATATTGAGGCTGTGACAGAAGGTAAATATCAGAGAGTTTATCAGGAAACAGGTCACAACCAGAGCCATGTGGCGGCTGCTGCTTTATTTCATTATCCAGATCTGTTTAGCTGCTTTACAAAGTGTTTATACACTGCTCGAGACCTGAAAAAGACAAACCAAACAACTGAGATCTGTAGGAATAAGAAGGCTCTATCTCGTTAGAATTTCAGACACACATATTTATACTCTTTGCTCTTTTATATCACATATTTTATATATTCACCTAGACACTATAGAGGAATTCTGCTTCACTATAGGTCCTGTCAAACATTTACTGTATCTCTTGCACACCCTCTATTAAGAGATACATCTATACATCCATTACTGTCCCACACATAAGTGCTCAGGCTGGGTCAGAGCATATTTTATGTAAGACCTACAGTACTGTACCATGCAGGACAACACTCAAATGTTAGCACTATATAAAGCTCTTGTTTTACTGAGCGAGAGCACGGTGGGCAGGATCTAATTCATTTAGTCAGCTCTCAGTGCAATCGTGATAATTGCACTTTAAATTGCTGGTATAATTTGGCTTCTGAGTAGCTGAGTTGCACATTTCAAGCCAGGAGGGTCAGTCGCCCCTCGATGCTATTAATGTTGAGACCGAAATGAAGTCTAGCAATTTGTTTAGAGCAGGAGGAGGCTGGTACGGTGACGTCACTGCTTACGCTGAGAGGGCCTAATTCAATGAAAACACTCCAAGCTAGGTTTTTGCGTTGCTGCTCTCTCAAAATAGCACCAAGGACAGTTACATTTTATTCAGCATTGGCTGTGTTTCATGTGCTCTTTGGGTGGCTAGTAAAACAAACTGACAATTCGCAGTTTTTTTTTTTTATGTATCACCAAATAACACTGCAAGCAAGCATCGGAGCTGAGTGAACACTAGGGGGTCATATTACCACTCAGGTTATTAATGTCAAATACACCCGCTCACTGTGGGTGAGTTGCTAAGTGAGTGTTACCTGGACTCTTACGTTGGCTGCAAATGGCTAAAGCGCCTGTTTTGATAAAAGGGAGACAGGGTGAGAGTGGAGATGGCAGTGTGCTTTTTTTTTTTTTTTTCACGTACGCATTTAATTTCTATTTTAGTCTATTAACATCAGGTCAGTGCTATATGGCCTTACTTGAAGTGCAGTTCCTTGAAAGTGAAGTGAGTCTCCACAATGCCGGTGGTCTTGACCCGAGTTCGCAGCACATCCTGCTGGGTGGGGATGTAATCTGCTTTAGCTATCCTCTCCATTTCATTCAGGTAACTGAGAGAGAGAGAGAGAGACAGAGAGAGAGAGAGAGAGAGAGAGAGAGAGAGATTTCAACATGATTTGCAAGGGAGAGAGAGACGCACACAAACAAACAGGCTGTACATACACACACACGGCACATGAACATATAGGTCACTGATGCACTTGTGGTGCATTGACATCAGACAAAGCTGCATTTTACTGAACTGCTTTGATCTGTAATGAACTCCAGCAATTTTGTGAACTTTCTGTGGCGTGAGTCATATTCTGCCTCATTCAAATGGACCATGAAATGCTTATGTGAGAACACCAAGGCATTACCACTAGACCCACTAGTACTATGTACTATCCTTAGTAGGAGGATTTCTATGGCAACATGCATATTCTTTACTGATTTGCTCCACTTTAGTGAATTCACTGCATGATATTAGTGAAAAAACTATTATTTCTTCTTCCTACTGTGATTTGTTTAAATACAAAATCCCAAGGCGATCAATATGGGTTCAAGTGAGATGATTTGCTTCTTAAAAATAAGATAATGGGGCCTTGGTTACTTGAAAGCATAGATATCAAAAACTGTTTCTCTGCTCTTTCAATCTTTGCTTAAAAGAGCAGTGTTGAAAGTATGCAGGGTCTATGCAACACAGAGATGCTTTATTTTCACAAACATTTTCTCTCCGTCTATCAAATTGGCTGCATTTCTTTCCTTTTTGCTCTCTTTTAGTTCTCCATTAACAACTCTTGTCCTCCTTTCCCACTCTCCTACTATCCCTTTTCTCTGTTTTCTGACTACTGGTCTGTAAGGAAGTGTGAAAGCATCTTCACCATGTTTGACACAACCTGCCCCACGTACACAAGAATTGCATCATCATCCAAAGCCAACTGGGAGCTTTAGTGGCCCAGCCAACCTACGCTTCACAGACAGAGAGAGAGATATATCCAGCATTTCAGTTGTAGAGATCTCACCATTCATGCATGTCACGTCCACAGAATAATAAAAATTAATGAGACGACAAAACCTGGCAGACTTATTGAAGTGAATAAAAACATAATAAATGATTAAACACTTTTCTGTCGCATCATTGCAGCCATTACAAAACATTTCCAAATGGGTTGAAAGAGTTATTATGAATCAATCAACTATCAACTTGTTCCAAAAAAACAAAAAATAAAACCCAAAGAGGTCACTTGGGGGTTTTATTATCATAATTATCAATTCTCAGAGTTTACTTGGAGGATAATTTAGCTTGAAGTAAATGCAATTTCTTGAGTCTCATTTTCTCCTTCCTCAAGAGAAACTATTCTGTGCTCTGCTTATCAGGTTACAATATTAAAGAATCAAACCCAGAGAGGTAGAAATAATCACTAAACAGAAGTTATTGGACCATCCTTCCAGTCTCTATAGTCCCCTAGAGAAGACAGGTTTCATATGAGAGAGGCTGAAAGGACTGCGTCATTAAACCATTGATGGGTGGCTGTGAGGTTTCCCACTTGGCCAAATTTACATTTATAGTGGTGAAACATAGTCCAGTGTATGCAGCAGCAGATTGCATATTGACTGATGTACAAGTAGAAGAGGAGATGTAGGAACCACGTTGATAATGGCAGCCTGAATTAATTACTTTGTTTAAACTTTGTTGTTTTTTTAGAAAACAAAAAAGCACAAGCATGTATTTGATTCCTAAGTGGGATCACGGCATAAAATACACGCACAAATTCACACTCACTATGCTGCAGAGTCGTTGAGCTGGTACTCTCGCGACCGCGTGAAGCAATTCTGTATGCCGCTGTCGGCCCACAATCGCTGGATCACGTTGGCCAGGTCGTCAGGAAGGATGCCCTGTTCTTCAGCAGCTGCAGACAGGGCAAAGAGCTGCTGGGCATCGTCCTGTAGGGGGCGATAAGGACACAGGGCATCACTGCCAAAACATACAGGAAAACTGTTATCCTTGACACAAATGACATCATCTGTATCCACTGTATAGATGTGTGTATGGATTACAACAATGCATCATTAAAGGATAGGTCTACATTACTTCAAGTCTATCTTATTACAATACTCATATGTCCGTATGTACACTGAAAGGGTTATCCACAGTCCTGTTTCTGTGACAAATTCAGTTGAAGCTAAAATGAGTTTTCAGCAGTCTTATTTAGACAAATAAAGATAGTCTTTTTAGTACAAACTTTCCTCTTTGTGCTTCGACAGAGAGTGTTTGCTTGCTGAGTAACTCTGGAACATACCGACTTTATTTTGTCCAACACAGACTGCCGAAGCCTTATATTAGCATTAGCTGTACTTTAAAATTGCATTTTTGGGACTGTGGATTGTGTCCTTTATCTCTTATATATTTAAATTTTTATAAGAAGGAGCCAGTATGGACATCAGGAACAGCTAAAACAACCAATAACTCTTTCAGTGTACTAATGGGGCAGGTGAGTGTTATTTTAAGACAGACTTGTCTGATGTGCACCTATCCTTTAAGGACACAATAAAGTTTGTTTTAATAGCTAACTGTTCCTCAACTCTTGGGCAATGTCATGGGCACTATTAAGGTGAAAATGTCATGGGAAGTAAAAAAAAAAATCCTTAAACTATAGATATTCAAAACTGTACACATAGAATAAGTAAATAATATTTGTAATCTACAGTTGATCAAATAGCCTATGTTAGACGGAGTGAAAAATGACAGCGAATACAACCCCCACCCAACAATGATCAACAGAGAGACAGTGAAAAATCTCCTCAGCCATTAGTAAAGTATTTGGATAATGATAAATAATATGTAGTCACGGAGGGCCGCGTCTCTGAACTACTGCCAAAGAAGCAAAGGTTATGATAGTAGCAACATAATGTGATGATGGTATGACTGAAACCTATGATAAGCCGATGCCAGCCAATCTGGACTGAGCACATGCAAGATATGCTGGTGTGACTCAAGGTAACAGCATCCATAACAGAACCTGGTTTGATTTCCTGCCGTTTGCCACCTCGCTTGTTTCTCTCAATTCTCTCAATCGTCCTGTTGGCACGAAATAAGCAATCTTCTCTTATTCACAATAAGTGATATGATAGAATACAAAAAGCAGTAATTAATCCCCGGTCTTCCCTGTGCATTTGAATGTGTCAGCATAGCAGAGTGGTTCTGCAGGAGGGGCTGATTCTCTGTCTATAAGGATACTGAATATGTATGTAGTCATCATTAAAATAAAAAGGAATGATTCACAATGAAGAATACTTTATTTATTTATTACATTTTTGGCTGGAAACACAGCAGTGAATCTCTGGGAAAGTGACACGTTTGTTTGAACCCTTCCTGTTCCCTCAACCAAATTAAACAGCAAATTGCGTAGATAATGTGTATGTGTGCACATTTTGGTTTAATGTACGTTTGTGTGTGCATGTGTATGCGTGCGTGTACATGTGCGCAATCTATGTGTGTGTGTGTGTGTGTGTGTGTGTGTGTGTTTCTACAGTGCTGCTGTGTGCAAGTATGGGCAGGCTAGCACACTAATTGCTAGTGTGGGAGTCTGTGAGAGTATCGTCACGTACATACAGCCAGTTGACAGATCTGTCTGAAGGAAAAACAAAAAAAAAAAGCCTATCCATCCCCGCTCTAATGACCATAGCAGAGTCCTCAATCCTTCTATTACAGCTTCAGTTACAGCACACACACGCTCGCATCGCTGTAAAATCACACTGACACACACTCCTCCTCCACAGAAATGAGTTCAGCCACTGTTGGACCTCACTGACAGCTCGTTCATAGGCTGATAAGTGTTCACAGGGTGCAGCAGACGGGATCTCTGCCTGAAGCTGGGACTTGTTGTTGATGTTGATGGTGGTGGTGTGTGTCTCCATGCGTCTGTGTGTGCATGGTGTGTGTTTCTGTATAAGAGTTTAATGAATGCGCTGATGAGGTTCTGCGAATACGTGTTAATTAGGGCTACACCTAATGATTATTTTCATTATTGATTAATCAAATTGTTTTGATTAATTGACTAAGAATTTAATCTATAAAAAAGGTAAAAATAATCACAAATGCCCATCTGAAGTTGGGCTTCTGTTTTCCAGCCGGGGGCCGTCAGTTTTGCCGGATGAAACGACAACTGTTGCTGGCAGATTTTATCAGCAGTAGTAAGCTAATTAAGCTAATGTTAGCTCCATGAGTTGGTTGAAAACACTCTCTGGCTGACTTCTTAATGGTTCCAGTTGACTCGTTTTAAAACAAGAATCCTGTAAGAGGGTCTTTAATATGCACTTGGTGGCTATATACATATAAAATGCTTAAATACCTCCTTGATAAGGACAAATGTAAAACCAAACTTTTATTTCGTTCTAACATAACCCCCTTTGGCTGTGTAGCGTATATAGTATATATACTATATATCTTAGTATTTTCAAACTGTATGTTTTCACTTTTCTTTTACACTGTCTTCACTGTTACAAGAGAAAAGGCTTCCAGGATGAGGACTAACCACCAGGGTTGGCAAAAGTAACATTATCTCGAGTAACATTGGCTGTGGTTGCTGAAGTAAACTTCCCCAGACCAAATGTAATGTTAGTCGAGATGAAAAGGAGAAACAAACATGCAAAGTAGACATAAATTGATGAATCACAGTTGTTTAAAAAACAGAAACCAGACAATTCTGGGCCACCTGTAAGGTCTTCCTTTTACAGGTGGTAGCCTTCAAAACAAGGAATTAATTTGTGTCATTGCTGAGGCTGCAGAAAACACCTGGCAAACTACATGTGCTGTTAAAATGTGTTCTGCCAGCACTTTTGAATAAATCCAATCTCCAAAACAGCCCACAGTAGCCTGTTGGCTGCTGCAGCAGCTGCTGGTATTGGGCACACTTGTAGCCTCTTCTGTATCTATTACAACTTTGAAGAGAGAGCAGATCAAAGATGGAAGAGGTGAAGTCTGTAAGATAAGAACCGTTTCCCTACAGGTTAGAAAGATGGAGCAGAGGAGCATCACACTCTGTTCTAGTTTCTAGTATCAACAGTAATTTCACAGCTGAAAAAGGGGGCTGCTGTCAACAGGTGAACGTTGGAAATCACATGATACCACATTTGTTCAAAACGCTGGCACAGCTTACCAGTGTTATTGACTGAACAAGAATTGCCGAGAGGAGGCATGATTTGAGAAACAAACCTGTTTTCCCAGAGGCATCACATGTTCAGTTGGTGATACTGGAATACGGATAAGTGAGGGAGTAAAATGTTTGTTTCAGAGATAATGGGCAGTGCATGCAACTGAGTTTTTCATCCCTATTATTTTGAGACAGAAAGAAAAGTGAAAGGGACATAGTGGGTTGTAGAAACAAAGAAAAACTCCTGCGATTTCATTTCTGGGCATGCACACGTCTTGCTCAAGACTACACCAGATATACAACTGCAAGATGCTGTTGATAAAACAGGCGTTGTTTTGTTGTGGCCTGAGGGAGATCCTGATCTGTCCACGTTTAGGAAGGCCAGCTGAATTATGCATTCTCACACAATGATGACGGCTTTTGGGCTGGTCAGTTTTCTGCTCTCACTCTTATAAAACCACTGATTTTTAACAATTATCTCTGCATATTTGCAACAGTTGGACATATGCAAGTATGTACAGGATCATGCCTGCTTGTACTCTGTATCCTGTAGTCAATTTGAGGCTCTGTTAATTACAGAGCAATTACTTCTTGTTTGTGGTCAACCCATGCTCATGCCATCAGATTTTTAGAGGATGAAAATATTGTTGTAATGATAAAGAAATGTCATGCTATAACAAATATAGTGTTTTTGAGTGTTTGTGTGCTTGTGTGTCTTACCACTCTGGAAGGGTTGCCGTAGTCTACCTTGAGACTGGCCATGGCTTTAACAATGGCCATAATAGACTGGATGGTATTACTATAAACCACTGCTCGGTACTGCTTACACTCATCTTCTGAGTAGCCATCTTCATGGATGATCCTGAAAATGCCAAAAACATGCAACATTTATTAAAGTGTACATTAAAAGGATAGGTTCACTGTTTTTTTCATGTCCATCTCAATAGTCAAGAGCCCATATGAACACTGAAACTAGTTTTTGCTTGCTGTAATCATTCCTCCTGTTCATACTGGTCATTTAAAGATCCATAAGCAATTCCAATGTAAGTGATGGGGGACAAAATCTACAGTCTATGTAAAAATGTCATAGTATATTTGGAAGGTACCCACTTGAATTGTCTAACTGCTAAAGCCTTATATTAACTTCAGATACACGTTATAATATATTTTTGCACAGAATTGCACAGACTGTGCATTTTTGTCCCCCATCACTTACATTGGAACCCATTACGGAAGGAAACACTTTGCAGTCCGTATAAACAGGAGAAATTATTAGAAAAACGTGTTTTAATGTTCATATATCAATTACTTGAAAAATGGTGAACCTATCCTTTAAACCTGCAAGTGGGGGCTAAATGCTCCATTTTGTTCACCAGCTAGTCTTTAGCTTTGTCTGTCTGCCATTTGGTGCTGGACTGGCAGCGTACAGTGGGGTTTTTTAGAAACACAGATGAGAGAGGTGAGAGCAAACCAGAACAGTAGAGTTGTAGGCTGGAAAACCAAAACAATGATTTAAAACACACTAAAACGCTCCACAGAGCTGAGGAAAACTGCAGTGTTGGGTACTAATTCTCTGTGGGCTCATCACTATGAGTAATACATGATACATGTAGTCATTTGATCCATTGTTAAAATAAAATCACTGATAGCAGCTTTAAAATGGAAATTATTATGGTGGCAAGTAAGTAGCGGTTTTAGCCACATTTATATTAAGGTTTCACAGCAGTGACTAATAACTGATTATCACTGAGTATATTTAGCAACATTCCTCAGTACATCAATCATTAAGTTGAATATAAAAACATATACTGCTATACATTAGGTAATATATGAACAGTAATAACTTATGGTATGTTTATGAGTAACACAGGATGTTGAAAGGCAAAACATCTGAAGCTGAAAAGCAGCTATTTTGTCTGTGTACCACTGCTACCTTGTCTACCAAGAAGCACATACTGTATACTCTGCATGTGTAGGATGATGCGTAGCAGTGCGGTTAAGTCTAACTGCCTCGACTCTGCAGCATCCAGTTGATGCAGTATCCTGAGTTTACCTCTTGCAATGTTCTGAGGGAACTATGTGTGCATCCTCTCATGAGATGCAATCAACAGGCTGCAGAGGGAAGTGCAGAGAGAGCAAACTGAGATGACCCCACATTAATTCTTAAGCAAAACAGCCGGCTGCATTGAAATGATAATGAGCGGTAGCAATTTGGTAAACAAACACTTGCCTCTTTTTTAAGCTGTTTTATGAAAACGGTTATGTTTCTCTAACATTCTCTGCTGTAATGTCATGTTTACACAGGATACATCGATGTGTAATGTTACATAATAGGCCAATGTGGTGAGTGTTTCTGTCTTGCAGGCTGGTTTGTCGGTACGCCTGTTCATGTGAATAACCTGGCTTCAAAAAGCGACAGACTGTTCCTGCTCCGAGCTCATAAAAAATTGATTTAATGCCTGGCTAGCCCAAAGGAATGTGAATAATTAAGCCATTTAGGGTCCTCTGTGTGTGTGTGTGTGTGTGTGTTCTGATTGGTGCACAGGCATTACAATATCCTCTTTTACTGCTCATTCCTCTTGTGTTATGAGCAGTAAAAGACAATAACAAACAGGGGAGGCCACACTGTCCCCTAGAAACCACATTGAAGGAAGTCAAATATATTTGATCGAACAATATCACGGTTACTGCAAACTACTGAGCTATAACTTAACTGATTTAATATACCTCAGATCAGTGAGGCAACTTTAAACAGTAAGCGGAGAATCATCATGTCTTCTCCCTTTGGCTTCTTTTGAGAAACAAGTATTATTTATTACTACTTTATCATGAAACCATATTATGATTAATGTTTTGTATTATGCAAGCCTGAGGCCAGATTTGGTGAACTTTGTCTAGTTTATGACACATAACAGCACACTAGCCAAGTTTCACAGTGGAACACACTCATTTTGAGGTGGAGAATCTATCTTTGGGTCAAACACAAAAGACCAAACATCAAAAATAAAGTGAGATAAAGATTGCTTCTGTAACTTACTTCATCTGCTTTACAATGGTGCTCTTCCCAGACTCCCCTGCACCTGTTGGAACATTAAAAGATTAGATTTACAAAGAAACTTCAGTCGCCTGTTGCTGCCGTCTGTGTGTGTGTGTGTGTCTTTGTGAGTGGAATAAAGTTGAACTTCGGCTACAGCTGTTTCTGCTTTGAACACATGAGCGACCCAGTGATGACCTGCCATTAACATCACATTTTATCCTCTGGGTTGTCTGGTTTATTTATGTTTCCATTTTTGAGGACATGATGTACAGCTATGCACAAACAATACCTCTATTCATTGTTCACTGTTATGTTTATTTTTCACTCTGAAAGACGAAGGGTGCAGGGAAGAGAGTTTCATGGCTTGTTAAGATTGATAATGCTTCATGGTAGGAATACTTTTCTCCTGAGTACATGATGAAAAAAGATAATTTAAAGGTGGCTTTGCATGTTTTAATCTAAGTACAAATTGCATGTATTTTTCAAAGCATACCATAGATTTATATATTCGTTTTTCACTCTCTAGGCAGCCATTGGTTTCTATTCACTTCAGTATGCTCTGAAAATCAAACAATCAGTGTGAACTATTCGCAACCTATAGCTTTGTCAAAGTTATCATCTCATGGCCATGCAACTGTAAGCTAGGACTAACTGTATGAGATTTGTTAACAACTAAAGAGTCAGCAGCCAAACGGCAACCTTATAAATGCAGGTAAACTGCCAAATTCAGAAAATCATATTCACTTATTCTGAGTGTGATTTTCCAAAAATGAACGGTAGCTCAGCAATTTTATAATTTCCCCGCTCACAACTGTGCTACAGCTGCACAACATGATGATGAGAAAAACAGGACAATAAAATGTACATTGTGATAGATTATCAGGGTTCGAATCCCTGCAATTTAAAGATACCTTGTGGAGTTTTTGACCACTAGTAGTGCCATGCACCAGTCGGTCCCCGTTTTGTTTGTTTGTGTTCCGCTGATTGACAGTTGGTGGCGTTAAAGCTCAAATAAACTTAGCAATGCGCCAACAAAGGTAAGGAAGAAGACTGCAAGCTAGCAAACATGGATGTAAACAATACAAGATTCAAATTATTTGTTTGCAATTATTATTTTGCAAATGTTTTATTTGGAAGGAAATTCACTCAACACATTAATTTGACCTCAAGCATACACGCAATGCGTGTTGGTAGGTTGCACAAAATGTAACATTACTTTGCAAATGTAACACCTTTAATTGTCATAGTATCCGAATATGAACTGCAATCAACAGAAACCTGAAATGAACAATGAGTTTATAAAAATCTAGGAATTTATGATACAATATGAAAAATGTCAGTGAACTGAAACCACTAGCAGGAATTAGTAACTGTAAAGGAAAGACACACTTAAGACCTAAAGGGCAAGAAAAGTCCTAGTTCTGTGGATTAAAAATAAAGAATTAAAGATCCATTAAGAATTAAAAAATTAAGAGCATTAGTGCTGAGAAAGCCAAGCAAAAAAGTCAGCACAAAAAGTGTTTTTTCGTTTCTTAGCAAATAAACCTACTGTTACGAATACAGCGAGCTGTGCTTCAGAACCATTGTTATCTTGTTGAAATTAATAAGCCTGAGTCTTTGGCACTTCCTTTGTGCTGTCAGGACCATGTCACCATGCACTGTCCCTTCACGCTACCTGACCCAGCCCTGCCAACAAACATTAGCCTAGCCCAGGGCTGACGAAGCAAGTGGGACCGGCCGTGCTCCCCTCTTACGCTGTCGACACTCATCATATTCACACACATCCAGCCCTTTTCTGATAGAGAGGGAGGAACGCAGGGCAAAGGGAAGGGTGTAAAAGCCATGTCTGGGGCTGCGCTTGCCGTCATATGAGCTGTCACTCAGGATTTGCTGCTAGACAGGTTCAAAAGGCAGAGAGGTAGCTGGATGGATCTCCAGGTGATTTGTGTCTCTATGACAAAAAGTTTATGACAACTCAGCACACACAAAACAAGATTTAACTGAATAAAATAACAGAATAATATAAGGTTAGTTTTTTATTTCTGCTTAATCTTTCAGGTTCATTTTCACCTTTTCTCTTTGATCCTTTTGTGTTCCTAATTTATGAGTGAATCCTGAAGTAGAAACTTTTTAATCTTACTTAAAGCTTATCAAGATGAAATGCTGCTTCTATTCATTTGCCGTCCTATCTCTAGGAACACACTGTTTTATCACAGGGCTTATTAAGTCTCTTCTTTGCCATCTGCCATCTTCTTCCATCTGGAACATCAAGGTTTCCTTTTATGAGATAAATATGAACAAATAATATGAATACAGCATCAGATTCATAGGCACTTGTATAAAAGTGTCCTGTTAGGGAATAAAAGGTGGGTGGAGGAAAGTGGAATATCAGTCTCTCTGCGGGCACACACATGCATGAAGGTCACCTTCCTGACTCCAGAATAAAACTCGTCCATTAATATTTCAAGTCCAGAGGGAGGTGAACACTTGTTAGCAGCAGTGAAAAAGAAGAGTGCACCCTCATTCTTCATGCTCAAGGTGTTTTAGGAGAAATGGGCAGTGTTGTTGTGATGCTTCAGGGGAAAACTTTTGAATTGACTTTTGATTTTACAGTATCAGGTCATCTTATCACAGCAGCCAGACGGGATTAAACAGTCCTATATAAACATTATTGTTTTTACTTATTGTCAGCGCAGAACTGATCATAAATCATGATCAAAATAAATAGTATGAATTAAGTATTTCTCTTTCTGTTTAAAAAAAACAAAACAGTATAGCCTAATCAAAGTGCAGTTGAGGCTGATTGGAATGTCATTAGTTTTGCAGGTATTTGGCCATAAACCAAAGTACTGGACACATTTAAATGCTGACCTGATGATGGCGCTAAAAACAAGGGATCACCAAAGTAATTAGGATTCATCCTCTGGGGATAATAAATGTTTGTACAAAATTTCATGGCAATCCATCTAATAGTTGTTGAGGCATTTCAGTCTGGACCAAAGTGCTGAACCAACCAGCAGACCGACATTGCCATCTGAGCCACGCTGCTAGTGTGGCTAAAAACTATAATCAACTATTGTGAACTATAATGCACATTTAATAAATTAGTATGTATTATGAATATTAAATCTTCTGTACTGCAGAGCTTTCTAATTACTTGTCCGCCAACTTTTGGGCTAAAATTGGCCAATAATACAAGTTCACTGATATATCAGTCAGGCTCAAAAATATACAAACTGTTTGTCTGTGTGATAGGAGCTGAGCCATAAATTCACGAGGATTTTTTGGGTGTGTGCCTACTATACAGACATACTACAGGACACTACTGTAAATATATAATTGAGTGGTGATGAGAAAATGATGCACCTATTTGTAGTCTTCTGAACACGTTGGGGAGATTTGTTTCATATTGCTCTGAGAGAGCAATGGTCTTAAAGTCGGTAAACAGCGTTACTTATCAAATTATTTACGATAATAAACATGCAGGACGTTAATTTATCCCGATGGGACAGCACCAAACTACTCTCTCATCGTTAATTCAGGTACAGACATTGCTGACAGTCAAGACAACAGTAATCAGCAGGTGAAAAAGAGCTGCTGCACATGATTAATCAATTTCCACTGAGCAGGACATTAACGGTTTTATGTGAGACCAAAATGACTAGATACTCAGATGTTTACATGAGTATATCAGTGAACATCTACCCAGCAGAAAACATCTACACAGTATTGCTAAAAACATTATGGATAAATCTGAAGAATATTCTAACTGAGCAGATGTATCCACCGTACATGAAGCCCTGTGCTTTCACAGAGTTGGAGCAGCAATGAGGACTGATTAGTATTACAAAGACCCCTCTGAGTGCTGTGCTGGCAGAGAGGACAAGCTCTTTCTTTTTAGTGTTGTTACAACAGACCCAGAATCACTTTCTGGCAACAAGAAGACGATGCCACCCCCTCTTCTTTCTGCTTCTTCAACCCCAACTATTCATAGTTTTTCCTGAGTTGGTTTTCAGTGAGCGCCAGGACACACCACAAAGACAACAGCATGATTTGTAGCATGAAGATCACAAGTGCCCAGGCTTTTCAAGAAAACAGAACCATCTCTCTGAACGCATCCAGAACTCTCAAAGGCCCACTCACATCGATGACAACTTGGCCACAGTCTCAGTCACCCACTGCTGATGACACAAAGTCTCCATTCACGGACTGATGAGAGATCCCGATCTTGGCAAACACACAAACATCCACACACAATCTCACAGCAGATAAGATCAATCACCTGTCAACCAGCCCACCGACATCAATCTACATCTGAGCTATAAATAAGGGCTCAGATTCTCTGTTATAGGGCTGAAATAATTAGATTAATTGATAAGTAAATTGACAGAAAATTCATAGCCACAATTTTGATAATCTAGTAATTGTTTACGTTATGTATCAGGCAAAAAATAAATAAATCGAATAAATTTGGGGTTTGGAACAAATAATTTGAAGACGACAGGCATGGGCTCTGGGAAATTGTGATGGACATTTTTTAATATCTTTTGACATTTTATAACACAAAACACCTACTCCATTATACTCATCAAACAAATAACAGTAATGCATTGTCAGTCTGACTGTACAGAGTCTTGACCAGCTGCAACATTATACATATTTTTACACAACTTTCAAATTGTCAAAATTCATATTCTGTAAAAAACTTACTGAAGCATTATAATACAAAATATTTCATAACTAAATCCCTTGCAGTGAGGCTTCTGACTTAGCTTGACGCCTCATACAATTTGGCAGCGTTTGTGAGTGGGAAGCCAGTGAGGGATCATGTCTATGTTGCTGCGCCAGCACCTGCACACATGTCACCCTCTCCTAGTGATGCTACTTGTCTTCTGGTAAAAGAAGTGGCGGCATGACTCCAAATTGGGTGAAAAAGGAGGAAAAAAAGCATCAGTGACACCTGACTTCCTGTGGTCTGTGTTTGATCCATATGCTTTAATTATGAGCTTGAGGCCAAGAAAAGTCACATTATAAATTTGCTGGGAATAGCTGCGTACAACAGGGAGGAGGTAAAAACTGCTCTGGTGTAGCTCACAGGGCACAGATTCCCTTTGGAAAAGCTGACACAGTACCACCTTAACCCTATATGGTGTGAAGATACTGAGCAGAGACAAACCAGCATCTATCCAACCAACACTATAAAGACCCTACAAGTGATAAATCACAATTTAAAATGGAACGAGATGGAGGACAATATGGAGGAAAAGCTTGAGAAGAGAAAGCACTGTAATTAAAAGGCAGTTAAAGAATAGGACAGATAGGAGGCTTTGGCAGTAAAGGTGGACAACGTGGACAAGAGTGACAAATGAGCAGGAGATGGGGGGGGGGGATGACGATGCAGAGAAACTGGGAGCGTGTGCGAGCATTGAGCATGGAGGCCACTGGTTAAGAGAAAAAGCAGTGGGTTAAGATCTAACAAGAGTGCAAACCAGTTTGCAGATAAATACAGAGCTCAGCAACTACGAGCAAAATGAAAAGCGAGATTGATAATGGAGGCTTAATATTTAGAGTGTATGTGTTGGAATGAGTAAAATCCAAGCGCAAGCTGCAAAGCATTCAGTGAACAGCAGCAGGCAATCACTTGTTTTGATCTTTCTTGCTTGAAACGAATCAGATTTTTTTTTCGAAGTGACAAGCACACACATCGTACATATTCTAGAAACAGGCAACGTCATAGATCCATTCTGCTATTTCAAAACAATATCACATCCTTGGGAGGCCTATGATCACACACACTGTTTCACATCTTTGTTACACAGCCCACTGCCATGGCATTTCGTCTGTGGAGACACGCATCACATCACAGCATATGCCAGCGTCATGGGCCATCTATTGTCTAAGTGACCGCCATGGGAGAATGACTCACTGGCCTGGCTGTGACACGATTCCTCCTTCGCTCTCATCCTGGCCCAGCTGCCCCCACCCGCTGGTGTCACAACTGCTCACATCCAACTAGCTTTTACAGCCATTTAAAGGTTAACCTCCTCTGGGCGTTGATGACACTGAGCAGAATACACAACAATGATGCCGTTGCTATTTAAAGCCCTGTTGCAGTGTACTGAGGGAGCAGAATGACACAAGCAGACGTGATGTTATTTTGTGAGTAAATACATTTGTAAGTACAGTGTTCTTCCTGACCCATGATGAAGTTAATCTGGACACACAGTATCTGATGTATAGAGACCTTTTGTAGCATGTGAGGCTGATGTTTGATGTTTTTATTAAATCTGAATCCAGTGTTGAATCTAATTACTTATTGACAAAAGTGCAAAATAACTTTAAAACAAAGATTGGCATTCAGGGGTTTTCCAGATATATTACTTATTTTCTATTTAAATGACTACCTGAGTGTTTTGTTTTTTTCTGATAAGAAAATTGTTCCATTTTGTGGAAGCCTACTCTAATTACACACATTTTCTGAAAACAGTGATAAGTCACAGTTATTATGTGCAGAGACGATCTTCCCAACCAATAAGCCCTCAGCTAAATCATAGGAAAAAAGTGTGTGTGTGTGTGTGTGTGTGTGTGTGTGTGTGTGTGTGTGTGTGTGTGTGTGAAGATTGCGATTCCCCATCGACTCCAGCTGAATTTACTTCCAAGCGTTCTGTTCCCAAATATATCCCTTGCGTCTTTTGTCTGGCGTAGATGCTCCTTCTCGATCACCAATCAATATTTTATATGAACAATGGATCAAATGACTAAGTGTAATGTGCCCAGTTCCAAATGGAAGCCAGACAAAGTAGTGACTAGTGAAAACAGTGGAGCATTTAGCAGCTAAAGAGCCAGATATTTCCCCTCAGCAGTGGTGACGGAAACTGAGCTAAAATGGCTGTGAATGTTGGAAATACATTCATTATTTGAACAAGGCTCATTAAATCAACCTGACAAGACCACAAGTCTATATCTATTCTGCCAACCCTGAAGAATGTAATGCTCATTATACACACCAGAAAACAAAATTATTAGATGGAGGACAAACTTTGATATTCTTAGATTATTACCACTGGTGGGGCAAAAAAATGTAAAATGCACCAGTAGGAACGCCACATTGATCAGGCTTAGCCTGTGTGCATGTTTGTGTTTGTCTATGGAAGAGAGAGCAAGATAATCCGAGACACTCATTTATAAGTGGAGCTGTTTTGTTTTTTAACAACACACTTGGTTCTAGTACATTGCCCTCTGTCAGCAGGCTGTTATTAACAGCCTCCTCTTTTTCCACCCAGCCTGAAATCAAGCCTCTCTCTTTCCTCCTTTTATTGACCTGCAGATAGCGGCAGTCTTTGAATTATTTCATGCAGCTACTCCACAGCTTCAGGCTGCCAGGGGGAACAAAGACCTAGATTAGCTTACTGTATCACTACATGCAGGTTCTGCACAGGTGTTTCAGCCAGTCAGGCAGCCAGCCCCATTTTACATGGCTGGATACAGTACAGCATGTTATTGCCTGGAGTGGAAAAGTAGGTCATCAGCCTCACAGGGAGCAGTGGAGCTTCGCTGCTTTGCTCTGCAGAGTAGGATGCTTTCTGCACTCTGACTGCACAGCCAGTGTTACCAGTGTTTAATCCTGCGTTATGTGTGCTCACAAGCAGTATCACCACATTTATGTGACCTGGATGCTAAATATATACCCCACAATTCGACATTCGAAATTGCTAACAAGCATCTTAAAGCTACTGCAGTATTCCTAAAAGAAATCAATGCAGCACATCAAGCAGAACATTATGTGTCAGACACTGAAGACACGAAGAAAGAGACAGCAGTTTAACAGATTGTAAGCAAACACCTTTTTATGAAGCTGGTGCCTAAATCATCAGATTCACTTCTGCAGCTACTGCGCGCACCAGTGAAAGCAAAGCAGATGCAAAAGAAACAGGTGTAGATTTTAAAGGTTCGGGAAGAAACAACAGAAAGACAAGTGGTAGCTCGTTCTGATGCACACAAATCAACGACAGCACACTGAGCGCACCAGACAAACAAAAGAGCAGCTGTAACATGACATGCAGATACAGATACGCTGCTGCCTGAAGAGTACCTATAAGAAGAGTATATACACACTTCATTACTGTTTTAATAACAGAAGCAAGCACTTCTTCAATTTTAATCATTTTAGACCTCAGAGTATCCTTCAGCACCATCAACCATCCTGTTTTAAATGAATGCCTAAATGCAGTTGGTAGGTGTCACCGGCACTGCTCTTGACTGCTTCATACCTTTCCAATCCAACCTTCTCAGTCACCATTGGCAACTCATCCTCCTCCTCAGCAAACACCACACATGCTGTGCCACAAGGTGCCATTCTTTGTCTAATCCATTTCTTTCTACATGCTCCCCCACAGCGGTGTAAAACACAAGCAAAATGCATAATTTCATTGCTGCGCCAGTGATGCCTCTTAAAAGCCAATGATCCAACCACTCTTGACATTTTAAGAAAATGACTTCAGGATGTCAAGTGCTGGGTGTCTCAAAAGTTATTACATCTCTGCGACATAAAGTCTGAAGTAATACTTTGCCATTTCCAGCAAAGAAGTCTATCTGCCAACATAATGTATATGCTTTATATTTCATATCTTCGGCTTGTACCAGAATGGAGCAGCGCTACAGTGCTGCACAAAAAGATCTTATCGCCCCAATTTTATATCTGCTGCACTTGCTCCTACTCCGTTTTAGAGCTGCTAGTAAGATTTGATTATATTTTAAGCTTAAAGAAGGTGTGGCGCCTGGCTAAATAAACATATCTGCTAATACTAAAACTATAGCACTTGTGGCAGTTCCAGAGAGACATGGGGAGACAGTGTTGAATGTCTCCAGCAGAAATTGAACCAGGGATATTGCACCACATGGCACGGGTCTTTAGATTAAAATGGACCACCAGGAGAACCCACATGCTCTGACTACTAGAGGGAAGAAAGTGCACTAGAAAAACAAACTCACAGCAATGAGCCTTGATGCACTATTTGAGCTTTTAACTTCTTATGCTCGCATGCTTGCACATGGTAGCAAATGACTCCCCTTACAGTCCTCTTTCTTGCTGTCTGCCAGTCTAGTAAGACCTTGTTTGGACCATTAGCTCCAAAGGAAAATATCTGGCTCTTATTGTCTCACTGGATGTTTGGCTCTTCCCATCTCTAGATCTCTCCCAGACAAAATCCTTTATATAAATTTAATTTTTTAAAAATAGTCAAACTTCTCAAATGCTAAATGTTGTCTAAACACAAGCTGCCATATAAGATGATTTAAATAAGGAACTATTTGATCAATGAATAAGTAAATAAGACCAGAAATTTGATGCTAACTTCTGGTATTTGACAGTTTGTTATACATTTTGGTCTATACCAAAAAAAAGTACTGAGCCCTACTCATCTCTTCAGACTGCTGTTTATTACCAATAGTTACTAGTTGTCATAATTGAAGTCTAAATTAATTAGCATTTGGTATTGGTAAGTTTTGAAATGTCTTATTATCATTATATTACTTTCAAAAAACTTAACGGCCACAGATATCCACAGATATCAACCCTCTAATAAAAAGGAGTGAGCTACAAAGATACTTAGACATGGAAATAGTTGGAGGGATATCTACTTGGACAGCTTTCTGACACTGATCTAGTCATTATCTAAATCTGTGGCTCAGACACAATGGCAGGGAGCAAAATGTTGGGCTCTTACCTCCAAGAGAAGCTTGTGCACAAATTCACTCTCTACAGTGGATCGCAATTCAGGTCAAATTGCCACCAAATCATTTATCTCACAATAAAAACTCTTGGTTCTTTTGAAACAAGGATTAGAGTAACAGAAATGGATTGTTTTCTTGTTCATTTGTTCTTCAACAAGATGCTCTTACTTAAAAAAAATACATAACTGGTATAACTAGTTTTTTATTGTGGGTATTAATTAGGTAACAAGGTAAATACATACATTTACATATTACCAAATTCAAATTGCACAAATTCAGGTATACTTTTTGTTGTTGTTGTTGTTTTTCCACGTATTTGCCACTTTCACGTTGTAAGTGAACAATGTTTTTTTTTTTGCATTTTATTATGGATGTCTTTCCTTTACAGTGTGTTTACTTTTGGTCTTTTCCTTCATATTTCATTTGATCCCACTAGTGCAGGCAGGGGCACTAACAGCCATGGGAGGACATCATGCTAAAGATATAATAATTATTAAGGGTTTCTGCACACATTTTTGAATTTCTTGATTTCCTTTTTAAGACCTTGAGAAAGAAAATTTGGCCGAGACTGTACGACAACAAATATTTAAAGGAGTAAATTATGTGGGTCAATATGATTTCTAATGGGTCTACGTAAGCATCACCTCAATGTAAGACCTATCACAATTAAAAATAAGATTTTTAAAAAACTTTTTGATAACCATAAACATTCAAAACTTAAGACTTTTTAAGGATTTGTGGAAACCCTGTTATTGAAGGTTTTTACTGATTATCTGATGGCTGCCAATCAAAACAGGGATCCTGACTGACAGCACTGCATCAAAAGAGGAAGAATTCTGGCTTAATTTAACATTTATGTCCATAGAATGTATATAGATAAACGATTCATCGATGTTTTGACAGAGGATCACCAATTTTTATCCACTTGGTCTATGAATGCTGAATGATTACTAAGCACGCAAAACATCTCCCATTCCACACTTTGCTGAATGTGACAGGCTGTCGAAAGTATATCACGAAGAACATACACCAATCACCTGGGTCATTTAGAACAAAATCAATATGCCTTGCTAGAGTGAGGCCCTATTAATTACACTAATCAAGTGAGTGCGTATTGATCACAGATAACACTTGACGTGCATATTGATATTCGTGCACAGTTCAATATACTGTAGAGGAGTAAGCAGACAATCGAAAAGAAAGATGTTGGGTTTGTAGCAAGGAGATGGAAGATATGTGGAAAACTAATTAATCTCTTAATTAAATTTGGCAAAACTGAGACTGGTTATTCACTGTGTGGAAACAGAAGCTTCCCACATGCTGGTCTTCTGTTCCTGAGCACTGCTAGGGGAAATTTAGGAAATTTAAACATGAAGAACAAACAGAAATAACAAATCTAGGAAAATACAGCCTGTATTAAATACAGATTTTATGGCGAAGAGTACGAGATTCGTGGCTTTCCTCATCTCACCCCATCTCTCCAGTGATCAATCCACTGCACCTGGAAAGTGATTCCTCACACAACCAATCATCACAGCTGGTGTTTGCCTGGCAGTCATACTGCTTAATCTCCCACCTCCTTATGTTTCTGCGTACCGTCATGTCAGCTTATACTCTGTGCACTCACACACACATCAGCGAACAGATGAGACATCAGGAGTGTCGGGCAGTTGCTGCAGTGCTAGAGGAACCCCATAAAACCGTCCTGCATTCTGTTGGCACACCAGATTGTCAGGGTGAGTAAGGGCTTTGTTTGCCCTGGCACATGGCAAAGAGCGCAGTTGTGCTTATGTTTGCATGTGTTCAGACTCCCCTTATATGCAATATTTTGATAGCTTTGGTTGGCCACAAAGCTATCAAAACACAAAATCTTACAATGCAAAAAAGAAAAATGGCAATAGGGCTTTACGATAGTGCATGATTTCAAATTTCTCTGAAGGTATAAAAACCAGGAGGCCATTTCGAATTAAAGGATGCAATACAGGGACACTGGAAAGAACATATCAGTGCAGTAAACTAATGAAATTATGTGTTTGCTACACAGCTTCATCTTTGAGAGTATGGACAGTGTAATGAATGTGCTTCTGTGTATTTGTGTAGGGTGGGAAAAAAATGACTATACACACACACACCTGACATCTTCATCTAACTTAAAACATCATTCTTAAATTTTCCCATGCGGCCATGAGGTGCCTGCTGTGTGTTATAGCAGCCGTTTCATTACTGCTGACCTGATGGCTGATATTCTGGGAGAGAAATGGGATATTGTGCCACCTCCACCTGGAAAACATGTCTACATGTTGGTATATGAAGGTCGGACCTGGCAGAGCAGGTAGTGAAATGAGGGGTGGCCTTTGCATGTGCATGCACTGGATTCGTTGCCATGGTTACAGCACACTGCCTCACCAAAACTAAATTACGAACATCAACACATTTACACGTTTGCGTGGGCCGACTGTAGAAAAACTATGATACACTTAGAGCACAGACTCATTCAGTAACAGCTTTTTCTGTGCTTGTTTTTAACCACAGTTTGTTGTGTTTTTGATGAAACTTAAACAGTGAACGGATGAAGACTGAGACTGAGAAGAACATTGATAGTATTCATCTACTTGTTTGTTTTAATCAGTTTTATTTGAAATAAGTCATTTATAAGATGTTAAATGCTGAACAAGGTTACAGAGAGAACCACAGTATTTACGACTGTCACACTCACAAATACCTCTAATGATCTCTTCATGCTGTAACTTACAAAGTTGACGGGCTCCCAATGAAATGCAATGTGACTATCCAAGGAGGCCAAATAGCTATCCAATAAAAGCAGGGAATAATGGAATATGCAGAACATTTTGCAGGCAGCACAAGATAATGTCACTATCAGTGAGACTGCAATGATTATCTACATTACTGATTAATCTAGTGACATTTTCTTCTGATGAATGAATCATTTAGTATGTAAAATGCCAAAATTTAAGGCAAAAATGCCAATGTTTTTTTTTTTTAGATTTGTTTTTTGTTTGTTTTTTGTTTTTTGCCAGTTTTGGCTTTATTTTAAAGTGACAGTAAAGATATCAAACTGCGTCTGTTATGCTGTGTATTTTAACCACTAGGCCACAAGACGCCCCCACTGGTTTTTACTTCACATTTTTACTCAGTAAGTATTTGTACTTTTTTTTTTTTTTTAAAGGAATTGTTTGTTTTGGGTCTCTGTAAATATAAAGAGTCGGTCTAGACCTGCTCTACTCGAAAAAGTGCCCTGAGATAACTTTGTTATGATATGGCGCTAAATAAATAAAACTGAATTGAATTGAATTGTTTGACACATAGTTTGACAATTGCTGTAACACGTCCAGAGATAACTCAGAACCATTGTTGCTAGTTACTGACTGACAATGGTTATCTGACTTGTGTAATGAATAAAAACACTAAGCTTTATCACAAATTAACTATAACACAGGTGGGATGTTAGCGACTGTAACAAGACAATGAAACACAGCTGACAAATGCAACAATAAACAACAGTATGGCTCTCAAGCATAATTAACTGCAGAACAAAGACAAAGATGTAATGCCTGGATACAATGATGAGAGAAACAGAAACAGAATTGATTTGAAACTTGAATGATTTGAAGCTTAAGTACCAAGCTGAATCTATAGATCAGTGCCGCCCAGTGGCCCGCGCTCCCTTTATTTGGGCACCACCATGTCATTTGACAAGATAGTGCTTATTCTCCTCTTATTTTGAAAGTGCTGTAAAATCCTAACCGTAATGACTACGAAACGTAAATTTTGTGCAGCTAAGAAGTACATACGGTAATCTGAGTTTTACAGCATTGTACAGCATTGTACAGTGCTGTTAAATTTTCCTATTCAATTACGTTCCTATTCAAGACATATGTGAGCAAAACATGGATAAAGCAAGTGGATTTTCTGCCTTTTCCATTGCTTGCGATGAGAGCACTGATATATCCGATTCTGCACAGTTGTCGGTGTTTTTGTGTGGAGTCAGTGAACATTTTGAAGTCTCGCAGGAGCTGGATGGCATTAATACAAGGTCTGTAATATGGGGGCATTTTGTAATGATGTGTAACTTTGCTCAATGTAAACTTAATATCCAATACTGAGTTGTTTTTCACTTGTCACTATGATGTTTAACTTTATATATTTAATTTTCTAGAAAATATAATATATTTTACAGTAATGTAATTTCACATAACATCAACATTTATTTTTGGCCCACGGTCCTTCATCTAGATTCATTTTTGGCCCTTCATAGGAAAGAATTTGGGCACATCTACTATAGATAAACAAACGGATGATAGATAGATGATAAAAAACAGAATGAATGAGTGCCATTAAGATAATATCTATTTCTAAACTTACATTTCTGTCTCAAGCCGAATGTAGTTCATATTCTAGGAGGTATAATGTTTTGTTAATGCCATTCAAATCATTTGCAGCCTGACTCCTGTACTGGACATTTATGAATTACTGCCAAATTAATGAGACATTAATTCAGTCTGGATCCAACCAAATTAGGTCTCCCACAACAACTTTTAAACAAACTAGAGCAATTTAAAAACCGTGCATGACCATTTTATTTTTATACTACTATACTGTCCAAGAGCTCCTGCCTGCTGTTAGATGTTAAAGCAGTGCTGTACTGAATGAACGGTCCAGTAAGGAGCAGATAAAACACCGCTAATTTGCAAAGTCTGGAGAGACGCTGAGCCTCGCGTTGTTCACGCGCCACCATCTTGCTGTTGTGATGCTGAGCACATCAGCAGATGGGGTAGTTCTTACATAGTTTTAATATTCCACCATGGCACACGGGCCATCTTTCTCTAAGCTACAAATGCTGGCAATACTGATGTTTTTAGGCATGTGATAGCACAATACCAAGATGCAGAATTAATATTTTTTATTATTATTTATTTATTTTGATTGAATAAAAATTGGCCATTACCAAGAAGCATAAACTCTGATGTCACCCTTTGTCTCTCACCATTATTTGCTAAACAGAAATGGCATTAAAGCGAGCTTGAATGCTGGTGCATTTAAAATTTTCTCATTAACGTCACACTGTTTTACATGCCTTTCCAGTGTTTGTTATAATTTAGCGTGATGCTTCACTGAGGAATGCTCATGGGGAATGGGATCACACAGCTTCTCAGCAGCCAGGAAGGAACTCTGAGGGTTTCATAAACTAATTTGACATTTGAGGAACATTCAGAAAATGTTAAATAGATATAACATGTGTGTGGTTCCTGCATATTATCAACCAAGATACTGTAATTTGAAATGCAGTCTCTCTATTGAGTATTGAACATTAACACTTTTAAGAAATTAATTATTAGGCAAATTAAGGCTTTGTAAGGAGATTAGTTTGGACAAGTACCAGCTTTAATTATGAGAAGCAGCTACTCTATGACTTTTTCCTGAAGGCATTAATAATTGAGAAAATAGTTCAAACATCCTCTAAAAATTCTGAAAAAGATTAATTCTGAGGTTTACTCAAAAGAAAATAATGATGCCTTGTGGTGTCAAGAAACATTCAGGTCACAATCAGGTGGTGCTTACTGATTTTTTTTTTTAATCTTCATAAAACAAAAGAGAGTAACACGTACACCAGCTAATTAGAGGTTTTAAGATTAATGTTCTCTCAGCGGTAAAGTTCAACTTTTAATCACTTGGAAAAGATTGTATTTATAAGACTGTTGGCTGTTCTTTTGAGAATATGACATGAAGGATTTATTTATTTTTCACAGTGGGGTAAACAGGAAGAATAATACATCTACTGAAACTTTCATTTTTAGCTGTTTTGACAGAAGCCAACCTTTGCTTGGCTAAACATCGCCATCTGTTACCTCTGTGTTAACTTTTTGTTCATATAAACATCTTTAAAAACATCTCAACTAGCAGTGAGCATTGACTTGTTTTACATTCAAATATGATGGTAAAAAATTATCACTGAAAGCATTTTGGTGCCTGCTGTTTTTGCAAAATGATCAGATGATAAAAAATGTATTAAGGGTATCATTCAGTATGAATATAACCATGGCAACCAGGCAGAGAGGAATGGAGATGAGACTGGTTCATCTTTGCAAGCTAGAATCACTGAGCTTTTGTAAAGTATTTTAACTTCATTCACCAACATTCAATATACTCAATACACTCATAATGTCTGAGGACTTTCCACTGCAAATACACGCACTTAAAAAACCTTTAGGAAACCCAGATTTTACATGGCAAAGAAATGAGTCTTCGACAGCATAAATGTAGTTGTGTTAACAGATTATTTGTAGGGCCTTTAACCTCTGCAATGCAGGTGCTGTCTGTGTTTATGCATATGACCCTAAATAAATCCCATCGCCAACACAGTACTACTCCTGGCAATGCAATTGCTGCCCTTATGTAGGTAAGTATACCACACTGTAAGTGTATCATTGTTTTGCCTTTTCATTGGCCCACATTTTGAGGGGTTCCCTGTGACCCATGCCAAAGATTCGTTCCAATTTCTAACCACTAAAGGGTCTTTGAGAGTTTTGCTTACACACTTGAATGGTTTAGGTCTGGTTTACTGTGTAAAGTGGGCCTGTAAAGCCACACTAATTAACTTGATATTAATACTGGCTATATTCATTATAACCTGTACACCTGCTTATGACTTGCAGTACAACAGATGTATGCTGTATCACTTGGTCAGTGCTGTGTGCGCGTGTGTGTGCGTGGGGGGGGGGGGGGGGGGGCTATGCCAGGAATCAACTGGGAGCCAAATCGATGAGTGACCTTGAATGTTATATGGAGCTTCAACTTGATGCATCAGGGCCACTGATCATAAATGCTATTGAATGTACTGAATGTACATTGCTGCCGAGACAACCTTTCAAACAGTAATGCTTCAGTGCTAATGCACTCCACTCGGTAGATTTTCAAACCCTTCATCAGCTGCTGATGTAGGTGATGTAAGCTAATTGCTCCTCCAAAAATGTCAGGTGAGACAGAGGGGACTGGCTCCTTCAACTATGGAGCTGCCAAATTTCTGGAAGTTTAACAAATACCTCTCCATACAGCAGGTGTTCTGTGATGAAGTGGCAACACTCAGACTGTCGCCTAGTCGTCACCGCTGAACTACTCAAAAGACAGATCAGTATTTGTACGACAATAGATTTATATTATCTGTGAAGTCAGAGACCCAGAAGCAGTTCCTCCGGCTTGGTCGTGTGTTCCCTTTGAACAGAATTATTCGTGTTCATGGGTGCAAAGCCACAGAAGGTTGTTGCTGCTGCTGCACCTGTTCTGATGACACAAATTTGTCACATTGTTTTAGAAAATCCGATGTCGGCCAACCGGTCTGATGGCCAGAAGGGGGTGCTAGTCTGTTACTATTCCTAATTTACCCTCGATTGGAATGAATGAATTCCAGTCTCCATCCTGGCATGTTATACCAGGACAAGCACAGGTGTAATTAATAAAAATTAAAGCCGGTTTCAGGGCACCTAATGGAACTGACGCCTCGTTAACAAAATTAGTTCCACCTGTGTTTTACCTGCTACTGAAGAGGGTGCTTTCATACAGTCTGTGTACAAGAGTCTCTGATCAACAGCATTTCATTTGAGTCTACAACTTCTGCAGAATATGGGATTTTGAGTGTGTGACTAGATAGATGACTGTAATCTACCCGCCCAGTCACCAGTCTCCCTCTGGACCAACCTGGCTAGCTAGGAAAGCATGCGCAGACAACCAGAGGACATGTGAGCGGACAGAGAGAGATCATTTTTGTTCTCTTCTTCAGGAGGTTTTGATTGTACCACTGAATAAATTCAGGTAACAATGAATACAGGGATGTTTGTGGAGAGGTTCATAAATCAAATCTGGTCACACTGACATTTCATGTGGCCCACTGCCCTTTAAAGTGTTCTGACATCTTCTCCAACTGCAATTACTTACTTGCGCCTATTTTCAGAGTGAGCAGATAATCATCTCCCGAGGGAACATTGTTTAAACAAATCTGGAGAGCTCCTCTTTCATCATGTTGTTTACATCCCAGGACCTACAGCTAGTATATTATAGTGGAAAGAAGAATCTCGATAAAGTGTCCAGTTAATGTGTGTATATATATCTCTATATCTATCTATATATCTATATATATATAGATATATAGATATATAGATATATCTATATATATATCTATCTATATATCTATCTATATATATATATATATATATATCTATATATAATCTATCACTGCTATCTCTATATCTATCTATATATATATAGATATATAGATATATAGATATATCTATATATATCTATCTATATATATCTCTATATCTATCTATATAGATATATAGACTATATAGACTTTTATCTATATATATCTATCTATATATATATATATATATATATATATATATATACTCTATATATATACTTTATCATATATATATATATATATATATATCATGTCTATATCTATATCTATATATATATATCTATATATATATATATATATATATATATATATACTATATATCTATAATTAAGAGGTCAAGGTCAGACCAAGTTACATCCGGCACCTCCTACGTCAACTGGCTTTGGTGTCAAGTGTAGCTAATGTGAGTGGTTTGATGTTGACACAGGTAACATCTTGATGAGTCTTGGTCCTAACAAGACGTTTCTGCTTGCTGAGGCACTCTTGCACTCTTCACCTACCGTATGGGAGAGGTTGAGTGGATATATGAAAAGACGAGAAGAGAAAGAGATAAAAAAAAAAGCATCCTAAATTATAAATGGGGCTAAAAATGGAAATGTGATTGGAAAATGAAAGATGGGGAAGGATCAGGTTTGTCAGAAGATGAGGATTGAGAATGGACTTTGGAATGAACTATTATTTTGCATAATATTTGTGAGCTGTGATAAATATGTCATGTTAATTAAACATAGCTCTCATCTAAAACTTCCATTATCACTTCACAGACTAGAGGGAAAACAGCTGGATAACAACTGCAGGCATCACAAAGTCACTGCGGCAACAGAAAATGCAGAACATATTCTAAATTACTTCAAAATCACATAAAAGGCCTGAGGGCTTTCTCAATTCACTCTCTTCCAGACACACAATCTAGCACTATGAGGACAAACTATGGAGAAGTTTCACATTTCAAAATGTGTCACAGAAAAGAGAGATTATCATTATCAGTAAGTATAAAAAAATCACAATACATTTGCTTTCTTTTTGTGTTCACTGTTGGTTTTATGTACTGCGCTGAATGGTTAAGCACCACCAACACATGGCAGACAAAGTTAGCTATTAGCTATTGAGGAAAGTCAAACATCTAGCGAGCTAAAGGCTTAGAGTCATAAGGGAGATTTATAGTTTTGCGTTAATGAGTTAGAGCCTACACACATACCCAACATAGCCAAGCGGTGGTCCACAGGTTTTCAAACTGTGAGGCGCACCTCCCCAGGGTGGCGTGGGAAAACTGAAGGGGGGGAGGGCAAAGATACAGCATGAAGTGAGAGGGAGCTGGTGGAGGTGCATGCTGGTGTTCTAAACCCAACAGGAAGTTAGTTATTGTTGTTTGGCTGCTGATTTGGCCCGCTTACCAACACCGACAGCAGCTGGAGCTGCAGCAGTGGCTGTGATTCACAGGTCATGGAGGCAATTAAGGTACTTTAGAACCCATAGCACCCGACTGCCCGTAATTATTTGCTAACGTTCTTCTTCTTGGGGTCATAGTTCAGTGAAATCTGAACACACAGACATGATACACATATTTTGAGATTCAGTGTGACTTATACTTTCTGATGACATCAATATCTCCATCGCAAATACATGTCCATAAATCTATGGAAACTGCATTCCTAAGTCTAGAGCATGATTATCCCCCAAACCACAAGTAAGAGAAAGAATAATAACAGAAGTGACAAAAAACATTAACCTTTTCACTATATATATATATATATATATATATATATATATATATTTATTTATTTATTTATTTTTTTTTCCACATGAGTACGTCTCAGAATGTCCATCACCAGGGTTCATATATTCCTGGATCACTTGACACTCTCCATCCATTCATATACAGCACATACATTTACTGTGTGGAAGCATATGGAGAAACCACATGGAGAAAATCTGACGCTGAACTAAAAATCAAAAACTACAGTACACCTTGGGTATCAATGGCAGCACCTCCGTTACCCCATTGCACCAAGTATAAACCCAGCTTTATACATTTGTTTGTGAAAGTCAGCTTGTTTTGGAGTTTGTCTGCCCACTAGTGACTAGCAATCAATTAAGTCAGCTTTAAAGAGAAAGAAAAATGTTTTCCAAGGATTAATTACTTTCTATGTGTATAAGTATACCGACTGCATTTAATTTTGTCACTTTGTGTGGTTAAAAAAACCCACAAATCCTGCCTAGAAAACAACATGGACTTCAAACACATTATAGTAATATGTGTGTGTGCGTTAATCCTGTAATGGACATGTCCATGATGTTTCCCTGCCTTTTACCCAATGCTTGCTGGGAGGGATAGACTGTAGTGACCCTATATAAGCAGGGGGCAATTGTTTAATGTAAAATACAAATCATTCTGAATGGTTCTATTGTGCTACAACGTTGTCATTAAAAAACTGTTTGTGTAAAATGCATTTACACTCTTACAGGATGTCATAAACCACCATCCTGCCTCAGGAAGAATTCAGAATTCGCTTCCCACTACATCTCACACACACGGCCTGAAAGATGTGCCGTGCCTCAGCTCATTAGTCCACTGTCACCCTGAGCCAAGCCGCCTCATTAAGTAAAATCCTTAAATCGCCTCTGATTTTCTCTGAGTAGAGGTTACTCTTTTGTGCCGCTACCAAAAATAATCTTTAGCAGGGGATTTAATAGACATTGTTCATTTTCTTCACACAGAAGAACTCACCAATAACTCACAGTTGTGTAATCTATAAAGGTGCTAAATCTAAATCAAAGTAAAAACTGTATCCTAAGTGGGACTGAAGTGAGGATCCATTTCTTGCTAGTTCAGCACATAAACACACATGCATTTATTGAGGACTTAGTGGTATTCAGCAGAGACATGACTAATAGCATTTAAATATATTCTTTCAGTTTGTGGGTAGTTGTGAAGTTATCATCTCTGGATGGACAGTCTCACCCTGAGCCCTTCCCTCTGTCATGAAAGGTGACTCATGTCTGTGAAGCACTATTATTATCGTCTGCCTGGGGAGGGAATTAGAGATAAGCTACAGTGGAGGATGATTTAAAAGGGGGGTTCAAAGGAAATAAGTTTGAAAAAAATAAAAGTATATCCTCACTTAGCATTTTTAGGTGAAAATGTGTGACAGGGAAATTGAAACTGGCCCTTAAGATACTTTTAAATGTCAAATTCCCCTCTGATTACCTGTCACATGATGGTAATTAGATATCACTAATGTGACAGATAATAGCTATGGTGCTACATACACTGAAATAACAATGATTTATGATGGTAAGCAATAATGATAATACTCAAAATCAACCTGGACCTATTGTAACAATACTACACTTAACTGCAACATTTCTACATTCACTTCTCAGGGCAGAAAATTGGTGCACGGCACTCTGAGGGCTTAAACTTCTTCCGTGACTGTACTCCACCTTAAGCTGCATTGCTTTGCATTCACAGTAGTGTTACAACTCCTATGCTGCCAGGACCTGAAATACACAAGTTAGAACAGCTAACCTCCTCCTTCGAAACTCAATACTTTCTGATTACTGTACAACAGTTGGAATAGACTTGTTTGTGATAAGGGATGCACCTTAATTGGCTGTTACTGATCCCAAACCCAATTCCGACTTCTTTAAACAATCCAAAAGGCTCAGGGGTAATTTTCAGCTGGTGATGGGGTGTCCCTATCCTGTTTTAGTCCCCCCCACTTTTACAGTTTCAGTTTGATTTACTCACTAAAATCTCTGTAAACAGAGTTTTTTTTACTGTCCAGCCACCACACTTCAGATGAGAGAAGCTTACAAAGCTTTACCAGCAGCAGCGAGTCCTTCATGGATTTTCTTTGCCCTCAGTTTCCCCTCTCAGACTACAGAGGCAGATGAATTACCCTCTGATTGGTGGAGGTTTACATGCAGGCTGAAAGGGCTGCAGATTCTACTCGGCTGGAATAAATACTGCAAACTACTCTGTGCATCCTGGGCAGTGTAAACCTGGTGGTGTTTAATGTATAGTACATTTACATTATATAATATATATCAGTACAATATGTATATGCGTGTGTATTTGTGTACACACTGTCCAGCACTGATGATCCTCACTTCCTGAGATGTATGCATCATAGAGTTATGCAACATAAGTTTTTGTTCCTGGTCCTAGCTCTGATAAAGACGTGCCATCTAGTCAGTCGGTTGCACAGAGAGTTCTTGAGTATGGCACAACATGGTGTAATCAGTGTTGTCTTAGAACACAAAGTGGTGAGAGAAGAGTTTCCTGTGGAGCTGTCAAGTTTTCTTTTTAGCCCTGTGATGAAATGTGTCATAAAGTATCAGCCCAATCTGACACAAGAAAGCTCTTTATGTCTGGAAGCGGCTCGACAAAATGTTCATCAACTTTGTTCTTCTCCACATAATTTGTTTCCAACTGTCCATCCTCGAGTCCTCACTGACACTTAACCATTATCTGTTACATAAATCACCTGGCAACGACAGAACTCATTCTGCAAGAGAAAAGGGAACAGGATTTTTAGATCCCCCCCGAGAACCCATGATGAAAAAAAAAAAGGAATCTGTGAACCCATTAAAAGATTTTGATGCACCCCTTTCATGCTTCAGTGGCTACCATCAAGTGACTCATCTTCTCTTTGCCAGAACGAGTCGGTATATCTTCTCATACACAAACGAGATAAATACAACCATTATGCCATCTACATTATGTCTTCAGCTCAACCTTAAAGTAAAAAGTGAACAAGTAGCAACCTCCTGCATGTTCTCCCTGCTTTCTGTAAACGGCCACTTGGAACTAGCAAGAGGATTTTGTCATATTATCTTCATTTAGTGATTTTGTTAGTCTCTGTCCTAAGGTAGGCACTGAAATAATATCACGATGAGGGGTAAATAATGGCGTGGCAGTGCAGACTTGAAAAATTACAGTAATTATGTGCTGATCAGCTGTGGGACTCTCAGAGGACCTTCACACAGCAGGGAAAATGTTGCTCGAAATACAGCATTCCTGTATCAAAAGGGATGTAATTGAGATGCTTTATCCCAGTTTGTTAAAAGAATAGTTCGTCATTTTGGGAGATTCGCTTATTCGCGAGTTAGATGATAAGATTGATACCACTCATGTCTGTATGTTAAATATGAAGCTACAACCAGCAGCCGGTTATCTTAGCTTAGCACAAAGACTGGAAACAGGAGGAAACTGCAGCTTGGCTTTGTCCACAGGTAACAAAATCCACCTACCCACACCTCTAAAGCTCACTAATTAACACATTATCTCTTATTTGTTTTATCAGCACAACAACCTAAGTGTAAAACTGACACGTTGTGGTTTTACAGGGAGTTACACGTCACTATTTCCTCAAGTCTCCGCTGGTTGCCTGGTAACTTCACAGTGACGACAAGACACTAGGAAGTAACTGCACCTGCCCAAGAAATAGTCCCGTGCATAACTGCCCATATTTAATCCGTGCGATTGAATTCCTCTGGACATCTTGTAAAATACTGACGTTGTCTACAGACATCAGCAACATCAAACCATGTCTGCTGTTAGCTCTTTGAGATACATCAACGTGACTTTTTAAATTTAATCATTGTTGGTTTTTTTCTGATCAGCCCAGATGCTAAAAGAAGGTCTTGTACTCCCCATGCTAGACAGATTTAATCATACCAGTGACCTAATTCAAGATGTCAGATTAATAATTGACACCTGGTAGATTTAGGATTGAAGTGGACCATGAAAACAAGTCTAGGGAGAAACATACCCAGAGAGATCCTGTATATTGTGATAAGACCAATTTAGAGTTGCCACTTAACCTCATCTGCATATCTTTGGCCCTAAATTCTGATGATACCATACAGGTACATACCTGAAAAATACATCAGACATAAACACACTATAGACTCAAACTCACATGTAAGGTGTTTAGTTTAAGATTGTTATACACCATACTGTAACACCTACTTTGTTATTTGTTATCAATTTCTTATCTTGTTAATTGTCTATCCTGGGTGAGATGGTTGAAATCATTATCACAATAGAAATGTGTTGAATGATCATATAAGATCATATCATGACAATATCGTTCTGCTGAAAGGTGATAAACACTAACATTGAATTCATCCATCTTCAGGTTATCAAAACTTAACTAGCCATCCTGCAGCTCTTCAGCAATTAGCTGGATCCTGTCCTCTATTAACAGCTTGTCACAGCAAGAGGACACTTGTCCAACTCCAACCCCACCGACCCCACCCCTCACACTCCCCCAGCACACACACACACACACACACACACACACACACACACACACACACACACAGACATCTTTGAGTTTTAGATGGTAATCCAGGTCAGTTGTCAGCCGAGTTGTGTGCACGTTTAAATGATAAGAAGGAGAAAAACAAATCAAGAGCATGTTGACGGCAAGCAAAGACAGCTGAAATGGATAAGAGGGGAAGTGAGAATGTGGTAGTGAGTGGGAGGGTGTGTGTTGTATATGTAGGAGTGAAAGGCAGAAGAAGGGAGTGTGTGTTTTTTCCAGCTCCAGAATCTTTGCTTTATTTCCCCACTGTTGTTGGCAGACAAACAGGAACTGTTTTGCTGCAGATTTCTCTGCAAGAACAAACTGATTTTGTGTATTTAAGAGAGGTGCTGAAGTGTAACCCTGTTAAAGTTTAGTCATAGTCCACAGGTTTGATATATTGAATTAAGCTTTCCAGGCAAAATGCCAGCTCAAAGCTCTGAGAAGCTGTGCAGCATGTTTACATGATGATATCTGAGTTATCTCCAAGTATATGGACACTTGTGTTGGCTAATTAATGACACAGTTACCGGCTGTTTTTCAGTATGACTGTCAGAAACATGAGCATTTTAATGGCCTCTTTTCTGTGCTATAGCTAATATGATATGTGCAGGCCCTTGTCCTGGCTATCCGGAGGAACTCTAGGGGATAGTTTATGATATGATTTTATGCTTTGTCAAGCCTAACTAATTTCTACTTGCATCTGCACTGTTAACTTAATTTTTCCCTTTTATACATATTTCCCCAACAGCAAAATGTTGAGTTGCTTGGTTATTTATCAGATCATGTTTTAATGTAGGTGGTCTGTGGATGTGCTGAATTTTCCCTCTAAAACTGTGGAGATGTTTGCTGCTGCAGAGATGATCTGCAGCAGCAAACATTCCTTTCAGTTTCTTAATATAACCTGAGGAGCAACCTCCAGCTGTCACCTACCTAATAAAAGCAGTTTCACTTCTCTGGCTGCCTTCTCTCCGTCCTCTCGGAGGTTTTTGTCAATCATCTTTGACCTCTCTGCGGCAGCCTTATCCTCGGCGCTCACTGTACAACCCATGGCTCCAAACGCAGGGGCGCACCGACCACTCGCGCAAAAAAAAAAAAGGCTTCAGTGCTGATGATCTCAGCGTGCCAGCCGATGCCAAGAATAACGATGGAGCAGCTCCTGCGTCCAGCACTGTCTTCTAGAGAGGCAAAACAGCCGATTCCAGAGTTTTTACCCACGCCTAAAAAGTCAATGTTCCTGCTCTCCAGTTCAACTAGGAGCTCAAAGATGAAGCAGACGCACCCAACTCATTTGGTTTATTAGGCTCTTACCGCTGGTCCATGTCTAAGCGCTCAGAGCCTTCTGTCCTGCATCCATCTACACGCTGAGATGCCTGTGCTCGCTGCTCCGCTGCAGACTGCCTCGCTTGTCTTGTCGGCCTGGTGAGCAGCGCGTCCCTCGGTCGCGCGACTGCTGCAGTCCTTGTCGTTGCCCAATTAGATCTCCTCAGGTATTCCTACGACAACTGGAAGCGGTCGAGCAGTCGCATCGACGTCACTCGGACAACTTGTCGCGATAGTCCAATTAAAACAGGTGCGCTCTCCACGGTAGCTCGTGTGGAACCAATTAGAGGTGAAGCCAGTGAGGCGTGATTTCAGGAGTGCGGTGTGCAGGCTGCAGTGGGCGCTGTGCCAAGCCTCATTCCTCTGTATTTCTCATGGATGGAGCCTCTCAGACGACGAACACAACGTTATACAGCAGTCTGAAGGGTCCTCAGTGACTGACTCAACTATGCTGGAGCAGGTTTGTCTTTGCAAGGATGCAGGACAGGATGGTAAAATGGCTAATGGGTCATTGTGTCACATGTTTATGAAATACCTTGGCACACACTCAGGCTGATAGAAGAATTGATTGACAGCGCCCCCAAATGGACATAAATATATATATAAATATATATATATATATATATATTTTTTTTTTGTTCTGTAAAGCTATAAAGACATAATAATAGGCCTACATATAGCACCTTTAATGCAAGAAATGCAGCTCAAAGTGCTTTACAAAAAGAAAAAACAGTTAAAATATTCAAATACACTTAAAAAAAGAGGAAAGTAAAATAACATTCAAAAACAGCATGAAATAAAAACACCACAGTAAGAACTGTTGGTTTCATCAGAAATGTCTCTCATCATTCAGCTATTGAAATGCAAGCTCATTTAGTTTATTGTTTAATATTGTTACATCCCGTTAGGTGTCTGTGTTTCCTGTTTTTTATTTTGTAATCCTTTCTGTCTGGTCTGTCTTGTTCCTGTCCTCGTGTCTGATTCCCCAAACCTGTGTTCATTTGCTCACCTGTCCCTGATTGCCTCGTTTGCCCTCCATATATATACTGGTCCCTCTCCTTTGTTCTTTGTCGGTTCATTCTTTCCGAGTTCCATCTCCTTGTGTTCACGTTGCCTTGCTGTTTCCTTTAGTTTTTCCCTGGCGCTTTTGTTGCCTGTACCTTGGATCACTTGCCTGTAAGTTCATTTTTTTGTGTTTAAATAAACCTTTGAACTGTTGGAGCCACCTCGTCTGTCTGCACTTGGGTCCTTTCCCTGCTGCCTGAATGGCTAACCATAACAAATATTGAGCTACATTGGTTCACAGTAGTCCTAAAGTATTCTTCATATTCGTAGTCTGGACATCTTTCCATTTTTAAAAGAGGAATATGCTGATAAGATTTTAAATCTATTGAGTGGATGTGTTAAATTCAAAATGTTTATTGCTTATTTTTATTGACTGTTGCTCACTCACATTCTGTTGTTGTTCTTATACGAGTGCTTACATGTAGATTATAGTGCCCGAGGTGTCAAACACCCAAGCCTATTTGTCTTGTCTGCTATTTTGACCATAAGCAAATCTAAATTAGTGTTGAAGTGTTACAGTAAAAAACTTGCATTATGTTGCCGTAACAAGGTCAACTGTGAGGGATCATGATGACCTTTAAGTTCGTTTTTTTGTTTTGTTTTTTTGTAAACACAGATAGGATAAGAACACAGACCAAGAAAAGAGAAACTATTCCTTTAAGCTATGTACAAAAATAAGTGTGTGTGTGTGTGTTTGGGGATGCAGATAGTCTGACATTGATCAAATGTGTAAATGTCTATTAAAATATATTAAATGGCATATAAATGAATAGACACAAAACACACAAAAATCCAAATTATTGGCGTTGACAAAATGAGCAGAAACACATGCTGCTTAAATAAAAATTAGGTTCAGTTAAGGGGAAATGATGACAAGAGACGATGTAAAAACCTACAATTATTTTATTGCCAAACTAAAACTGTCCCTGCTATTTACACTCTACAAGCTACTGTAAATATGCATCACAAATATAAAAGGTTTACATTTATATACATTATTTATATAAAGCCACGTCTTATAAACCAAAATTCATATACCTCATTGTTGTTTTATAGTCGTGTCATTTCCAAAGATTTATGTCTTGAACAACGGCTATAATGTCACAGATTTGTTTAGGTACATGAAAAATGCATATTTGATATATTGCGTCTGGTATTAAAACTGTGGTAACTGTTTAAAAGCTAAAGGCATTTCAAAGCAGTAGGTAGTCAGTTGTTATTTTGGCATGATCCCTTTTAAAGTGAAGAAAAACTCTGTTCACTAACTATGACAAAACTAAACCTTCATTTACACCACAACCAGTGCAAATGCATGTGGAAAAGCAAGGGACGGAGGTTGATACGTGCTATAAATATTTCCTCTGCTGTTCATAATTTATCTGTAAAAATCAGGAATCAAAACTGCTAAACACAAAATAGAGTAATATATAAATAAAATGAGAGAAGGGATGATATACGCAGGACTTTGCCTGAGAGTTGTGATTCGATATAAAACCATCTTTGGGTAAGAGCAGCAAGTATTTGTAGTATAAACCTGGAGTTTTTTTTTTTCCAGGTTTGAAATTGTGTACATGTTAATTTGTGATCTACATAATGAAGTGATCCTGTAATCTGTAAAAAGTGAATTTATATGCAGGTTGTCTGTGCTATTGTGGGACACACAATTCACCTGAACAATTACTGATCCATCCACATTCCTAAATTAAGCTCAAAATGAACGTGTCATCACCGACAGAACGTCGTGGCAGTAATGTTTGAAACATTATTTCATGTAGCATCTTTTAAGAAGGGCTTCATAATACTAATATAACACTATAATAACTATAGCACAGAATAGGACTTCAATACACTTCACTATAAGATGCCAAATGTACAGTGTTACTATAACATCTATGTATGACAAGTGTCAGCAGGAAAATCTCTTACTGTGCAGTTCACTATACCAACTACAGGACAGACTGGAAATAACAGCTTGCAAAACATTAACCTCAAGTCTAATAGTCAACCAGGGTGAAAACAGATCAAAATACTACAAACCAATACAGCAAAGACGTTACGACAGAATCAAAAAAGCATAATACATCAAATTAATAAAATGAACTTGTTAAACTCTGCCAGACCCACCAGCAGGTTCATGTTTAAAAATCCATGTTGCTTGGCCAGACATTGTTGGGTGGGTTCACCTAAATTATAAAAAAGTAAACCTAACTTGTGGTGTCTAGCGAAGATAGTGTTTGGTTTTATATGCAAAGGTTTTGTGATATGTACATTGCTTAGGTGTCCACATACGTTTGTCCATATAGTGTATCTAAGAAGAACCTGGGCAACCAAAATTATCTGCATGGATAGATAACATATTTTCTCACTTACTAGAGGAAAGTGGAGTCTGTGCTGGTTGTAAGGCTACGGGTTTAATAAACCAGATAGAAAGTGTTAATTAGTGAGCTTTCCAGGTGCTGGTGCTGAGCACGCTAAGCTAAGCTAGCCAGGTATTTCCCAAATCATGAAACTATTCCTTTCATTTGAGTTTCCAGAGCAGCCTTGAAAAACATGGCATCTTGGGTTTGTGTTAAAACATGTAGATATGTTATTTCTGAATTTATAAAATCTTAATGAGGAGTTTAAAGGGGGTATCGAGAATTTAAGAAATGAATGACCGTACTTGGTTTATATTGATACATATATTACATTGTATGTGCTAAACGTTTTACAAAGGGAGCTATCAAATCCTAAAATCAAGCTCTTTGTATTTTTATTAAGCATTTAACATACTGTCAGTCGTAACACCTTCCATCAGCTATATACTGTAAGCTAAAACAAAAAACTGATATCATACGTAATGTATTTGGATCATTAACTTCATCATATACAGTAGTTAAATATAGTCCATTTGAAATTATGACACAGATATAGTAGCTAAATAAATATACACTCCTGTTTTTTACTGTAAGCTTTTTGTGTTGTTCCAAATGCTTAAAGGCACCAGGGTTTCTGTATGATACACCACATAACAACTCTGACAGATCATGAAATGAAATGTCACCTGCACTAAGGCCTTAAATTCCTTTATTAAACCATGATGAATAGTTCAAAGTGCTGCTGGTTCTGGATGAGATCATCCAGATGTCTGACTGTCTTTTGTGCATCTCATGGAAAATAACTTATTTGTGTAAAAATAACTTATGAGTTATTTAACAATTCCTCATGTATATCTTGATGCCATCCCGTCTTCAACCTAACAGACAATCACGCCGTCTTTTTCTGTACAGTATCAGCTGCAGTTGTTTGTGTGTAAATAAAGAGGAAGCAACAAGAAAAGGACCATTTCACCATCATGGATGGACTTAGTCGCACTAACAGATGGTAATAAAAAAAACACCCTGTTCAGTCCTGATTATTCATAAAAACTGCATTAACATTGCACTATGTTATGTATGTTATGTATTATGAAAAGATTATGTTCAGATATGTGTTAGGTTACAGGCAAAAAGTTAATTTAACTCGATCAATACCAGTGTTGGTTGGAATCTATACACACTATACTGTATATTTTGTACTGTTACAAACCCCAGGCTCTGTGCTGGGCAGCCCTGTAGTGTGTTCCCACTGAGGTGATAGGGCTCCCTTTAAATTGACCAGTTCTTTCCCCCTCTCCAAAGCTCACACACACAAAATGAAGCAGCATCTAGTGGCCTCCGGCAGCAAGGCCACCCCCTGTTGTCCAGTCGATGAATATGAAGCTCAGACTCATTACCATGAAGGAGACACCCAAAGCGGCAAAACAGGTAGCCTAAGAATGAGGGGAAAAAAAGCTTAATGATCAAGAACTCTGGTATGCAGAATAAACCACAACAAAAGCCTGTATCACACAGGATAATCACCAAATTAGCATAAGGGGGAAAGATTTCAAGGCCTCACCAGTATCTTAGGCATTGAGTTCATGGGTTCATCATCTTTGGGAACGATGCGGATGTAAAAGACAGCAGGGAAGATGAAAATGAGGCAGGGAGCTGACGTGGCACCTGTAAAGAGAAACAGAAAGAGCTGGTTAAAAACAAAGCATACAGCGCTATACAGAGTGTCATTAAACGCAGTGACATTAAGATGAAAGATATAGTTTTCATTTATTTTATCTGATAAATAGACAAACTTATTAAAAGGTGCAGATCTGTTCTCAATATTTTCAGCGTCCTCGTGCATCATGTGTTCAACTTGCTTCAGAAACTGTATGACAACGGTGGATATCAGTCAAAATACAGTTCTAAAGGTAAAAACATTCCTAATGTGGATCATCATATTTATGGCTCAATCGTAGAGATATCAATACAGAATACTTAAAATGTCAAGTTGACCTCAGACTTAAGGATATCGATCTTTGGGATTGATTGGAATGATGAGGTCTTAGATGGGGTGGTCATAATCTGACAATTTCAAAAAGATATTTACGTGATTGTGTCTCAAGTGTACTTTACGTTTTAAAAGGAGATTCAGGGTAACGAGTATCATTACATATTAGTTTGTCCTGGTTTGGTGATGAGAGAAACAGATTAGTTAAAGGATACTATATAGTTAATCCAAGCACTGTTAAATTTGAAAAATGATTCAACACTTAGACCATCAACCTTGCCGAGTCTTGTTGAAATAATAAGTTAAGTAACTACTGAATATTTATTTATTTATTTATTTAATGTGCTTAATGGGTTTGTTTGTTCATTTATTTAGTTACTTATTAGTTTATTTTTTATTGCATTGTATTTGCCAGTAACTGGGCAACAAGTGTTGCTGTCCACTTACTTTATTTCTGTTTCTTATGTTTTTTATGTGTAACTACGTCTACATATCTTCTTCAGAGGTCATCGAGGAATAAAGAAAATTCTAAAGCACCCAAAATATTTCATAAAGAGGACACCGTTCAATACAGTTTACAGTATACAAAGGCTTTCTTTAACAGTCACAGCTCAACAAGTTTGTCCTCTTCGTTTTAAACACTGTACTGTAGCTTAACTTTTTATTTTAAAACAGATATATTTTACATATTATTATTATTGTTTATTTCTATTTTATGTTTAACATTCTTGACATGTAGTACTTCTCTCACTATGTTTATTGTGACCGGTTTGCTCCAAAATACTAAAGCAAATTCCTTGTATGTTGACAACCTGCTTGGCAATAAACCTGAATCTGATTCTGGTTCTGAAACAGCTGCCTTATGCTTTCCCCTGTGAGTAAAAACCAACAACAACAACAACAAAAAAAAAGCTCCAGAAGGCTTTGCTTTGCAAATTATATTTTCATTCAGATTTTTGTATGATTTTCAACTCAAAATTAACACAGATGAATTCCCGGGTTGTGAGCCCTAAAAATATACAAATATAAAGGATGTTGCAAACAGCTCCATATATTGCGTCATCTGATTTTTTTTCTGTTTCTGTACATTCATGTGTATTGAAGTGAGCTCTGTGCGTATTGATATGTACTTAGATGCATACACGTTTGTCAAAGCAGAATCTGTTGCTCTGAAGATGCCCTTGGAGGCCCTTTAACTTTAATGTTCTCAAACTTTCATCTCTAACCTGTGCAACATGACCACCGATCTGAGGACAGAGCGTGACAACAATATTGACTCAGGTCATCAGTTTGTCCGTGAGCAAACATGCACTGGTCACGTTTTGTAGTTATGCTTTTAACGTTTTTGTGTGTGTGTGTGTGTGTGTGTGTGTGTGTGTCGGGAACTAGAAAGCCTGAAACATAACAGACACTGCCATGTCAAACAGGAGAGTACTTCTGCTGCAAACAGAATAAGTAACTCATAATCATGTCATATATAGACTTGTACAAAATTTCTGAGCATGTCATAGTGATGATGCTTTTTGGGAAATCCTCTTTAAAAATATTTGTCTTAACATAAACAGGAGGAGCTAATGACCTAAAAGTCCTCTGGTGATATCTGAATCTTTGCCAAACCCAAGTGCCTTGTACAGGTTTTTTTGTAATGATTCATAGATAACTAACCAGAACATCACTGTAATACCTTTGATACTATTTCAGCTTTATGTTCAGTGCTATACTAACCAATGATGCCAAAGATGCCCAGAATGTTAGGAGCGAATATCACCAGCATGTTGATGAAGGTGAGCAGAATGAGAGCAATGGCAATGTGACGCAACCAGTTGAAAGACTTGGTGGGGAATAACATCTGCTGGATGGCTCTACGTACCTGTGGCCAGACACAGACAGAGGATTCAGTAAGGAAATAATACCACAATAGCGTATTCATTGAGCATCACAGGGAACAAATCAACAACAAACTCACAGGGAACAACACAATAGGGACGGTCAGCGTTACAGCTGTGAGGACAGCCACTCGCACACACAGGATCAGAGTGTCATAAGGGTCAATCCGGCTGTAAGTGTGCAGCAGTTCAGGCTCCACATTGCCTATAGAATTATAAAGAAAAAAAATACCTTATTAATAAAGTTTTCTCATCATTCAGTAATAATGCCTTCTAGCAGTGGACTATACAAAGTCACCACAAGAGGGAGCTTGGGCTCTGTGTGTAGGAAGAGAAGCAAATACTGTACCAGGCTCTGTTTATCTTCAGTACAGAAATACTAACCAGGAATATTGCATATCATTATATGGGGAATACAAAACATATAAATTTGATCTATTTCATGCCGCTGTCTTTTGCCACAAAACATATGAGTATTTTTAAAAGTTACATTCAGGCCAGATTTTTTTGTAAAATTGTAAATGTCTCATTTTCTTAAATCACAAATTAGAGCTGCAATAGAAACGTCAGACCCCGTAGATTCCTCAATTTGGCTAAAATCTTTTCTAAAATGGTCACCAGTGGGAAAGTAAAAAAAAATGTTTGAGTAAATTACAAACTTTATTTTGAGTAAGCACTTTTTTCATAAGTGATTTCTGTATAATGATGTCTTTAAAGCAGTAATTCCCCACTGCCAAATGGAACAATTTGCATGGTGAAGTTTTAACATTGCAAGACAAAGAAACTAGCAAAACAAAGACTTTTGAATTCACCTTGAACTAATTTTGCTTTACTGTGTATCTTTTGACAATAAGAAATATACTGTATATCAATGCACTGACTATCAGATTTTTGTATACGCATTTGTATTTTTCCACTGGTACTGTAAACACAAACAAAGTGCCAGGGACAACTGCTCTCACCTTTAAAGGTCAGGTAGCCAAAGAGAGCTGCCAGAAAGTACATGCTGTACATGACAAAGATGGAGATGTTGGACACCCTCTGCATCCTCTTCTTCGTTGGACTAAAATCAGAGAGTTGAATGTTATGTGACTGCCACATTCTGCACTGACATGTTATCAAAACATTGCAGGAGCCAGAAGCATGACTCACTTGCGGAGCTCAGTGTAGATTGGGAGGACCTCAGGGTGGCAAACAAAGGCGAAAGCCAAGATGGGAATAGTGTATGCTGTCTGTGAAGAACACATAAACTTGTGACTTTCTATTATTAGCAGTGCAACCGAGCATCCCAAAATAAGCGTGGGAACTCAGGCTAGCCAGTACACCTGGAAACATTTGTGGCCTTAATGTTCGAAAATGATCCAGATAAGCAGAGTTTATCTTCACCTCTGCTGCCTACCTGTGAGTTGATGGTGAACATGCGTGGGGAGCAGTGGGAGTCATCGTCCTCGTGAACCAGACCATTGCTGTACTCGTGGCCGTGGCTTGAGACATTCAGGCTGAGGTGGGCAGCAGTACCATTGGCTGAGAACTCTTCGAATGGGCAGGGAATCTGAAACTTCTTATAGATAACCTGCAGAGAGAAAAAAGCGGGGGTATAATGAAAGAAAAGACGTACGAATGAGGGGATGTGTCAGAGTCAGTAAACAAAGGGCTCTCAACAATCACTGCCAATCTCAAAAAAGCCATTTTACATCAGATTGGTGTGACTCAGCCTCTAAGCACTTAGGTTTTACTCTCAACCTTTGATGTGTCTAACCAGCTCTTATATTCGCCTTATCAAACATAGCTACATACCACTGAAAATAGAAGCGAGGGTGGGAATGAGGCAGAGGTGGGAAAGTGAGTAACAAGTGTGGCAAGACATGCCATAACAAATGAGGCTCCTTGTGAAGAGTCACTGTGATGATGTGCCACTATGTGAGCTGGACCAACTTACAGCGCTCAGAAAAAACACCATGCAGCTGAGAGAAAATCCGCTGGTATAGCCGAGGTAACCTGAAAATAAAGCGAAAGAGACAGTTAATGTAACAGAGCCCTTAGACGGAAGTGATCCATTTGGCCTATATGTGTTGTTTGGGACTACTCTAAGCTGTACTGGTTACACAAGAAGTCCACAAAGTTTACAGTCATAAGGTTTCCTACTGTTCTGTAAATGAGGTTTCTGCAAAAAAGAAAAGACCACAGTGTGACTATGAGACCAGAAAGAGTATGTTTATATCGTGTATTAATGAATAGCTCAGACTGGAGTAGAAGGTGTGATCATCTCAGGGAAAATGATGCCTAATTGGGCACCTGCTGTTTCCACTGCCAGTGGAGGGATAAAGACACACTAATTGCTTGACTTCAAGGTAACTCAAAATGTCATTATCTAAGTTGTCTCGAAGTCAAAAGAAAACATAATCTTAACTAACAAGTCCTAAAGATAGAAAGTGTTTCGTAAAAATAATTTGTCAAACGTACAGTATGTGTTGGGTAAGCAAATTGGAGTTAAATGTAAAGGCTTTGAAATACAGCAGAGAAGACGTGACTTTCTATCAGACGACGATAAAGAGAAAATGTTCCAGAGAGGCAGAGAAGCGCAAGGACGTAATTGACTAATAGTCTGTTAATATTGGGAGGCAGGCACTACAGCCCAGGAACAAAACTGGAACTTATGGAAGCTCATGTCCACCAGGAAAAGAAAATATAGACACAATGTTATGCATGATCAAAAATAGAACACTCCTGTTAAGTCAAAATTATGAGATACAGACTTCCAGGCTCATAATTTTGACTTATCATGAGTATTTTTATTCTTATCATGCCTAACTTTTCATGTATTTTCTTGGCATCTTGGCAGAAATGGGCTTCCATAGACTAGGTCCTTTGTGGTAGATAAAAATGTCTCAGATGTTTTGAGACATTTTGAGACTCATATGTCTGAGTCAATGAAACAGACCGCGACACCACAAAACAGGTCAGACGGTGTTAGTTCTACTCACCGAGCTGTTTCATTAAAGCCAGGGGCAGGATGATACTGGCAGAGACAATGATAACCAGGTAGTTTCCATTCAGGTACCACAGACTGTTTGGAGAAAAATCTAGTTTACTTTGGTGAGCTCAATATTTCAAACATTGGCACAGAGACACAGTACACAGAGAGACAGAGACAAAAATAGAGTGGAAAGTGTTAGGTGGTAAGACATTGGTTTACACATTTAGTGAAACTGCTGGTACTGCATTTTCTAAAATGTCGTAGTCTGAGAGCACTTATTTGAATGACATAAGGTTGTTAAAAATATACAGGTCCAAATGGTTGATGTGCTGCATTTTGCTAGACCAACAGCAACCTGCTGGGAACATCCTTGGCCTCGAGATTGTGGAAAAAACGTGTCTCCTAAGTAGGCTACTTGTACTGGAATAGACTGTTGCGTAACTCTGATGATTTACATGGCAGTTCACAGTTGCAGAAAAGGAAGACTTAGTGAAGTCTAAACAACACAGCACAGAAGAAGTCAGTAAATATTACCAATATCAGCTTGTTCCATCACTCCTTTGCCATTTCTGTCCCTTTCTTTATTTCTTTCTTACTACCCCCCACCACCACCACCCCCACACACCCAAAAGAACATCTCTATTACTCACCCTATATCATAACACCCAGAAATAGTTTCCATCTCAAAGACATTGCTTAAACAGATCAAAGCTAAAAAAAACATGAGAGGATGGAATGACATTTCCAATCTTAGACCTGCTTCCCCTTCAATCCAATGGGAGACCACGCTGCTGTATCATCTGCCATACGTGGGCTCCACACATGTCCTCCTATTAAACAAACCTGTGAATGCCCTTCATAAATCACTCCCTCATATAACCTAAAAAGCCCACATGACGTGTGTTCTTAACTCATGTGGACATGGTGTGGGGAAGCAGTCGGAGGTTCATTGCTGAGTGTCTGACTGGCTCTGCATCATGGTGTTCTTTGTTGATTGATTGTTCATAGTAAGCAGATTATGTGGTTAAACAGATTGTTTATTGTCATGTGAATACACTTATTTCAGTCCTTGAGGTGGGCAACCACCAGTTTACTTAATGGTGTAGAAAAGACAAAATCTCTTTGCATGTGTCGCTCAGGAAAACAGATATAATGTGGGGGCAGTGATAGTAAATTTCAAACATCAGTAGCTGTAGACCTGAGAGGAGCACCAGCAACAGGAAACTTATAGAAATTACTGTCAAACCATTAAAGACCACTGTCTGCTAAATCCTGTGTATAGAACGTTCTTTGTGTCCTACAGCCCCTTTTTAAGCTGCTAAGCTTGTTATTCTTAACCCTCTGAACGAGTCACAACCAGTGGGATCAGCTGTCTTCCATGGCCCTACAGGCTTTAGCATACAGTGATCTATGAGACTAGCCGTGTGTGTGTGTGTGTGTGTGTGTGTGTGGAGGAGTCCCTTGCAAGCCGGGGAAGTCGCATGAATAACAAGTCACGACCTCTTTGGACTTTTGGTCAGTAGGTCATTTTAGACGATCGGCTTTCACATGTGAGATGAAATGTAACTGCTGCGAATCCAGAGCTGTTTAGGGCGAGTCCAAGTCAAATGTCAAGTCAATCGAGTCCAATCCAAGTCAAGTTTCGAGTCAGGAAGCATTTGAACATTTAGCCATGAAAGCTGTGTTAATATCTGAGACCATGTGTTTGCAATGCATAGGCCTAATAATTAAATATGTAAACTGTGTGGTTAAGAATTTCATCATTATTTTTATTTTTCGGGATTTTACCACATCAATTATATTAGCTTGTGAATAATTACAGAAATGTTAGCACTGTCGTACATTTCAGCTGATAAGTAACAAAAACCTGCAGTACCAGAGAGCACTGTTTATTTTTATCCTATTTTATTTTACTTTTATTTTTAAATGTCCCTATCAGCACATTTTTTGGTCACAATTCTTTAATAAACAAATTCAGGGGATCCAATTATGTTATGTGTTTATGTTAAAAAATAAGCATCGGCCAATACATTAAATTCTCAAATATCGGTGTTGGTATATTGGTATCGGCTTTGAAAATCTAGTATCAGTCGGGCCCAAGTCTTTATGGAGTCAAGTCTCACAGCACTCAAGCCCAAGTCAAGTCTCTCAAGTCCAAATATCTGACCTTCTCTTTGTGTGACCATGCTAATACTCCACTGCGAACCCCCAGCCCCACCACCACCCGCATCTCATTCCACTCCGTTCTCCTGACGCCATGGATCTCAACAGCAAGTGTGCGCGTTGAGTGGAAACGAACAGTGTGTCTCGGTTGCTGAGAGCTGACCCTGAGGTGACCTATCCTTATGCTCGGCCTCGGAATTTGCACCCATGTTGCGCCACCTGCTGCTGTCATTTGTGCGTGTGTGTGTGTGTGTGTGTGTGTGTGTGTGTGTGTGTGTGTGTGTGTGTGTGTGTGTGTGAGAGAGAGAGAGAGACACACACACAGAGAGAGCAAGTCATAATTCTTCATACATCAACTTTGATTGTAGCCAAGCCTCTGACCCAGACATAAATACACACAAACACAGATTTAACTATTAGTCTGTCAACGATAAAGAGTAATGACATGTCCTTCAGAAGGCTTAGACTCACATGTAAGAGTTTCTAAAGAACATGGCATACAAATGGAAAAACACGCTAAACTAGACAACGGTAGGACAATATAGAGACAGGTCAGTCCACATGCTTAGATGGATATCTAGTGTAGAGGTTGTTTAACATGTATTGTGCTGTGTGTCCCTAAGAGGATTGTCTGGATGTTTAGCTCCAATGTTTAAAACACAAGGTAGAGAAGGGTTGCTGACATTTCTGAAGAGATGTTTTAAGAGCACCAGGGTTTTTTTATAGATTCGAACAGGCAGCTGGAATCCACTTCAGTCCTCCATGGCCTTATGCAGAGCATGTGTCTGTGTCTGTGGCATGACTCTGACGTGATCACTGCTTGCCTCTACGAGCTGACGGCACTGACGGATTATGTTGTGTGTATACATAACTGACAAATAGTACCCCAGCCATGGGCCCCCTGTTGCTCAGCCAATTGCAAGCTGCCATTCACATCACACCCCCCAGAGTGACCATTCGCTGCTGAAATATTCGCTGCCCACATTGTCTGCCAGGCCACTTGACCTCGCACACAGTGTCTGAGCTCTGGGGCAACAGCAGGCAGGAGTCATGTGCCTTTCGCTAGCAGCACAGCGATGTTGAAAAGCACTGAAATGATATGAATACTCACTCAGAGTTGGGATCTTCCTTCAGGAAAGCTTGGATGACCAGCGGCAACTCAGATTTAACAATGTACAGGTAGCTGGACATAGCTGTAAGAGACGAGACGGAGAAAATGTGAAAATGTGTGTCTAAGCATGCTTGGTGAAAGATTGCTGGTGTATTGAACAAACAGACACCAGCTAAGCCACGTCACAAGAAAACTTTTTAAGAAATTATGTTTGTGTAAGTGACAGAGTATTAGCTACTACTGAGGACACTGTGGTCATTGTGTTTTAGCAGCCTGGAAAAGGTTACTTTCTACAATTAAAAAAAGATGAACACATAGTGGTAGCATGTTAGATTCAGTAAATTTAAATTTGACATCTTTTAGTCGGACAAAGAAGACAGTATTTCTCCACCAGAATTTTATATTTTATTGCTTTGAAACAGCATTTAGAGCTTCATGCTGGGAGAAAAAACTTACCAGAGCTGACGTGATTTGTCGAATTACTCGACCGACAGAGAATTAACTGATAACTATTTTGCTAATCAATTAATTGTTTCAGTTATTTGCCAAGCAAAATGCCATACATTAGCTAGTCCCAGCTTGTCCAATGTGAGAATTTTGCTGCTTTTCTATTTTGTTATGTGATATTAAACTGACTAACTTTGGGTTTTGGACAAAACAAACAATTTAATAACATCCTTTTAGGCTTTAGGGAATTGTCATAGGCATTTTTCACTACTGAAAATGCATTTTAAAGACCAAACAATTAATCAATAAGGAAAATAATTGTTAGTTGGAGACCAAAAACTTACAAACAAAAAAAACAAAAAAAACAACAACAACTGAGCAAGAACTGAGTTATTTGACTGTATAGATAAAATATAAAAAATCCAAATTTTTTAAAAGTTCTTAAATTGCATTGGGTGGGAATTGACCTCAGAATTTCTAAAAACTTGGCTATGGCCCTGGAAAGTGAGTTACTGAGCCAATCGTAACACCAGTTGGTGATGGTGTCAACCTCAGTTCATGTACAATTGTTGCACCTTCTTCGGGCTGAAAAGGCTTTATGAAAACCCTTGCATTTAGTCTTTGAGCATTACAAATGTAACCTATCGTACTGCTGAATGAACTTCATGCCAGCCTAATGTGTATCCACAAAGCTTCGGTCAGAAACAGCCAATCATACATGCTGTTCAGTGAGTGGGAGGAATTCTTATTAATGCCAGCACCACCAGGAACGCAGCTGTTTACCAAGATGTCTCCTAATCTTTGCGCTTAAGACATCCCCATATTCCATCCTTAAAGGGACGTAAATCCCCAAAACAAAAGCCAAAGTAATACTAGTGGTTAAAGTGAATATAAACGTGTGTGTGTGTGTGTGTGTGTGTGTGTGTGTGTGTGTGTGCGTGTGTGTGTGGTTGGGTAAGGGGGATATACATTCTAAGCCATGTAATGGTGTATAATTCATGTTTTCTGCTACAGGGAGTTTGCAAGCAGTCGACATATTTGCGAACTTAATCTCTAAGTCACACTGGCTCCTCACCTCCGATGTTCTGCAGGGTGATTGCTATGCCAGCAGCCATTTTTCCAGGAGTGCCAAAGGCCCTGTACCCCAGCTGTTCATAAGCTCGAATTCCTGTAAGCAGATTACAAAGAATAATATTCACTCTATTATGTTTGCTGAGACGTCCCTCTGAGCAAAACAATAAAATAATAAAAAGGTGCATCTGTGATTGGTGGGTGAAGAACCATTTGTAATTTTCACTATTTTAATGCTTGTCTAGATATTATAAACTTTGCCACACACAAATAAACTAATTCATTAATTTTCCTTCCTATAATCAGTCTAAGCCATTAGAGAAGTTAAGTGGACTGGAAACCAAATCCGTCTAATACTAATCGTTCTGGCATGAAAACAACAATTTAATTGTTATTGGCAAACTTACTGCTATAATGTGAGTGTTTAAAGCAGTCAGCCTATAATTCCCTTTTAACTTTTAATCCATGCCCTTTTTAAGATTAATTTGCTTGAAGTCAAGCATGGTTTCTAATTTTGACTAAATGGTCCTTAACCAGATTAACTGGATCAGATGTCTTCGTCTCTTTGGTTTAATCTGGTATCCAGAAGCAGCAGAACTGTTGGACTTTCAAGTCTGCATATCATTTCGATAACACAAAATAATATATAGCTACACTATTTCTTTACAAAAGGCCGAGACATGACACAAGGCTTACCCACAATGCCAGAGGATTTGAGCAGCAGATGAATGGAGTAAGATGACAAGGCTGCTACTGCAGTTAGAAGAAACCTGTGTACGAATACAGAAGAGGGAAAGTCATGTTATACCTCTATATATGTCAACCTTATAATTCACCAAATTCAAGCCATTTGCATGTTGTGATGCATTGTGCATGTTGCCACCAATTTGATATAACTTATCTACACAATATATTGTCTGATTTGACATTATGTATTAATAAGGGACAAAACCTTTTCATTAATCCTGGGAAGTTGAACTGCAGTGGTGGCACTAACAGTTGATTTTCCACTATGTCACCATCCTGCCATTGCATGACATTTCAAAGCTTCAAAATGATAATTGTTTGATTGCGACACTATACAGTTGAAACAAATATTCAGCATGAAACAAGACGAGGCATTCTTGAAATAACAAGTCTATTTTATAATAGAACAGAAATGTTACAGGCCTACACATGGATGAAAACAATATTTCCCACAACCCTTTTGTCTCTAAGAGTTGCAGTGGTCCTCCTACAGAGGCTCAGAGCCCTGACCACGTCAGCACAGGGCTCTCAGGTCAGCATTCCTATGGGTCAGATGTCAATCCCAAATCAATCACCTTTCTCAGACCTTTTCCCAGCATTTATGTACACTCTGTATTTCTTGTAGGCACAACTGAAGTGAGAGTCTTTGTCCGTAATAAGAGGGATGGAGGCCGAGCCCTCAGATGCCCCTGAACAGTCACTGGCAGCATTACAACGGCCGTACAAACTGTCCAACCTCCCTCAACTCACACACAAGCATTTATTTTACAGGTCTACTTTGTATCTTTTGGAAATATTACATGCGGTGTGATGAAATATCCCCCTCTGGATCCTGACACCCTGGTGAAATATTCAGCAAGGCACCAGGCTTTTCAGGCCTGCTCTATTTCTGTGTCTCACTGGAAATATGCTGACGAGGAATGATGATGTCTATTTGTATCTCTGCTGGTGGATCAAGGGATCTCTTGACACTACAGCCTATAATCTCTACCAGAGTCACAATGAGGCGAATAAAGTTAGTAGAAGAGGTGCCACTGAGGCAACAAGGACCAAACATCAGAGCAAACCTGTATACTGTAAGGGCAAAAATGTCCTATTAGCAGATAACACCTCTGTGTGAGAGCTCTGGCCTTTCAGCTGAAATAGACTCACTCTGTGTGTTACTCTTTATTCTATTTACTCTTTATTTGTTTGCCTTTTATTCTTTTGCTTAATTAAATATACAAAACACAGCTGTTTGTTGGATCATCATTTTATTTGTTCACTTCTCCACAAGGAAATACCAAATTTCCACCACATATACGAACAAAGACGTATGAGCATGTTGTCATTAAAAACACATTAGTGACTATAGGGTAAGATTTTGAAGGTATTCTTAATATATGTACTCTGACGCATGTGTCAAAATAACAATGCAGTGTACTAGGAAGCTTGTATCAATGCTTGATTTTATTTTATTTTATTTATGGATTTATTTCACTTCACTTTTAATGAAGTTTTTACTTTTTGAGATATGAAGCCCACAAGAGCGTTTCACTTGAAATAATAATAAGTACACTCATGAGCCACGAAAGCTCTTGTGTTTGCTTTGTAGGAATTAAGCTTTTTAAATGCCTGTTGCCTTTAAAAGAGCCACTTGCTTTTAATCCCATAGAAATCAGGGATTAAACGGATTTTAAAAAGCAGATTGCATGCTGTTTGAAGCAATAAAACAGTCTAAAAGCAAGAAAAACATTACAGTGAGATACAGTATAATGAAAATAGGTTATAGGGATAAAATAGAAAATGAAAGTGAAGATGCAAATAAACACCCATAATGTAGTAACCTATAATGTTTTGAGACTGTCTCAATAATAATCATGTTTATTTGCCAAGTCTGCCAATTTTTCCATTCAGAGTGATACTACATCCTAAAGTTGGGTATTAAATAAAGGAATGCTGGTTGATAATCTTTATATCAAAATAAAATTGCCTACACTATAAGCTTTTGGTAGTCTTGAACCTTTGCCACAGCTAAACGTTATGCACATCTTCTAGACACATCAATCAACCCGAGCATGTTGGTGAGACACTGTATCATCACTGTTTCATCAACAGGGGAACCGCCACTCCAAATGCACCACTGTCTGCAAAGAGCCCATCAATAAGTCTGTTTGGTATTGACTCCTAATTACAAACATCTCTCTACAGCACGATGTGAATATGCCTCATAATATAATTATAATAAAACAGCACATGGTATTAATGTTTACTTTTTTTTTCCATTAATTACATCAAATGTCATGCTGTTAATCATGCTGGAGGAGTATACCCTTTCACCAATACCTGATGACTCATCCAAACCTACAGTTTTTCTGTAACACACAAGTCTATGTTTAGTGCTTCTTGCGTTCCTGTGTGTTGGCCTTACATACGAGCAGTTTAACAATTATTCTTTTGGTTAAATTTGATATGCAAGTGATGTTTATTGTATGTTTGACATAAGTTAGTTGCCTCAGGCTGCTTTGAAAATGTATAAATGTAACTGAAATGTCTCTTGCACCTACTGCTACAGAGCAATGATCCAGTTACATCAAACCAGAAACCAACTATATATAGTTATAATACCACTGACCCAATTACTAACAAGAATTTCATAGGACATGGCCTACAGCCTCCTTAGCCTTCATTAGAGAAGCTACTCTTCGATAGCTCTTGCACTGAATTGACTTTTTATTTCCACAGTTGAGGCTAACGCTGAGGCCACTCTCTATTCCAGTCCTGCGACTTGATCACACAAACACAGACTACATGACCAAGACAACCAGGGTCATGGTCTGACAGCAGCATTCTGCAAGGAGCAGCAGGAAGTAAATGAGCGATCCAGATGCCTAACACAGGGTCTGGGGGTTCGGTTATTCCAGGCTATGGCCTTTCTGGGGTCTGTATGTTGCAACAAGGGCGGGGATGGGACACTGAGAAATAGGGCATATCATGGGACCTGATATGTTACAAGACAAGTCATGACAGATACTAAATCACTCCTATAAGTAACCAGCACCACCTTGGCCCTTAATCGCACCACCAAAGCAGCCCACTCCTTAGCTGGAATCCATCAGAGAGTTATAGAGGGTCTCAACAGCATTCAACCATTTAACAGACTCCACCCTTCAGCTGAGTAGTATAGCTGTAGGTACAGGTACAGGTTTAGAAACTGACAACAATTCAACACTGCAACCATTAACATAAGTGATTTTGTCTGGGTTTGATAAGTGCGTAGATTCTAGTTTATATTTTGTAAATTGATAAATATACTTATTTACTCACAAGAAGAGGAGTATGCCAGTGTTAGCCATGGCATAGGCCAATCCCAGGATTCCACTGCCCATGATAGCATTACCCAGGTTGAAGACAGACATGCCAAAAGAGGTCTTTCCTTCAAACTGAGGAGGGGAAAAAAACATACAATAAATCTCCAATTTATTTAAATAAAAAACATAACGCTCTTTCTGCTGATTTGTGTCGTAAACTCAGGCTTTTAACACTTACATCTGTGAAGCGTATAGGTTTCTTTCCATCTGCAGTGGGCAAGAATTCCTCATTCTCCAGTCCTCCATCAGGATCATCAAATCTAGGGGGGACATTTATGACTGTTAATTGATGGTCTTTCTATCTACCTCTGAAAACTGTGCACATATCTGCTGTAGACAGTAGTTAAAATCTTAATTTTTTGTATTATATGCATGAAAACAAATATGCAGTTAAAAAATCCTTCATACAAATCTCTAAACAACATACCTTACTGTTTGAGTGCCATTTCTGTATAAGGATCCACCCGTTGCAGCAAGCAAAAAACAAGGTAAACATGCATTTAAAAAAAGCAAAGATTATGCATTAAGTCAGTCATACTGTATGCTGCTCACCACATTCGTTATCCTGGTCATTAATAATGAGAAAGTCTTATCTCAGGGACAAAGGTAGATGTGCGTAAATCAAACAGTCCAAAAGTCTGTTTTTTAGCTTTAGTTAACTTAAAAGTCAGTTGATTTACTTTCAATAATCCAGGATGTGGTTTTCACACAAGTATAACTAATACAGAAAGACACAAGGACTCAGTGTGTGCTTGACACATGCTGTGTTAAAATGGCATTACCAGTATGTCAGCGATAAAGGGCAGCCATTCATCTGCGTTCAAAATAAAGGGAGAATACTCACTGATCATCCTCTAGCAACGTCTTCATTGCCACACCCACATCATCTCCGAGGTCATGACTTTTTCCGTTGGATAAGATGTTCATCTCTGACTGAGACAGGTTCATCATCCAAGTTGTAACAGATTCTTTTTGGCTTGTATGTGTTCAATGAAGATGATCCTTTCAAGTCACTCAATATCTTGAATATCTAGGGCAGAGGGAGTAAGGACACGAATCACATACAGGTGTGTATGTGCACACATCTTTGAAAATGTACACCACACTTTGAATGTTTAAAGGCCCTGAAAACATTTCTTCTCAGTCAGCTTCTCGCTGTGGTCGACGGGGGTTCTGCTTAAACAGTTTTTTTTGCCAAAGTTCAAACAGTTTTGTTTTATTCACGTGAAAGATTTTTATATTGTTTGTTTTATCTCTGCTCTTCTCACTGATTTGAAGCGAGTGGGACTGGGTTGGAAAAAGCTAATGTCGCGAATTTCTGTGAACCAATCAGGATCTAGCAATATTCTGTGGGGTTGTTTGCTTATGTTTCCACACCACTGTCAATCAAATCTGATCAAATCACACCCACACAGTCCTGATGTGGCCGATTAGTTGAGGTTTTGAGTGTTAATAAATAATACCTAGCAATGTTGTTATTTCAAAATCTTACAAGTTTGGTAGTGAATATTTAATGAAAATATGTTTTCAGGCGCTTTAAAATAATTTAATAGACAATTTATGATCAATTACTGCATTTTACATTAGTATGGTAGGGATAAAATAACATTGGTTCACTGTGACTTGCGACGCCAAAGAAATTATGTGTTGTAGAAAGGATAGGCATGATAATCTGTAGCTTCAGCCTGCACCTCATTGGTGTATTGCTTTATACATGATGCAGCAAAAGCAGCAATTTAGTTGACTGTAAGTACCTTCATATTTTCAATTTCAAAGAGTAGCGTCATAGTCTATAAACTCAAGCAGAATAGTTCTTGTGTTAATGTACTGACACTGCAGGTTTCTATAAACTGTGTAGCGATGACTCAGCTCTACTGTTGACACAGTGACTTCCAAAACCCAAGACCTGACCTCATTCACTCACTCATTCAATTCATTCACCGAAACTTCTGCTATGCATACACCAACGGTACAAAGTTGTAAATGATCACGGGCTGAGATAAAATGCTGGAAAACAGGGCAAATTTCTGTCCTTTTCTAGAACTTCAGTACTGAGTAAGGCAAACAAGTCCAGACCACACGGTCAAAGGTCAAGGTCTATTTGAGTGTTTTTTTTTTTTTTTTTACTTTTGTTTGCTCTTCTCTTTAGCGTAGTTAATGTCACAAGCCTGCAGATTCTCAGTGCCACTGCTCAGATCCCACGCAATGACACAGTGGTCTTTATGATGAATATAAGCACAATGTCATCAAACTAAATGCTAAATTACTCACAACAACAAATTACTGAGAAAGCACTTTGCAAAACAGTTATTACTGTAGTACTATAATTATACATGTCAACAGTATTTTCCCTTAACGAACGGGGGGTTTTCTGTAATCATGGTTTGAAGAGAAAGGCTAACTATTAAGATAAGATCTCTTTCGGAAAATTCACTTTACTCACATTTAGATTCACGTTACTATTAATTAAGAACTATTAACAACCTGTCATTGCCTCCCATGACCCCAGTGACACAAATGAATCCTCTTTATTTCACAGTACGAACTCAGAGAGACAATGGTGTGTTGTTAGCTGCTTCCGCTGTACAGCAGCTCAATTGTGTTCACAGTGACCTCTCAGCCAGAACATCACTGTTACTGCTATTCATACTGTACAGTTAAAGAGGGCCATTGATACCATGCCACTGCAGCTAGGAATAAAATAACGCCCTAAACACAATTATCAGGTACAGAGGCCTACAAATGAATGAATAATTTCCCCCAATAAACCATTTTTTAAGATCAAAATCTGGACACCAATCTTATTTGACCTAAAACAAATATCATCTAACCTCAGAGAGACCTTCCATTGCCTTATCTAGTGAGTCATTTTATTTGCCCAAAGTTAACATGTCCCATTGCCACAAACGTAAACCCCCCCAATGTCAATACTTTCTCTTGCAACACCAGGCTTTGATAATGATCATTTCCAGAGCCTGAGAGGAAAAAATGTTAATTATTATTAATTTAATTATGCTTTAATCAATTCCACACTGTTCAACAATACGATAGCAAGAAAAACAAAAGAGTATTTAATATTTGGTCAAATTCGATTCCCCATTGTGCCTATGGGGCTCAGCACTGCCCCCTGTCAGTGCGGCACGGTACTTTCTGCCTCACCCTGTGCATTTTCGCTGCGCATTTATGGCCGATCAGAAAGACTAAATATGTCACACACATTCATTAAATATATTAGACAGACTGTGGAACGTCAGCATGTGTAGTACACGTGTAATCAAACATGTATATTGGCGATATAAAGAGAGACAGCAATGGGCATGCGCCAACTGCCTGCGTCAGTCAGTGTGTGTAGCACAGTGCCGTCAGAGGTGAGGCAAGACAAAGTCTTCTTCTTCTTTTGCTAATAAAACTGTATTCATGTAAGGTCTCCATTCCTTGGCAGATGGATGTTTCTATTTGACGTGTTTTCTCGCTGCTCTCAGTCAGAACAGGTCAAATATGTTTCTTATATTTCAGTGTTGTGAAGTTAGAGAAGGCCTTCTGAGTATCCACAAAATATTGGCAATTTTCTGAATAATTTTCTAACAATATCCACGAAGCTTCCTAGGAAGAAATGTAATTTGTTAGTCATTATATGCTCATTTGGTAGACTTACAATTAATTAATTCAAATTAATTGCTAGCATAAGCCAGATAGTATTTTAGTCAGTACACAGTAGGTCAGCTAAACATGCAAAAAATGTCAAATTTATCTACCGGCAACTCAACAAATATGGAGAATTAAGTTTCTGATAATGAATTGATAATGAATTCATTTTTACTTGAGTTCAAATTGAGCTTTTCTTTCAAGGAAATTCCTTATAATTAATACTAAATAGCATAGTTCTTTTGGGGAAACTTCAATTGGAAATTATTAGGGAAATTACAGACCCATAAAATAAAACATTACCAGGTGATCTCTGGGCTTTTAATACATGTCATAAAGACCTGTAAGCTCACATCAATCTGTTGCAGTTCTCAGTAAAAGCATCAGGTAAATCCAGGCCAACTACCACGTGAGTGATCTCAAGTCTGAGATCAGGTATGCAAAATTAGTTCTTTAAACAGGCACATTGCTGGTACTATTTCTGCAGTGTAATTTTATCTAGTGATGGGCAAATGGCAGGCTGGACGGTTTAGCCATATGCGCATCTATAAACATGTCCCTCAAGATGAGGAAGACAGCTTGTTAAAGACTCGACAGATGTGGTTTATGAAGTGGCTGTTGTGCTGTTAGTATACAATTCCTTATGTGAAGGGACTGAACAGGTTTTTTTCCAAGGAAAAGTGTTTGCAGATCTTAAAGGCTGTTTGGGTCATGGTGAGGATATTCTATTTTTATAGTCTAATTATGGACAAATCAAAAAACAAAAGACGAGCTTGATGCAACGGTATAAATATTGATATTTCAGGTGAAGACTGGCAGATGATATGATACTCAAGGTCTGACTAAATGGATTATGCACATGACATTTTTTTGCACCACAATCCAGATACTTTGTACTAACTGTGGTTCAAAGGAAGGGACATTAATTCATTGTTTGTGGGAGTGGAAAGGTGCAAAGGTTATGGATAAAAATAATACTTGATATTGCTTCTTCTGCTCTACCTCTCTGCCCACGTCTTTGTGACTCTCCTGCTGACTTCAAATGATCAAGAGGGTAAAAGCTGCCAAGCCATGAGAAGGTTCACATGTTCTATTCAAAAACATCCTAACCAACTTTTTAGTAACTTAACTGTAACTATACTTTTTTGGCAAGTAACATGCTATTTCTATATCGATAAAAGGCATGAAATAAACTCATATGTGCTAAGGAAATTGCTCATCTCTTTACTTATATTGAATACCGATCCCTGTCCATCTGAGAAAATGCCCAATGAGCATATCTTCTTCTGCACCAGGAGGGTCACCTTATACTCTACTGCAGCCCACTGTGAGTTCTGTTATGTAACAAATCGGCCCTGAAGGGGGATGAGAGTGAAAAGTCCCAGTCTGGACTTATGTGACATTTGAAATGTTTGAACAGGTGGGAGGCTGAAAAATGATTAGCTGTTTGATTTTCCCATCTGGTCAATGTTAATGTGAGAGAATGGCTATTTATAAAAACAAATATTTCTATAAAAAAAAAGAAATAGCAGCATTCTCCACAATTACTTCCTATCTCTTCTTGTGTCAGTTGGACATAAAACAGGGCAGGCACGGGACAAGTGGGGGGCAGTGGGCGAGCACATGTAGATGAGGAGATGCCCATGTGGTGGTGTATCAGAACAGGCACGAGGTTCAGCCAACAGCGCCTGGCGGCACCAGCTCATCTCAGCCACGTGCCTCCTGGGGACAGAGGAACACATGCTCATGTCCTGCGATATCGGCCAGCACCTGAATAACATATTCTGCTCTGTGGCAAAGCGGGCTGAAGGGATTGCTTTTATTATGGTGAATTTCTCAGGAACTACAGCTCTTTTAAATGCTCCAAACTACTTTTAATAGCTGAGGACTGATTGTTTTTTAAATGTTTCTAGTGGATGTGCAGTCTGTAAAAGTAATTTTCTTTTTTTTGAACAAACATTTGTTATTTCTGTGTCCTCTTTCTGCAGACAAACATGAGTAAGGCAGGAGCTGAAATGAAATTATCCTTATATAAGTAATACTCTTTAATTCACAACTCAAAATAAAAAATTCAAAAAAAATTATATTTCAACAGCAATGATACTCTATCAAATAGTTGAACTCTAGCCCCCTCCTCATCTGCCAATATTATTAAGTAGCTATAATGGTCAGCTAATAGTTTCAGCCTTTCTGATAATCAACATTCAGCAAAAATTCTGACATGGAAAATATGCAAATCATGTTACTTTCATTCTCTAGGTGACATTCATGCAAACAAAGACATTAGCGTTCTGCATCACCTCACTTAGGTATCCAAGCAGTGTGACGCATGACAGAACACACACACACACACACACACACACACACACACCCTAATGATTAAACTACATCACTAGTCAGCTCTTGAGCCAGAGGAAATCATTTCACGAACGCAACACAATTCCGTTTAATCTAGATGCCTCATTACCACCGTTAACGAATGTTACACATTAAAGGCTTTATGTTGTAAATGTTGGCCAATTGGGTCTCCACACTGTGCCCCGTGTACATTGGTGAAAATCCTCTGCAATCTATGAGACAATTAAAGAGAATGTAAGTGTAAAATGTAGGAATAAGACCAAAACCTGACATATTAGAAGAAAGAAATCCAACTGCAAAAGTCAGCCATCTATTCCTAGAAGGTCTCAAAGTTTCCCCTGACTTTTGAACACAAACATTTAGCAGAAACCAAAGTCTCATTAATCTTCCTTCATATTTTACATACCTGTCGTGTACCGACAGGTTGGTATGTGACAAGATGTTCTGATTTCGACGGAAACAAAAAGAGGGAGTGACAGTAAATTGTGTTTCAGTATTACTCAAAGTTTGGACTACTGTTTGCCTTTTTTACAAAAAAGAATATGATTGAGTTGTATGACAATAATACAAAATAAACATGGTTTCTTTAAACAACTCAGCAGTCAAGGCTGTGTGGTACCACTGTTCTGTGAATCAAATGTAAAATCTGTCAAATCACAGAATGTATTTGGTGTCTCGTTCGGAAGAGCAATGGCTATTAACTAATATAGTGCAGTATTGTCTCCGTGTGGTTGAGCCAGCTTTAAAACAGTAATAAAACATCTGATCTGTATTCACTGTAAGTGACATTCAGAAGCATTTGGTCGCTGCAGCTGTGAAAAAATGTTATATGGGAAAGAGGACAGGGCACATCACAAACAGCCAGGTGATATCCAATATAATAAATGTTGACAGAAAGTTTCATAAAATATAATCTCAGCCCACTAAATCCTCTCTTTCTCCTCTGGCCTCATTCGTTTGACTCCTTCTTGCACACAGACTGACTGAATCGTTAAAGGGATCGTAAAAAGGAAGCATGTGAGCATGTCTTCAAATTCTGCAGAGGTGGCTTCAGCCGTAGGAGGTCCAGAGCTTTTTGCTGCATGACTTGATCAAGTTAAAAGTTGGCACAGATCCTTTCGGCCATTAGTTTTAGCTTAGGGGACCATAAGCACTACGGATGTAACACAGCAGGTCAATCTTGTAAAATTCATTGTTTTGACTGCATCGGCAGGCTAGTAATGCAACGGGACTGCATTATTTTGTGAGGTGTTCCGGGTATTTTGTCCATCCCCTGAACAAAATAAATGAGGAAGAAGTTCTGCAATGTAATGGACAATTACAACAAGCACTTTGAGCTATAACTTTCACTTTTGTTTCCACTTCCAAATAACAAGTTTACTGAATTAAATTTGACTTGTGTAGACCTATATAGAGGTTGATAATGCCATTACGCGCTGGTGTCTGCAGATTCAACAATGAAGATGATGGGTAAAATGTTATAGCTGATGGGAACGATGGCCACAACAAGAAAGTAAAAGAAAAAGAAAATACAAAAATATTTTTCTTAAATACCAAACAACATGCATAAAAGTAACCAAAAGTAATGAAGTAAGTAGCATCTGTGGAGCAGCCGAGCTAAAATGTGATTCAGTGTAACAATGGCAACTATCCAAATGTCATCTTGTTCCTGAACTAAATGGAAGAGTAAGAAAAGAAGCTGTGTTTGAATCAGTACTTGTTTACTAAAAATACACCCTTGTTAGTTACATAAGGAATCAGTTAACTTTCATTAATTACGAGCACATGTTGACAAGCTGCAGGGCATTTTTCTAAGAAACAGCTTGGTAACCAACAGCTGGCAGCAGGAGGTACAGGGGCAATTACACTCCAGGCAGGCATACTTACACCTTACGTCTTGAGCACAGGTCTGTCTTAATGTGTCAACACAATCCTAAATGCTACATTTATAGATTTAGATGATTTTAGATGACCCCCTTTTGATATGTTACTATATGTAATAATTGCACAACATATATTGTAAATTAAATCTGTTTTTGTCAGCATGTGTATTTCTATTTGTTGTCAGTGAGCCTCTATAGCACACTAAAGTATTTACAAAATACATCACATGAGAGATGTTGATGGTGGTCAGGTGCGACTTTAGGCGCAGCTTGCCTTGAACCAGTACCAGACTACACACTCATTCCTGCCGTGTTCAGATTATGGTTTTGAAAAAAGTTTCACCATCAACATCAATATCACAATGATAGATAGCTTGGATTAAAATGCCAAATAGGAAGTTATTTGAGTTTTGCCCATTAGCTATAAGTGGCAGTGCTAGGAATTGGGTTTTTTTTTGTTTTTTAGGAAAGATTTTCTATTGTTACGAAATGCTAAAGGTTTGAACAGATGTGATTGGATGTAAATTCAAGAATCAAAAATGTCAGCTAAAAGCAAAATGATAAGAAGTACCGTAACATGTTTGTAGGTTGTAACAGGCCTGTAACAGCAGCTGTTTCCAGTGAAAATACTCTGCTAAATACACTGTACGCTACCTGCTCAGCACCAAACAGCAGACAGACAAAGTTAGCGACTAGCTGGTGAACATAGTGGAGCATTTAGCAGCTAAAGAGCCAGATATTTCCCTCAGGAGGTGGTAGAGAACAAAACAGAGCTATAAGGAGAGTGAATATTGGACTTATATTCGCCAGGTGGACACAAACACGGCTCCAAATGAATGCTGATGCTGCTCTGTATCTGCTGGATGTGTAAATAAGCAGCTGTTAGCTAACAAGTGCGCCATACTATGAACTTGAAAGGTGATAATATGTCGGTGACGTGTTTACAGCTTGTTTCTGTTGCCCACAAATAGCCAAAAAAAAAAAATCAGTTATTGCAGGTTTAGATATTTATCGTAAGTAAGCTGTGTGTCAGTTGCTGTCTTGAGTATTTTGTACTGTTCCAGTTCAAAACTTGAAACTCCCAATTCAAGACAAGCTTTTAGGAAACCTGTATATCATTCAGTATATGCTAGAGTTTATATCTTGGCAAGTATGTGGTGATTTATTTCCTGTGAGTCTTCAAATACAACAACATATGGCTCTCGGTGGAATTTATTAGGCAGCATTTATTAATTTGAGAGCATATTTTTTGGCACTGATCACTCCAGAGGGAACAAACTCATGGGTGTGTTAGTGCCATTTTCTACCCGTTAAGCTACAGAAAACCACAAAGCATAAAAGGTGCTCTTTGAACAGGCCGAGAGCCACAAAATAAACACATTTCAATTTGAACTTTCTCATAAGATGACGAACAAAACATAAAGTTGTTGGGACAGTTTCCAAAACGGCAATCTTTAAGATCAAAGGGCCTGCAGGGAACATTTAATTTATACTAAGTACTCTTAGTGGATTAGACCACAATAACTAGGTTCGCTACTTAAATATATGCAATTTATCCATTTGAATACACAATATCAACAAAGGACGATTACTTTCCAATGACTTCAATATAAATAGACAATGGCACATAATATCAGGTTCAACCCCACAGATTAGCCCCATGACAAAGATAATAATAACCTCTGGAGTGTCTGACATTTAATACTTTAGGCTGACTCAAATGCAGATATTCACAGGTCTCTTCAGTGCTCAGCTGCCTGCTTCCCACATGGATAAAACATCGGCCTCCACACGTCGCGCACCTGTCCAGCTCCTCCTCAAACTCTCAGCCACCCTGATCACTGCACGCTCTGGGTTCACTGACCGCAGCCGGGCTTATCTGCTCATTCTCCACTGTGATGAACCCAGCATGAAAACCCATATAGGGTGTTAGTGTTTAAATAGGGGCCAAAGTCAAAAACATACCCCCTCACCCACACCACCTTGAATACACAGACAGATTTTCAGTCTTAATACGGTTGGTATTTCACAATCTTTTTCCTAATTTAACTCAAAATTTTGTACAATAAGAGCCTTGTTTCACACCATTTTAACAGTTGTTGAACAGGAATATTCCCACTTCCACACCCACCGCTTTCCAATTCAGTCAAATATTGAAATTAGCAGCCTGCAACGCGCTTGTAAGCTTTTCCAACCTTCAGCATAGTAACAGGAAACATGATGCCGATCCAAAAAAACTGCAGCATCCATGAACCCTCCTACTCCTACTAAGGTCATGAGTTAAATTAAAAATGACTAAACTTTAAGTATTATTATTATTATCATAACTGTGGAAACTGGGAGCAACTGCTGAATATTTTGCAGTAGAGTAACAGTCTAGCATAGACTTTAGAGGGCTAGTTCCCTGTAAACTCTTCATTAATAATATAACTAGTGCAAGAATATAAGCTGTATTGATAAATAAAAATAAAAGGGCTGCAGCTAAAAGTTATTTTTCTTGATTTAAAGATTCATCTTCTGGTCAATAAAATGTCTATAAAATTGTGAAAATGGCAATAACAATTTCTTTAAGTCCAAAGCGACATCCTCAAATTTATTTTTTTGTCTGACCAAGAGTCCAAACCCCCAGAAATGTACAGTTTATCACATAAGACAAAGAAAATCAATTTATGAATCAATAATAAAAAAAAATTAAAAGTTGATTAATTTTCTGTCGATTGTCCATTAATCAACTAATTGTTTCAGCCCTAAAAGTTAATATGCAGTACATGTCATATTGTCATTTGAAATAGCAGATGGTATCCAACATGAGAAACTACACACAAGAAACAGCAGGGGATACAAATGACTGGCACACATTCATTTCATGCACGCTGCTCAAAGAAAACCGCAAATCCACGTTTCCCACATCCACGTCAACATTTAGGCCACAAAAGAACTGTCTCTCACACACTCACGAAGAAAAATGTAGAAGGGAAACTTAACGTTTCTTGTCAGGCACGCAGTAATAACACAATATCACATGTAATAGGCTGTGCAGCATCACCTTCCCACACAGGGCGCTCTTCCTCCGTATACAGCCTATATTTAGCTTACAATAACAAAGACAAAGTGCTTTAAAATGTTGCTACTGGTTTTATATTACTCGTGTACTGAGGCAGACTGATTATGTTATTGCTGTGTGGTGCTATTCTTTAGAACAAACGCATTGTTCGGTCGGACATGGTTTTGGTGGTAGGAGGAAAAGGAAATTGTCTTTGCGTTTACTCGATGCCATGTGGCTTGGACACCACCAACACATTAAGGTGCAGGCTGAGTAAACTGCAGGGCAATGTTTCGCATATATAATATATTTTTTAAGGACACAGGCTACCAAGAAATGGGCGTCATAAAATGTCGATTAGTTACATTTGATCCAACACACATCAACTGAAACTAGGAGACATTTGCGAAACACTTTCAGCAAACAAAAGTAGCCTAATATCTGCTTGTGCGTCACACGTTGGTCACGTAGGCTAAAGCCCTTAATCCAGCTGTTGATTTACAAGGCGACTTTAACTTTCAGGCTGATCCAACATGTAGGTTATTTGAGAAAGATTCAAAATGCAACGTGAGTCGGACGGACAATAGATGGACAACAATCTGTCACTGGCTCCTGGAGGCACATGGTCATGACATCTGGACTTCTGCGCTCACTGCAGGAGGACCAAACATGCTATTCTTTCCTTATTGATCACCCACCAAATAGGAAACAAAGCCTTATGTCCCAGTATTGTGCGCCATGTGATCATATAGGCTACAAATATTCAGAATAATTTGTTTTCATTCCTTCCCCCTGGGCTACAATATCCCTGTGTGATTGGGAAAAAAATCATACTACTGTATATCCAGTGTTTTAAAATACTACTTCACAAACCTCAACGCTTCAGTAAAATCAGTTTAATACAAACACCATGTCAAACACAACTGCATCATCTCTGCAAGCAAAACGTGTTTTTTTTCTGTTTAAAGACAGGTACATCAGATTTGTTCAGTCTTACCAAAGGTTCTTGTCACGAAGCTTTCTAGTTAATTCCTCTGATGAGTGTTGAATAAATGTGATGATCTCTGATGAATCTCTTTCTCCTGACGTGTTTTCTCTTCTCTTTTTTTTTCTCAGTGAAGGTGTTAGATAGTAGGCTATCTACATTCGTGGGTATTTACGCACATTCGGACCGTCGCTCTCACAAGTCAGCAGCTACAATACGCGCTTGGAGAAATGGTCTGCATTGTAAAACCTTCTGAAACTCAACTGTGGGGGTCGCATTAGGTCCGCCTCCTTTGCACACACCCCCACCCCTATAGCTGCGCTGTTCGCTGTAGGTTTCACCACTTGGTCTCTTAGTAGGTGAGTGAAATACAAGGAAAGTCACAGACCGTGGCAGCCACACTGGTTACTCTAGTCTTTGGCATGAGGGAATTGCGCATAAACTGCACTACAGGCAGTCTGTTAATGCGTTACGCAACAACGCCGCGAGAACATGCGTAAAGAGCTATCATTATGGAGTGAGTCACACTAAATATACATTTATTGATGGGAATGTGCGAAACATACAACTGCCACAACAGACAGGGTTATCTTTCTTTGTCTCATTAACACACGCACCATGTAGCACATCAGCATACCCTAAATTGCCTACAGTGATGGTGTAGTATATTTCCCTTTCTTTCCTTTACTCTTTCTCTGCCTGTTGTATCTGATCCAGCAGCTCTCAGCACGATGCAGCCTGAGATTTGGCCCCTGTTAAAGAGTCCAGAATGTGGAGAGAGCTTCCCCCTGGTCACTAATGAGAGAGCAATAGCTGGAATACAGAGGTGAGGAGGTCATCTTTGCCTCTGGCAGACAAATACCATGTAATACATTAATTTACTAATTGATTTTAATTGCATAGCTGCACAGCAAGCTGAACCAAAGTCTACATTTCTGTTGGGTTTTTTTGTTCTGTTCTGATTCTGATGATGGTTATGGCATGATACAGATGTGAGTTCACCAAGTTGGGGATATCTACAAATGAAAGCAAATCACACTTTATGACTTAATGATGAATCATACATTCCACACACCCACATTCATACCTGACACTCATTCATTCATTGCACTCAGTGTGAAGAAGACACTTAACACGTAGCGTCCTTGTCTCTCCACTTCCCACTTTTGTCCAGTTTGTTTATTTGGTTTAAAAACAAGATTCTGCTCTTGAGTTACTGTTTACAGGAAATGTTTCTATAATGTGAAAGTATAAATTATCTATGTATTGTGAAATGTATTTCAGCATGTTCCAACTTTTCTAGAAATGCACATTTTCGACTACCAAAAGAAATTCTGTCGTCAGTAGTTAGCTCAAAAATGACGCTGTCATTTGATAGAGACAGCAGAGCCCCAGATTGTGCCTCTTGTGTGTTACCATTACATTTGCGTCACAGAGCTAAGAATCTGTTTTTCTGAAACATAAATACCAGGCAATCGTTGAAAAACCCAGAGTGTTGTTTAACATAACTTACGACTGTTCTGAAGGAATCTTTAGAGATTATATTCTGTTTGCTGCACATTACCTTTTTCTTTTCTTTTCTTTTTTTACCGAAATTGACTCTGTTTCCTAATACAAAGAAAGATGTTAGCCGGCAATGACATTATTTTATTAATTTATACAATGTGAACCAAAGTGTAAAGAATTTATTATCAGTTTTATTTGTCTGTATTGATGTTACTTTCATTTATTTGATATTTTACAAAACAATGTGTTAATATTTTTCTTGTCTTGTACAAAAAGACATATGTCCATAGGTGAAGGTTTTTCAGTGTTATTCATACATTCTGAATTTTCAACCTTCGCCAGTTTTTTATTTTTCAGAAAAACGGATGCTTAGCTCTGTGACTTGAACATAATGGTGATCCATGATGAGAGGCGCAAAGTGGGGCTAGAGACAGCACAGCGCTACATACTTACTTGCTTCAGAATATACTGTTTTTTATTCTGTTGCACAGCTGGGTTTTTAGGTGTGGTGTTTGGCAGCATGTAGACAAAGAACAGAAACAGAGCATTCATAGGACAAAAGGAGGACATGTAATCAAACTCGACTCTGTCTCACTCTGGTTATGACTTTCCTGGTGCTGTCTGATGGCATCCCAGGTGGTATTGGATGTGGAATTACATTACTTAAATAATGCACTATGTTGTAAATTACATTTACTGGAATCAGTTGGCCATACCAAAAACATGCTGCCCTGAACTCCTGCCCCCTGCTTGCTCACACACTATAGCTCAGCCAAAAGCTGCCAAAGCAATGAGCAGAACCTGCCAAGCTCTTTATGAATTTTACAGATTATTTAAAAGAATTACATAAGCTCATTCATAGAGAGCGGGATATGGCTCCTCTTTCTCAAGCTGCAGATGGATGCTTCTGAAAAAGCAGGATGGAAATATAACAGCAGAGCCTCCACCTCAGACAGCAGGGGCAAAGGCTGTATTGCTACAATATATTTATGTAACAGAGGTGGACATGAGATTCAGAACATTTCTCCCTGAGAGGAGAAAATATCAAAAGATGAGGCACCATGAGGTCCAAATAACCCCAGGAATATATTGTATCATGTTCCGTTGTGTAACACACTTTGTTTATAAAAGGACTGCCAGCACAGAGAGTGGCAAACTGACCGCCTCTTTGTGTGGACGAACAATATCATTTACTATATAATTTACACGTCCAGGTGAATGCACCCTTCACTGATGAGTTTGACAATGCAAAGTATATGCAGCATCCAGAAAACAACAGCCTTTCATTCTCCATTTACAGGATGCTTTAATTTTCTTCTCATCTCTCTGCAAACAAACAGATGCACAAAGACCTTGAACTCAGAGGGCAATGATCTCTTTAAACAAAAGACACATAGGAGCAACACAAACAGATTTTTTTTCTTCAACTTACTCTGGAATGGCCAAAGCATGGTCAGGGTCTTTGAAGCTGATGTGTCATAGTTGTAACCATGTGTTCAAACTAATGTTTTGGCAAATCTCTAAAACCACATAACGTATGCTGATGGACACAGAGTATGCTCACTGGATGAAGCAACACATCCAATGTCACCCTGATGCAAATGCCTTTTTTATATTTTTATCAGTGATGCTAATTTTGCAATGAAAAGATGGGGGGAAATGAAAACTATGACACATCACATTAAAGATAAATTACAGGCAAATAAGAGTTGCAAATGACAGGGAAGACAGGTTAAAGAGACTCCTTTCTGCATGTCGAGTGGTTCTTTTATCTTAGCTGGAGAAACTTTCCACTGTGACAGCACTAAAAAGATTACACACACTGATCCTTATTATTACATACAATATTTGTCTTGCACTGGTCATCAGTATAAATAAACAGCAAAAGACACCGGTGGATTGCTTATGTTATTGCAGAAAAGTACCCTCAATGTTGTTTCATATATACAAAACATAGTAGAAATAAAAAAAGGGGGACTAGAAAACATTTTCCCAAGGATATCAAGGAACAGCACTGCCTCCCAGTGCAACAAGACACTCATGGCATTTTCTGTATCTCTAAAATAACCCTCTATGGTTCTTTCACGGTGTATTAAGGCAGGGTACTGTTACTCTTGTTCCTGGCTCCACTACACTGCCACCAAAAGCACCTCTCCTCAAGGTGTCTTACATCTTACCATGACATTGCAACAGTGAAAGCTCCAACAAGACGAAAGAAAGCCCATCAGGTAGTAAATGAACCAGCATATATTGGCACAGCATTTATCTATAATGACTGACTGTAACACGGTTATCATGGAATTTGCTTCTTTATTTGTCTCACTGGGGAAATATATTTTTGGTGTCACCTTCACAGGAAGATTAGAGTGCAAGGTCAACAACCAAACTGCTGGAGCTGAAAAACATTTGGTGTCTTGCTGAAGGACAGCTGAGCAAGGTGGATGCCAGTCAGCACATGGCTTTAAACATGTGTCCTCTAGTGGAAGGACAGTCTTACTACAACAAATTAAAACTAACACTGGATGGTGCAGGTCAGGTAGCAAGCATGGAAAACTGTAAGTTAACATGAGCAAACATACAGAGAAGAACATTTGCCTGAGTTAAAAGTACTTTTAGGTTTACAGGGGAAAAAATCCTGTTCTTCAGCCACTATTAAAATACGTCCCAGCTGGTGGTGTTGATTGTTTTACCATTGTTGTTGACCTGGGCAGTGCTTGCTTGTCCCATCTTATGCTCCTACATGAGTGAAAAATTAGATTTCTACAGTCCAATACCAAAAATCAGCAACATGTCAGCTGTTAATGAGGAAATGCATACTAACTGGAAAAACATTTAGGCTAAAACCATCTGGTTTCTACCACCAGCTGTCTTGGTGGTCCACTGCATATTCCATCAAGAATTTTGTCCAGATCCAACTTTCATTGTCAGGGACATGTTCATTAAAAATGAACTGATGATTTTCAAAATTCAGGACATGGTGGTACCGCCACACGATTCCCCAGCTTATCATTCCAATAGCAGTAGTTTACATTTCTTCCACTAAAGTAAAATGTTATATTGCAATATAACTTAATAGATATTCTACATCTTCTGGTCTAATTATATGATGTAGATTACACAACCATGTTAATAATTCTTTCATAATTTGTTAAACACATTTTTGCTAAGGGTGATAAAATATGATAAAGACCATCATAAATCACTTATGTCATTTATTTTCTGTACAAACAGACAAGATTTTTGTATAAACTGTACAATCTTTTTAACATGCTGAGACAGAAAAATGGCATTAACACAGAAGAAATATGTAAACAAGGGAAGTAAATTTACTGTGCCTATATACAATTTATAAATTATATTATTCACCATCTCATTACGCCTCCATTACAGATGTTTTCTACTGTCTGGTTTAACCATTATGGCAAGAGGCATAATCATCATTTATCATACATGGAGTGAAAGGAGAACTTCTCTTGCTTCAATGCCAATTCACTTGTCATTGTCGATGCAGACGTGGTGGAGCTCCGCATCAAAAAGAAGCAAATCATCTGCAGACCATGACGATAAATCATTTGAGCTACAGACTAGCGACTCATTCCAATTCAGTGAAGCGCGCAAACATGGCTTTGCGGACTGCGTCTTTGTACGTGTCTGAAGCAGAGAGCGTGTAGTTGGTGCCTTTAGTGCCAAGTCCAGCTCCCTTTGTTCTCAACTGTGCCTGAGGAGGAAAACCACAGACTTGAGTACTTTTTTTTTTTTTTTAACAGATATATACAGTTATTGATGCTGATGGGTAGTGGATACACCCCGACACCACCAGGTAATTGTTGTGAATACCTCAATTGGTGTAGTGATGCCCTGCTGGTTGCGACCGAGACCTTTACCCTCCTTCCAGCCCATGGCCTGTAGCATTTTGTTCCCAATATTGTCACTGTTGAGGCCGTCTTTAGTGGGCTGTTCATAGTTACTGCACAGGGACATTTTAATGACACAAAATGAACAACTTGATCCCCGCAAGGATTGCAAAACAGCATTTTACACAAATCAGTAATTTAAGAAAAAGTGGCTTACATGACTGGTGCTGGTTGGCTAAATTTCTTCTTTTTGGGCGCTGGGGGTTCAGGGATGCCATACTTTTCTCTCCTCTCGGCTGCCCTGTCTCTATATTTCATCTATTCACCGGAAGAATAAAAACATTTTGAATTTTAAAATGCAGTCACTTTAACTAAGGCAACAATATCACTCACTAGCAACCGGGTGTTTTGAACCGAACCTCAGTCTCTCTTTTCTCCAGCTCTTCCAGCTCTGCTTCGCTCATTTTGGATCTGCGGAGAACCTCCAGGTTTTTCTAGGAAAGACCAGTGACACGATTAATACCCCAATGAATTAATGGTCTTATGGACCGACACTTGCACTACTTAGGCCTGAAGACAATGCGTGTAATGTTACCTTGTGGAGGTCAGAGAGTTGCTGATGTCGAAGTAGACTCTCTTTGTTGGGAAACTGTCTCCTACACAGCAAGCAGGCCAACTTTGTCCAGTCTGTCAGCTTATCCTGGCCTCCTTCACCACCATCAGGCTCTGCGCTCCCCTCCTCAGGGTCACTGTCTCCACTGTAGGCTGCCACAAGGCCACACTAACCACACCAAGGATAAACAAAGGCAGGCGTAAACATTGCTGATGTAAATAACACCTGAATATAACAGTACATACATTTACAATGCTATTAAAAATGTTTTAGACAATAATTGCTATAACACTGCAATGCAGAAAACACTCACCTTGGAAGTGCTGACTGAGCTGATTGTTGGCTCCTCCTCAGGGCACCTTGGCAACTCTGGCATGAGTCTGTCTAGACCTCCTGCCTGCTAAATAAATAAGAAATCAATCAATAAACCAATTTAGAACATTAAAGTCCAACACGTGCAGTCTCTGAACTTTGTCAGATATCGAATCCTACTGGATTACCTTCTTTTCAAACAGTATGTAACCAGCATCCGCAGCTGCCGCCTCCTTCCTCTCTTCTTGACTAATAGGCTGAAAGCTACTCTTGAAGTTCTCTTTCTGCTTGTTGAGAGTTTTAGCCCACCGCTCCATGTCTTTAGCAATCTGAAAGAGTCCATACAGATTTGAACAAGTTAAAATATAAAAAAGGAACTTAAAAAAAAATTAATTCAGAAAAGGCTACATAGAAGTAGAAGAAGTTACATGCATAACAGACGGTGTGTGCTGATGTAGAATTCACATCACAATACCTGCTGAGCAGTCTTGCTTTTGGGCTTTTCCTTTTTCTCCTTGCCTTCTTTGCCGCCTGCTGCAAAGCCGCTTGGGTTATCACTTTGTCCAGCATTTGTGTCAGTTGCGGCAGGTACGTATGTCTGCTTCTCACTGTCCCAGTACAGATACTGCTGGGTCTGAGAGTTGTAGTAATACTGAAAAGACAAACACCAATGTACATAATCAAAACAACTGCGACTCTCACACAACATGATGGAAAACCCAAGTGACTCACACATGGTGGCTGTGCACTACTTACATGAGTGTTTGGGTCATAGTAGAGGCCAGTTTGAGGATCATAATAGTAGCCAGAGGACTCATCATACTGATAGGTGGACGTATCAGGAAGAACTGTCAATTATAAACATAATATCATTAACAACTTCTGTAGAAAACCTATTTTACGAGTTATAAAACAGCTGCATTGTAAGTTGAGTATTTGTGATCAGTAAGGCATATTTCCAAAACAAAAATTCAGAGGATTTTTTCACTAGGACAATACAAGTGTGTCTGAAAAAGTTTTCATGCATTTAAAAAAACAAAAAAACATTTTAGTTACCAATATTACTGCATTACTGACAAATAAGTGGTCCCAGCCAAAATTTTCACTAGCCTTCCCTACTGAAGTCACTGTAAGGCAGACACCTCATAATCTCATGAGTTTAAGCCCTTTAGCTCTCATATATTTGGTCAGTCATATCAAAGTTTGTAAATGTTAACGCTTTGAATCAGTATGTACCTGATCTGATATTCAAATTTAAGAACGGCAGAATCAAATTCTCAGGTCTCTGAGTTTCAAGCTGTTCCCACGGAAACACTAATATAATGTACATGACAGTGACCTCGAGAGGATTTTCTCTTTATGCACGTCATACTTCAACAGGACAGGTTTTAAGGGATCTTGTGTGCTCATACCAGTGCTGGTGTCAACTGACTGTCCTGAGGCTGTTAATGTACTGGCAGCGGTAACAGTGGCAGCAGCTACAGTGGCAACAGGCACAGACACAGCTTCAATGCCTGGAAAATGTCCTGCCTGGGCCTTTGCCTCCAATTGCTGGGCAAGTGACAATGCCTGCAATTAATGCAATGGTTATTCAGAGATTGTTACACCATGCATTTGAATAACGGTACTGCAGTGTAATTAGAAACATGTGTATGTTACCTGAACAGCAGGCTGCGCAATTATATGGGGTTGGTAGACTTGTGGGGTCTGTGAGATTACCACTCCAGCTGCAGTTGGAACAATCTTTACACCTGGGGCAGCTAAAATTGGAAAAGCAAAGCTCTGTGACAATTTCTCCCAACACTCAACATCACTGTGCAAACAAAGTGAAATTATTTCAAAATTTTGCAGAAATCTCTTTTGTTGCTTCTAAAAACTAGCATCTACTTTACTATTGTAACTGTAACATTACCTAATTTTTCCAATACTAATATACAATAGTGCCAACACATCTATATAAAAAGGTGCGAAAGCATTTCATACCTCCTAGAATCCCATTTCCCTGAGAGGTGCTGGCTCCGACTCCTTGCTGGTAGTACATCTGGTAGTCCTATTGAAAAAAGCCATTTATTGAAATATTGACTTTTGCGCTTCAGTGGTGTGAAACTACCTCACCAGTCAACTTTTGTTCCAAAGGAGACGTCGATACTTGCCAGTGTAAAACTAACATGACATGTAACATTTAATATTTAAAACAATGTTATGATATACAGGTACAGCCTTGTGTCTTATCTCTGAAGTGCTGTCATCAGTAATATCATAGTCAGTAAGCTTGGCACTGGTGAATCAAATCAGTACATAGCATTTGCTGGACAATTATTTCTTTGAGGACATGTGTTGTCCATGTTGTAGTCTCTAGATGTTACTACACAGCCATATTTTCCTGAATGCATCTTTAAAGCAAACTAATTCAAAGATGGCAGAAATGATCTGCTCTCAAGCTAATTGTTGCAATGTTTGCTTCACTTTTTCTACTAACCTGTGGCATTGGAGTATAACCTTCTTGCAGGTAACTGTACTCCGACATTCCGTCTAAGCTCTGCTGCGGCTGAAAAGGTAAAGCGTGGGTTATGAGCCTGTTGCGCTGACACTGGGAGATGATAAATAACAGGATGTTGACAGAAAATGGGCCTACCTGACTTGAGGACCACTGGGCTGCAGCAATGGCTGTGCTGGCCACAGAAAAGGCACTGACACGATTCCCGTCAGGTAGCAAAAGGTCCCTAAAACAGGCAAAGGTCAAAAAAAATGCAAACAAGTTAATTCCTGTTAGGAATAAAGATGTGAGTAAATCTTTTCATCCATCACAAAACCAAGGCACATTATACGCTATTATACTCACTTTCTAGCACTCTTGGCATAATCCACCCCAATTGTTTTTCCATCCAGTTTTAAAGGAGGCTGCAGGCCCTGTAAGATGGTTAGCAGCTGAGAGGCCTCCTGTGAAAAGGAGTGATATTAAATTTTAAGTGATAGACGCATCACTGAGGTGGCAAGTTCATCAAGGAGAAACATTTAAGACAAAAGGAGTAATATTAATAGAAAAGCCATAGGGGCCACTGAGAAGCGGTTGTCTGTTATAGCAGATTATGACGCTGAACAACAGTCAATTGTGACAATGTTCATCTGTACATATTAAAGGATGCTTTACCAGAGGAGAGGAGAGCTGTACAAAGGCAAAGCCTCTGTTCTGGCCGGTCTGCTTGTCCTTGATGAGGCGAATGTTGTTAGATGAAAGATTAGCATACGGTGCCAGGGCTGTCATGATGGCTTCCACGTTGGTCATAGGAGCAATATTTCTCAGGATGATTGCTGTACAGGACAAATGTCTATATTTAAGAACAACCTACCATGGATATGGATATTTTCCATTCCAAATTAAGTGGGACATTGCATCTATAAAAGAAGTCCTTACTGTCGCCATAGAAATCTCCACTGGGCTGAGTTTCAGAGACTCCAGTATTATTGCTGGTTTCACTTTCTGTTAAGAGAATGACAGAGAAGTAAGAAGTGCATTAACATAACCTTCAGGACTGTGTAATCAAAAAACTGGAATGAGGTATAAGTGTAGAAACCTGTGCTAGAAATGAGTCGGTGTTTACAATATCTGATAGCTTATCTCACAGCCTATTTCATAAACTCCATAATGTATTGCATTTTGTCCCCATTTTGTATTGTCAGGTAGCAAGGAAAAAATGCATGCTGTCTCCCATCTATGCACTTTGCCTACATCTGACAGAGTGACAACAACACAACACAAACTTTGCGTTGCATCCCAGCACTGCTGACCCAGGCTGCCCAGGTGTCTGCAGTCAGTGGCCTCTTGTTGATTTAACTACTTACCAGCTTTGGCTGCTCCACACCTGAAGCACTTCAGCCTCCTCCGGAAATTGTACAGGCCACACTGCAAGTAACCGTTCACATCATTTTTATTATACACCTACTAAAGCCCTGAACAGTGCTGCCTCAGAAAACAGGCAAGCTATATTGGTGCAGCATACCATACTTACCTGAGACACAACCTAACCTTTACCGCTTATCCAAATGTAGGTGTACCACAAAATTAGCTGACAGGACTGCAACAATTGTAACTTATAGGCCTGTGAGTTTGTGTGTGTGTGTGTGAGAGGTGTTCTGTAGTAGCATTGTTTGGATAATGTGGCCATGAAACCAAGATGGATCATTAACTTACAGTGTTGCAGAGCCAGTCTTCATACTTGTTCCTGGGGTGACTGTAGTGCATGTCCACACTTTTGCCTTGGATGGTCAGACGTTTCTGAAAGAGGATGATAAAAATCACTCAAGAATTCCCGGCGAGCATTAATCTCATCAATAGAGCAAGCAGTGTGGGAAGGGAGAGATGGGGGAGAGGGACCCCCAACAGATAGCCTTTGTGTTAAAGACAAGACAGGCACATGATGTATATGTGAGCCTGATGTATGGAGGGTTCTTTAGGTGTTTGGGACCCGAGTGCCCAGGCTGAGCTGGAGCAAAGTGTACAATGTGACCCTAAACAGACATTTTGACTGCTTTTAAAACAAAAACAAAAAAAACAAAAACGAAGATTAAATCATCCCCGTCTACTGAGGGGAAGGCTTAAAAAGACAGAAGTCTGAGCTTACATTCTGAAATCTCATTGATAATGCCTCTAAGAACAGGGTAAAGATAGTGTGTTTATTATCTTACATGCAGATTCCTTAAGAAGATGACGTCATATTGCAAGTCAAATCTGCAGCTTTGATGCTACTGCCATTACAATTAACTAAACATTAAGATATAAATCATGAATATAACCATCTCTATTAATAAACAAATCAAATCTTTTTGCTCTGTGGCATACAATCCATGAATTTTTTTTTTTCCTTTTCTTTTCAAAAAGATCTTTACAGTTTCCACACTACTTATTCAATGCACTTTGGTTGCCTTTTGAGTTATTTTTCCATATCTCCAAGATTAAAACTAGACTTGGCGATTGTGAAGCAACCTGATTGGTCTCCATCCATCGTGTAGCATCTTGCAAGTGATAAAAGTCCACGAAGGCGAAACCACGGCTTATACCTAGAGACAGCATTCAAATATAGACGGGAGGCGTGTTAGTTAAGAGTCCATGGGCATATAATTCAAACTCTTCCACAAACTGCTTCACAACCCAGGCCCTGTTTGGTACACAATAGGCCACTCCATAGGAGTTTTACCATAGCAAGAAATCCTGCTGAATACCACTGTTTGAATCACACTCAACAACCGAGTGTGTCTGCCAATTGACTTTCTCAAAACTATTATTGCTGCTCTTACTTACCTTGAAAAGATCCACAATGAACTGAAATGATAAATCTTAAATCAACATTTTAAATCCTTTTTCAAGTAACTTGATACAATTTTCTACTAGCTGCTATGGGAAAATGGGTCTGAACGGAAGCAGATTGGCCCTATGGTCAAAGACTGGGGAGGGAGGTCAGGGTCCGTCACATTTCTGGTTCTCACCTGTTTTCTTTTTCATCAGCCTGACATCCACTGGCTGCGGCCCCTCCAGCTGGTCTATGGCAAAACGAATCTGAACAACGACATGCAGATGGTACTTTAACACGATGATTCAAAACCTGCCGCCCTTTAAAAAGGCATTTCATCTTACAGAATGAGTGGTGCACACACATAAAAAATAGGTTGCATAACTGCAGAACAAAACTAAAGACTTACATCATCCTCAGTGACATGAGGAGACAGACCCCAGAGCATGATGGTCTTGCTCTTCTTCTCCTCCCCAGGCTCCCTTCTGTAATCCTGCTCTGGGTAGTCGCCATCAGAGTGATAACCATCTTCTGATCTGTCACTGTTACGTCGTTTCCTTTCTCTTTGCTTTAAAACAAATAGATCAGTGCATCAGTTAAGTGTGGATGTCTTCAAACAACAAAGTATTTTTACGAAAACATTATAACCCCATTAAAAGTCACTGATTATTAGATCACCTACCTCTGGACTGTCTCTTGATCCTCGACGATCTCCTTCAAAACGTTCACCACGTCTCTCTTCGCCCCAGCGGCGCATGTTGTGATCGCGCTCTTGGTCCCTCTCTCGTCTGTCGCGCCATTCTGATTCATCACGGGGCTGGTCAGAGCCATACCTACCGCTACGTTCTGTGCGACTAATCCTATTCGGAAGGACATTGAGGGTAAAGTTAAACATCAGCACAACTAGTCTGCAATTGTATTATATTCTTTATAATATGATGCAATCAAATACTATTGTATCAGCAAGCTCACCAACATAATTTCTTGATATAACATTACACAAAAAAGTAAGCCTGATATCTTCCCCCTGTTGAGGCATTGTCTCAAGTACGATGAATCATAAATTTGCACTGAAATACTTTAACATTCACAGGATTTGTTGCAGTGCTTATGTATATCAAAAATGCTTTTAATATTTACATCTGTACAAGTTTTATTAACACTCAATGTTTTGTTGAAAGCAAGTGTAGTCATTTTGAAACATTATTATATAAATTTCAGCATTTACACTCATCCTTTGTCACATTAAGTCAAGATTGTTCTAAATTTGGCTTTCAGGATTTAATTAGCCATTTTCATTGGAAATGTCACCAGATGCCAACATTTCTTTGAGATTTACGGATTCAAACAGGGATGAAATTAGCAAAAACCACCAGCCAAATGCTGGTACAATATAAAAGTGGTTGGAAGATTTCAGACAAGAGAATGATTTACTCTTGAGTGGCCGATGAATTTGAACATTTATCTGTCAGTAGTTGGTAGAAGTTCACATTTTAAAAAGTTAATTTCCCTGGATTCAAATGCGTTTTCTCTCAGGTAAGCCACGTAGGATACTTTAACTATGTTGCAACTTTCCAACTTGCTATTTAATATGTCTATAAAATAACGACTGTGAGCAGTATTGCCCTTGTTAAAACAAAGTAGGATGGCAGGAAAACACTTTTCCTATAGTTTCCCGCATAGTGGGCATTTTTTAAGACCTTAAGGAAAACACATGTTCACGTCGATTGTTCTTCAGATTTGGTAAAGATTATCCACAAGCGTTTACGGAAACACACAACTTATCTGACCGTGAATTGTGTAACGTTACTAAACGCTAACGTTAATGTACAAGTGACAGGCAGGCGTTTTGAGTGCAGTTTTACGTTAACATACCCTTCTCTCTGCCTCTGAGGACGGAACAGGCATTTCAAATTGGACTAAAACAACACCGCCAGTATGATTAACCACACCTACCATGGCGAACGGTACGGCGCTAATGTTAGCGCCCGGCCTGAACGCTGCCACTCACCTTTTATCGGCTCCCATTTCTCGCTACAGCACACACACGGCCTCTGGAAAGCAAAGAAATGCCACAAATTTCGATTTATACACGCACTCTGTTGTGTTTTTAGTTTATTAACGTGCTCAAACACAAAGCAGTCGAACTACTCCGTTTACAGTGAGCACAAGAGAGTAACGTTGTATCAAAATGCTTGTAAGCCACAAAAATGGACCCGGTCTAACGTTAGCAAACGGACTTAATTTATGTCACAACTAACACCGCCAATGACAAGCTGTAAGATTGTTTCAGTTTCCAGTCCCAATGTGCAGTAACTCACCGGTGTGGTTTGTTAACAGTGCGATTAACCACTAGTAGTTTTTCAAAGTGATATTTGAAAATTTGTGGACAAGAAAATTCATCTCATGTCCAAGGACTTTTAACACTACAACGACACCTTCTTTGTCCCAAGATGCATTGGTGTGTAGCCCGGTGCATTGTGGGAAGAGCAACGCTTTTACCCGGAATTTGCCTTACAGGCAAGCATTTGGTCGTGGGCCCTTGTTACTTTCGTCGTGCCGAACAGGTTCTGACATTTTGGTTACGTTCAGGTTGAGAATACAGAAGATTTAGATTTGGGTCACAAACACACCTGGCCGGCTGGGGTTACGGGTTGTTACGGCTATCTGTCAGTTCTAAAGAAGGAACCATGCTGCCTGAAAGGCTAAACTAAGGGCCAGATTCACCATATGGTATTTTCCGCCATTTTACTGGGTATATTGTTTTTTAGCTTGCCATTTTTGCAGCATATGGAAGTGTTTGTAACCATTTAGTGCTTTAGTAATTAGCAATAATTTGTCAATTTGACATTATTCTTTCAGTATGTTACATTGCATAGCAATTTGCAAATATCTACAGAACCTAGATCCCTGCTAAATAAAGGTTGTTTTTTTTATTGTGTAGCTTTTTCTTTAATTCCTGTTTCTAGTCCAACTTGGTCCCAAAACTACCCTAAATCCCACTGCTGTTTCACTTTTTCCTTTGTGAAGCTTCTACAACAGAAACACTATCGTCCCCTATCTGGAATATTATTCTTACTGTAGTTTTAGTAAATAGTGCATTACGGTGAAAGATGCATATTGTGCAATAATTTGTCCATTGTCATTCTAAGTCTTACAGTATGCACACAAATCCATCTCTGTGCAGCCTATTGTTCATACATATTTATTTACAATATTAAAATTTTCATGCCACAGCTATGGACTCTTGCACTATGTGTTTAACAACCCTGTATATACAGTAACAATTTGACTGGTACAGCATCCTGTTTGCTGTCCACCTCTTTGTAATTAACAGCTACTGTACATGTCTCTTTGTATCTTACTGTGAACTTGTCTTCTCCGAGTATATTGAGAGCTAAAGAGAACTAGACTCAAATTCATTGTCAACATACCTGAAGTTCAATCTGACCAAGACAATGCAACAAAAAGTGAAACACTGTCATGGTTGATCATTTATTATAGTAAGTAAATCCTGAAACGTCACCAAACAGTTCACTGGTCCTTAATAAAGATGACTACACAATTACTTTTTCAACTTGGCACACAAGAATGTCCCCCCTTTTTTTTTTAAATCTCTGATGTGGTAATGAAATACAACATAGATGGTCAATAAGTTGTGCTGACACCAGATCCATAAATGAGCTCCACAATACCCTTTGAAACCAATACTTATGGAGCTTATTGATTTATGCTTGAGTCACTGACACCCAAGACAGACCCATATATTCTATACAAACATGTCATGAGATAAAACAACACAAAAAAACTCAGCCATGTAATATAAAAATGGTCCAGTGATCCCAAAAAAGGAGGGTGGGATCCATCACACTTCTCCCCCGAAAATGTAGGACGGGGGATGTGAATTTCCACGATGAGCTCTAGGTCAGGGTTTCTCCTTTTGTCACCTGTAATGAGATACGTGTTGATGTCACGGCCATATCACTTTGAACCATGCAAATACAACAACAAAAAAGCCACTGGATTATTCAGATCACAATGCAGTCTACTTACTCTCGCCTCGATATATTCAATCCTCCTCTCCAACGCTGTCAGCTTCTCGTTGAGAGTCGCCAAGCGGGACCGACACGACATGTCTGAGGACGACGAGTCACATTTGGCACGTAGTTAACCACCAACAGCCATGACATTTGTAGCAAGTTAATTATAACGACGTCCCTGTTACTTTATTAACTGCTGCTGGGAAATCATTCAATTTCAGGGGTTTCGCTCCTGCGTGTGTAAACAAACCAACGCAGCGTTTTCTGCGGCCTTTACAGCCGTTACAGCCGTTAGCTGCGGCCGTTACAGCCGTTTTCTGCGGCCGTTACAGCCGTTAGCTGCGGCCGTTAGCTGCCTCAACGCCTGAACCCGGTTGTCTTTTAATGCAATGTTTTGACACTAGGAAGATAACGTCGGTTAACAAGCGAAACAGACTGTAAGGCGACTAGACGCCAAGCTGTCATGGCACATGGAAGCAGTAACAAGCTCACGGCTAACCGATGAAGCTAATTGCTAGCTGGGAGTGGCCATTTAAATCAACACGAATGCTTCGCGATAGCAGGGCAGCTAGCTGGACTAGCTAACTTGATCCGGGCCGTCTACGCAAGATATCCACATTAGTGGTGACCCTGTCCGTAAAACTGGTTGTTAAAAGCTTACCAAACGAGTTAAGAAAGTCGGCGATTTTTTTGATACTGCTCGTAATTACTTCTATATACTCTCGATTCGCCCAGTCTTGGTGAATCTCTCGTTGCACTGGATCTTCCTGGCCAGCCATGTTTGGATAAGTCGCAGCGTTCAATCCAGGAAGCGTCGCTGTGAAAACTAACCGAGATTATAAAATACATTTTGCCTATTGTCGTTATGCACTATAAGCTTATGTCACATTCACAAGTTAGTTAGATAGATCTTACTTAAGTAAAAGTAGCAATACCACAGTGTAGAAATACTGTTTGTTACAAGTAAAAGTCCTGCATTCAAAATATACTTAAAGTACCAAAAGTAAAAGTACATATTATGCAGAATGGCTCATTTCAGAATAACATATATTATTGGATTATAATTATTGATGCAGTAAAGCTTGCTGGCTTGTAACCCCCATCCATCTTAACCTATAATAATACAACATACAAGTAACTTAACCTATTCATATAAATGTAAAATACAAGTACCTCCAAATTGTACTTACCGATAAGTACAGCCCTTGATTAAATGTACTTGTACTTTCCACCACTGCTATTCAGGTAGCTAATTGAAAGCATTTTGGACTGGTGTACAGCAGCCACCAAAATGTATTTTCGCTATAGAAAAAACCTCACAGGACTGCCTTAATTTAAGTTGGTAACATAGCCAGCCACTTATACTTGAAGGCTGGCAGTAGCTAGTACTACTACATGTGCCTAGTACCTTGACATATGAAGTAGTATTTTAATACCTCAAAGTATACACATTTTCCATATATTTAAGAATATTTTGATGGAATTGTATGTGTTGGTATGTACACAAATAACATTAGCACTTTACATGACATTAAATGTTTATTTCTCTTCTTTAACTCCACTCAATGAAGATGTTTATGATATGAGTTATACACAGTAGCAGATTCAGTCTTTTACATATTCATCAGAAACTCCCCTCAAAAAGTTTTCAAGGAGTGTCTTCATTGGGTAAATAGGCTGAACATCCACAGTGTAATGCACAGGAGATATCACAAACGCAGGAGTGTTGCAATTGACCTAAACTGTGAAGGTGGAAAAACATGATAAAACACCCCTAACAGATGTGTACTGATTAATCTTTTTGGTCAGACTGGTCATAACTGATATCCTTTACAGCCACCAAGAGCGTGTCGTAGCACACTTTACTTGACCCTCTTGAGCAGCTCTTTAATATCTGCCTCAATGTCAGAGGTGAGGAAATTTCTGCTGTAGCGCTTGTAGGGCTCGCCATCGGGACTGACCAGGAACTTCTCAAAGTTCCAGGAGACGTCGTTGCGAGTGACGGGACTCCAGATGATGAATTTTGGATCAGTCATGAGAGCCATGGCATCATCACAGGGGAATGGAAGCTTCTCCTTCAGATAGACAAACAATGGGTGGGCATCCTTTCCATTCACATCCACCTTCTCGAGGAGCTGGAAATTTGGTTCAAAGCCATTTCCTGGACGGACATACTTCAGAGACTTTAGGATTTCATCATTCTTGCAGTTCTCCTGTTATAAAATAAAATAAAATAAAAATACATTATATATGGACAGTAGCCTATGCCATCAAGTTGATTAAAAGCCACATGAGGTTTTCATTCAAACTTACAAAATGAGGCCAGTGGTACATTTCTTATTGTACTGGTCGTAATTTGGAGGTACTTGTGTTTTACATGAGTATTTCCATTTTATATTACTTTATATTTTAATCAGATTTTAACAAACAAAACCTGTGATCAAATGATAAACTGTTATGAGACCTATACCCAACTGTTTAGTTAAAATTAGCTCCACCTCAACCAAATACAACAGTAAAATGCTACCATTAACGCATTAGTAATAATAACACTCAAAGGGGCCAGTCTGCTGCTTATAAGTACTTTTAGTTTTGATACTTTAAGTACATTTTGCTGATAATACTTCTGTTAGTAACATTTTGAATGCAGGGCCTTTACTTGTAATGGAGCATTTTCATGTTGTGATATTGTAATTTTTACTAAATGATGCTGAAGCCAAGGGCCAAACTGTTCACAAAGTGTCAAAGCAGTCTGGGAAGTCACGGGAAATTTAACACAGGCATCCTCCAAATTCAAAATTTACTTACTAGAATTTATGACATTAATAAACAGAACATATTGGCTTTTGCTCTATAGTCTGCAATCAAGAAGCACACATCTGAGTTGTTTTAGAGTCTTAGATAGATTAGATTATATTCTAAACATGTAAATAAAGATAAATAAAGATAAAGAGAACAAAGTATGTCAGCTACTTTGAATTCACACATGGCCTACCTGATGCCCAAACTGATTGCAGGGCACACCCAGAATAACGAGTCCCTTGGCGGAGTAACGACCGTGAAGCTCGTTCATCTGAGTGTAGTCCCTGGTTGTTGTTCCTCAAAGAGACGCCACATTCTCAATGAGAACAACTTTCCCCTTGAGGGCAGAGAAACTGAAGGTTTCTCCAGACAGCAGCTTAGCTGTCAGGTCGTAAAACCTTTTCACATTCCCAGCCATTCACACGAATCCCGGAGGAACTGCACGAACTTGTGATTTATCGAAAAAAGGGCAGCTTATCTCTATTTTAGGCGGTCCAATGTCAACAAGTTTACTTCAAGTCCAGCCCTCAATTTATTTATGGGGCGGGCCATAGATGTAACAACTCTCAAGGTTTAACTATTGTCAATTAATTAAACTTTTCTTGTTTTTGTTTTTTTTTTTCAATATCCGTAAGATATTCAATCACACACACAAAAAAGATTTTCAGATGCCTTTATTGCGGTTCTTGAACTCTCACTCACAAGGCTATTTCAATATCAAGGAAGTAGGCTGGTTTGCCATCATGAACCGCACAGTTGAATATTAATTATGAGCCAAATATGGTAAACTAGGTAAACCAGTGTTTCTTGATGGCCTGCTACACTTGTTTCTGATCACTGTACAAATACAAATTAAAGTCCCTCAGCTGTTGTGCCTGCAGCTCGCTGACTTTAACAGTTACAAACATTAAAAAAAAAAAAAAAAAAAAGTGGCAAAGATGGGCATCACAATGTTGTAGCCTACCTGTTGCCAAAGTTGGCACTTATCGAATATTTATCAAATGGCCTATGCGAATATTGACTGTACACCTATACACAACCAGTACGTCTGAATGATAAAAATGTGTTTGACGTGGCATGTTTCCTTTCGAAGAGTTTTACACTTTTATTTGTAATAAAATGCCCTATGGTCGGCAAAAATGGTACTTTCCAGGAAGTCCATTGCAATGTGCGATCTACCTATGATCGTTAAAGTTCAGTCAAGGACAATTGCCAGCTGAAAACTACACAGCATTTTCTTAAAAATGTTGGACTGTTACAGGAAACGCAACTGTGTTAGGTGTTCAGCAGAGGCTAAGTAAATAACGGCACCTGCTCCTGCTGTTAGTAAGCCGTCATGCCGGACTGGCTCGGTCTGTGTGTGGTCATTGGCCTGTTGTTGTGTCTTGTAACAGTAGCAGGTTACATGTTGTACTCGGGACTCCTCTCACACATCACCATACTAACTGGCTCTCCTCCCATGAAGAAGATCACATTCGCCTACAAGTTTAAAAAAGGACCGTACAAATACTGCGGGCAACTTTTTAAGGAGTCTCTCGGTGTTGGACCGAAGCTTTCGCGTATCGCAGTATTTTATGATGACCCTAAAAAGGTAAACCATTACACAACACTCTCAGTCGAACAGAAGTTTCTTTTGACCGTGTTTTCAGCACTTTACTCGATATTTTAGCTTAAAAATCAGGCGGACTTTACAATGTGAAGTGGGTTATGTAGTCACCCGCTAGATGGCGATGAATCCCCTACTTCTCAGCAGAGAGTCAACCCTTGATGGTTTAATTAAGTCCCAGTCAAAATGTTTCGTTTCACAATGAATCATGAGTATAGTGACATTTCATGTGGTCTTGACACTCTGTCTTCTATCTAGTTTTGTCAGCATTTTGCAGAGACGTTTGGCACTGATTGACTTAAAAAAAAAAAAAAAGTTTTCCCTTGAGCAATGTCATAACGCATCTGGCCAGGGTGTGGTGTGTCTTGTGGATACAGATGTCATAAAATACTATCCAAGATGTAGTCCCAAACCAGAGCTTAACTTCAGGTCTATGGGACTCCAAAATGTTCAATATTTAACAATGCATCACAAAATAAGGAATTTCAATACATACAAAACATTTTGAATCAAAGCACGATGAACACAATCTATTAACAAATTGTTAAAAATACTATGAAATTTAATTTCATGACACTGATCTTATTTTGAGAGTACATTATTGAAATACATTTCTTTTAGAGTCTGATTTAGCTGATTTCACACTTTGAATGAGATCTGTTGAGTCTAACTGACAGGGTAAATTCTTTTAAGGTTTTGCAATAACATCAGAAGAAGCCTTTTCTAGAGAGTCTCAGACCGATTCCTCAGCTGCTGATGTGTTATGTGTGTGTGTGTGTGTGTGTGTGTTTGACTGGTGTTTTTGTGATGCGCTGTATGTTGGAGGGCCACGATGTAAATGAGCCATTAGGGAGTGTAACTACAGCTGTGCAAAGTTATGGTGTATTTTTATTCATCAAACATATTCCATCAATCAGTTAATCAAGCAACTTTCCAGGCTATGTTGGATTCATCCTCTGACAGTCAGATGACGAGCTTGTCTTATTAGCTTGGAGTTTCCCCGGCAGCAGCTAGTTGTGTAAATCAGAATTAAGTTGGCATTGTTGTTGCTCTAGCTGAGAGGAGCTGAGCTGTGACAGTATAGAACAAGTGTCACTGGAAAAAAAAAATGTCAGAATGAAATAAAATGGTGCACTTTGAAATACAAGTTATGAAATATGAACACCAGTAAAACTGCTGTAGTGAAAATAATAATGATGAAATGTGTATTTTTATGTTACTTATTTCATAACATAAATGGACAATATTTTTTGCAGTTCCCCAAAGATCAAGAGTCATAATTGGGAAGCTTATAACACTTATGTGAATGTGACTGAAGCTGTTGTGGTCTCCTTTACTGCCACACCAATGCTGCTAAAAACACAATTAGTAAGTTGGATCCCTCTGTGAGATGTTTTCCTACATTCCCAACTGTTTCCTCATCCATCCATCCCAAAATCTCAGTGTCTATAAACAGCAGGAAATAATATCTGCTGGATCTGATTTCCTGCACACTCTCTGGGGTCTCCAAAAATCATGTGGTGCTGGTTCCCACATTTTAAAGTGAGTCCAGCGTGAGTTGTTTTTTCAGTAGGCTCTGCCCAAACAGAATGAGAAGGAATGAGACAAGGAGCAGCACCTTTAAATGGTTAAGCAGTGCAGTGTGATGCATTGTGGAGGGTCTGGAGGTTCAGGTAACAAGGGTGGAAAACAAGGACCAGGCAGATTTGATCTTGGAAAAACATGCATCTGCTAAAGCATTGAATGTACAACACTGTGATATCATCAAGATATCTTGAATAATGTAATATGATAAGATAAAATAATAAAGGACTTCACATGTATATTAGAGCTGAAATAATTAATGGATTAATCAGTTAGTTGATTGACAGAAAATCAACCAGCATTCATTTCAATACTTGATTAATCATTTAAGCAATTTATTAAGCTAAAATCTCAAACTGGTTTAAGCTTCTCAAACGTGAAGATTGGCTGCTTCTCTCTCATTGTAAACTTTGCGTTTTGGACTGTTGGTCGGATAAAATGAGCAATGGGAACACGAGTTGGACATTTTTCATACAATTTACTGTCATTTTATGGACTAAATGAATAATCAGTTAATAAAAAAAAATCAATAGTTTAATCAATAATAAAATGATTGCTTGCTTAAGTGTTTACTCTACTCAGCCTACCCTCAAAATAATAGAAACATCTGTAAGTATAACGCAATACAATTCAACAGCACCACAAACTGCAGCCTCCAAAATGACCATAAAGTTGAATCAACACCTCACTAAAACAGTTTCAACAAAAACTGAACATTATAACCTTCATGAAGGGAGGATTTATTGCAGGGCCGTAGCTTTAGACATTAGCTTTAGAATGGCGTGCTTAATAAACTGGCAACTGAGTGTATATATACATGTACTGAGTGAAATGATCAATCAGTGTCTTGCTTGGTCATTAGTATTGATTCTTTCTTCCCATGTTACCTACCATTATTCTAAAAGAAATATTGTATATTGAAGCTAGAACCAAACATTGTCAAACTATCGATATTGAGCTGTTGAGTCAACTATACTGTGATATTACCACTGTCACCATCACTCAGCTCTAATATTTGCAATAATTCTCTGTCTCTGAAATATGCTGATATCTACCATTTTCAGAACCGGCTTTAAACAGTATTGACTTAAGTGGCGCTGCTTAAACCTGCCGTAGCCTGATGCAGAACAACCTGATGGAATGTAACCAGAGTTCAGTGATGGACTCTTCCCAGCTCCGCTTCAAAACCCCTTTGTTATGCTCATCCTCTTTTCCCCCGAGCCGGCAATTAGGCTAGCAGTGGGTCGTAGTTCCTCTGCGCAGTCACAGCCAAGTCCTGATCTAAGTTAAAATAATTGGCGTAATGATCTCAGCTCATTAGCGTCCCAGCCTCAGGATGCCATTCAGTCCCAGCGTCAGGAGCCCCAGAGAGTGCTCTCAGATGGGAGGACTGGTATTTGGTGTCTGAATAGTCAGACACTGTCCATTGATATTTGCAGTGAGAAAGATTTTCAAAAGTGCAGCTGACAGAGGATAAGTGTCAGCATGGCTGGTCTCGTCCTCTGTTATCGGTTTTCTCACTTTTACCTCCTTTAATCACTTCCTCTGGAGAAACAAAAGACCTCAACAAGGGCTTAAGTTGGTCCTGAGATGGTTGCCATGGATACAAGGCTGGAGCAGCTCTCTGTTTCTTCCAATGGCTAACACATATTCTGGGCCCCACTCACTAAACCCTTCCCCTCCACCAGCCTCTTCACAGTTTCAAAGCTGGGGGGGGTTGACCCAGTGTGCCCACTTCACCTCTACCCTGCAGCTCTCCTCTCCTGCTCTCCCCCTGTGCACCCAACTTTGACAAACGTCAGAGGGAGGTAACAGGGGCTGGATCATGTAGTTTTCTGTCAAACTTGATATTCCAAGTAAGCGATCGGGGTCAGGGTTAGCGGTCCTTGAGACACAGATTGTCTAAATAAAAAGCTCAGTGACAAGTGGAATGGTGGTGAGATGACACATGTGTCTGCCCATCTTCAGGGACCCATGTTTGGGTCACAATATGATGAAAGCTGTGGGCATGGCAGCGGCAGGAGGGGCCGGTCAGGAAATATGTATCAGTGCGAATGTTAGTCTTTTTGGTGAATGATGAAATAGTAGAACATCCCTCTAATACTTGCCCTTTCAGAAAGTCATAGTAAAACATTTAAAATGTAAGCCTCACTGAATCTGAGTGGAAAATACTTTGTATGCTGGTGAAGATGGTCTCCCTTTCCTACCCTGTTGCCTTACCAAAGTCAGTTCAGTCGATGTGCAATAGAGACACGGAGACGTGAATCCTTCAGTTGAATTTCGGAACTTTTTGCTTCAGATGAGCTGTCAGTGTATTGAAGAAACATCAAAAGACAGCACACTTGTGTCTTGATGAGTGCAGAGTGGCAAAACAAAGATTGTGGACAGAGGCTTGTGCCTTTGGTGGTGTTTCTTTGTTCTGGACTCCCTACATGGGGCCCTGTGATGATTAATAAATCGGCTTGCTTCAGACTTCCCACTGTGAGCCCCAAAAACTTCCAAAGTGTCAAAAATATCCTCATGTGTAAAGTTTCCCAAATGTACGTGTGGTTCTTACAATAAGAACAGTCAAGCCATTAACTGGATATTTGAAATCTGTATTTTTCATGTTTAAGTGTTTGATATGTTATCTTTTAGTTTGGCCAGCTCCACTGAAAACCTGACTCTTCTTTTGACTGTAGTGACAGTCACTATTATTGATTTAGAGAGGTGGGTTTATTTAGGAATTGTGGATATTTGATGAAGATTATCTGTTTTTGCGTGAGGCTTCATTGAATCTGCCCTTCATCACCTCCACTGAGCGTCCATTATGGTACCAGTGTCACTCTGTCATCACTAAAATATCATGTGCATCATGTGTACAACCAGGAGTTAGTTGTATGTATGTTTGTTGCTTCATGCTTGACAACAGTGCCAACACATCTGAGAAAAGTAAACATCCAAAAAACTATAATTTACACTAGAAGTCTTTTTACAGAACTGCTCCTCTTCATGCATAAAAAAAAAAATGAAATGGCAAGAGAAAACAGCGCACGTAAAATAAGCTTGGAAACTGGTCTCAAGTCAGACTGAATGCAGTGTTTATTTCCCCACAACCTAACAGCTGAAGATTCGCTACCTGGGAATAGAGCTGGAAACTCACAAAAGAAAAAATCACATAATCTAGCCTGTGGATTATTGTTTCCCTTATTACAAAAATGACTAATGTAAGATCCTTTTCCTAAAACCCTGAAATAGGGCTGCAACTAATAATTATTAGCATTATCGAATCTGCAGACCATTTTCGCAAATGTTAGAAAGTAGAAAAAAAAAAAAAAATGAAGTGTTTTGTTTTGTCCGACCAACAATCCAAACACCAAAAATATTCAGTTTATAAAGATATAAAACACAGAAAATCTGCAAATCCTCACATTGGAGGAGCTGCAACCAGATAATCTTTGGCGTTTGTTGCTTAAAAATAGCTCAAACAATTAATCGGTTATCAAATAAGTTGCTGATGTATTTTCTGTCGATTGACTAATTGATTAATCGATTAATTGTTGGAGCTCTACCCTAAAGATGAATCTGTAACATGGTCACAGGGTCTGGTAAAGCAATCGCTTGCACTATAAAATCAGGTTAAGAACTGAATCTGATCATCAGAATTCATCACAAAGTTATACAAATTCACCAAATTACTATCAGTCTACGGGCCAAGATTTAAGTTGACTAGAACACTATATTCATAAAAATACTCAGAATAGGATCATCTGTTGTTCATCTGCTGACACAGAACAAATCTTAGTTCAGAAATGTATGCAGACTTCTCACTTCTTGCAGTATCTCTGTGTGTGTCTGAAACATTGAACGTGCGCTTGTGTGAAAAATGAGCTTAGTCCGCAGTGCACGGTGAACCCTACACTTCTACCCATGACTGGCCTTGCGTGTTGAGGAATAGAGGAGAAAATAGGCATTCTCAGACACACTGGCTGTGCTTGAAGCGTAGCATTGATAGGTTTATGAACAAATTGGACCATTCCAGCTTATTTATTACACGAGCCTTCAGTGGTGCTCAACTTAGCACAGTGGGGTAACGTCTTGGATGTCCCAGGAGTATTCATTTGTAAAGAGTGTCTCTCTTTTCTTTTTTAATGGGCACCAGGGTGCTCAGAATGGAGGAAGGTGCAATAATTGCTGCACTGCCAAATGCTCCAATTAGAGCTCCAGTTGATGAGCATATTTTCTCCTTAAATTTGGCACCTGGCTGACATCAGAGAAGATATGTTTGTTTTGTTTTTTTACTAACATCCCATTGTTTTTGTGCATTATTTTTTGCCTTACATTACACCCTAGTGTTTATGACTCACCAGTCCTCAGAGACAGGTACTTTGGGAATGTTGATGGTAGGTGGCATTTCAGAGTTTTTCAGGGAGATTGACTGGCATGAGGACAGATGATGCACAGTGTAGTGTTTTTGTGCAATCAGTTCCTGCAAAACACACTACCAAACATTAGGAATTGTTCTGGAATAGCTAGATAGCATGTTTTGCTTGAGAGCATTAATCTGTCTGTCAGGGCTGCTGTTGTCATATTGGAGGCTCTGTATAATTATGGCATTTAGAATCACTATAATGAGTAAAAAAGGGAAAGGTCAAATGCTGGTGAGAGTACAGTGTGAGCATCATCTGTTTTTTTTTTCATAGCCTGATCTATCTACCAGTCTATCTTTTCTATCTGATCCATCTAAACTATCTACCCGCCTATCTTGTTTGTTCTCTCTTATTAATCTTTACTTATTTGTTCATTTGATCCTTGTTTCTAGGTGCCAGGACCACAGTGCCGCTATGCTGTCGGCAGTATTCTGAGCGAGGGAGAAAACAAGGCAGATGACGAGCTTTTAAAGAACTATGAGACATCAGGCTTTAATGTCTTTTCCTTTCCCGAAGTCACACACGTGGTCACTACCTCGTTCCCCCACAGGACGTTTTTCTCCGTCCTTCTGGGAGTAAGAAGAGTTTACCCACGGCTAGAGCAGTACATCAAGGTATTATGCCTTTTGGACCCTTTTCTATAAATCACACTCACTTGAATTTTGTATCTCACTGCACATAATCTTGAAAGTGAATAACCAACTATTTGTTTATTCAACTTACAAGAAAAAGCAAATGCTCCATCCAGGAAAATATGATATAAAGAGACCAATGATAACCATATAACAGGAAGTAAAGTATACTTTTACATGAACACACTGTATACATAACTATTACCTATGCATGGACAGATGTGTTCAATGCATCTGTGTGTACAAGCCCAGGTGTGTATGTGAAAAGTGTCTTTAATTCTTCTGTAATCTAAATGTACTGGTAAAGGAAAACAGAATTAATCACTGTGCAGCATCACAGTGACGAATACTGTATCTTCACACACCCAGCATCATCAGCCTCAAGCCTCAAGCCCATCACATACTGGTCCCATGGTCCTCAGTGTTCTCACAGTGTCTTGGCTTGAGTCAGCACACACAGAACCATTAAAACACTCATAGAACAGCATGCAGATATAGATAGTAGGCTTTCAGTGTTTCTACTTTGACTCAGATCATGACCATCAACAAAATATTTCACATTTTGAAAGATTAACTCTGGATGATATTTCATATTTAAAATAGGACTAGGTGCAATAAATAACCATGAGCCACTGCGTGTATTCTTATTTTAGTGGTAGGAAAACAGAAAAGGAAGTGTGCAATGTGAAGCGTGTGTGTGTGTGAGTGATAGAATGAATCATTGCTAACTCTAAGGTGGGCTTACGTCAAGAGATCAATATGTAACCCCATGATCGTCACATGCACATCTGAGTCATACTGTGTGTTCCCAGACAGAACAAAGTTAAAATGTAAAGCTGAGCACGTCAAATCTTTTCTTTACCCTTCGTTACGCCTTCTTTGCGGCATCCCCTGGAGGTCTGGGGAGGTGTGTGTTAGGTGGTGCAGCAGAAAGAGATTTATGGTTGGAAAGGAGATGGAGACGTGGCGTGAACTTGGAAGACAAAGGGGAAGAAAGAAAGAGAACAATTTGAGCTCCTTTTAGCACTTTATGATGAATGATCTCGCCGAGTGCTGCTTGAGGGACGCTGGGAAAGTGAGTCATTGTGATGAGCAGAGAGTTTTGTGGATATGGTTTAATTATGCAGTGTGCTAAAACAGGTGGCAACACCACAGGTTGTCTCAATCACTCTGCTTCTGCTGGAGGAATGTGTTTGTGTGTCCTGTCTGGCTGCCTCTACCATCTGCTTGGACGCTGTTTAAATCTGGCTCCGCTCCAGTGTCACTTAGCCTGTCTGAAAGGTCAGCTTACACAGTCGCCAAACTGGACATCAGTCTCTTCTTAGCTATGTAGTTGTACAGCTCCCTATAATAGAAAGCCCTATTGCATTTTATAATTAACGAACCCTCTCAAAACATCTGTAACGCAAATAGATACTGGTTGAATCAGATAAAAAAAGTAATAGCTATAGAGTTTGATGTGACTTTCTCTACTTTTGATACATACATTGAAATTTTAAAGTGTGTAGGATTTCTCCGGATATACTCGGTTGCTGGTTTATTTGGTACATGCAGCTAAAATGAATGTAGTCTAATACAACAGGCCTGAAATAAATCTTACTTTCATGAAAACCATAATGATCATGCTTTGTTGAAACTGTTTTAGAGAGGTGTTGATTCAACTTTATGGACATTTTGGATGATGTAGTTTCTAACATTTAGAGACTACAGCCCTGTTGATATAATTGGGGTGGACAAAATATTAGAAACACCTCTCAGCACCTTGCGATAAAATTCAACAGCACCACAAACAGCCTTCAAAATGACCACAGAGTTTAATCAGCACCTCTCTGAAACAGTTTCTTCAAAACGGAACTTTATAACCTTCATTGAGTAAGAATTTGCTGCTGGCTGTTGTAATAGACTGCCTTAGTTTTAGCTAGATGTACCGAATAAACTGAGGGTATAGAGTAAATGTGTTAATTGCAGTAACCAATACTGGTTCTGCCTACAATGCCTTATGTGGGAGGCTTTCTGTCCTCATCTGTTATTATCCCTCCAGCTATTATTGATATGCAACGACTGAAAAGAATCCTAGACATAAACTCTCATGTCCATAATGAGCTGTTCTGGAAGAAGGCAGGCTTAGGGCAGAATATATATATGAGATATAATATTATTATACACAAGACGTCTGTATCTCTATTTGTTGGTTGGATACCTCTAAAATGTGAATTTATTTTCATGTAATTGAATGGATAGATAGACCAAGAGAAGAAAGGGATTTAGGGAGTTCTGGATCTGGGATTTCAGCTATTAGACAGCACACAAGGTTGGACATTTGTTCAGTGCAGGTGGAGTTTGCAGCTGTTGGCTCTTTCTTTTCTGACTCTAGTACATTTGCAACGTGGTATTGCACTGTGGTATTTTGTTAATAAAAGAGAGCCATCTACTTAAATACAGCTGTGCGATCTTGAATATCAGTTCAGCAGGGCTACTGAAGTCACTTTTTGTCCTGAAAGCAGTTGAAAAGTCAGTTAAAAAATTATAGTTATAATAGTGCTGAAAGGAGTTGAAGAGAAGGAATGATTGAAGAAATTATTTTAACCATATTTGAAATCTATTTGTAAGGCAGATGCCCTGTAAATATTATAAACAAATTATGAAACACTACAATATTTGACTTCATTATAAATAGTTTATTAGCATATACAATTCAACAACATTTAAACTAAAACATGGCTCACGTTTAACAGAAGCAGCCTAACAGCACAAACAGTTCTAAGTTGGTTTCTTTTAGTGAATAAAGGATGCTGTTGATGGCTGACACTTCGAATATCCCAAGTGGTGAGACCTTTTCAAACAAGCTCATCAGCATTTAGCATGCCTGGCTTGCCACGGCAGAATGATTTCTGTCTGTCAGACACTTTGAGTCGTTGCCCCATGGTCGAGCCTGATATTTGCCTAGTCAGACCATCGATCGGCCCCAGTGTTTTTCTTCAGTGCTTGGCTTTTTAGTGGTGGGCTACATCACAGACGCCTTGGCATCTTGAGATTTGATTCGAGCATGGTGGCCAGGCCTTCAGACTGGATTGGGGACTGGGTTGGAGGATAATACTGCTGACATTCACAGAGATCTAAAGGTTTGTGAAAGGCAGACGATGGAACATTTGTTCGCTTGAGGGCACTGAAGTTTCTTGCCAGCACAGAGGTTCTGGGCTGAATATAAAGCAAGTTTTCCTTTGTTCTTTAGAAATGGCCTTTTTTTAGCAACTGACACACATGCTAAAGTGATCATAAAGTCTTTCTCAAAACAATAGGTAATGAAGCCTCATTTTTGGGACATTAGGTGCTGCCTCTCACAATTGGTATTAGTGTCGTCTACATGGGCGAAAGTGACGCAAAGCGGTGCACAGATGCTAGTCCGCAGGGCCTGTTAAACATGCAGACTTTTAGCTAACGGTGACGTACATTCAGAAAGGTCAGAAAAGGTCATGGGGTTTATATGCTGGACAAAGTAATGGAGGCAGTGTCATATGCTGGAAGATTTAGAAGGGAAGCCTGGTTTAATTGTAATTCTGGTGGTTTGTAACTTTTGAAATATTCGTATCAAGAATAAAGTGCATTCAAATATAATTCATTCTTACTGGTAGGCTTGGGCTTTATATAGAGGAGAAACTGAAGTTGAATTCCCCTTAGGATGCTTTTCATGCACAACTTGTTGAGTTGTATTCAAGTATTCAGAAGTTGTACTTTTTTCTGTTTCAGTTGTAACTCATGACACTAATGAGGTGCAGGGATCAAGCCATGTGGTTAGGATGATTTATTAGCAAGCTGTCAACTTTTATTAAGTCTTACATTTCCATCTAAAAAAATTACAATCTTCCATGAGCTTCTGTCAGACAGGGACTTAATAAATTGCACATGCACGGTACCGTGAATTAAAATGCAAATAAAAGACACAAAGTAATGGCATACACAATTCAGCGTGCTTTAAATATGGAATTTGTGTCTAAACATTTAAATAAACAATTCATATTACTAATAAACATAATTATTATAATAATGTGATTCACAGACCTATGCAGTGATAAACATGATAAATCTGTGCTGATAAACTCCACCCTCTCTATTTATCACTGATGATGATGAATAGCTGTTTCCACTCATTAGGCACATTTTTATCACATAGGATAAAAATCTGTTAGTTCTTATATAGAAATGTGGTTTTGAATATTGAATTAAAAATCACATTTTTAAGACACCACGCTCAGCAGTAGAATTTACCCAATTTATACATTTTTGGTTCATGGTCAGAGAAGTTTGACATATCCAAAATATCATGAAAATCAGTAAAATTCATCAAGAGTAAGTACAAGTAAGGTACGAACTAGTTGGGTATCATGCCTGTTTCTGTGTTATTGCTGAAGGCTCCAACAAGTAAAAACACACTTGTGCTGTTTTCCTTCTTTATCCCCTCAGTCTGTCTATAATTTTTATGCTGTATGAATGTTCGTGTGTATCACGCCTGTTAAATATCCCAGTTATCCTTCCTAATCCTTTGTTGTAGGTCCCTCCTGATGTCTTTTAATCACAAACAACAGGAACTGTTTGGTGCACACTGAATGAGGAATATTAAAAATGAGAATAACAGCTTAATTACTCTTTATGCAATAAAAAAATGGGGGTAAACGCTTACATTTTTAATAAATTTGCTAGGTTTAAGACCTCAGATGTTCTTTTAGCAGGTCTTATTTCTTCTGATGATGAAAAGAAAAAAAATAGTTTTGATAAAATGTAATCAAATCAATATCTTAATATGTTATTTTATTTTTAATCAATTAATTATATTAATATGCAAGATCGTTGGGGCCTCTTTCATCAAGTATGTTGCATCACGGTCCTGTGAGCCAACTCTTCCCACACGAGGCTCTGTGGAGTTTGCCTGTCAAATATTCAAACATGACTTTGATCCTCCAGCAGCTGGGAATCTACTGTGTTAAATGTCACATCTACATATGATTGATCTGATTTAAACTTTATCCTCTGTTGCAGTGTCGCTCTGAATCAAGATCAGGCAGTTGGGTGTGATTACAATTTAAGAAGGGTAGTTAGGTATTTTTAGATATGGGAAAATTTGTTTTGTGCCAGTGGCCATCTTATCAGTCACTTAGGATGTGAAGATCGAGCAAATGCTTAAAAGATGAATCCTGTACTTTGATGTTATTCGTCTGTGATTGTGCATTGTTAGCTTTGCTCCCTGGTTTACCCTGTAGTTTGCAATGCTGATACAGCGAAGATATGTTGAAGAAAATGACTGGAGTAGACTGGAGTAGCCACTATTGTGGCTGTAGTCTTTTAACTCCCTCAAAATGAGATACAGAATACTTAAAGCACCTACGGCACTGTCTTATTAGCTGCTGGCTGTAGTAGGACTACAATAACCCAAATCCCTCAGGAATCACCCCGACAAAACATTCAGATTTTTAGAAATGCATGGTATTTCTTGCATTCAAAAACAACCTGGAAAGATCTTTGAAATCACCCTGTAGTGTTAAACCTGCTTCTGACATATTTGTGATTGGACGATTTACCAAAGCAAAGTCCCACCATTTCACAAATTGTAGAAGTTTTAGCTTTATTAGGACTACATATTGCTTTCATAAAACTCTTTCCAACATCTGCTCAGTTTGTATATCTGTGAGTTGTTTGTGCTATATAGAAGAAAAGAAGATGCACACACACACACTTATTCTCTAATGTCAGCTGAAATATTCTAACAAATTTGGTCGTGTCTTTTGTTGAGATAGACATGCAAATTAAATGAATTCGCTTCAGTGTCCTCTTGAGGGATTTTCTGAAAAGCAATCCAAGAGGCAATTTTGAACCATTCAAGTATGAGTCCGACAACAGGGTGGGGGCACCTAACCGAGGTGCGGAGGTTTGGGACCTCAGTGAGCGAACTAAAGGAAATGGGAAAGATAAAAAAAAAAAAAAAAGAGGCTTAGGACTTAACTGCTTTATTCAGCTCAGTGACTTTCAAACCGTCCTTGTTCATTTGTCAGGGCTGAATAAGTCTGTGTAAAGAGTGTTGTTGCTTGAGTGACACCTGGATTGTTCGTACTGGCAGCGACTACTGTCACTCATTATGCCCTCAGCCCCTTTGAACCGCTTATTTCCCCTCAGGGCTTTGAAATGAAATGTAGACTGTTGTTCCATCATCCCTTCCTCTATGTCAAGCAATAGTACTCTTAGAAAATGTCTGAAAAGACTGTAGTACTATTGAGGAAATTCTATTGTAGTTCTGCAAAACAGAAAAGAAAATGAATACAGCATTAATATGTGGGGTTCACGGGATATGGTTGGAGAGTTAAGGAAAAGGAATGAAGGGAAAGTAAATTGCTAGGGAGAGGAGGGTCGTACGCGTCTAATGGAGTGGTATCCTCCGTAATCTTACAGATTACTGTCATTAACACACCACACACACACAGGAAGCGGTCAAATGTCACTGTCCCCTAAATTACATGTTCTGTGTTGCCATGAGTGCTGTTGGCTTTGCAGTGCCCCTTGATTCACACATTTAAGTAGTTTAACAGAAGAACCTAAGAAAAGAGCCAACACACTGTCAGCAAATGGCAACTTTGATCCAAAGGTCACCGTTTCAGTTTTTCTGACTTCTGAAATTCTGAGAGCGGAACTCCACTGATTTTACACATCAAAGTCTGTTTACATGTCTTGAGGAGTACTTCTGCATATGTGAAAAAAGTTCTGATAAACTGCCACAAGTGAATCAGTTGGGACCGAAGACTACAAGTTTGAGAATGAAAAAAAATCTGGGAGTGTGGAGTTAGAAAGAAGTGAGCTCACCAGACCTCTGTAGCCCGCTCCTCATCTCTGCTTGTGGCTAACGTTTTGAGGCTATATTAGCTGCTACTAGCATAACAAACCTGAATCTCTGACCGAGCTGCCGTTGGTCGAGTTGTATTGTGGGTAATGTAGGTGCTGGGTTTTGACAAGGAAGAAGAATGCGTGGAATTAAAAATACGATCTCTCTGGTTTTGCTGCATCGGTTTTGATCACTTTTTTTAATCTGTCCATTTTGAGTGCAATTTTAGTCAGTGGAGTGCTCTTTTAATATCAGTGTGGATGTTAAAGTTTTGGTGACGATTGTGGTCCATTTTCCAATTTCTGTTTTTCTCTATGTTCAAAAAACTGCAATGTCCTTTGGGATAAGATATGAGGCATGGTCTTATGGTCATGTTATCTGTGAGAGAGATAGTCTCTGTGCCCTGCAGCCACGGAAGGACTGCGGTCATTATCAACCATCAGGTGAATATTACCTTTGAAGTCATTTTAACTTACTGCAGCCTATCTTGGTAGTGTCCCTGCAGCATTTAGCATCAAAATATGTCTTGATTCTCAATTCTGAAAAGCCTGCGTGAATACTCAAGCTTTGATGGATATAATTTTTTCTGTTCTGTTTGCTACATTTCCTCTGCTGCAAGTATTATGTAAGAGAATCTGCTACATATGTCTTCTTCATATTCACTGACCCATGTCGACCGCAATCTGAAGTCAAACATGCTTTAGCAAATATGACCAGAATTACCCTGAAATGACAACCGCACTGAAAACAGAGACAATTCTATAGGCTACTCTTATATTTCTATTCACACTTGTTCCAGAGAATCAGTACTATCAATGAATGTCCTGTATATAGGCCTATGGGGCATATGTGTAGCTAAACAGGCACGGAGAGTAAATCTTGTTTATTCACACACACACACACACATACACAAAGTTGTAAATATTGCATATTTGTGTTCTCTGCAGTGTGTGTACCATGACAGCCTTTTGAACTTACTAGTTGTACTTTGTAGATGTGTATTTCAAAATAGATGTTGTTCATCTGTGACACCAAACATCTTTTGAAACCTCACTCACTGGGATGAGGAAAAAGCCTTGAATTTAGTTCTGATCACCTTTGAGAGTTGACACAGTGCAGTTAACTCTCATGCATTCAATACTCTTAGCCTGTCCGTCTTATGTACAGCATACTCGTCTCTGGCTACTTTTGCTTGTCTTGTATATCTCCAGAGGCCAAGATTTTCTGCCTTTCAAGTAAAACAAACTTGCTCAACCTCCAGCGGCAATACAGATTAGATGAGTTTTGTAAAGAAAAGAAAACTCACAAAGAATTCTACCACTTTCCGAATGCAAAAGTCACATAATATGTAGTATTATCTGCATTGTAAAGATTGGAGGACAAATATACAAACTTGCCTTTAGAAAACATAGGCTGTGGTTTTCTTGGGATTCATCTAGTGTCCATTTTGTGAAAATGTTGCTAAAAGAGGGAAAACATTAAAAGAATTACAAAATGCATTTTTATTTTGGAAAATGCATGGCATACTACTTAAAGATGCCCTGACAAGATGATGCAGGCAAATCAGCATCATCGACAACATTATACTGTAACTGACATTATCCTGCCAACTCATAGAAATCTCTTGCTCTACACTCTAGTCCTGTAGGCACATGCACGAATGCACCCTGGATTAATGTGTCTTAATACTCACATTAACAAGGGGACATGTAGCCTGTAACCTCTCTGAGACAGCTGATGTCTTGTTTCTTGTTCGTGTAATTTACCTTTGTTTTTAGGACAGGTGTTCCCATGTTATTATCCTTCCTCTATTAAAAATAATGATTATTATAATTTACATGACATTTCAAATGTAACTTCTACCTTGGCCCGCTGCTTTCGTTGGCTATTGGGAGCAAATATCAAGCTTGTGGTGTTGCAGATCAATTTTTCGAATCATGTCTTGGATGCCTTTTTATCAAATTCTTATCTGTGATTTTCTTTTTTTTTTTTTTTTTGGTTTAAACTGGGGGCTTGTTGAGTGTCTGGTGTCTTTGAGTAATGTTATGTTATGCTGATGGTTGAATAGAAATAGCTTGAGTGGTGGGTTTAGAGTTGCTATTTTTCTTGCTCATCAGGAAATGACAAATTATACTTAATATATCTAAATAAAAATAAAAAACGCCCTATTTACGGATTATCTAAATCCTGTACAATAGTTGGGAGCACTACCTGCTATTTTGTTCCATCAGCTGCCCTCTTCACTGCTGACAGTTCCTTTTGCCTTTCTCCTCAAGAGACGAGGAGCCGTTATCGAGGCAGAGGTTGTTATTTGTATCCGTCTCAGTACTCAGACTGATCATTTGTCGGCTGTTTTCTTCTGAAAAAAAAAAATCTCTGTTTTTCCCTTCTGTCTCCCCGTGGGCAGCACATCTTCACTTTTCTCCATCTATGTTTCACTGTCTTTGTTTCATCTAGGGTGATTGAAGGTGCAATGCCCCCTGGATTATTAACTGTCACTCTGAACTCTGCTTCTTTTAGACACAGTTAAATGCTGGAAAATGTTAATAGTTTAGATTTATTCCCATAGGAATCTCTGTAACATTATTCTCACCACATTTGTGAACTCAGCAGATAACTCAACATTGGTCTGTACAGCTGAAGCCCACCTGAGACTGAATTAGGATTATTGTTAATTATGAGTATTGCAAAGATTATGGGTTTTGATTTAATTCTTTTTTGACATATTTAGCACATAAACCTAAAGGATATTTAAAAAATGATATAATCTCAACTAAAATTCCAATGAGATGAGACTTTACTACTTCCTTCATTTCTTTTCGGTTATACTTTCTGACTCTACATGAGCAGCATTTATTCCACCCACTCAGGCTGATGTGTTACTGCTGCACACTGTGTCTAGCCTGGTTAGCATGGCAGTTAAGGTATTATCACCATTATCAGTAAAAGGGCAAGGTTCTGTGGCAACCTAGGCGTGTTTTCTGTTTGACAAACTGCCTGACTGCTGCTGTGGAGATGGGATTCTTATCTGGACACTTTCAGTTTTGCTTTTCTGTGTTTCATATCTTTGTATGTTTCTTTGAGTTTTAGACTGTTGGTGAGACAAAACAAGAAAGTTGAAGATGTCGTTTTTGGCTGTGGGAGACTTTTTACTGTTTTCTGACATTTAATGGAATAAATTATTCATTTGATTAATACTAAAATGACTGGTAGTTGCAGGCCTGACACCTTTATTGCACACAGGGTCTGACATTCTGATAATTTGCCCCATTGATTGAAAACCTTGTTTTCTGATCATCTAAGGTATCATTTTGGGGGAATTGTGCTCAGGAGAACAGGCTCATCAGGGTCTCCATATAATTAGGTCTAAGGGCTACTATGGTATGCATTTGTAGGTGTTCCTAAACCGAGCCACCAGACAAAGGGAGGGATTCATGAAAATTCGAAGTGGATGCGATTCATCAACAGCCACCTGGGAAAAGCATGTCTTTTTTTTTGTGTGTGTTGGGAGTTAATGGCTCCTCTGCAGAACCACCTCTGGTAGCTCATGCATACAATACAGGCTTTATTTGTGTCAGGCTTGACTTTGTTTTTTCTGCTTCTACAGTACCAGCAATACTTTCCATGTTAAAATCATTCCTCTGGTGCCCAAATTTATTCACTATATTTGCCTCTTTGCGCGCTGGTAAAATATCTCTTCTTTGAGGCAGAGAGCTCTTTGGTGCTGTCTTCTCCACCAGCACTTCCAGCACTCTTCTTTTCACTGAATTGCTGCTCGCATTGGAAATTGCAGTAAAAGATTAGGAAGATGTACACTTAGTAACATTCCTTAACAACAAGACTCACAATTTATCACATAAAAATTAACTTCCTGAGAGGAAGAAAGCTGGAAAAGTAAATAAAAAAACAAAAAAAAACAATAATTGGACAAAGACATTTATAAACAAGTCAAATCACTTGACCTCACTGCTGGTCAAAGCAGCACCATTGTTTGGATATTTGCTGCTCCAATTCATAGTAGAGGCTCATAATGTCTGTTTCATTTTATCCAGTTTGTTCAGAGTTCCTATATCACTTAAAAACATGCAAGCATTTAATCTGACATTTTTGTCATTTCAGAAAGAATGGTAGTGTTGGTGTTTCTTGACAAGACACGAGATGGTATTTATGCAATGAAAATAATTTCAGTTTCAGCATCTGCACCTGCAGCAACTGATATCATCATTGATTTACGTATTGCGCTCTATAAGGCTAATCGCTAGCTAGCTAGCATATTGGCAGTTGTTATACTGAAATATTTTGGTAAAAACAACTTACACCATCATTAATAATAACTGCTCAGTACAGTTTCTTAAGAGTGCTTCGTCTCTTCAGTGGGTTTCTGAGTCTCAGTGGGTTGGGCTACATTACACCATGAGTGATGTGAAGGAGACTGTGTTGGTGCGGTGCACTGTGAAAGAGACTTGGAGGACTGGGGGCTACCACAGTGATGTCAAAATGTCTTCATGAACCTCCGGCATTACAGTGTCTGTGTCTGTTCCCTGTTTTAGTCCTGATCTTGCACATGTTGTACTGATGGTACCTGTAGTTTTGCACTGCACCTGAACTTGGAGCAACATGTTTGTTTACATGTGTAATAATAATTTGTTATCGGATGTTACTGTAAAGCATCATTATATCCGTAACGTGGAATAATATACATATAATACCTCTTTGTAGAAATGTAATAACATACTAACAATAGACACCATAGACTAATAATCTGGTATCTGCTTTATTGTACACGTGTGCATACGGCCTTACTCTATCTTTTTATCAAGAATCAGGTTATAGTGTGCATGTAAATATCTGGCTTTAAATATCTATAATGTGACCAGAACTCTACCCAACTACAGCAGCAAACATTTGAATGAAATAAATATGTTGTTTGTAGAATTATATATTTATGTGGTGTTATATGATGAACTGGTGTAGAGCCTCCATGACTTTCCAGGAAAAATGTACTTATCAAACTTAAGTGTAGAGCTGTGTTGTACCAGGGGTGGGACCAGAAATGTTGTTTTAGAGCTCTAAAAAAAGACCCTATACAGTTTCATTCATTTATCCAAGGGCACATGTGATGTATTTGCACAGGGGTCCCGTGCACATGTTGTTCCCCAGGCTAGGAACCTGGAAAGAGGGGACACTAGCACATTCTCTTCTTCATGTAGACTATCCATCACCAGTTCCCTCGGGACCTACTGCAGAGTGGCTACAAATACACAGCTAGCATGAGAAAGTGCTTGAGAGGTGATTAAAGGGCTGTGTGTGCGCACCTGTGTGAGTGTTTGCGTGGTGTTTTTGGTACTCCCCTACACTCAGAACTAATTTCATTAATTTATAATCCTTTGTTGATGCAGATTTTCCTTCACAATGTTTCAGTATAACAGAGCACCATAATAACAAGGTTTATTTAACTGTGACATGTGAATTAGCACAATAATTAAGCTCTCTATAAGCTTCCATGGTACCTTTTGAATTGTTCCCCATGAAACAACTCTGGCACAGGCTGATGTGTGCTTGAGAGGCAGCATCTACTCCTGAAGAGGCTTCTGAGAACAAATGAGGACGGGTTACTGCTGTTCTCTTCCATATTTGGACTTAATTTTGAAACACATTGATGGTGGTGGTGAGAATCATCTTATGTACCCAGTTATGATGTTTGTCAAGACTTGAAAACACTCATACAGCAACATGAAGCAAAGATGGATATATCCAGTCTTGCCTCTGTTTTTCTAAACAATTTAATCAAAGTAAGGTGAGCTCATGATCTGTTGACCCTTGTAATTTCCCATGTCTATTCCTTAATAATGCTACAATGTAATAATGTTTTCATGCCAGAGAAACAAAATAACAGATATCTTTCTGTCCAAAAATATTACCATTTCTGTGCTGTGGAGGATATGAAGAAGAAAAAAATGACCTTACTATGACCCTGTTACTCTGGACTGCCTCAAGTGCTCCCGAGGCCCTGATACTGCAGGGGAAGAGTATGGAGAAAATCAAACAAAAATCAATAAGTACACTATCCACAACCCCCTACCCAATTACAAAAGCATACTGTGCACAGTTTGTCTCAGTGATTCCACTGCTGGTCTAATTATTTGCCTGCCCTCCGTCCCAGGTCTTCCGTTTATAAGACACTGAGAAGCTGACCTCATCGTATAGCGAGGCTCACTGGGTTAGGCTGTTATTTAACTCACCTAGCAGTGACAGTAAGTAATAGGCATAGGCTCCATGTGTGGGTGCACAAATAATAAAGGTGTCCTCAGGTCTCACAATAAATTTAAAAAAAAAGAACCCAGTTTCAGTCCCTAATTGTGATGCTTCTGGCTTCTGTCTTTAAAACCCAATAGACAGTCCCAAGTCCTGCCCTGCTGCTGGGCTAGCCTCTGGTATTATTACATACCCATGTTATTTCCTATGCCTTTCTGTACAGCTGAGGTGTGATATTGGGATCATATTCTGGCCATATTCGTAGCTAAATGTGTACCGTCTACTGTACATGCAAATAAAATACTAATACATAAGCAATGATTTTTAGGCATTAAGCAGCTGCCAAGTTGCGGTCATTGAATTCAAAAAAACAATTTCTTGGTTATGTCTTTATTAGTTTAAGCTAAATGAAAGTCTCTTATTTTATTTAGGTAGTACCCATGTTATTAACTTTCTGCAGAACTTCCATTCAGAATTAATTAGCATTTAGCATTCCTTTATTCTTCACTCGCTTGTCTGGCCATCACTGTTTTTCTGAAAAAGTCAGAAGTACTCAACCCTCCACCCCCTTTTGAAGAGCAGTTTTACTTTTTCATTAATGAAAAGAACATCTGAAACTTTAATGTGCTAATGCAGCTTCTGCCTTCTGCTTTTACAAGGAATTAATTTGAGGTAGGACTCATTTGATGTAAATGTTCAGTGAGTGACAAAATGATGGAAAGAACACATGAAAAACCTTGAAATAATCCATTACAAAGGCAGATGCGCAGATGAGTCATCCAGCTTTGAGCAGATATCTGCTAGTTTTCTACAAGAATATGTAAGTTTTTTAAAGTAAAAAAAAGAAAGTGTATCAAGAAACCTAGAATTATAGGTTCACCAGTCACAAAATCAAAAACAATTTAATGTGGCAGGGAAAGTAGTTTCAAAAGTCCTGACAAATGTAAGCTGCACTGCATTGACAAAGAAAACCAATGACTGCATTTTAACAACAACAAAAAAACAATGCCTTATATTCAAGTCACAATAGCACAAAACATGGGCGTCTGAGCAGTAAACCCTGATAAGTTGTTTTGTCCTGCTTCCAGATTTGTTTACATTTTGAGAAAGCCAGAATATGTTTTTAATTTGTCTTTTGCCATCTTGAAGGACTCGTTAGGTCCCATTATTGCTGTGCACCTTCACATAATTGCTGAGGTCTGTGGGGCCATTTTGCAGGACCTGTAAACACCATTTCCTCATGATGTTTTTATTTCCCACAATGTAAATAATGTCCCAGTGACATTAGACCTAGGACAGGACCCCATAAACACTGGCAAATCCAAAATTGTTGTTATGAATGCCAGTGTAAAATTGGACATCTAATGTGAATCATCAGACCTAAATGCCACTTCATTCTTTCTTCATCCCTTAATGAACTGTAGGCTGCCGCCCTGCAAAGGATTTGTATGAAAGAAGTGGAACAAGGACAGAAGCTGTTCAGAAAGCGAAAGAGGAAGAGTGGCCCCTCTCTCTGTTAGGTGCTCGATATTAATTTTAAGTTAAGCGTTTCAAGTATTGTCCTCTAGGGGTAAATGCAGTGCTTTTAAAACCCACCCCTGGCATGTGATGTTTTTGTGCTTGGATCTTTTAAGTGTGCCATTAGACTGTTGAGTCCACTTGGTACATCTTGTCTGCAGTGCTGTATTTGTGAGATTCTCTCCAATCCTTTGTTGCGTAACTTTCAGCACCAACTAGCCAAATCAAATTTCTTGTGCATCCATTGTACTTGTAAATTAAAAGCAAAGGTCATTCTGACAAATCAGAATTTACCAGTAAAGTATTAACGCTGAACTCCTCTGTGTAGCTATTGTGCCGACAGTATGTCTGTGCTATATTTCATTTTCACATTTGATCATTTATTTAGTGTCTGGATCGCAAAATAAAACTTGTGTGTGTATGTCTGCATGCATGCGTGCACATCAATATGCAATATGTAGCAGTCCATGTCTGACTCCAGCTGATGAGCCAAGCCAATGAGGATACACAGATGTTTCTGAAGGAAATATGCACCAATAATTGATGTTGCTGAAATCACTGAAACTGACAACGTTGTTCCTGCAGACAGCAGCGAGAGGAACGTCACCGCTGTCATAATTTGGCTGAGAGACAGATGGTGAGAGAGATGATAGGCTGGAGTTTGAAAAGATGTCAGCTGTCTCCAAAGAATCTGTCTTATGTGTGTCAGTTCAGTCTTACAAGCCTGATTATCAAATCCTGTGCGAAGTTCCTGTTCCACTAAACGGTAACCTGCCTGTCACCACTTCCACTTTGCTTGAAACTGGTTCGTCAGCAAGGGGCACAGGGACTCGGTACTCCCAGGATCTGTCAAGAAACGATAATCTGAACAGTTTCAACTCTTGGAGAGAGGTCATGAATTTGTCATAGTGTAAGAAATGATTCATCTTCTGAAGTCTAATATAGTTCAAGTCAATGATGAAACACAGGGTTCAGAGATGGAAGAAGGGTGCAAAGTGTGAATACAGAGGTCTTCATTACTATACAGTAATACCATGCTTTTATTCTCAATTGAATGTTTCCATGCCACCCCCTCTTTTAATTTAAGGAGGTGTTAAAGTCTCTGTGTCATGACTCACTCTGAATCGCCCTTTTCACCATGAGAAAATAATATTGCCTGTGGTTTAGTCTAATGTAGAATATCACATCAGATCACGTTTAACATCTAGTTTATTTAATCGTTAAATTGCATCAAACAGCAACCAATCTGTAACACTTTGGCAGCAGTAAAATGGACAAGTAGTGATGAAAACTGACTTCACTTTTAGCCAATTAAAACAAATGATCTTTAAATAATTGATCATATTGAGATACTGCACTGTAGCTGCAATGTGTTTCTAGTATTGCTCGACATTTAGCGTGTGCCAAAAGGGTGAAAGTAACGGACATTGGCAGTGCATGAGCTGAATAACAAAACATGGTGTATGAAAGGTTAATGAGCCCGGAGAAGTGCAGTCTCTGTCGTGTGAGACTTCCCTTGTCTTCCACAAGTAACAGAAGACGAACAGCAGTTTTAACAGTGGAAGTGTGAAGTGTGGAGGCTGAACATTCATAAAGACAGATTGTAGGGATCTTAAAGGGGACCTGTTATGCTTTTCCTTATTTTCTGTCATATATATATATATATAATGTTATGATGTCTGATGTTCATATTAAATGTGGCCAGTGTCTCAAATAATAAGGTAAACGTATGTAAAAGTGAGCAAAAAGCTCAGGCTTCAGACTGCTCTGAAACGTTTTTTTTCTGCATAAAGGGCCAGTATAAGATAAATAAGCATTTTCTTTTAACTGTGAATCATGCAAAGCTACTCTAGTGGAGTCCCAGAATAGAAACATAGAGCTGGAAATGAGCATAACAGGTCCCCTTTAAGATGTGTCGCATGTGGGATGTGAAGACGGGAGAAAGAGGTTCATGTTGGTTCAGGGGTGGAGCAGTGAGTTTCCCACGTATGAAATCAAATTATTGACTGGACGCAGACTTGTGGGATTATTGGCGTGTCTGCCCTTGTATCCTACTGTGGTGTTTCCTCAGGCAATTACATAGTCATGTATGTGTGTATTCACACACACACAGAGCAAATTTTCCAGTGGTAAATGGTTAATGGGTTAATGGGGCTCATTTTAACATGGACAGTGATGACTTTGCACCTTCAGAGTTAAATTAGCACAGACAATTTTAAGATACATGCAGTCTTCAGGCATACTTTTTAATCAACAGTCTGTGACAGCAGGTACATTTTTACTTGACTGAATTGTTTACTTGAATTACTTTTATTCTCACCACCTTAAACCTCTCTCGCAGGAAAGAAGGCTGTGTGCACACCCCTTCCTCGAGATCTACAGAGAGGGTCAGGTCCAGTTCATGGCCCCATTGGCTCGACAGGGAGATTTCTATGTGCCTGAACTCCGGCGGGTAGAAAGGAGGCTGTCAGAACAAGAGGAATTGTACAGTGACACAGAAGTCTCAGGTACGTGTACTTCACGCTGTCATGCATAAGCACATACATTGTTTTTGTACTTGCAGGTAAACCTAGTGAGATTAGCACTTTGCACTTTAATAGCCACCCGGACACATTTCAGAGAAGTTAAATTAGTGATTAATACCATAAGATTGTACATAAAAAGTTAATGACCATTTATTTCAGTCAGTTCAATACAGTCAGCTACTTTCTGATGGCCATTAGAAAACTACGTTAAGGCACTTGTGTTTTGGCTTCAGCATTCGGCCGTGGTAGTTGCCACTTGAGTGGGACCCAGGGGAATTGGACCTTGTTTCCATCTGCTGTTTTGTTTATGAGCAGCCCCGCAGAAGACACCTTCTTAGGTGTTAATGAAAAGCCCAGACACAACAGCCTCTTGTGGAAGTGTGCTGCCACTCACCAAGGGGCTTTAAGGACGCCATATGGAAAACTTGCTTTCACTGTAAAAGATGCACGAGCACTTTAACACAATTCCACTTGACACTAATTTATCCTCATGAGACATAAAAGCTTGTGAAGGAGTGTTTTCAAGAGTCAATACTGGATGAAGCGAGATGCAGCGAGTCTAATCATGAGTTGACATGGAGTGTGAGAATAAGCCTATTTGATGATAACAGCTTCATAGCACCTAATTGCTACAGCTTTGTGGCAGAGGCCATGTTGTTCAATTCAGTTCAATTCAGTACAATCAGACTTTATAATGAATCCAAATATAGCCTTGTAGAAACTTAAAGGACACAAATGTAAAAAATAACCACATAAATCAAAACAGAACACCCAGGTGACTGCATGTTACAGTATAAATTTCATTTTGAACATGTAGTAGCATGGGTTGTTTACACATACATAGGGTATGATTGGAGCTAAAGCAATTATTAGATTAGGTGACTGACAGGAAATGAATCGGCAACAATTTTAATAATCGATTATTTGTTTAACTTATTTATCAAGCAAAAATGCCGTATATTCTCTGGTTCTAGCTTCTCAAAAGTGAGAATTTGCTACTTTTTTGTGTTTTAAAACATTGCAAGTAAAATATCTTTGGATTTTTGACTGTTTGATTGGACAAAACCAGTCTGACGATGTCTGACGATGGCTCTGGGATCTTGTGATGGGCTTATTTTTTGTTTTTTTTTACTATTTTCTGTCAGACTTCAACAGAATATCCCTCTAACTGTAATTTATCTGTAATTGTTGCCTTTCCAAAAGTAGTTGAGTGCAATTCTTCATCAATAATCTCTTTTAAATTGTAAAATTAATAATAAAATAAGTAAAATTCCTGATTTTGCACTGAAATACATGAAAAAGGCCACTCAGTTACCTCAACAAATGAGTTACTTGTCACTTCTAATTGTTGTCTGGTTTTGTCCAACCCCTCACACCTAGTGGTACATCTCTCTTCGTCGTCCACGCACAAACTCAAACTTTACAACTGCACCACAGAAAACCACACATCAGAAGTTCATGTGGATCTCCACTCTTTGCTACAAAACAGAGTGAAACTGAGTGGTGTTGACAAATCCAGTGCTTTTCACGTGTCATGGGCGCGGTGCAGAGTGGGAATGACATTTGGGTCCATGACTGTGAATGATAATGTGACAGGTAGCCATGCTCCTGTCAGACTGGGATCAGCTCAGCCAGGTCAGTGGAGCATTCGGGACACTGGAGTCTTCTTTGGTCTATTGACCCACAACCCACCCATCCGCTCCCCCCTACTCCCCCCATACCGACCCCATCTCAGTGACCGGATCAACCCCCAGCCTCCTCACACATGGCTCCTCACTCTGTCAGACAGCAGTCTAGAAATCCCTGTCGTTCTCGAACATAGTTCACTCTGTGGAATTACACAAGTGGCTTTGTCACCGGAGCAATCTTAAAGTCTTTTGGGGCAAGTCAACATCAAACCTCAAGTCTTGTCAAAGCAACACTCGAGTCAAATCTCAAGTCTAAGTCATGTCACAAATCTTCCTAAGCAAATTGCAAGTCAGTTGCAAGTCCTTTAGGTCTCTGAATGTTGACCATTAAAAGATAGAGCATTTAAACAGTGCCTCTTTTTTTTTTTTTAACTGTTCCTACCTGCTTCCAATCTTAATACTAAGCTAAGCTAAGCTAATTGCTCCTGCTTCATACTTAACGGACATATATGAGAGTGGTATCGATCTTCTCACCTCACTCTTGGCGAGAAAGCAAATAAGTGTATTTCTCAAAATGTCAAGCTATTCCTTTAAAGCTGTGTGAGTTAATAGTGTTTATTACATAGCTGAGATCCTTTTAATGCATAGACATAAAAATGAAACATGTCTTATTTATTTTTTTATTGTTTCAGGATTTTAACAGGTCAAAATTTGAGACTTCAGCGTTTTTGTGTTGTGACACCAAGTCAAGTCTCACAACAACCAAGCATCCAGTGCGCATTTTTGTGACTGAAGTCTAACTAAACTCCAAGTCTCGGGTCCATAGCTCTGATTGTCACCCATTACACAATATGCTGGTCTGCACTGATTTTTACCCAACAGGATTTAAGCCTGAATATAATAATTATGTTTCTGTAAAGTAAGTTTGAGTAAGAACATTAAATCTTAACATGCTCAAATTCTGCAGCATCTTTCTCCGTCTCATTCCAATACAGGATCAGCTGTCACTCAGATGCATGTAGAGACTGATGCCTGAAGGCGCCACTAAACCCCTCCGATCAAATGCAATTTTCACCTAAAAAAAAATAAATGGAGATATCATGCCTAATGCGTACCTTCCAATCCAAATGGGATTTTTCTTCCCCATTGACTGATTAAATTTTGCAGTTTGCTTTAGGCGTTCAACCAGCAGAGGAAAACCAACATGAGACCAAACCCATTGCTCTTTCAGAGCTCAGTATGCATATTTCTAATGTTTTATTTCATTTTTCTCTTGGCTTCATCAATCACATGCACATGAGGTGGGTGTAAATTAATCAGCGACAGCTTGTGGCTAGATTCAAATTTGCCTGTTTTTTTATTTGGATTTTGAATGCAGTTTTATAAAGATTAATAGAAGATCATTCTATACTGTACGTTGTGTTTAGCGCTGATTGGTACGTCTTTAATTTTTTCTCCTGTATACAACTTCATATGTAGTTATAGTGGGGAATACATAATGTATCTTTAATCTCTTTAATTCAGCTGTGCAGTTTACATGCAGTTAGTTTAAATTCTCATGGTTCGCCTCCTTTTCTACTGCCACCTCTCTCTCTCTCTCTCTCTCTCAAACTCCTGAGTGCTCGACCCTGGTCCCATGTCTCATATTCTGTGTCAACATGAACTGATTTCTATTGCCACCTCTCTCTCTCTCTCTCTCTCAATTCAGTTTGCTTTATTGGCATGAATGTAGCAATGACAATATTGCCAAAGCATCAAGTAATAATAATATTAAAACAATACTAATAATAATAATAATAATAGTAACAACAACAATAAAATAATAAAAATAAAATAAAATAGAAATAATTATAATAAAAAAGGTACAATTTATAAAAATAAAATCAGGAAAATAGCAAAAAACTTAAATACACACGTGAGACTGTCAACAAGTCACACACTAAACCTCAACACACAACAAGTGTGTGTTGAAGTTTAGTGTGCGCGCTGATGTTGGTGTAGGTGTGTGTGTTAATGATGTTGATGGGTTTGTGTGTTGATGTTGGTGGGAGTGTGTGTGTGTTTGTGTGTGTTTATGATGTCGGTGTGTGTGTTGATGATGTTGGTGTGTGTGTGTGTTTGTGTGTGTTTACGACGTTGGTGGGTGTGTGTGTTTCTCTCTCTCTCTCTCTCTCATCTTTTCCAGTATCAGATTTTTAGAGAAAATACATTTGTTAATTGATAATTGGTGACTTTGAACACTGATAACTTGTGACTTTGTGATTCAGTCTTTGCTTAAAGCTTCTTACTTTTTATGCATTCTTCCTTAATTGAAATGCACTGCGGTTAGAAGACATTTTGTCAACATGTCATTCTGATAATTTGCCCGATGTCATAATGTATTTATCACCTGTAACATGACGATAAGCGTCCTTCTGGCATCTGTCTACAGTTTCGTATGTAAGGTTAGTTCTTGCCACCTGCGTTAATCATCATCAGGTCTATATTTAATGACAGGCTGGCTTAGTGTAAGGAGATATTGATTTGAGAAAAGTGTGGAAACACACAGCCACACAGAGACAAAAGGTCAACAGACTGGCACACACAGATATTAAATTGATCCTGTTAACCTGCAAGGAATAAACCTAAAAAACACTGAGGAGTCAAGTGGTTGGGATGCTTAAACGAACCCGTCTAATTAAAGAGCAGAAGACTTTTCGATTACAGGAGTTTCTAATTAACAACATTTCAGTGCCTATTTTGTCGCAGCACAAGGTGTTGCTCAGCTCATAGTTAATTAACAATCAGAAAAATATGTGACAAGCAAGATAGATTATGTACACTATAAAAACAAAATAAAAGGATTGTAGGTATTTCACAGCTTCCACATTTTTGGAGCTGAACTTTATATAGATTTTCTGGTTCCTTGTTCATTAATCACCCTGAACCAAACTGAATGTGCAAGATGACAGTACTTGTCATTTCTACACAATTTCTAGATTTTTTGTTAGATGCATGTTTATGAAAATATAACATCAGAAACAACGAGCTGGGTGTTTTAAAAAAAGCAACATAAGCTAGGATTAGCTTAATAATTGTAAGGAAAATGAAACCACAGCCTTGCACTCCTTTTAAAGGAAACATGATTGCTGTTGTATTCTCCAGTTTAGTAGTTTTATTTACCACCAAGAAATAAAATCCAGTAAACATATAAGTTACGCATCAAAACCGACAGAGAAATTAAAACATGAGTCACTGCACAGGTTTAATATCTCTTAAGGACATACTGTAGGTATTTTTACTTTGTCACTGCCTTTGTTATTGGCCACGCCACGGCATGGCTGTGTGGATGGAAATGTTGGTCTGTCTGTGGGTCGGTCAGTCCACCACTTTGGTTTAGACTATATATCTAAATATCTCAACAACTATTGGATGGATTTCCATACAATTTTGTACAGACATTCATGGTCCCCAGAGGATGAATAATACTTTGGTGATTTAAGTTTTCTAGTGAAATTACTTAACAACTGTTGGATGGATTGCTATGAAATTTGGTGCAGATGTTCTTGTTGCCCAGAGGATGAATCCTAATGACTTTCAGGATCCTCTGATTTTTCCTCTGGCGCCACCTTTAGGTTGATATTTGTGGTTTTGAGTGAAATATTTGGCTACTATTTGGATGGATGAAATGAAATGAAATGAAGCTTGGTACGCACATTCATGTCTCCCTCAGGATGAATTGTAATAACTTTGGTGACGCCCTGACTTTTCATCTAGCGCCATCATCAGGTCAAAATTTCAACTAATTCAATACTTTAATACCTGCATAACTAATGACATTCCCATGCAGCCTCAGTTGTACTTTGTGTTTAGAGCTAATTAGCAAATGTTTCTAAGCTAACATGCTAAACTAAACCTGAACATGGTAAACATTATACCTGGTAAAGATAAAAGCATGTTAACATTGTCTTTGTGAGCCTGTAAGCATATTAGTCGGCAGCGTGGCTGTAGACTCTAGTGTTGTTTTTTGGCCTTGAACTATTTTAACAATCTTTTTAAAGCATAATTTGGTCAAATTGTATGAAACGTGATATTCTGGCAACATTTCATTTGAAGATACTTTTTCCTCCATGCACTGATGATTTCTAAATATTTGATGAGTTTTGTGTAAAATTAAACACAAATTCTGGAGGAGATAATAGTTATTCTGGACTGAAGTCACAGTGCAGCTCAAATACCATCATGCAGATTTTGGGTGAATCCCAGCACTGGATTTTTGGGCAGCCTAGCTTTTCTCATGTGGTGTTTGTTTATAGAAGTCCTCTCACCATCTGTCCATCCCCTCCTTTTGTTTTATCACTGCTCTAGGTGCAGACTCGAACAGTGAATACAGCTCAGGGAGTGGGGTTCTCCTGTCAGACAGCAGAGAGACGTCACTGGCAGCATCCTCGGTCCACTCTGTGTCTATCCAGGATCAAGGGGATAAAGACTACAGAGGGAGAAGCTCCAGGGAAACCTCATTTAAAGAGCTGGACTGGGAGCAGACTGATGGACAGCAGGCAGAGAGAGAAGAGGGGCTTCATGGAGACTCCAACCAGAAGAGCCTGGAGGCTCCCACTCAGGAGTGGTGGGGTGTCGTTGGAGAAGAGGAGTAAAGGTTCAGTGAGACAGATTAGTGGAAGATGAGAGAAAAAAGGACTGAAATTCAAGAGGTTGGGAAGTGCAGATCATAAATGTGTGTCTCACTATGTGTTCATGTCTAAATGAGGAAATATTAAAAGATAAGGCAGGTGATATTCTGTATTTTTATTACTGTGAACACATCCCATGAAAAGACAAAAACCAACCAATACTTTTAGACTTCCCTACTCTGAAAGCCCAACATCAAAGAATTACTACAGAAGACGTTATTCTTTAGAAACAAAAGGAAAAATAATTTCCTAAAACAGCTGGGCACTAGTTTTTAGCAAATGTTACTTAAACAGAATTAAATAATGCATTTGTTGGGGACTACTTTTAGCCGCGGAAGAATCCACTTTTAGTGCTCTAGTGAGTATTCACGGCAGCAGGACGGCGTATGCAGGATCACCTCCTAATAAACGACAGTGCCCATGTTCATCGTAATGTCACCCATGCAACATTGTGACTCACTGATGTTTTTAATACTTATTGGACAACAAAGGAGATCTATGGTGCAAAGGAATATATCAGGCATTGGCTACAGGCAGTTGTTAATTTTGGTCTTTTCATTGGATCTGTTGATAAAAAGAAAAATCTAGGATATAACCAGACTTATTCTTTACTCTTTTAATCGCACAGTTTTAAAGTGAAAGTATTCAAATCTGCTAGATTTTGCTGACAGAAAACAATCCACTTGAAATCTGCAGAACATATTCAGGTAGCCTGAGATTCTTGAAACATTTTTTTTACAGAAGTGATGATGTTTGTCCAAATCACACAAGATGGCTGAACTGAGTATGTGTTAGCCAATCATTTTACTTGAATGTCTATCAATATTTTATATCTCCAGTTTGCTGTACTGAAGCTAACCATTACTTGCATTTCTTACAAGATTTTGGATCGTTAGAGGAACACACAGAGAATTCTGTTACCTGGTATCTATTGACTTGTTTACAAAGGGCCTTCATTTCATTCATTAATAACTGACATGATGCAGTGAAATTACTATAAGCACATGATCTGTACTGTTTTAAAAAAAAATCTTGTATTTGACTGAATATTTGTGCTCCTTGTTAAAGGTTTTATGTGTATTTTTACAAGGCTGTGTGTTGGCACAGCTCTGTTGGTGATGCTCATGTTTTGATATAAAACTGACTTCATTTCTAAAGGGAAAGGTGTGAATAAATGCATAATTACCTTCTTCCTGTAGTCCTCCTGACCACCTCTGAGACTGAGGGCATGATTATGGTGAGTGTGCAGCCTGATGCCATGATCAGTCAAGGAGAAAGATGACAGGACAAGCGGGCTGACCATTAATATTCATTTCACTATTACTGAAAGCAAAGCTCTGTGACTCTACCTTGTATTTACAGTCACTCTACAAGTGGCCTCTAGCATCTTCAAATTATCCTCACACATTCACTCCCCAGCTCCTTCATTTTCTGTCTGGGCATCATATTCAGCTATTTAACTTTCTCAGTCTTTCTCCCATCTGCTGTCTCTTTGCACAGGCTAATTTCGTTTGTTTTTTTCTCCTTTTGTTATTTTCTCTCTTTCCCTCCGAAATAAATATGGCAGCTGCAGCCTGAAAGACCACCTGATGACCCACAGCTTGTAATGTATGTCCAGTCATATCCATATCCTTTATCTTCCAACAAACAAGAGATCACACTGAGCTCCTCGCAGCAAGCCAAGCTCACTCGGAGGATGCAGGCAGCTCAAAGGGATGTGCATGTGTGCGATCAAGTGAGAGAAAAGTCATATATGCCAGTTTCAAGCAAATAGCCTTTCCATATTCTGAGCTAACCTAAAATGTGTGCATTTATGATTACCATTTTCACTTTAACAGAAATGAGTAATACTTGTAGAGAAAGGCTTTTGCCTGTCCTCCTTCAATCCAGCCTAGGTTGAAAAAAGTGGAACTTATACAGCTATTATAAATACTTATTCATAGTACATGAATAGATAATAAAATCAAGACATTCAAGTAGATTCATTCAGCTTCAAAATACCACATCTGCTTTCCCCGACTGAGGCTCTCGGGTGCTCATCCAATCAGGGACCCATTTCAAGTAGAATGTTTACTGAGGTATCTGGATAACTGAGTGAAACCTGGAACAAATATTGGAGATTGGCTGATTTGGGGTTTTACACAACGTTATCCAGATAACCTAGTCAGCCTACTTGTTGGACCAGGCCTCAGTAGCATGATTGTTAGAGGCAGCCAGCCACAATTGTTTTTTTGTCTGAATTGCATTTTTTGGACATCATCTGTCAGCATGGCCTCTGAGGAAAATGATGTTGCGTTCATGGAGATCTTTAGCCACCTAACTGTTAATTTGTGATTCTTCTCGACAATCGTTCGTTAAACTACTGTATGTTCTTACTCCACGGGAACATGGAAACGTGAAAAAACAAAAACAAATCCAGCCTGTTACAGCATCACTCATTCATTAATTTACTCTACATTGGAGTTGCCTCTGAGACTTAATTGGCAGAATGCTGAGCTTTTACCTGGCAAATTTTCCACAAATAAGATGATCTATAGTGGGTGTTTACATTTTTAATCTAAATGCTGATTACGCTAAAGATGGGGTTAAATTCCCAGAGGATGGAGTTAAACGAGATGGATGAGCTTTAAGAGTAAGAGCAAAGTCCCGAGATGCTTTCTGTGTGTATAATTAGAAAACCTCTTGGTGAGCAGTGGGAGTACTCCTCTCTTTCTTACGTATACACGTGGGTTCGTAACTTGCTGAGTCCATGTTGGTCTGTGAATTATTTGTAGGCTAAGTTGTTCATTGTGCACAGAGGTGGGGCATGGGGAATCAAAACTTAACTAGACTTAAATATGGCATCATTGGTGTGACAGAGTAATGATCTCAGAGGCTCGGTGGGTAAATACTCGGGGCTGGCTGTGCGTTTGGAGCTGGTAGAGATACTGTTTTATGTCTATGGGTATTTAAAGGGTAATTCCAGTTTATTACAGCTGGTCGATAATAACTACAGGTCAAGAAACGGGTTAAACAAGCTTGTTTAGAGTGAAAAAAAAAACAAAGGCAAATGGTAAAATTGTTACTCAAACTCCTGGTTTAACTTTGACCTACTGTGCATGTTGTTGCTATTAAAAGTGCAGCTTTCTGTTTTACCTCCAAGTAAAGTAGTTTTGATGGTCTGACTGAACTCTTGGCTTGTTTACAGCTTGACTTGTATCTGATTGTTGGACTGCTCGGGTTTCTTGCAAGATTTGTAGCCATTTAGCTGTGTGCCCAGCAATTGCTTTAGTGAGTACACTGTTATCATAACCAATAGAAATAATGGCTTAAATAATAATGGATAATATAATATATAGAAATAACGGATTATGAATATAAGAACCAAGTTGTAATGAAACAGAATTATCCTTTAAGCACGGATGAACTCTTGGGATGGGAAGTTGAAGCTGTGACCTTCCAGTTACAAGATGGTGTCTGGCCAAAAACAGTAAAAACGGACAGTAAAAAAAAGAGACAATTTGTTTGTTCGGTAGAAAGCACTATAGTTCCAATAAAAACGATTTGCAGTGAGGTCTGTGGATTTTCCAAACTGATTATTGCTTTGAGCATCACAACCCAAATTCAATTCACTTCCATTATACTGGAGGCAGCAGAAATTTCATAGATATCGCAAAACTCAAATGAAACAAAAACTTTCTGAATGGCTAGATATCACAAGTAGCGAGTGAGAAAATGTTTAATATAAATGTTTAATAAATATAAAGGTCTAGTCGTGGGTACCTGGGAGTGGTGACACCCTGATCAGAAGAGATTTGTTCACTTCCTCTCTGTACTGTAGACACTGTACGGGTGAAGTTATTGTTTATTTTGTAACAAGACCACATTGTTTCCATACTCGTGAATATCAACAAAAAGAGAAACACCACTGAGAGTAACTTAATTGGATTTTGCACTGACTGTTTTGTCATCATTCATTACCATTGAATTATCAGAAAACGACAAAGAGAGCAGCAGTCAGACTGATGTGCACTGACCACTGGCTAGGAACGCTTTGTTTCTGTCCTCTATAATTTCACCCGACATTAATTGGCATGTTCCTATCTAAACTCTGCATTCCACCCACATGCCCTCAACTATTGTAATGTAAACTACAATTCTATTTCAGGAGAAAATTGGTCCCTTTGTGTTAGCTGAGGGAATTATGCAACAAGCAGGACCCGCTCGTCATTTTAATTGCCACTGTACACAGAAAAAGTTCTTCTTTTCCCAACCCCTAACTGCAAAGTAGCTATTGTTAGTTCGGAAATGAAACATTTGAAAACGGTGAGATGTGTTTTGTATGTGTGGGTGAGAGGAGTGAGGTGGTGGCGCTTAAGTATGTGAAGGTGACAGAAATGTGTGAGCAATGAATTCATGCTGAATGAACTTTATGTTGCTACCTGAATATTTGCAGATTTAATTGTGACTGGTTGTGCAGCAGGGTACTGAGTTGGGCACAAAAACCAAACTGGTGCAGCAGAGGACCTTTTCTGCACATCTCATTATGCAACAGGAATGTTGCTGATGTAATATTGTTTTGGATGAGGAAAAAAAAAAAGGGCACAGTTTATTGCATGAAATGGTGTCTCTGCAGAATGTTTCGCTACAGAACAGCATGTAATAGTTAACCTTAATTACCAGTAAGACTTTTTTCCACTGCTGGCTACACAGCTTCTAAATAGTTAATAGGCTGACAGTAAGGGTTGTTTGTTTTGGCCGGAGAATGTCAAAAACACGTTTTATATGAGTTATGTCTGTATTAATACAGGTTTTTTTGTAACAACACAACATATGGGGACGAATTAAATATTTTCTGTATTTGATTCAGCCTTGAGCTCAAGTATGCCTTCATCCTGAACTATCCTGTGACTGAACTGCAGATTAAATTATATGAATGCTTTTGCTTTGGTGAGTTGTGTGTGTGTGTGTGTGTGTGTGTGTGTGTGTGTGTGTGTGTGTGTGTGGGACCCTGTCTTCTTTTCAGTGGAAAACAAACTGTGCAACGTGCCTCTTTAGTTTGTGAAGTGCTCTGCCACTCATCTGGAGTGTGATTCAGTTTTAATGAGATGGAGGTGAATGAGGAGCTGGCCAGCCTTCATAGAGTGAAACAAAAAAAAAAAAAAGTTGATGCTCATTTCGGTTTTCTCATCTTTCTAATTTTAGCTGGAGAGCTGCAGCGCCTTGAATAGTCTAGATTTTCACTTTTTTGTGGTGGTGGTGGGGATTTATCATTAAAAGTTAGATTGACACCATTCAAGCTCAGTTCCACTGGGAATGCAATGGATGAGTCACTTAAAAAACAAGATTTGGGATTTTGATTAATGCACTTCCCTCATTGTTTTTATCCTGCATAGCATACTAAACAGCACATCTTTTTTTTTTTTTTGTAAGATAGGTGTCATTATTTTTGAGTCGCTCCTGTTTAGGTGCTGTAACTCACTTCGCTGCCTGGCAAACAAACGCTGTATGAAGCGCAGTCAGGTTTCTGAAAGGCGAGAGCGCAGCGTCGACTCGTTGCACTCATTATAGCTGTGGAGCAGCAGAGTGGCTGCATGTGTGTGATCCGACGGTGCTACAGCAGGATTTCTCAACAGCTCTTATTTTGAAATTGATTTGATTAACTTTCCAAGAGACTATAAATAGTACATGTAATGCAAAAAAAAGAAAAGAAAAGAAGAAGGTGTAATTACATTTGAATTTAGATGCACTTGCCTCTCAGTAACAAATAGAAGAATCCTTCGAGCATCATTACTGCCGATGCTACTGGACACATGAGCACTATTGGGCGGTAGGTTATATTGCTCCGGTCTGTAGGCTTGTATACACGGTGGCTGGCAGGCACAAGTTGGAGAGCACCGAGGGGAGTTTGCCACACTTGCCCATGTGAGCAACACTTCAGAACCAAGGACAGATCCAAACCGCTGCCTGGCAAACATGCTCAAAGTGAGCAACATCTGGACTCTGCTCGTCACATGAAGCTCTTCACGGTGTCTGTGTATTATTGTCGCACGGGCTTGAGGAAAAGAGACCTGCAGATATATCCGGCAAGATACATCTAGTGCTACAACCAGGTAAGAAATGATCAATTAATAACTTTGATTTTAACATAGTAGTATGTGTTTTTTCCCACAGTCTTTCATAGAAATGACTCCTGCCCGGCGTGCTTTGCATTTTTAATTGTCTTCCTTAGGCTATAAGATTTGAACCTAAAATGTAATCATGTATCCCACAGCCTCAACTTAACCGCCACTAAATCCATCATAATGATCAGTCGATAAAAGAACAACATTTTCCCTACAGGTCTCTTTATTGCACTTAAATCTCACATGGCACAACATAGTCACCAGTGAATATGTCTCAGAGCAAATTGAAACAGCAGCCGAACTTGATCCAATACTACTTTATCATTACACCACCCTAACACCTGAGTGTGGCCGTATGCTGGCATCTCTTGGGATGAATATGCAAAGTTATTTCCCTCTAGACCCGAGAGAATAGTCACAATTGTTTCATCTAGAAACTGCATAATCTAATATCGCAGTTGCTCTTCTCAAACCAATCAGAGCTTTTGTTTTCAGACAGCGCCCTAAACAATGTAACAGCCTCCTGCTGTGAATATAATTGGCTCGTTTTCACTTTGCATGATTTATGAAAGTATTTGCTCGGTGCAAAAATTTAAAAGAAAAACGATTTTGGCATCGGACAAATCCACGATCGCGTGCATCACATTGTTGTCAATGTATCAGACAGGATGTGATGTAGCAGCGGGATTTCTCTCAGATGCAAGGGGATGACAGTGAGAGATTGGTTACTGTAATACCACCACCGTTTCTCCATGAATGATATTACTGTGTCGTGTTATTATTAGATGATGGACAACAGTCAATGAACAACCTGTTGTAGCCAGTCTCATTCTTATGAGGCACTTTGCCTCTCAGTCTCAGTCAGTAAATTAAAGAATTAACATCCAGGTGAGATATTAGCACTATAAAATCATCTGTTGTTTGTGAGAGCTGAACAGGCTGACAACCAGATTTCCCTGTGCTATTTTGATGAAATGATGCACTTGATCTATGTTCAAATTCACAATCAGCTGGCTGCTGGCCACCACAGAGGCATCCTAATTCCTTCAGCTGACAAGTCCAGGTGGAGGGATAAACTGTGTCCCCACTGGAGATGATATAATGATGGAAATCATTAGTGGAGTTCTTCTTTTTGTATTTCATTAGCCGTAAAGGTCTTTTGCTCTGAGCAGCTAGTTCCAGTCTTTTATAGGAGGATCATCAAAAGTCATAATGTTAAATGACACAGCTGATTTGTCTTGTGTCTTTTGACTGAATAGCTCAGTTTTCCAGGATAATGTGAAAATCTGTTGTTCTGTCTTACATGAAGAAAAAATGAGCCTGGGTTTCACTCGGGAAAAGGACGACAGTTTGTTCGTAATCCATCTTGTGGATTTTGTCATAATAATGAGCACCAAAAAAAAACAAAAAAAAACCTCCGCCATAAATGATCATCCTATCAGTGTTGGTCATGTAAAGACTGGAAAGCAATATTTTAAGTGCTGTGTTTGGGCTGTTATTACTCAACAGGCTTAATGATTCATGTGTAGTGGATTAGACACTAAATTAAATGTCATGTCATGTACGTATTCAGCAAAGTACCCACTGAACCTGATAGCAAAGTCTAAATGCTTCAGGTGATGTTGTTGAAATGATCATTAATAACATTATTATACATAATAGTATTAAATAACACATCGAATAGATTTATTTAGCATGATCGTAGTGGATTTTGTCAACAATAAAAATCAGGGTTATTCCCTCATTCCCAAACTATCTCTTCAGCTCATTTTCCAGACATGAATAGCATTGTATTTCTCCATAGATACATGATTGTATGATTGAATGCATGTGCCAATCTGCATAATTGCTGAAAGTGACTCTACAGTGAGTCATACATTAGCTATATTTGGATAAGACAATAAAGTATGGTGTTCTCAAAGCATCTTTATGCTAATGTTGGCGAAATCCTCTCTGTCCTCCTGGGCGGCAGCAGTAATGCATTAGTTGATGGTTCAAAGCTGAGTAAAGCACACTGCCTTTTCTTTTTGAACTTGCCTTTCAGTGGGAATATTGCGCACAGACATCTGGGGAGCGAGTGACTCTCTCAGCTGCTGAGCGTGAGCGTGACAGCCGTTTCTACATCAAGATAGTTTTAATGATGTGATGTGTGGCCCGATAGGAGCTACTTTACAACCAAGCAGAGGCTCAGATTTGCTCATGCAAGATAATACGGCTCCCGTTTAATAAGTGTTTCAAATATTGGTAGGAAATATGGTTTTGATAGCTGTATTTCATGTCCACTTCAGACTCTCCAGCATTTATTTGCACTTCTTAAAGGTTTTGAGAGTCTCTACTGGACCTCCAACCTCACTTTGGCCTAGTTTGCAAAGGCCTGCCTAATTGGCTGTTCCTTATTGCGCCATTAATTCACACTGTGACCTAGTCTTTGCAACCAGAAAGCCCCCATCTGCTCCAACAGACAGCACAGAGGAGCAATTAGACTCTTAATGTTGAACTCTTACAGTTACTTTCTCACCTTGGTTCTAATAATAGGGCAAATGTGGCGTAGCAACACCAAACACCTGCACCTACTGTCCAGGACACACAGCAGGTCAGACATAGATTTTACATTACGACTTGATATTATGACATGTAATCCTCTTCGCTGGAGAGAGGGTAGTGGATTCATCAATGTACCATAAGGTTTCCCACCCACAACCTGATGTAGTATTTATCTGGGGGGAAATTCAGCATTCATTATACTTTTTCCTCCTCGTGTTCTCTGTTGTTTGTCGTTCGCACTGCTCCTGGGATGTCACAGGATATTCTTGGGATGTCACAGGATATTCTTCAAATGTCCCTGCAAAAGCATGCTTTTACACACACACACACACACACACACACACACACACACACACACACACACACACACACACACCAGATGAACTTATCTGGGTGTAGCTGCAGGAGCTGGTGTTTTTGTAACCCACCCCTGCATACTCCACTGTTAGGGGGGTTTTCTGCCTCTGCGAGCATAGTAGACAGGACACACTCAGATCGAGTAAAATGACTGTTAAGAGATCTACTGATAATAGAACTGATAATACATTTGGGTCTACAAGTGACAGATTTTTGTGTGACGTTACAATGTCAGCAACAACACTGTGTGACAGAATAGGGGAAGTCACTAATAAGCTCCACACTGCTTGTTAATGGAGAAGGGAGCGGCAGCACATCGAATAGTCCACAGCTCTGTGGGTTTTCCAGTGTGACTCTGCTAAAATCTGAACTTGGAACAATCTGAACAGACACACAAACAATTTCTGTTGTTTCCATGTGTCATTTGTGCATCCCTCTGACTTTCAAATATTGTGACTAATACTGCTGATATATTCTATGAAAAACACATGTTGATAATAGTCCTAAAAAGAGTCATGAGTCATTAAAAGTACACTGTTTCTATGTAAAGGCTGCTTAAATCAATGTGTTTGCTGGACCTGTGTGTGTGTGTGTGTGTGTGTGTGTGTGTGTGTGTGTGTGTGTGTGTGTGTGTGTGTGTTTGATGAATATGATGAACGACCGTGTTTGAAAGAAACAGGATTGGTTCCGTCTCTCTAAGAGCGCTGTGATTGAACCAGCCCACCTCCCTAATCAGACATCAAAACAACTCCTGGTGAGACCTAAAGCTGTAACCTCAACACGATAGGAATCTATATTAGCATACATGTCTCGTTGTCCACTTCTCTGCAGTCCAACCCTTATTTTTTACCCACCATGTTTCCATGGCAACCCCAGCCATTGAGGAGAACCACCATCTATGTGATATCTCAGTTGAAAGCTTGGAAATTACTCTTCACTTGAGAGGTGCCTTAAATATCTATAGATATTTGATGTGGTCACTCAGCAGCGGTAACTCCGAGTTTGTCTTTCAGATAAAACTGCAGTGATCATATTTCACACTGGAATCCTGGAGAGCCTTGCTGAAATAATCTCTATTTATGTTTCACTTCAGAAAGTAACTCATAAGATTCGTAGCCCGATTTCAGCCTCCTGGCAAAGCAGTCTCGGGTTTCGACTGTCCAATAATAGCAGCATTATTTGTCTGTAACATTTCTATAGGTCGCATTAGGCCGAGAAAAAAAAAAAAAAAAGAGGTTCAGGCAAAAATCGATAAGAAAACTGTAAAGAACCACCTGCCAGAGAAAGTTTAGATATAAACTGGCTTAGATATGAAACAGTCACACCAAGGCATAAAGCAGTATTTATGCCTTACTGTGACTGTTTCATATCTGAGTAACCCTGTGGGTGAAAATATGAAAGAGTATATTGGTATTAATGAAAATGAATGAAATTCAGTGACAAAAATATAAGCTGTCAGTGGGCGTCAATGATGCACATTTTGAGACATATGCTCGTGTTATTACTCAGCTCTGTTTCATTCCTCATTAGTTGAATTACATTTTCTGCCCATGGATGCTGTTAAACATGAAAAGATAGATAGATAGATAGATAGATAGATAGATAGATAGATAGATAGATAGATAGATAGATAGATAGATAGATATATTTATTGATCATGGTGAATGCTTCATGCTTGATTAACTGGGTAATTAGCCTTTCCTTTCATTCACTCAGGAAATATCAAACATGCTGCACCCCCTGAGAGAAGACTTGAAAGTGATCTGCCTCCAGACCCTGTGAACCTCTGCCCCTCTCTACTTCAACCAGCTGAACCCTGCTACCTGATCCTGCCATGCTGAGTGTTGTGCTTTGGCCCAGGTCGTTGGCAAATTCTGCCCATTATTGGCCTCTCCACATGCTCCTGCTGGAGCTGCTGGTACTAGGAGTCCTGCCCAGCATCTCCAGATTACCACCCGCGACCAAACGTGAGATCATCTTGGACGGGGACCTGGTGATTGGAGGCCTGTTCCCGGTGCACCACAAAGGTGATGGGATGGAGGACTGTGGTAAGATCAACGAGGAGAGAGGGATCCAGAGACTGGAAGCCATGCTGCTGGCACTTGATGAGATTAACTCCAGCGATCGCGTCCTTCCCGGACTCCAGCTGGGGGCCCACATCCTGGACACCTGCTCAAAGGACACATATGCTCTGGAGCAGTCCCTAGATTTCGTCAGGGCCTCCCTCACCAAGGTGCACGATCCAGGCTTCATCTGCCCAGACGGCTCCAGACCCATCCAAAACGAGGTTCCACTGGCCATCTCCGGGGTCATCGGAGGATCCTACAGTGACGTTTCCATTCAGGTAAATGAGCAAATTCATTAATCTCACAAATTCAGTGTTTTGGTTGCATTTGTATGCATTTACAGAAAACAGCAACACACGCAGCACTGCAACACTACCATAATCACATAATGCAAAATTACACGTATCCCAATGTTCATGTACATGGTACTAAATTGAGAATAAAGGAAAAGCCCTTTATTTTAAATTGTGGTGGTGGATGGGTGTGTAGACCTGTAACCATGATCTTTCCCTAACATTAACATGTTTTTTAAAGTATTTTAGTTTATCAATTGTTTTAGTTCACTTACCATAACTTAACCACATTTTATTTACCATAACCACGACCTTTCCCTCACCATAACCATGGCAAACCTTGGCATCAGACATAAAACTTTTTTTTTTTTAGCAATCAACGTAATTCAGGGTTTGGCAAAATCGTCCAATACTCACATTCTTGTCTAGCAATAGGGTTTGGATTTCTTCGTTTTGATTTGGTTCAAGCTTAATAGGTAGGCGTCGCATTCCTGTTTCATTTATAACCTACTCACCAAACCAAGGTCCTGATGTTTCAACTGATGTTTCAATTGCATTTTTGTTGTTGTTATGTTTTTTGTAATTAAGAAATTTCTGTTTCTGTCAATTTGAAGGATTTTGCAAATATGTTGCAACTTGAAACATTTTTATACTCCAAAGAAAACCCACACTTAATTCATTAAACCATTCCAGTCATTCATTCATTCAGTGTTTCATTCTGATACTTGGGGATGGATAAACTTGCATACTTGAATCTGTATACAGACTCACTTACTCACACCTCACACTCACTTCCACAAACACAGATAATTACAGAAAATGTCTGGCATTTCTGCTTTTACCAAGCAGGAGGACTGAGCCTTAAGCAGAAGAGATTTTGCTTTGGCTGGAATGAGAAACCACCTGGGATGATTCTGTTTGAAGCATCAACATTCACAGAGACATCCATCACTTTGTCAGCAACTTCATTTCCGTCTTGCAAAGAAAACTGACCTTTCACACACGTTTGAAAGGTTGCCAGAGGCAATGCATCTGAGCATAATTAATTAATTCTGATTGCCCTCACACGCCATAATTACCATGATGCACTGGGTGTTAGTGAGTGGGTAGGTATAATTTGGTTACACTTTCCATTAACTTCAGTTCACAACATATTTATTGTACACACACACATGCACACACACACACACACACACACACACACACACACACACACACACACAAATTAAGCTCTATATTTTTATTTGTAGGAACAGTAAACTATACACATATAAAGATAACTTTTATTAGCAGTGTCGTGCGTGGCCGTACCTAATGCTTTAGTCACAGAGACTTCATTTGCTTTCAGATGCAGTTCACATTTCAATGGTACGTGATTTTCATACTTGTACCTGTAGCAACTGGTTGACTTGTTGTTTACTATTATAGCTAATGGACATTCCCTATCCACAAAATATATTATTACATCTTGACTGAAAAGATGTCAGGGTGCTGATTAACTTGACCTTGCAAAAACAACATTGTTATTCTGCCTAATATATCTGAATAGCTAAAGCAAAATATTATATTTTCTACATTGGTATTTTGGTGTCTTTTCATCTTTGTGACAAATTAGTATGGTTTGGTATTAATTGTTATGTCTATAAAGTACAATGGTGCCCTTTGGTTCCACTGAAGGTTTCCAGTGCTCCACACCCAACTCTAATGAAACTGCTACTGTGACTGGCTGGTAATGTCACCGGCCCTGCTCCCTAACTTATTGTCTCCAGTTGTGACATCACACTGCGGGACACTTCAGAGTGGCTTGTTCAAAATGTTGCGGTTTCATCACATTAAAAAGTTGGTGAAACAATGAGGATTACCAGCTTTGTGCTTTAAGAGCACTAAAATAGCACCTCTAACAGCAAAATCCACCCCACATCTAGACAATTCTTCTCTGCCACAATAACTTTAAAAACACTAAGGATATCAAGTTGCACGCAACAATTACAGATACGGTATGACTAATGCTGGAAATTTTCACACATGACATACCCCAAGCTATATGAATATTTTATATTACACCTGAAACTGCCGAATCTGAATCACTGCTAATGAATATGCAGCAGTGTTTATGCAGTCTAATCAGTGTACATGCTACTGTATGAAGATGACATTATAAGCCATGAGCATAGCTGTTGAAAAGGTTCAGTTAATGAATGCATTTCAGATTACTCAGTTTTAGATATTGGGTGAAGATTATGTGATCAGGGTTGATTGTAAAGATATAATGATGCTGATTATTCCGGTGATTCCCAACAGAGACATGGAGATTGAGAATTTATTGGCAAGCCCACAGAGACGGGTGGAGTTTAGGGTGGTGAAATTTATTTTAGTCCATAAATAAGACAATATAAAAGACATTTAGGTAAACGATAAAAGTGCATTTGATCACAATAAAACTAAATAGTAACAATACAAAAGTTTAAAAACCATAGATGTATTAGGCTGCAGCCCCAGTTTATCATTTCTATACAGTTTTTACAATGTCAGACCTCTCAGGCACATTAAGGAGAGGTTGCAATGTCCTTGTGTCATACTAATGCTGACATACTAGTTATTAATCAGACAGTTTATACTTAATAATCAGTTGTTGTGAAATTTCGAACGTTATTTTTAAGTTGCATTCTGCTACAACTCTTTAGTTCCTCACTACAACAATTCATCCATTTATTGTAAGTCAAATACGCCTGTTTGTTATTTTTTTTAAAATAGTCTATGTCCTGTTTTCCTTAAACATTCACATTTTAAAGCAATTGTTCGACATTTTGGGAAATCCTTATTTGCTTCTTTACAAGAGTTAGATGAATACCATTCTCGTGTCTGTCTGTTAAATATGATGCTACAGCCAGTAGACGGTTAGCGTAGCTTAGCATTACGACTGGAAAAACTAGGAAACAGCTAGCCTGGCTCTGTCCAAAAGTAGAAAAAAATATATGCTTATCAGCCCCTCTAAAGGTGTCTAATTTACATGTTTTATCTTGTTTGTTTAATCCATACAAAGAAATGAAGAGTAAAAGCAACTAGTTGTGGTCTTACAGGGTGTTATGTGGTGGACTAGCTGAGCTAACTATCTGGCTGTATCTAGCCCATAGTTAATAACAGACATATATAAGAGTGGTATTAATCTTCTCAACTAACTCTCGGAAAGAAATCAAATAAGCAGATTTCCCAAAATGACTATTAAAACTACTCCTTCAAACAACTTCTGAATCCTTTAGTGTTTTTCTGTATGCTCGATCTGTACAGTTTTAAAACAAGTCTCTACATACATTTCAGTTCCTTGCTAAAATGTAGGTAGAGACTTCATTACCAATTTCTTTATATATTTCTCATGGTTCTCCTTTTGGAGTGTGAAAATTGGACTTGTATTTGATTTATAATGCACCATATCCCCACACAGTAGGTAATATACAGCATGGGAAACACTGACTGCTTGAATAAGATCAGTGCTGTAATCTCTTTGACTGTGATTCCCTGGTTAATGTCTGCTAAAACAACGTCAGATTACGATCCAGCCTTAGAGAAGTTTGCCAGGAGTCTGCAGTGATGAATGCTTCTTGTCTGCATGTTAAAGCTGAATGGAGAGTACATTCATAGACACACAGTCAGACAGACTAGACTGAGGATGTCCACTTTACCATGTTGGAATCATTTAAAGCCGTCTATGAACACGGGGCTTCTTCGCTTAGAAAGAAGAGTAATAATATAGATCTTCTTCTCCCGTAATGTTGATGATGCTTTGACAAAAGAACAGCATGTTTTTAAGAAGCATGAAAAGGACTGTGTGTGTGTGTCTCTCCTGTGAATGAGTCTTCAGCGACCACACAGTCGCAAAGATTCGAAAAGAAACTGACTGCTTTTGAATGTTTTTGCATGAATTTGAATACATACCTCTACTGTCACTACACTCAACAGTCTCTTTGTTAGCGCCTTCAGTTCCTGGGCGCTATAATGAATCGAGCCGTGGGAGCGGCGAGAAGCCCATGGTGGGATTTTTTTTGAGAGGTCACCGATTTACACAGTCCCTCTTTATCCCAGAGAAGCACTTTTGAGGAGATGAAGAGGGTTATAAAACTGAGGAGGACAAGTGCCAGGGACGGTGCCGGGGAACTTTGAGAGGAGCTGCTTTTCCCATCTGTGGGGTGCATCTCCGTTGGCTGGCAGCGACGTGTCCACCTGCGTGTGGAGAGGAGGCAGACGCTGCCTGTGACAGGGGCCAAGGACGAGATGTGGGAAAGATGGTGGGAGACTAGCCAGTTTCTCCTCAGCCTCAAAAGGATTCTTTCATAATTAGCTCAGCGATATTTAGGAGGCTTTCATCATCTTCTTACTCATCCTGGTGTATGTTGTCGTCCTTGGTGTGTCTTCTCACTGCTTAATTATTTTGAAAATAGTCTTTATTGCCATCTGGGATGTTAGCAATATAGAATCGACCATGAATGATGACTCAGTCCTCAACAGCCTACACATTTTACACTTATGAATTTAACCAAGCATTACACACATAGAGGCATAATGAAAAAAAGAACAATGAAATCATTCTGAACTATTCCCACACGTTGTCTGCAAAAATAACAAAAACAAAACAAAACAAATTTTTTTTTTTTTTATTCACAAGCCACTATACTCTCACAGTCATACAATGAAAAAGATGAAATCTGCTTTGAGGCACAATCAAAACTTTTGTCTTCAACATGGACTTTATACAAATAACTTTTAGCACAAATCCACACTGAAACTGTTGCACTTAAATAATAATAAAAAAACACATATACACAAAGAAGAAAAGTATTTTGTGTGGTAATAATCATTAAAGAAATCCTTGCAGTTACAGTTAAGCAGCCTATCTCCTGTAAAATAAACATGTAATATGGCACTACTGCATGAGCTCCCTCCAGATGATAGTAATCTAATATCCTAAAAATTGAACATCCTAAGATGTATACTCCAAAAACACCCTCTAAATCCTTTAAGACCATTAGACAAACTCTGCTGATGCCGCTGGGAAGGTCCTCAATAATTTGAGAGTATCAAAGTTCATATCTGTCCTGCCATATATTGTTTAATATTTTTGGTTTTCGGTGGCTTATTAAGTCTGTCGATGTGCCGTGCAGAGGCACTGGAGAGGGCTCTATCTTTATTGTCTTCTATCTTCACAGAGTCCGTCGGGTGAAAAAAAAAATCCTGCTTTGGTGTTAACTTCAAAAGGGTCTTGTTTATCATGTGATATTATAGCTGAACACCCCCCCCCCCCCACCCCAACTCTCTTCTCTCCTCTCCTCTCCTCTCTTCTCCTCTCCTCTCCTCTCCTCTCCTCTCCTCTCCTCTCCGAGAGACTGTTATTTTTGAACTGGAAGTTTTAGCACATTCGGAGAAAACAGCTCAGCTCCCTAATTAGCACATCAGAATGTCATTCAAAGTGAAGGGAAACATTGTAATGACTGGAAGGTTGGTTTGAGTCAGGACTCATATTGCTAGCCCATCGATTTCCAGACGCACTTCCCTTCATCTTGTCTGTCTTGGAGCAGTTGTGTTTTTTCACACGGTGTCATAGGAATAAATTACCACTCTTTGCTCAGAACCTGTGGCTGTTGTTTAGAGCGGTGCTTAAGATTGTGTGACAGGAGCACTTCACTCCAGTCTCAATAACGGTACAAATGACTGGACTTATCAAGTTTATTTCATAAGTGCTAGAGGCTAGAAGTGATATTTCAAAGATTTAAGCTAAGCAGATGATAAAGAGCAACATTTTTCACAGATGTATCCTCGTACTTGAGAGTGGTTCGAAAGGTCGCTCTCGTGGTGAGCGTTGTTTTGCTGGTGGGAGGAAATAATAGATGTAAGTTTAATGTGAAGAATTGTCTCCTCCTGAAATAACGCATGCAAGCAGATCATCACACATTTCTTCCTGCCGCTGCATTCCCAGCTATACAAGCGCTAATATTAAGTCACAGCTCTGACCCGCAGACAATATATACAGTATGAAACATACCTGTTTACATGGGCATCTGCTGCTTTGAATATCTTTGTTCAGGCCTTTGTTGTATGTGTGTGCTTCTGTGTTTGTGTCTCTGTGTGTTTGTGTGTGTGGGTTCTTTGGGTGGGTGGGTGTCTGCAAATGCAGCACACATAAAGCACATTGAGTTTACTGTGCTTTATAAATACCTAGCCTTGCCTTCACTGAACAATACCCCACATGAGATCACATCAAATTCTGAAATAAGGCCAAAGCTACTTAAAAAAATACTTTGTATTGTTGCCCATGTCTTCAAACCAAAATATAATGTGTCGGCTCTGTCGCCTAGAAATTAGGTTTATATATTCCTAAATAGTTTTTGCAAAGTGTGTTGTGGTGTCAGATGTTATCGCTGCCTGGATTAGGCTATGTTCAGAGGCAGCATTTTTTTGAGTGAATGAAGCGCCACGTTTATGTACCGCACCTGAGCCACGATATCGTCTGTGGTTAGGTCTAAGCAGCAAAAACACTCTGGTTAAGGTCAGGGAAATGTTGTAGTTTTGATTAAATGTTAATAAACACGTTGCCTCTGAAGTTACTGCGAGCTTTTTCTGTATTAAACCAAGGCCATAATCTTTCCCTTACCATAACCAAGTTCTGTGAGTGCCTAAACATAATCATAAAAAAGTTTAATAATGCTTCCTTAACATGCCAAATGTTACATGCTAAACATCAGCATTTTAACTAATTGTTTGACATTTTGGTTGTTTGAGTTGGATTAGCCGGGTGCAGTGACTTCCTGGAATCTTGTCGTCACAGTGAGGTTGCCAGGCAACCAAAACGCTGCACGGTAGTATTGAGTGGATGGATGAGCTGCGGTTCCTCAAGAAATAAATACAGCAAGCCACCCACCAATTGTTGTTTTTACATCTGTGTGTGTGTACGAATTAAAGAAACGAAATACTTAGAGGTTTTGGTTGACGTATTTTGAACTTTGGCTGCTTCCCCCTGGTTCCAGTCTTTATGCTAAGCTAAGCTCTCAGTTCTAGCGCACAGACATGAGAGTGGTTATGATCTTCTCATCTAACTCACAGAAGTGTATTTTCCAAAATGTTGAACTATTCCTTTAAACATCCAGCTGTTAACATGATACCTGCTGGTATATTAACATGCTAACATGCGAAGTGAAGTTACGATGTAGAATCAAGGATATGCTCTGGGAGGACACTTGACAAAGTTAGTTGAGGACAAATCATTTATATAAATTGAATAGGAGAACATTTGTCTTCTCATTTTACCATAAAATTACACCCATTTACACTCTGTTTAAAACTTTGGGTGGTAGGATTCAGCAAAGCTGCTTCAAATCAAAAATAATCCTCATCACCTGTAGGACAGATGGGTAACTGATCCAGCAGATATATGATAAAGCGGCACAGTCTATCGCACGGCCTACACTGCTATTGCTATGATTTTCCTTTACTGGCAGCGGGTATTAACAACAAAAAATGCCAAGATGAACTTGGAGCTGAGAGATCAGTGGGCAAAAACAAACAAATGCAAACGAGCAAACGCATCAGAGGTGTGCCGCACTGCGAAGTTGCTGATCCAATTTCCAATTTGGAAGAATCAGCCTTGGATTCGGAGAGGCACTGCAATCGTGCTGAAGAACGTCGTGCTTGGTGCTTGGGTTTGTCTCAAATTATCTTGGAGAGAACAAACTAGATGCAAGTGGATGAGCACAGAAAATGCATCTGTAGTTTAAGATGTATGTTTTTGATGTTGCAGGGTCAATTAAGTCACACTGGTGTTCTGCTGTTTCAGCCATCTCTCCACCATCAGCTACAGCATGATTTACCTTGATGCTGTTTCCTCTCGGTGAATGTTCGGCTGCTGCATATATTAAAATATTGCAAACCTGTCATTGCCTTTGACTACCATTTTCTTCTTCATCTTATGCCGTCTTAAGCCATCAATCATATTCAAATGACTTCAACATGCTGTCATGGAATTATAACGTACTGATTCCAAGATCTTCATATGAACTGATGCCTCTTCACATAGAAAGGCATAGATTTCAAGTTATTTCTTTTTGTCTTGGGTGTATTTTGGCATCCGGGAGAGCTAAGAGTTAGCTTTACCAATATTTTTATTATTCCCCTCCCAGCTGCATTTATGTGTGATTTCCCTTTTACAGGAATAATTTCTCATCTTCAGAAATTGAACTAGATTATTCTCAAATTGGACCCGATGCAAGCTAGGCCCAGATAATTTGAGCGCCTGTGTTTTTCTTTTTGGAGTTAGTTGACATTTTGAAAGTACTACACTGAGGAGAAACATTATGGTTAGGTAACAAGTTTGTATTTTGCCTCAGAATTTAACTGATGTGTACTTGAATACATTTGTTCTCACCAATTAGATTAATTAATATCATCAGTAAACACCTCAGAGCCTTGTTTGCATGTCAACATGTGTGCACAGTATTGAATGTACGTACTTACTAAAACACCTCTATGATTCACACTGGACATTTATTTATTTTTGTAGTCAATGTTTCGCATTTTACTAATATAATTCAAATACCAAACGTAGTAGCAATGTGGATTATATCCATTATGCACAACATGTATTTCTGGACCTTTGGTTAGTGGCTGCGTTGGTGCACTGTACATCCTGAAGTTTCACTCTGCATGCCATCTACTGTATCTACTGTAGGGCTCAGCCTGACAGGGACCTCGGGGACATACAGATGGACTTTCCATGTTGAAAGAAATCATAACAGACACATGAGTAAGAGACTGCCCATGTTCCAGCTGTCGCATATCTTCCCTCACTGCAGCTTATACACATCATATCAAGCATTAACTTCAAACTCAGGCCAAACTATGATCTGAGGAGCTTGAAAATGTTACTTGCGTGCATTGTTTTCCCTTTTAATTATATTATGATGATATTGACTAAACAGGTATTGACACAAATATACCTTATTTATTAGTTTGTCCCAAAGCGAGACACCAGTAGTTCTATACTCTCACGTTCCCATCTTACCTGTTCCCTTTGTCCTTGAAATATCAGCTCTCAATGCAGTCCACCTTCTTTGACACATTTAACTACTTTGATAGCTGTATTATTACTTACAATTGCAGTAAAGATTCACAGGAGAGTGCTACAACATGACCGTAGACCTAGCTGTAGCTATAAACACTGCACGCTGTAAACATTAAGCACACGTTATATATTGTTTATGGGCTATTTGTTATGCACTTGTTGGAAGCTTGTATCACAAAGGGAACATAGGGAGGAGTAAAACTGGCGCTAAAAGTGAGGGAGAAAGCTTAGGGACCTATAAATGGGATCTCTATAAATGTTTCCTTGTTGGCACAAGTAAATGCATTTCTCTATTTAAAGATCCACTCCAGACATGTTTTAAGACATTTAGAAATACTCTGCTTTGAGTCATAATGTTTGTCTGACATGTTTTCTCCACAAAAAACTTAAATTACCTAGTGAAAATTCTTAAATCTACATTTACTCCTTCTCCCCCACTATGCAAATATTCTTCACTGAAAGGTCTAGTCTCAGTGGATGTCCATCAGTTGAAAAACTGGACCATGATTGGTTTCCAAGCTACTAAATCCTGCTCATACTTATACGTGTTAAACTCAGATTTAAGGTGAGCACGCAGAAACTTTCCCACTTCAGCAGGTAAATATGAAAACAGACGTATAGTGTCAAACTCATACATTATTCTGCATAGTGAAGGTCAAATATCCAAGTGAATGACCAATAAGCAAAACATATTTTTGAGTGGAGGGGGTCTTTAACTACAGATTTTAGGCAAGGCAAGTTTATCTATATAGCACCTTTCAACAACAAGGCAATTCAAAGGGATTTACATAATATATAAATGTAATTAAGACAAGATATAAAAGAAACGCAAGACAATATAATATATATAGATTAAACAGCAGAATAAAAATTACAGAGCAGTTACAGTGCAGTGTGAGATATGAATAAATAGTCACAAATTTAATAAAAGGCAGTGGAATCATTTCTGTCTACTGTGAAAGTTGAACAAACTGGCTCTGCAAACACAGTCTCTCATGGACATTTATGTTTGAAATGTAGATAATATGACATAATCTGCAACCATCCGTCCGTTGCCTTCGCCCCCCCCCCCCAAGCGCAGACTTTTGGTTTCTTTCACTTTTTTTTGTTTTGTTTTGGTTTGGCTTAACTTACACTGGTCAAAACCTACCTGATTAAATATCTGGGGCAAAAAGACATAAAAGGACATAACTGAATGGACGTATCTATTGAATTTTGTTTTTAGTCTGGGAGTAGATCTTTAATCCCTGTCTGCCAAACAAACCACTGAAATGAATGGCAATCAGCAAAACCCCTTTTCTTGACATATGGTAACATATTGCATTTGTACAGTAGTATTAATCTCTGTATAAAATATTATGCAACCACTGCACTGTGTGTAGAATAGAGCATATTACTGCCTGCTATACTGCCAAGAGACTCTGACTGGACAGTTTGGGTTTAGGCATACATAACTTCTACTTTATAAGGAAACATTTTAAAAAACCAATCACTGTTTCACTAATGAAGCTACTAAATAATAGAACCAAAATAAAACCTTAACTGCGTAATGTGCTGCCAAAATCACCATGATATATATTAGATATAACCTGCAACGCTAACGAGGTCATTAATCTAATGATTTGCAAATACTGCAATTCTTTGTGTATACTAACAAATGGGCACTATTTAGATGATTTCTACGTCTGAAAAGAGTAGTGATTTTAAAAACTTTATATAGTTATTATGAAAATATATGCAAGGGGGTGCCTTAAAATCTAATCAGATATATCAGGTATATTTTTTTTAGATACTGTGGTCCAAGTTATATCACATTTGGGGACCACTTTTGGATTTTAAACCAGTGGACCGTGAAGAGCACCTAATTGGTGCCTCAAATTACTGCAGTTATGATCCAAACAAGCTAAAGTGGTTTGTGTCTTTACCAGGGATGGGTTCAGGCTATGATAAAGTCTAGAGTTATAGGTATGCATTGGTTATGATTAAGGTTTGTGTGAGTCTTAATTAAATTACTATCTGTCAAAGTGTTTGCAAAGCTCCTTGCAAACTGTACCATCTACTACAGTGGCTCATGCAACGAAAGCAAATTTACAGTATGATACCCCCGAGCCAGTACTGTGGTTGTGTTCTTATCCGACTTGTCGATGGAGAGAGCGAGTGGGAGGTAACGCATGAGGATGAACAGACGGTTACTGTCACACACTCCAGTGCCGTCCTGAAAGGTGCGCTGTCAAGCTTCTCCAAGAATCTACTGATGAAGGCCAACTGCCTGTCTGAAAACCCTGCAAGAGGAAACTACCTTATTGCCATGCAAGTGTGAGTGAGTGACTCAGTGTGGCTGCTCGTATGTTAGCCTGCTGCATACAAAATACTGTATATATCCCAGGCAACATAAATGAATCAATACATGCAGGGATCCAATCAGGCTTCTCCATACATTAGCAACAGAAATCACATCTCTCAGTGGGTAATTTGATGAGACCTCTGCCCTATATTCTACTAGAAACAGGGGAGAGGACTACTGCTGGGTGCAGTGCGCTTGTCTAAATACATCATATTTACTCCATCCATCCCCTCAAGAGCTTCTAGTGTGCCTGTTTTCTGCTGGCTCTTGTCTTTGGGGTGTTTTAGCTAAAGGAGGTTAAGCACACAGCCGCTTGCAGATCAGCGTTAACGTCAGTAATTTCTGAGGCCAAACAGTGTGTGTTTGCATTGCATATACGATGCCAAGTAGTCTCCTCTGTTTTTCTCAGTCGAGTAATGTCTGTTTACAAATGCTTCACTTTATATTAGGGCTGGCCATAGCAATGAGAAGGTGAATGTGTATGGAGGAGAGAATTGTGCGATCAGAGAGAATAATGCAAGAAAACTCTTAAATGGAAGTAAAAAATAAACAAGAAAAAGAGTCCATAGCCATGCTAGCGGTTTTGTGAGGTTGTACTATTCTATTATTTTACTCACTTTCTTATATTTTACTTGTTAGATTATGCTCCATATTTATATAATAGAAATATTATTCAGCATACAAATGCTAGGTTTTTTATTATAAATATGTACAGTATATATATATATATATATATATATATATGTATATGTGTATATATATATATATATATACTGTACATATTTATAATAAAAAACCTAGCATTTGTATGCTGAACTTGGGCTAACATTAGCAATTTAGCACTTAACACAAAGTACAATTGAGGCTGACAGGATTCATTAGTTTGGTCATAAACCAAGATATTTGACAAATACAAAAAATGACATGATGGTGGTGCTAGATGAAAAGTTGGGGGATCACCAGAGTTATTACAGTTCACCCTTAGGGGGACATGAATGTATGTAACAAATTTCATGGCAATCTATAAAATTGTTTTTGAGATATTTCAGGCTGGACCAAGGTGATAGACCAGCCGACCGACAGACAGACCCTAGAGCCATGTTGCTAGCGTGGCTAAGAAAAGATTGTTGAGTAACACATGCAGAATTCTGTTGAATTCATGCAGAACACTTGTGATTTATAATATCACAGAAAGGATTGATAGCTCTGTTTAAGTTCTTGTGGCTTGGAATGAGTGAGCTGTAACAGAGAACAGTACTTTTAATAGGCCTTAGTGTGAGTGTGGAAGGTTCCAATTACATCCATGGGGATGCCATTGTTTGGGAAGCCTCCAGGCATACAATGATGCCTGAGGGAGGAGGTAGTCATATTGAAGCTCATGGGTATTCACTAATCACCACTGCGTCTCATGAGGAATCCTGCAAAATGACAAGTTTTCACCAGCTCTCTGGCATAGTTAGCTCTGTAATGCTGTGTGGGAAAGTAATTGCCATGATTTTATGTTAGGACACTGACACAATCATTTCAGCAGGCTTGTGTCCAACATGGATGCCTCGCTGAGTTTTCAGTCAAAGATTATCATCCAACTCAGCACCACCAACTATTATCTCCACAAGGAAATCAATATATTTGTCTGGGTCAGGTGGGCATCATAACGTCTAGCAGACTCTGTCATGAGACTTGAATGACTTGACAGAATGGTTTTAACTCGAGAACGCAGCAAAACACACCGATACAATTCTTATCTCTGTGCCATTGTTGCTGTTGTTATCTGGCACTATCTGTGAGGGGATTTGTGGCACTAGCTGCTGGTGATGTGGATCCCTGACAGAGTAAACAGTTTGAGATAGAGGAACATTGAATTGTTTCCACTGCCAGTCGCTGCCACAGAGCTGAAGCACATCAGACAGCAGCTCTGCCCTTTAATGGCTCCACTTCACCTACAGACCAGATGGATATCTACAAGTTAAAAAGCAAAAAGACTTTAAAAGACTTGAGAGATTTAAAATGCAGCACTGCAGCATTTTGTTGACACAAAATTGTCAGCTATCATAGGTGCCATTTAAACCACAAGAATGTTGTAACATTGAGCAATTTGTATGCTTTCCAGCTGTTCAAGCATGTGCAACTGTATCACTCTCGATCTGTTGAAGTGGCTATAATCAATATTTCTGGAATAACAATGGTTACAATTACTGTGTAATGTGACAGGGGTCGCTCGTAGTGATGAACAGACAGAAATATTCAGATATATCACTCAGCTCTGCAGTTCCCCACATCTCTATGGAGCTTTATATTGTATTTTAGCTCAATGTTTTGGTTTTCCTTCTCGCAACTTTACTGTTTTGGTTCACTCTCACTGCTTTGGTTAAGAAGAAATTGATGAAAGTGATTTCACTAGGTGGCCAGAAACACGACTCTGAGTTAATGCTATAATGTTGTCCATGTCTGCAGGATGTATAAACAGGCAATTAACTTAAAAGGTGATAATATATTAGTGTTGTGTTCCCAGCTTGTTTCCGCTACCCGAAAGTGGCCAAAAGTCAGTCATTGCACATTTCAAGAACCTTTTGCGACTGTAGGATTTTTAAAAAACGTTGTAGTTGAACCTAGTAGTTAATGCCAATGGCAGGAATCCAGTACAAGCCAATTAAAACATTATCACCAATAATAATTAATCAACTCCTATGACATAGCCCATGCAATGTATAAACTAACCTACAGTAACTACTGCTAAAATTCCCCAAAATACAAAATGTGTACACTTACAGTACCTCATCAAATAAAGGTTTCCCAGGACATTCTGGTGAGCTGTCTATGATGCATACCATAGCAACAAAGTCCTTAATTTGATTCTAGCAGGGGACCCTTTATGCATTCCATGGTTTGTGTCACTCTATACTATGAAACTATATCCAATAAAAGGAAAATATATATTAAAAAAAAGCATTATTTAAAAAACCATATCAATAAGACAACCGCAAAATAAACCTAATGAAATATTTTCCTTCTCTTTCTCCAGGTGGCCAACCTCTTGCGATTGTTCCAGATCCCTCAGATCAGCTATGCCTCCACCAGTTCAAAGCTCAGCGATAAGACCCGCTATGACTACTTCGCCCGCACTGTGCCCCCTGACTTCTACCAGGCCAAGGCCATGGCTGAGATCCTGCGTTACTTCAACTGGACCTACGTGTCAACAGTAGCGTCAGAGGGCGACTATGGTGAGACTGGCATTGATGCCTTCCAGCAGGAGGCCCGCACTCGCCAAATCTGTATTGCCACTTCAGCCAAGGTGAGCCGCTCCATGAACCGCCAGAGCTACGATAACGTGATCCGCTCTCTGCAGCAGAAGTCCAATGCCAAGGTGGTCGTCCTGTTCACCCGCAGTGAAGACGCCCGTGAGCTGCTGGTGGCCGCTGCTCGCATGAACGCCACCTTCACCTGGGTGGCCAGTGATGGATGGGGAGCACAGGAGAGTGTGGTGAGGGGCAGTGAGACCGCAGCAGACAGGGCTTTCACCATCGAGCTGGCCTCCTACCCAATTAGAGAGTTTGAAGACTACTTCACCAAGCTGAACCCATACACCAACACAAGGAACCCGTGGTTCAAAGAGTTCTGGGAGCACCGGTTTGGCTGCAGCCTCCAGGAACCTGGCTGCAGTGAACACAGCCTGCGAGATGGAACTTTTGAGCAGGAGTCCAAGATCATGTTTGTGGTAAATGCAGTCTATGCCATGGCCTATGCTCTGCACAACATGAGGCAAGCTGTATGCTCCAACACATCCAAGGTCTGTGATGCCATGAAACCAGGTAACGGCAAAAGGTTCTACAAGGAGTTCATCTTGAAGACCAAGTTTGAAGGTAAGCACAGTGATGAAAGCAAAGCAAGCCATTTTCATATGAAATTGTTTTTAAATAGCTGAGAGTGGGATTATATTCATTGTGAGTGTTTTCATGTAAAGCAAATGGGGCTTGAAAATAAGCATGGCACTGGATTAAGACTTCAAATGATTTCCTCTGCAGCACTGAAAAGGGCTTTGTAATTATTCAATTAGCAAAGATAATTCATTAATTAGTATGGAGGAATCAGTGGGAGGACCTATCTAGAACATACTATTCTGAGAATATTGGATGTTGGTTGGATGAATGAATACACACATTTAGATGAGCTTAAATGGCAGTAAATCAGTGTGTTGAGTATTTACAGCAATTTAGTAATTATATGCCAGGACAGTGAGTGATTTTTTATGTTGTCATTTTTAATGTTTTTAAGAATCAATAAGAATACTAGTAGAATGTACTATTAGTGTTATTACTACTATATCCCATCCTTGAGCGGGATGGAGAATTGGATATAGTAGTATATACGCAAATTCACATAACTAATTTAGATACTGATAAGACTGTGATTTATTCCACAGAATTTTATTTTCTATTATCCTTGTCTTATTGTCCCAAGACTTATAGATTAAATCCTTTACAGTAGCTTTAAGTCAACATTGCTGTATTTTTGCTTCCTACCAGCTCCGTTCAGACCTGCAGACACAGAAAACATGGTGCGCTTTGACTCTTTTGGCGACAGCATTAGCCGCTACAACATCTTTCATTACCACGAAGAAGAGGGGAAGTTCATCTACAAGAAGGTCGGCTACTGGGACCAGAACCTGACCCTGAACACCACCCTGGTACCCTGGCGTGACCTCATACCACCCACCTCCCAGTGCAGCGACCCCTGCAGGAAGAACGAGGTGAAGAGTATGCAGCCTGGAGACGTGTGCTGCTGGATCTGTATCCCCTGTCAGCCCTACCAGTACCTGCAGGATGAGTTCATCTGTGCTGACTGCAGCTTCGGTCAGTGGCCCCTGGATAACTTGACTGGCTGTTATGATCTGCCTGAAGAATACATCCGGTGGGAGGATGCCTGGGCCATTGGGCCTGTCACCATCTCCTGCCTTGGTATACTGTGTACTCTGTCAGTAGTGGGCCTGTTCTTCAAGAACAATGAGACGCCTGTGGTTAAAGCAAGTGGACGTGAACTCTCTTACATCCTCTTGTTGGGAGTGCTGATGTGCTACCTCATGACCTTCATCTACATCGCCAAACCATCCACTGCTGTTTGCACCCTACGCCGACTAGGCTTGGGCACCTCATTCGCAGTCTGTTACTCAGCTCTTCTAACCAAGACCAACCGTATCGCTCGTATCTTCAGCGGGGTAAAGGATGGAGCCCAGCGGCCGCGCTTCATCAGCCCCGCCTCCCAGGTCGCGATCTGTGGTGCTCTTATCTCCTGCCAGCTGCTGGTGGCTCTTGTCTGGCTGCTGGTGGAGGTGCCAGGGGTTCGGAAGGAGGTGAGCCCGGAGAGGAGAGACGTGGTCACCCTCAAGTGCAACAGCAGAGACTCCAGCATGCTCATGTCACTCACCTACAACTGCATCCTCATCATCCTCTGCACTGTCTACGCCTTCAAGACACGAAAGTGCCCTGAAAACTTCAACGAGGCCAAGTTCATCGGGTTCACCATGTACACCACGTGCATCATCTGGCTTGCTTTCCAGCCCATCTTCTATGTCACTGCCAGCGACTACAGGGTAACTATCTATGAAAATAGTTTTTTTAAAGTCAATTGAGTATTTATAATTTATATTTCTAGAAACTTCTCAAGCCCACTGTTGTGGAATAATGTAAACATAGTCTATAAATGACTATCCCTAGTGTGTTTATCATTCCTAAAGAAGAAGGTGTCACTTTCAGATTCCATTTGATCACCGTCACCCAGAGCCATGAAAGAGCGAGCTTTCTTTTCATGTGGGTTGAAGGATCTTTCAAGACAAGAACAAAGACTCAGGAGACAGATCAGGCTGGAATATACAGAAATAATTAATGACAGTCAAACTGATTCATTGAATCGCCACATTACTAAATGCTTAATGACACATTTCAGGTGCAAAAGCTGAATTCTGGAGATTTATTACAGTTTTTGTTATTAGACATCAAGACTAAATCACAACTGGCCTATATAGTTAACTCACCAAACAGTATTATGACCTATAGTAAAAATAATTGTAAGCAGGGACATGGAGTGCTGGCTCATTTAGTGACATTGCCTCTCTAATAGTCAGAGGAAATATGACATTTCTGCTGCAGAGTTGTCACAAGGGGAGAAAGTTTTGCAGCCTTTAGCCTTTACACAAATGCTAAAGGCTGCAGTTACCCTACATCACACAAATGACAATGAATAAATGGCCTGAATATGCAAAACTACTACCGGGCTTGTCTAAATTGCTGCAACTGGCCAAAAATTAGAATATACATTTTTATTTTTCCCAAGTACAAAATGTATAGCTGCGAGGACAAATGCGTGTATTTCTCCATGCAGTGTTAAGTAAGACAAATAAGACAAATAAGACAAAACAACGGGCATAAAGCTGCCAGACCATGTAAGTTATGAGTGCTGGTGCCTTAGGCAGACTCAAGAGTACTGCTACAGCATTTGGTCAGGGTGTGCAACAAGGCCTTTGTTGTGCAAACAGATCGGGGGAGGTCTAGGATCACACAAGCTTTGTATCATCATGAGGTACCTCAGGCTTTTCATGTCTGTAGTGATCATCCTTCCTGGCACCCAAACCGTGAACCGAAAACCTTTCCTGATCCGCAGTGGGATATATGGGATATATGAGATATATAAGGCTTCATACTGAAGAGGCAGCACACACAGTAATTGAAAGAATGAATGGTTTGGCACAGCAACAGAGACCTTGATGCTTTGGTTCTGTGTGACACCAATAATAATGGCCGTGGGTTCAGTAGCCACATTTCAAATTAGGGTTGGATAGCACAGAAATATTCTAATGAGAGACTAGCCTTGTTGCCTGGTGAATCATGATGAACTCAACGTTTCACAGATGGATATTCTCTTATTTTCAGAAACATTTCCATGTAAATTATTTCAAATCTCCTTCTCCTGTACATTTCATTCTTCTTATTTGATCACAAGTCAACATTATCTCTATAGAAATAGTCCATGCCTAAAGTATGTGCACTGGTTAATTATACATTCATTATTTTTAAATACATTTTCAAAAGATGAATTGCAGTAAATTAAAAATACTGAATCATAAAAGGGAAAAAAATTGATATTATGCAGTTATATTCGTATTAAAATGCAAATATCTGCTGAAAAACTATAAATATATCTATTTAACCATAAGATCAATCATATAAATATGATAAAAGATTCAAAAAGGCACTCAGCATTAAATAAAGTGTAAATATGTAACCTTATTGTCTTTGCTGTCAGTTTTAAAGTAAGAACACAGCAGGGTTCACACAGTGCTGCAGCATGTCCTATTGGTGCTTCATTATTTGTATAAAGAACTGTTAATTGGAAATTGCCGCTAGAAAGACATCTTTGTGGCTGAAAGAGATAAGTAGCTGCAGACAAAAGACAAGTGAAGTAATATCACCTGCAGTCTTGGCGACGTTTTCACCTGTTATTTCTGTAGTCTAAAGCTTAAATGAGTGAGGACTTCTCATATTTCTGCAGCGTTGTTGTTGTGCGGTATGTTTAGGAGGGATTTCACTTCATGCTGTGGTTCTGCAAATAGAAGTTCCTGGACTGCAGGGGTAACCAGTGGGGTGGGAAGAGATGGTGCTCAGGAAGATGACCCCAGCAGTCAGCTCACATTAGCAGCTGAAATATGACTAACAAGGCCCTGACTTTCCAGGACAGCCAGCTGTGCTTTCCACATTCTTCTTCTTCCCCCTCATATCCATGCACATACAGATGTACAATTAGAATTGCTAACATTCATAATTGACAACTTTACACACACACACACACACACACACACATACATAATTTAAAATGTAAATGTGGCTAATGATACTAGAATATTAAAGTATGAAACATAAAAAGGACATAAGAGATTTCTGTTTTTGTTTCTGATATGACTGCAGGATGCAGCAACTTAGGGCACATTTACACAAATCCTCTAAATTTAGCTAATTTAGAAGCGAATAAATACAATTAAAGCACATGATCTGACGTACAATCTTCTGTGTTCAGTATTACACCTAAAAAAACAAAAGTTTTTCACCAAAAACACGAAACCAATCAAAATTGCAGTTTAGAGATACCCCCTTAACATTTAAGCCAACAAGATAATATTGATTATTAATTTATTTATTTATTTGTAATACAGGATAATTATGTGTTATAATTAAGTGATTAGGATGTGGTAGGAAAGATGAAGGACATGAAGATAATTTGTGACCCCCCCATGTAAAGCCAGGCGAGGTGAGAGAAGGACGAGGAGGTGTTTTGTGTGCTGAAAGACAAAGATGTGATGAAGAGCACACTATATATTTGACAGGGAGGTCGTGATTGATTTGGGATTGATTTTTGGAAAAGAGAGAAATGAACAGACTGGTTAAATGATTTGGGGCATAAGGGAATTCCACTGATTGGTTTAAAGATTCGAGAGTAAAAATATCAGGAAACAAATAAAACTGTGACTGAGCGGATTTGATCAAAGGCTGTAGTGAAGTAACAGGTGTGTGTGTGTGTGTGAGGTGTGCCGGAGCCAGGTGGCCTTTGAACAAACTTCATTAGTCCTTTTGAAGACAAAAGGAGAAAATCCAAGTGCACACTGATATATTCATCATCACCCACCCTCTCTCTCCCTCTCTCACTCTCTCTCTCTCTCTCTCCTCACAGGTGCAGACCACCACCATGTGTATCTCCGTCAGTCTGAGTGGTTCGGTGGTTCTCGGCTGCCTCTTCGCCCCCAAGATTCACATCATCCTGTTTCAGCCCCAGAAAAATGTGGCCTCACTCAGAGTGACAGCCAACCGCTTCAGTGCCACAGTGTCCGCTTCTGCCTCCGCTCCCAGCTCCAGCTACTCTAAAGGTACAAGTATCCACTGTCTCTGGTACTCATTGCTCTATCTAGTACTGTACATACTACAGAAATTATACACAGCAGCACAAAGACGTCTGTGTTAATGAATGTTTTTGACTGGAAATCACCACAAATCTTGACAATATCATAACAATACATTTTTTGTTTTGTAATTTCAGCTGGAACCTAATACCTAGCAACAGTTTAGGTTTTGAAAATAGGACGTAAGTAATAACAGTGCAATCAACAAGAGAATTGCAACCTGACTTACATGGAACACAATATTTTGTTTTCTTGCTACATGTTGCATTTGTTTCAGAGGTTTTTGTTTTTTACATTATTATTGAATGAAACAGGTTTATAAGCACAGCAACCTGAGCATGAAAATGAGACAATATTGAACAGTTTTTCAGCTTTTTTCAGTGTGGCTAAGCAATTAAAATCCAGCCATTATGTTTCTTTTCATGTTGGATAAGAGCCAGGCTTATCTAAAGCTTGTTAATAAACTGACGACTAATTCACAGCTCAAACTTGATGAATAAACACAGACACATAAAGTTTACTTTTTTTAGAGCCAGGACTCCAAATTACAACTGTGCATTTGAATTTTTAGTCATCTGAAATTAATGTTTGACAAAACGATTAAGAGCCGGAGGTGGAGGAAGTATTCAGAGCTTTTACTTAAGTAAAAGTAGAAATACAACAATGTAAGAATACTCAATTACAAGTATTTGTTATGCAGACAAACTGCTGCTGTGATTGTTATATTGTTACACATTATACAGGACTATGGTTATTGATGCATTCATGTGTAGCCTAGGTAGTATTTTACTGTTTGCTAGTCAAGCTGGAGCTAACTGTAATTGCATTATATACTGGTGAGAAGTTTAATCTGTAACAATACGTCATATTTATGAAATGATCGTATATTTTGTATGTAGAATCGTAGCTGTCAAATACAGTAAATGTGTGGTAATAAGTGGAGTAGAAGTATTAAGTAATATAAAACCGAAGCACTCAAGTAATCTACAAGTACCTACTTGAGTACAATACAGAGCTACTCATAAACATGTAAACTGACATTTTTGGAACTGTGGAAGAAATTGACCCTAACCAGCACAGACTTGTAGAGCCCATGACCATTTCCATAATTTTGCTCACAGCTTTTATCTCTGGTTGAGTTTTGTTTCCTAACAGTGGAAAAACTCTTGCCTGGCTAACTTCGGTTTTTATTCTCCCAGGATCAGCCTCTAACTACGTGCCAGCAGTTTGTAACGGCCGCGAGGTGGTGGACTCTACAACGTCCTCTTTGTGAAAAAGGTTCCTCTCTAAGCACAAGAGACATCATCAATCATCCCTCCATTATACAGGGCTGTGTATGACGGAGCCCTCCATGCCATCCAACATGCTGCAGAGATCTAACTCTGTCTGGGTAGACTGACTGACAGTGGCAAGGGTAACTAACTGTGAAAGCTAAATGATGTTCCTACAGCGAGCAGTATGTATCAATTGTAAAGCCTTTTTGTATAGAATTAATATGCTGTGATCTTCTTGGTTTACAGATACTGTAGATGTGATTAAATGCACCGTGCCTTGTCCTAAAGAGTCTTGTTGTGATATGGGTGCTTGTGAAGCGATAGTGTTATACAAAAGGCTGTTCTTATCTTGTCCTTACAGTGCTGTGAATATATCCAAATGTTGTAGACATTGACAAAAAAATAAAAGCTATGAAATACATTTTGCCCTTCTGTTAAACAAAATATGTGACTAACCATAGTGAACGTGATGAAAAGTACGCAACTAGACAATATAGGATGTGTTAATGTAGACTGGTATAACAGTGTGTGCTTTCCTGTAATTTATGTAAATAAAATGTTTTTTATTATTAAAAGATTAAACACCGCCGTGTTTGGGTTCACACTTTTCGCAATTCTTTACACTATTCAAACTAAATGCAGCTGTTTAGAGACAGTAACAATGAACTTTTTGCACAAAAGGTCTGATTATTTTCCTCTTCAAAACCAAATTAACTTACTTTAATGTTATTGGATTGCTTCGTCTAATTTTACCAGAATAATAAAAAAAAGGGGGGGACAACAGCTGAAGATGTGAAGTTTAACTTCTTTTCAAACAGGTGCAGCATGATTTTTTTATTCTGCTCTAATACCAAGTGTATTGTATTTGGTGCTCGGATCTATAAGCTATAAGCTATAACTATTGCTGTAACTACTAGTTGAGTATGTGCAGTTATACATGTACAGTGCCTACAAAATGTTTTCACCCAAGTTGGCCTTTTTCATCTTTTATGCTGATTGGAGTTTCCTGGTATTAAATTGCAATAACCATCTATTAACAAGCCGCCCACTGTCTGCCTGGTCTTATTCATCGCTTAAATGTGCATGTAAGCAAACCTGCAGCCCATAATTACAAAATTGTCAATATGTTTAACTGTAAAAGTGGGAAATATGGTAGAAATGGTATTCCCTCCTAACATTTATTAAATAAATAGATGTATAAATAACAACACAATTATGTACCAGTGAGAAGGATAGCAACACTTCTCCCAAAGCCAAAGAGGACACCTGCAGGAAAATTGAAGAAAGTGCAAATACAAAACTAAACAGGCTCATCGCTGTAACACTGTAATACTACAACAGTAATTGTGGCCTCTGATATAACACCGTCATCAGATAACAGCTTCTGGTCCCCAGGGTTATGCTGATGAGTCACTCTTTCGAATGTAATGAAAGGATTTCAGCACACTTACGCCACTGTAATTTTCATTTATTGATGGCTAGTCAAATAATGTAAGCTACCTGATATTTGGTAAAGACTGTTTAAGCCTAGCTGTGCAATTTCTTTTATTGCTTGCCACATTCATTTGAATACAAATGTTAATATTCCTTTGTGGATGACATTTTGCAAGATTTAAAAGATTCTGCAGGTCCAGAAGAGATAAATGATTCTCCTGTAGAGTTAACAGCAATTTTATGTTTGGCTCTGACAGCGTAAGAATAACCTACACAGAAGCAGTTACCATGACAATGTGGGCCAGGGTGAAGCCCAAACCTAACCCATTAATCTTGGTTCTTAAGCACGATTTAAAAAAAAAAAAAAAAAAAGTGATATTAACTTTGACTTAGAAACATTCAGCATAATTCTTCTTCTTCAAAAAATAAATAAATAAATAAATAAATAAAAGTACAAATAATTAAAAACACAAGTTTGGATCATAATCATAAGATGGTAAGAGATGAGTCTTGGTCAGCTCGGACAGGATGCACCGACTCCTACGATACAGCCTCTTTTCACTTGCGGCCCAATCCAGACACATTCCACTTTGCCCACACTGCTGATTCCTTCACTAAAGCTTCTTCTTCAAAAAAAAAAAAGGAAAAACAAAATCACAGGAGAGACTCACAGCAAACACCCGTATAAACAAATCACTCTGGGTGGTTTTTAATTTTGATATACGCAGACCTTTTTCTCAAAAGGATGATAAACAAAAACATGATACATAGGCAGTTTTGGAACCTTTAATTTACAAAAAAAAAAAAAAAAAAAAAAAAAAAAAAATAAAAAAAAAAAAAAAGACACTTAACAGTCCATTATTCAGCCATCTTGGCTTCCTCTGGACTACGAGGTTTCCTTTTAAGAGGAATAACATAGATCCCATTCTTGGCCTCTTTTATTCTCCACCATCGGCCCAACCTGCAGAAAAACAAACAAACTTAAAATCATACAAACAGACTACATCATAATGGAGAATATCGTTTTGTGATCCACTCTCCCTTGCCATTTTTACTTTGTTATTACAATTATCCACCAACAAACAATAGTTCTACGGTTGTCCATATCTAAACTAAACCTTGGTGGTTAGCCTCCATCAGTGCCTCGAACCTTTTTGTTTCCCAGTCATGTGAAAACAAAAAGTGAAAAAAATGCCACCTAATATTTAAAATGTTTGTGTGGGATAATCTGATCACAGAAATTGTATTGAACCATCATGTTTGGATGCAGCACCCAGTCTGGCCTGATGAGACTGGTTGCTGGGAGTCCTACTACAGAAGTTCCTGAAAATGACTGGAGTCACTTCAGCCTTCAGGTTACGTTCAGACTGTCAGCTCTGATTGTAATCAGAGTGCTTTTATTAACTTTAGGCAGCAGAAAAACCCTCGTAACTACTGAAATCTGCAAATCAGATTTAGACCACATTTATGAGTCGTTGTGTCCCAACCTGGTCACCAAATCGGATGTTATACTGTCCTTAAGATCACTAACAAATGTGTAACCCTAATGTTATATTCCGAGTAAGGTGAGCTGGCCATATGTGTAGCAGGAAATATGACTACATACAGACTGACGAGTTCCGCATCACAACTCTATGACACGAACAACAAGAGAATATCTGTTCTTCATTTACTCTGCAGCTTACTGGTCTAGTTCTGTGCCGTCTCTTTATTAGAGAACAGTTTGTTTATACATACTTCACCGAAGAGAATTATTTTCATTCCAGTGAGCAAGCAACAATCTATAACCTTACAAAGTGTCACAAACTTTGTTGCTAAAGCTTATTGGTTGGCAATTTTTCACCACACACACACACAATGACCATTTCAAATATGAGGCATCCAGATCACGAGGCAACAACAGCCTCTGCATTTTAAATTAATTTTCAGGTATGAAGCAGGTTTTTAATTATCCACTGTACACTGTAAATAATAAACATCCATCATTACATGTCATTTTTCTGGTATTCACCTAAATAAAAAAACATAAAATAACTGTTTTTGAGTTTCTTTCAATCAGCTGATCTCATCTCAAGATACTATCACATCTCAAGAAAACTCGAAACAAATGAGGCTACACTTGAAAAAAAAAAGTGACAGAGGCTGAGAGATGGATTAGCACTGCCATCTAGTGGACATTTCATTCACTGGCACCTGCACTGACACTTAGTAGTTGATAGAAACTCTACAGACAGTTTCTATGGAAACATGATCATTAGTTCAGTTACCTGTGCTCCTGTCCGACTCCTGCCACCAAGAACTGACCGGAGCTCGAAAACTTCAGACTGTTGACAAAACCAGACTGGGAGAGAAAGCAGAGGAAGAGACAAAGCAAGAGATTTTGAGACAGCCATAGTGGGAGCTGTGAATAATGTGTAGAACTAGCCAAAAACACATCTTATGTAAATGTGACCTTTTTTTCCCCACCCAAAAGAGGACAAAGTAAGAGCTTACCACTGGTACACTGAACAGAGGCTCCAGTCCACGGTAATTCTGGCCACACTTCCACAGCTGCACCTGCGAGTTGTGTGAACCTGAACAGAAGAACCATCGTTAAAGAACTTTGTCACTGCAGACAGCAAAACATCTTAAACATAATTGCTAAATATACTTGCATCAACTGTTCTACTTATGAGTGTGTAGAACACTTAATCAGGACCACCTTTATTAATTATATTGATTACATTTGCATTTATATAAAGACAGCTGTGAAAAGGTTTAATTTGTACATAATAAAGTGTGTGGGTGTATGTGTGTTATTAAGAAGCTAGTAAGGAGGACTCTCACAGCCAGAGGCACCTGAGGCAACGGTATCCGAGTTCTGAAGCGCCGCTACCGAAGCGACCCAATGAGGCTGCTGCAGCCCTGCATCACCATGGCAACCGTGGGCCTGCTTCACTGTGCTGAGAGGCTTCTTCTTGTTGACACTCCAAAGAGACACGGAGCTGAGGTCGTTCAGGAAAAAAACAAACAAATTAAAAAATAAAAACTCGAGGGCAAAACTGTAATAGAGACAATATGCCTGTCTTACCCATCATCGGCTCCTGTTATCATATGCTCCTCATTTATGAGCTGGATACAATCAATGGAGCCGCTGCAGGAAGACAGAATAATGACAAAGTAACAGATGACGTTAGTCTCTCTGTATGCTCACAGGGACTGTTTGACATATAGATGAATATTAGAGATAGAATTAACCGTTTTCTACTGATATCCCAAAGTTGTAGGATTATTTATAAGTCTTTGGCCCCTAGGGAAAAGCTACTGGACATTAAAAAGCAGAAGTCCAAAGAGCAGCTGGAGAAAATCCTCACATTAAATTTGATATTGTGGAAACCTTGTGTGTTCTGTTGCTAGTAGCAACCACTACGGTTCTGTAGCAGCTACAGTTTAACTGAAATTAGCAGCGTCTGAAACCACTCCCTCGTTCCCTCGTTCACTGCTCTCTGTATAACATTTCAACAGTTTGTCTGGAGGTACTCTTCTAATCACAGCAGTTTTGGGACTGCTGGTTTGTTAATTTAGTTTTTCTGTGATTAATTTGCTGCTAACCAAACTAGCCACATAGCTGTCTGTAGCCAATGTGTTGCTGATTCTAAGTAAGTGTTGATTACCGACAGGCTAACTGTTGATGTTATGTAATCTACTCTTTATTTTTACTTTTGTGGATTCTATGTGTATGTTTACAGGGTTAATTTCTCTCTTTAGACTTTTCATTCTTTCACTGCTGATACTTGAGGGACAATGCAACAAAATTAATGTATCATTTTGTGAATCCAGTTTTGTAGTTTCTAATTAATTTTACCAATACTTTTGGTCTAAGTCTCGTTTGTGGTATCTTATTCCAATTCGTACGTCAGTGTTTGGAGGGTTTTTTTCCTTTAGGGAATGAACATAACTCAGAAATGTTTTTTCATCTCTCCCTCATATTTTTACATATTCAGAAGTCAATTCTTAAGACTATTTAGGTGTTCTGCATTAATTAATCATAACATGCATATATCAATATACTGCATAGCATATTAGCGACAAAAACCTATATGGTGAACATAAAGACTAAAATCATTAATGATGACAAAGTATGTAAAGACCTGACCATAATGATCTGGCTACATTACAGTCAATAAACCTGCACTGATCTTAGATTTTGTTTTTTTAAATAACCTCCCTACTTTTTTGATCGTTTTAAACCCTTCACTGCTAACTCAAAAGAAATCTTTTAATTCTTATCTTTGAAAAAAAAAAAAAATAGTTCCTTACTTATTTAATTAAATTATTAATTAGTGTGCAGCAGTTTTCATATAGATCTGACAGATCTGAACTCAACAGTGCAAACAGCGAGTCACAGAAGCACCAGTGGAAAGACAGAAAGAGACTCACTCGTGGCCGTGGAACACCAGCTGAGATTCCTCGGCTATCTTCCACACCCTCACTGAGCGGTCCCTTCCCCCTGCAGTCACACAGCACTCACGGCTCAGGCTGTCCAGTCCCGTGATGGCGTCCTGATGCCCAAAGCTACAGCGAGTCACAATCGCAGTTAAATTTGCACATTCAAGACAAATGCAAGTGTTTGGCAGTGGGATAAACTGTTTTCCGATTAGTTACTCACAGAGTTTCCACATACGCATTCTCGTCCACGTTCCACACCTTTACTGAGCGATCATGGGAGGCGCTGTACAGATCGTGAGTTCCCTTCCTGAATGAAAGACCCTGAGAAGGAAAAGACATTTGATATGAATCACAGGAGGACCTCAGAGCTACATTAAGTTCTACACGACTGTAAAAAAGAAGTTATTCCATGCAAGTGAGAGAGAAAGAGGGAGAACGTACCGACACAGGGCCTTTGTGTCCTGTGAATTTATACAGATGTTTACATGTTTCTGCCTCCCAGATCATGATCAGTTTGTTCATGTCTCCAGTGGCCTAAAACGATGTTGAGAAAGAGGTTTCTGTTACAATATGAACATGCTGGTTTCCCAAAACTGGCAATAGCAGCCTATGCTGAGAGAGCACTACACACCAAGTACTTTCCATCTGATGATATGGCCATACACAGGATATGGGCTGTATGTCCAACATGCCGATCCTCTGTACCTTTCCTTCCACCAGGTATTGTGTGCAGTTTCTTCCCACTCACAACATCCCCTGAAGATATGAGAAAAACACTGAACTGAGCCAAATCAACCATTAACAAGACAATTTGTATCCATATTTCTGTTTTTTCCCCCTCAATTTTCATGCATACTTATCTAAAGTATCGAAACAAAGGATTTTCAGGATTTTAATGTACACTTACATTTAATGATGGAGCAGTCTTTGGCAGCAGAAAAGATGTACTTTTCATCAGAGGTGATTACCAGACAGGTGACTGGAAGTTTGTGTCCTCTTAACACTCTGATCTCCGACGCATCCGGTGACATGAGCTGAAAGACAGAATGAAAATGTAATAAAAGTCAGTCAGTTCATAAGCAGCGTTTTCCCCTAGAATACTGGACATGCAGCGGAGAATGTAGGGATGAAAATTCCCACACTTACATCTTTGGCAATAAGTCGCTGAAGCTTTCCTTTTTGTTCAAGCTGAGGGGAAATCACATACACAGCAAGATCAATAACAGACCACCGCATGGGAATAAATCTAGCATATTAATGCAAAAAGAATGACTGTCTAAGATCAAGGACACAGGTTTGGTTTCGGAAGTCCGGTGGGGAGACAAAATGAAGTCAACACACACAAAAAAAAAAAAGTAAACAGCAATTGCATCTTCAATTCTAGTGCAATTTTACTGTAAGAGAATATTCACTGTGAAACAACTTCAAGGGTTTTTCTATTATCTGAAAAACGTGCAGAGGTCGCAGTTAGTGATGGTACACTAGATTACGGTAGCTGTGCAGTAAGAGACAGTACGTAGAGTGATTTAATGATCAAAGTGAAGCTACACTGTCACAAACTTAACTGTTACAGTACAGGGGTGGTGGAGGAAAGAAACAGGATTATGAAAAGCCCCACGTCCCCAGGACAAGCTCTTACCACTTCTTCCTGAAGTCTTCCAGAGATCAGATCGGTCTCAAAGGAGTCGTCTTCTGCTTTCTTTTCCTCTGACGAGATCAGATCACACAGTGAATACATGCACGAACAGACTGTGATGTTAGACCTCTGCGAGCTCACCTTCTTCCTTTAGCTGGTCGAGGTAGAGTTTGGCCAATCTGAGCTTCTTCTCCTGCGGCGTTTCCTCACACTCGTGCTCTTCGCTGGACTGCCTTTTCTTGGGCACTGCGGGACTGCGCGACGAGAAACACAAGTCACAACAAGTTCGCAAACTGATATCCCATCAATGCTTGTTATTAATTCAACTTCTTCCCGTAGTTGTGTGCTTTCTCTCCTCTCTCTCTCTCCCCTTCTGTTGCTTTCTGCAGGCGTTTCTGCCTCTGGAGCTGTGGAGTCTGGGTCTGTGGTTGCTGCCGCCTGCTGCCCCCGTGCTCCTGCTCTGCACCTGCTGCTGTTATTACTGTTGTTGCTGTTATTATTAGTATTGCTATTATAATGTTGCTCTTAGTGTTGTTTCCGTTGGTGTTAACACCAATGCATGTGCCATATCTATTGCCTTGCATCTCTATGTGGAACTGTATTGAGCTGCTGTATGTTCTCTTTCCTCCCGCTCCCCCCTTCCCCCCTTCAACCCAACCGGTCGAGGCAGATGACCGCCCACCTTGAGCCTGGTTCTGCTCGAGGTTTCTACCTGTTAAAAGGGAGTTTTTCCTTGCCACTGTCGCATAGTGCTTGCTCATGGTGGGAACTGTTGGGTCTCTGTAAATATAAAGAGACCTGCTCTATTCGAAAAAGTGCCCTGAGATAACTTTGTTATGATATGGCGCTATATAAATAAAACTGAATTGAAATTGAATTGGGTTAGCCCCGTGCTTTTAAAAACCGGGACCCATAACGCGTAAACCCCCAAGCGAGCGCGTCAGAAACCAACCTCTCCGTCTCAGAGTCGCTGGAAATCTCTTCGTTGTATTTTGAGCCGGGTTTCTTCGCTCGCACCTTGTCCCCGTCACCCTGCAGCGGGAGAAAAGACACAGAGGACATACAGTAAGGTAACATCAGTGCTCGACCTATCTAGCTTACCTGCTAACAGCCCAACAGCCCACTTACCTTTCGTTTTGGCGCCTCTGCATTTTCCCCCCTTTTGGCTACTTTGGGCTTTTCTTTTTTCTTTATAAAGAAAGACGAAGACATGGCGAAACGCGACAAGCAGCGAGTCCACACTGAGCCCACGTGGACGCACTGCAGCCGAACCAGGACGCTGAAATCAGGTTTGAACGCGGACGCCGATTGGCTGATATTCGCGGCTCCCTCCTAAATGTCCCGCCTTTTGTCAAAACTCAGACTTTCCATTGGTTAAACTGAGAATTTAGACGAGCAGGAAACTGTACTGGGGCGAAATACTTCCCTCGGGGAAAAAGTCTTCGCAGCTTTGTTCCGCGGACAATTGTATAAATATAAATTTTACAACACGGTAGTCTTATACACACGTGTACCACACACAGTAAAAGAGAAACATAGGAGCCGTATTTCACACATATTTAACCTGAAACGTTTTGCACGGCTGATAAAAATTAGCCGTAATTGTATCAGGATCTATGTACTGTACTACTGCAGTAGTACTACTACTTCCTCTACTACGCAGTACTTCCATTTACTGCGCTGTCTCTGTCCTCAGTGTGTGTGGCTACAGTTTGTCCCTGAAGTCGTGCTGAACGGGCAGGTGAGCGTCCTCTGAACCGTCTGACATTAAACATCACATGTGCATTGAAACATGTGATGTTTGAAAGTACTGACAGCTTGTTTCAGTGGCTCCAGCTGGAGGCAATCTTGAGGCTAGTAGGAGGGGTTGAGGAGGCAGTGGGGGGGGGGGATGCGACGAGAACTAACTTTTCATTATTGTCTCGCATGATTGAGTTTCAAATTAACAGACAGACAACGCCGAGCGGCTGAAAAACTTTGGCTCAAAGTTTCACTTCTATCTTGTGCAGAAGGTCAGTGCGTGATGTGTCAACTGATCAAATCTTTAATCTCCTCAGAAGTTTTTTTTTTTTTTTTTTTTTACACCCATGCCACCCAAGAGAGACGCAGGAGCGACTCCGGCACAAACACCAGTCAAGATGATAAAAATCGGCACCGATGCGCAGGGGTTTGGCTGTGATCCAGTGGAAGAGAAGTACAGGCTGGCCGAAGAGTCCAGCTTCTCACCTTTGTCCAACAATGAGGTGAGAGATGTTGCTGTTTGATTGTGCATAAAAGCATCTGTTGTTCACCTGCACATGGGAATTGTTCATGTGATTTCTTCTCATTTTGGCAGCATGAAGCCATTGAATTTGATGAAGAACATGTTGCAAGTCCAGGCATCAGAACAGACACCATCAGTCTCCTCATGAAAATAGAGCAACTGCAGGCACAGCTCAAATATGAACGCAGATGTAGAATTTTGGCCGAGAGAGAGTTGAGGGAGCTGAAAGGTGGGTGGAAAAAGATGACTAATTTATTCATTAATATGCTAAAAGACCACACAGTTTAATATGTGACTCACTGTAGTCATAGCCAGGGCTGTAGCTACATTGAGGTCATGTCCTCTGTCATATTTGTGTAAATTCGGGGGATTTAATGACTCAAAGAGGAGTTTACAATCTACGATTTAATGCATATTACACATAATGGGCTTTTTAAGGTTGATTCTGATACTTTTTTAGACCAAAACAAAGGCTAAAGGTAATGATTTATTTTGTGTGTCTGTAATTTCTGAACAATTTGCAAGAAGATCCCTGGAAAAAAAAACAATTGAATTTGGTACTGAATAAAGGGAAAATTATTCATTGTTAATTCAGTTGTTACACTTCCAGTTAAATAGTTATAAGTAATTGCTAGTGTAACCTAGATAGTCTTTTAGTCAGTGCACAGCAGGTCACCTGATCGTGCCAACATATTTCATCTCTGCAGGCAAGCATACCATTTAACATAGTTTGAGAATTAAGTCTCCATTAAATCAATAAAAAATGAATAAATATTTAGCTGTGTTTAAAGGACATTCCTATTGGGTTTTTTTTTTTGCATTTTTCAGGAAACTTTCTAGGAAATTATTAGAAAATTGCAGACCTGTTAAAAAAAGTGTTACCAAATTAAATAAAAGACAGTTATTAGTCTTTATGTACCTGTAAGTATAGAAAAGGCTTTGAAATAACATCTAGACCACAATGTAGGGAGATATTAAATATTATTATTATTATATAAAATAATAGGCCTTATATAACGGTTAAATGAAAAATAAAATGTCACATTTTTTGTGATTAACTAGATACTTTTACGAGTTTGGTTGTTGGCTAGTCGAAAGTTTCTTAGGTGGGTGGGTAAGGCCCTGAGCCTATGCTGTAAACATGCCTTCTAATAATTGTAATTACTCTATGAATAAACATGCTCTGTTTCAGCATTTCTAAAGTGATTTGACCCTTTTTTACAGAGATGAACACTCTCATGATGCAGATGAGGCACACGGCACATGAACTTCGGGTCACTCTGGATCACGTTCTCCAGGGAGGCGAGGCAGCGGTTGCACCACAGATCTCTCAAGATGAAAGTATCTCTTTCCTGTCTGAGCCTGAGGCAGAGATGAGAGCGGTTCATAATATCCCAGAGGTCAGTTCTCATATACTCCATGTCTTTTAATAACAGCACAATTTTGGGAAGATTGCTCAGTTCACTTACATTTTGTTATCGTAGAAGAACTAGTTTTATGTCAGCATCCTGAATTTAAAAGCTCAGGTCCACCAATAGTAGACAATTTTACAAAAGTGGAGGTGTCAGATTCAGACATTAATGCACCTTATTATTTTTTTAGCTAACATTTTTTTCTTTTTTGCCCTCAGGACGATCACAGTTTCTTGTATCTCTCTGAGAATCTTCGAGTACCAAAAAATCTTTATGAGCGCATCGCAGAGATTGCAGACTACAAGAAGTACACGTCAGCACTGCTGATGATACTTTTTGACAGAGAAACGTTGGCCACACACTCTCTGCAGGGCCGGAGGAACACCTTTACTGGAGAAGATTGCCACAAGCCTCAACTCCCACCTGAGATCTTGAGAAGTATAATCGGTAAGATGAAGAACATTAAGTATCATTGAATTTTAAGCACACGGACCTTCTTTGGAGATGCTCATTATTTATGAATTCGATCGTGCTACATGGAGATTTTTATTTTTATTATGTTTCTCCTTCCAGATCATGTGGCAGCCAAGTTCGGCGTTGATAGCAGCCAAATAAAAACTGCAATCCGCACAAAGTTGAATAATGAGGACAAACTATTAAAGAAGAGACTGGGTTTGGGTAAAGCTGAGAACAAAGCTATTGTTGATCAAAGCTTTTGCCAAGACGCCTCACTCCTGCCTGAAAATGGAGAAATGAGAAATGATTCCCAGTTATAGCCGTCTGAGTCTGCCTTCATGTGTTGGTCACCAGTATTTCATGTCTGATAGAAATATGTGACAGGTTGCTTTTTTTAGTCAACATCTAGTTTATTCACTATTGAAATGTAGTGCTTGAACTAACACTTTTTAGAATTCTTACTTTTTTACTTTGACAGCTGTTGTTGTCAATCGTGTGTTTCGAAAAAGTATAAAGTTTTATCTGGTGACCCAACCAAGGCGTTGAACAGCACTATAAAATGTCACGTGTAATTGTCAGTGGTAAAAACAACCAAGTGTTCTTATTTAATTTGAGGTAGTATGTGGCTGTTACTGAATAACAGGTTTGTGAAGTCGGTCTTTGTCAAACACTTATACTGGTTTAACATTTCAATCAGCAGGCCTTTGTGTGTTTGAGAGTAGGACATTTTAAAGTAATAGGGATGTCATTTGTACCCCGTTGTTCATGACAAATTGTGCTTTACACCAGGTGATACTGTGTTTCTAGAATAGTGTTTTTGAAGTTGCAAAATATGCTGTAAGTGATAATTAATCTTCCTGCTTCCAAAACATCTGTTACATCACTTCTCTGTTTGTTGTACTTAACTACGTAAGGGCCAATAAACCTTTTGAACTGCTATCCTTCTGTTATCTTAACTTAGACCCTTTCTTACATCACAGTAAAGTACAGCATGCTCTCATGGGAATACAGTTTTGTTTTGCCAGCAACCAACAGATGTCAGCGCTGAACCCCGTTACGTTCTCTTCTGCAAGCAATGATCAACTCCCAAAAGAGTTACAACTGTTGTGAAATGAAGGTTTCTGTTACTTGGGGAAAAAAAACAAAAAACAACTCCATTTATAGAAGAAAATACTATGTGTAAATTGGTGAATGAACTGAACAAATCCAACCAAAACGTCAGGGTCTGTTTATTCTCAGAAGCTCCAGAGAGGAGAATAAAGGAACATGTGTAAAGACGGAGGCATAGCGAACAGCGTGTGACAGTCACGGCCACGTGCTGACTGATGAAAGAGCGTGTGTGGGACATGGTTAATGTGTGTGGGTGGCGGTTTGACATAGTCATCGTCTCTTGAAAGATGTGATTTGAACAATCACCAATTGCTGGCTCCTCCCCCCTCCTTTCACTCAAGCCAGCTGTGCTGTCTCTGGACGCACAACACATCACCTCTCTCTCTCTGGTAGTGGCAGCTCTCCCTGGGGATCTAGTGTTTTCATGGTTTATAACAGTTTTTGGATATAGTTCCTGACAGATCTCTGTAAGGTGGACCAGCACTCCTATACACCTGAAAACAACACCTGCGCACTCTATTTGATGCTTTTAAAGGTTTCAGAGAATCACCATGATTTGGAAGTACTCAACTTTACAAGACTCAGAGAAAGCATTTTGGAGGAGCAACAACCAACTTTCAAAATGTAAAGGTTGCTTGGTAAGTTTTTATGTAAGTAGGCCTAAGCAGTTGTGGCATTATAAGATTAACCTTTCTTTGATAATCAGTGGAGTTGATGTGACAGAATATAAATGCTGACAATATATTTGGTGCATTTGATAAGTAAAGAAAAAATACAGTAGACGTGTTTATCACTCCAACTTCCTCAGAGGTTTAGTTCTGAAGCAATTATTTCTTCCTTCATTCAGGAGGCCTGAGAATTACAAACAAAATAGTTCGAGCTATTCTAAATCTAAGATCAATGTTAGAACTCATACTTTGATTTGTATAGTCCTGGCATATTGCAATCTAGTGACATTTTGACCACTAATGAACTTTATTATTATTGTGGAGATTTAGTCTATTTGGCAAGAGCCTTAAGACATTTAAGTACACTCTGAAGGAACCGATGATATTATAAACCAGGGACATCTAAAAAATATCAAAGATTTGAACATGAACTTTTAGCATTACGGATAATAAACCAGACTAAAAAGTGCTGCAATGACTCCTTGCAGCCGACCCTTGCATGGTTACTCACCCTGTACCTGGACAGGATGGGCCCTATTGCTAATTGTTATTTTACTTGGATGTCTTATCTGGAATGGGATATATCTCCTAACTGGACTCTACTATGACAATATCAGCCTATCTACATCAAAATGTTGCTATATACAATAATGGAAATGTACTGCAATTCATCCAATATGATTTTTGTGTCTTTTATTCCTCAATGTAACAGGCTAATAATATCATAGAATAATGCAATTCACATCATTTTCAAACTCTCATGTTTAACTTAAATTACATCTACTGAAACAAATTCTGACTAGTTTTTCATTCTTTCAACAGCCCATTTAGCCACTGAAATCTTTTAGATGTTTAATGCTTAATTTTACTTTTTCATTTGACATAAAATGAATGGTCAACTTTAATGCATGAAAATTGGCTATTAACATAATTAAGAAGGTCATCACAAAGGGTGGGATTATGGGGTTTCCCTAAACAGGGTAAAATGCTCTGTAGCACAGCTTTGTGAGGGATTAAGCGACCTGCATAATTCCCTCATAATGTAAAAAAATATATTTTTTAACAGTGATTTCTTTCTACTTAAAATGTAGTAACAAAGAAAAACTACAGCAGAGGCAAAATCCACTGCATGTTTCTCTGTTGAATCAATAATTACAAAAGGTTATAGTGGACTAAACAAACTGGAAATGACTGACAATGATCATCTTCCTCAGAGGTAAAACGTGGACTTAAAGGTTGTAGCATATGCTGTGCTGCAACTGGAACATGATAGAAAATGAGGACACCCTTACATAATGTGCATGAGAATGTACATGTACTAGTCCTTCCTGGGGATAAATCTCACTGCAAACGTGGCATGCCAATAGCTGTCCACCAGAGAAGATTACAGCAGGGGAGAGCATCAGTGGATCCCTGGCAGCGAGCAAGCTCCCGAATTTAGGACACAGCATCCTCCACAGTCATACATTTGAAACCTGATTATGATTATCAGCGTAAAATGGTATATACGTGTATGGGGAGGCACATTAAAGACAATTCAGCTGTGAAAGCAATAACGTGAAGAAGATGTTTGAAATTAATTTCATATTTGCTGCGTTTTGTTTAATTAAAATGGTAAACACTTCAGTCAATGCTTTCTGGTTGTTATTTTTGTTTTTTGTCATAAGAAATTACACAAGGATCGGGGGTCAAACCTGTCCTGGCAAGAGATTTCGTCTTTGATGGTGTGGTGCAGGGTGACACTGAACACATATTAATCAATGCAGCCAGTTCCCCACAGCTGGGCTAAAACAAGCACACTCATTATCTTTCATTTCAAAAGGATGGGGACGGATGGAGGAGAGACAGGGTGTCCTCCATGAATTATTCCTATTGATCATGTCTGTCCCTCACTAAAAGAGAGTGAGCTTGCCTCCTTAAATATTCCCACAAATGTGAACAGTTATTGATTAAGTTTCCAATACCTTTAAGGTTTGTATGTGTGTGTTCTCCTGAAGGTCATGAGGCTGCAGTGAGGATAATAATGAATGCAATGAGGATTTAGAACTGCACATAATTAGGTGTTAATGTGATCAATTAAACTTTCTGTTTTGATGTATTAGTGAGAATTATGTGTGCCTTTTGCAGAACCATTAAACTGGACAGGGCTTAAAGGGGAGCTCCACCAATTATACACCAAAAGATCAGTTAACCTGTCATGGTTAGGACTACTCGTACAACAACAGTTGTATAATGTCTTTTCTGGCTCTGAAGGAGCTTTGTCAACCCTGATGATGTCATAGTGATGTCATCCGGGTTATCTCAGCATTGAGAAAGACTGCATTACAAACTGGAGGTATAGAGTTTGAAAAAGGTAGATGTTTACCAGGCAGGGGAGGTCTAAAACAAAAAAGATGATATCAGTTGCATTATGGGAAATGTAGGATCCAACATATTTGCAGCTTGGCCCATACTAGGGATTGGAAATCTCAGTCATAGCTGCTTCGATTTTGACCGTTCTTTGAAAATCTGCATCTCATGAGTCCTCCAACTTTATACAAGTGCAACACTAAATATCTTGAGTACCCCTTCAACACTACTAAATGTGTTTGTTTGCCTAAAAGAAGAGAGGGAATTTTGCTCTTACATTCGCCAGGTGACCAGAAACATGACTCCAAATGAATGCTAATGTTGCTCCATGTGTAAATAGAAATCCGTTTGCTAACATGTTTGCCATATCAACTTAAAATAATAAGTTAGTGTTGTGTTCACAGCTTGTTTCTGCTGCATCCAAGTGGCTAAAGAATTAGTTGAGAGGAAGAAGATTGAATCTAGTTTTTACTGAATATGATTTGTCATAAATGTTAAATATCCTGTTTTAATGGACTTTATTTTCTCGAACACAGGAGTGAAGAGTGCTTCATTTGAAGGATCCTTCGGCCTCATTACTGAACAATGGGGGAGTGTACTTTTACTTTGAAACCTTTATGAATCATGGAGGACAACAGTTCATTTCTGACCCCTGAGTACAATGACAGCAACACTGTTTGGGCACCGATGCCCTCAGCTCCCAGCAGACAGCTGGGCACCCTTCCCAACCCGCAGACACGTTTCAAGGACCTGACAGGGATATTTTTCATGGTGACCCTGAATGTTCTGGCACTTCTGGCCAACACTGCTGTTCTGGTTGTTGTCATAAAAGCCCCTCATCTCAGGAAATTTGCCTTTGTGTGCCACCTGTGTGCAGTGGACCTGCTGTGTGCCATCTTGCTCATGCCTCTCGGGATTGTGTCCAGCTCTCCGTACTTTGCTGGTGTGGTGTTCACTGTGCTGGAGTGCCAGGTCTATGTCTTCCTCAATGTAATCCTCATAGCTGCCTCTATCTTCACCATCACAGCCATCAGTGTGGAGCGTTACTACTACATCGTCCACCCCATGCGCTATGAGGTCAAGATGACGCTGAAGCTTACTGCAGCCGTGATAGTGATGGTGTGGGTGACCTCTGCCGTGCTGGGGCTGTCCACTGTGTTTGGGTGGCCGTCCTACGGCAGCCTGAGCTCCATCAGTGCTGCACACTGCTCGCTGCATTGGAGCCACAGTGACCACAGACGAGTCTTCTCTGTGCTCTTTAGTGTCACCTGTTTCTGCCTGCCTGCCATTGTGATTTTTACTGTCTACTGTAATGTGTACAAGGTGGCCCGTATGGCTGCCCGCCAGCATGGACCTCTGCCCTTGTGGACAAACAGTCAACAGAAGCATCGCTCTGACTCAATAAACAGCCAGACTACCATCATAACAACACGCAACGCCCCACGTAGGATGATGCGTGACAGGACTTTTGGTGGAGGTAAAGCCGCTCTCACTCTGGTGGTTATTGTTGGCCAGTTTCTGATCTGCTGGCTGCCTTACTTTGCCTTCCACGTCCATCTGACACTGGATGCAACACCCAAGATTCCCCATGACCTGGAGGAAGCAGTCACCTGGCTGGCATACTCCTCCTTTGCTATTAACCCATTTTTTTATGGGCTTCTTAACCGGCAGATCAGGGAGGAACTTTGTAAGCTCCGGCGCTGCTACTCAGCCCGGCCAGTGGATCTGGCTGTCTCCAGCCATGAGGGCTTAGGCCACGAGAACTTCCTGCAGTTCCTCCATAGGACTAGCTGCACAATAGAGACACGCACAAGCTTTGCCACATCCAGTCCCAGAAGCACTCTGGATCAAACTGGGCAGACTGGTTTCAGGATACCAGGACAGATCCCAGAAGAGTTCACTTAGATATACCTCACTGTTGTGCCACAGCAATAGTAGCCTGTGGGACTATTACAGCTACAAGATAAAAAGCAATCCACAGGGGTTAACAGTACTTAATGACTCGTTGAAATATGTCTGTATTTGCATACAGTAAAAGCTAACATGCAGCACTCAGTTTCTGTCTATGAAACTTGACATACTTTTTTCCTTTTATCGTAAGATTACACTCAGAAACAATACTGGAATAGAAAGCTAATGCATATAGTTTCTATAGTAGCGGTAAAGTTACACTTTGTTTACTAGCTACTAAAGCAAAATTACTGTTTATCTGCGATCACTACATCTATTTTATTAAAAAGTAATGAACACAAATATCACATTATACTTGAACAGTAAGTCATGAAAACATTATCAGTATACAGATCTACAGGTAAATGCTGTCTCATAAATGAGGGATTTATAATGAGCATAAGAGCGAGCAGTCATTCATTTTTCATAAGTTCTTAAGACTAAATGTTTTTATATGAGGTATCAATATAGCAGAAATATTCTTTGTACTTTCTAATTCAGTGTTGCCATGTTGTATTTATGTTGCAGGAATTTATGTCGACTTTATTTATTGTACTCAAGAGACACATCACCTTTTTTTTTCAAAAATGTATTGATTCTTATATCTTTAAATGTGCAAATAAACACTGGATACTTTGATCAGTTATGTAGATCATAGTAAGTAATCATTTAATCCTACTGTACATCACTAGCAAGCAATATGTTCACATTTCCTTAGCACATTTGTCTGTACTAAACAGATTAATTGTATCCTCTGGGCAAAACAAACATGAATTACATACATCACATCATATAAATGAGGTTTTTTTTCACCAGTAATTTTGTATTTTCTGACAGCAGTGAATAACTGAATACACTCTGTTCTTTTATAATCATTAATCTTCCAGCCTGTAACAGCGAAGGGGCAGCCGGGTGATCAGTCTGTCCTGTAACCATGAGATCAACAGCCAGCCTCCCCATTAAAAGTCTGTCACGTGTCCTGTCAAAGTATCCTTGAGCTCACCCTCTGCAAGTTGCTTTGGATAAGCGTGCCAGCTAACTGCTTCCAAATGTAAAAGTGAAATTCCAATCTCCCTCTGATCCCCCCCCCAAAAGGCACTAAAAGGTGACATCTGAACCAGTAACACGCATGCATGTGCACCTTTTCTGTGTATGTTTGTCATTTTGTACAGATGAGCTTTGACTCTCTGGGTCCTGACCTCCGTGTCGTCCATGTGTCCATTTGTGAAAAGCCTGTGACTAAGACTGAGCCCAGTTAACACATGATTATGTAAGGAGAAAATGCCATTTCATAACAGCTGAAGTGGTTGTCTCTAATACCCTCTTAATATGTGTACACTGGCAGATTAACAACAAAGAATCTATATTCCCATACATTTATCTATGAATATGACTTACTTGCCAAATACTGCACACATAAAATGATGGTATATGCAGTTTAACTAATCATTAATATTCTTTACAGATCAGTGAAGACAGTTAGATGATAAAATGTTGATGTATCTGTGGTGAATATTTTGAGGGAATATGCAGCTCTCCCACACAGATTAGACTTAAGGGATACCTTCGGATAGATAAGCTGATAAATGGTGACAAATGAGGAGAGAAGCATGCTGAGCTAAAATTTCCACCATCTAGAGATATAAACATAAATCAGTAAACAGATAAATAGATTAAATAGAGAAATGTGTAAAAGCAACCACTGCTGCTGCTGTCACTGGAACGCCAGTGAAGAGAGAAATAACAACAGGAGGAGTGACAACTGTATATGACTGTAAACTGACAGGCAGGAGAAAAGACATCCTACACACACACACACACATACAAACTCAAATCCAAAAACACAAGGTGAAGTAATTTATAGACATCTGGATATGTTAAAAGCAAGATAACACTCTGCTATTTTATGGTCCCCGGCTGTAAACACATCCACGTAAGTGCTGCAGAGTACCAATGCAACTTTGATAACAGCACAGCCAAGTATTGTTATCAAAGCCAACATAATAAAATTCAGCCAAGCACAAGCAGCAATGAACACACGCACAGTGTGCAAATATGATATGACACTTGCATGGAGGTTTGTTGTACACAAACAGATACTGTACACATAAAAATGACACAGAGAAATGTACACCCACACACACATACATGTCATCAGCACAATCATATAAAAAAGATATACATGTATATGGATAAAAGGATAATATGAGGTTACAGGTTGAGTCTACAATCTGGTCTTGAATTTACATTAGAAAATAATTTGAAAATAATCACTAATATTTTGATTTACTATTTTGTACTAATTGACCAGTCATTACAAACTCATGCCTGTGCACCCAAACATTGTCCAAACTTGCGGAGCTTCATTTTAAATTGCAGTAAAGATCCAAAAGTTTGCAAAGTGTGGCTGAATTTTCTTTCTTAAAGGAGGGATTTAAAGAAACTGAATGTTTATAAGGAGTGGGGTTTATAAGGAAGTGTCACGAAAATACAAAGAACATTTTTGAACTCTATTTTCAAGTTTTCCCCCTTTTTTTTCCCCCTCAGAAAGTTGAACATAACACTTTAGATACCAATCGTTTGAATACAATATACTGTATGTAATACAATGATATGAAAAAGGGAGGGAATAAGGTTGATAACCATGCAGTTCAAAGGGCTGACTCATCACCAAGCTTCCAAAGTGTGTGATTTAGTCTTATGAATATTTGAACCTGAGCAGTCTTCATAACTTGCTAATTAAAGTGAAGGACGTCCCACCTTAGTGGCGGCTTTTATTAAATCAAGACAATCACATCAACTGTGCATCTCTCTTCCAAAGCATATTCACTGGAGATCAAACACAAGCCCACTCTCTATAGACAATGAGAATTCACAGCTTGAGCTCAGCCGAGTGTGGTTTGTTATTCGGCTGTGCTTAATGGTAAAACTGAAAAGACCTAATGTTCTTCTGTGTGCTGTACCTTGTGCTGTCTGTTTACTTTAAACTTGATGAGCCTCTCTGTTGTTGCACAGGCAGGGATAATGAGAGAGCCACTCCTGAAGAATCAAAGGGAGAAGGTGTGATTGATGGTGCTGTCTGACAGAGTGAACCGCATTATTTCATCAGACCTTCCCTCAATCAGTAACAGCATGAGTTCCCTCAGAACTGCATGTACACATATAACATGACAGCTGCTCAACCACGTTCACAGAGCTTACACAGCACAACCTCATGTCCGGTGCACTCAGGTCCCACAAACTAATTACGGGCCCAAAGCCAGGAGGAGACACGTGTGTGCATATTACAGGCCGTCTGAAAAGCACCCCTTAAAGGAATTGTTTGACATTTTGGGAAATATGCTTCTTGGCTTTCTTGCTCAGAGTTAGAAAACACATTGTGGTTAGCAGGGTCATGTGCCGGACTCTAGGCTGGGCACAGCAACCTCAAGGTTAAGACAAGACTCAAGGAAGTTACTGCGCCCTGCCAAGAAATAGTTCGGCACATGACCCCCTGCCAGACTAGCTGTTTCCCCCTGTTTGAGTGGGATTTTGTACAGAGAATCCAGCGCTAAAAATAAATAGATTTCCCCTGTTTTTGTTTTGTTTTTTTCTGTTGTGGTGTTAGATGGGAAGCACTGGATTGATGATTGCGTTGTTAGATATGACAAATAATCAGTCTGACCTATTGTACTGAAAACAGCTGGACTGACAGGTGCTGAGCAGGAACACTGTCTGACATCCCTCATGCCCCAAATAAGCTGCTGCTGTCAGGATTAGAGGGTATGAACTGTGGTTGGAGTTAAATTAAAGCACTAGTACTATGAGTAATGTGTCTGTGTGTCTGAGGCAGCAGTTCTCACCTCTTTGGGCCTGTAAAACTAAGTGATGTCTGTACATGCAACACCTGTCACATATGCAGATATAAAAGGTCACAGGCCACAAACTTTAGAGTAACTTTGGGTTCAAGTGTATTAAAGGCCCTGATAACCTATTTCATAAATCAGCTTCTTAATGTGAGCAAGTGGGTCATACATGCAAACAACATTTACTGCCAAAGCTCTATAAATTTTGGTTGTGTCACATGAGAGAAAAAAGATGATGTCACGTCTGTCAGTGCACCAATCAAGATTTAGCCAAATTTCATTCAGAATCTGATGACACTTACGGTTAAGGTTGTTTGTTCATTTTGCCAGGCCACAGTTAGTCAAATCTGATCAAAACACACACACACACACACACACACACACACACACACACACACACACACACACACACTTACACTCTCCGCTGACCTCACCTGTGCAGCCCCGGACACAAACAAAGCCCATCTGGCGAGGTGTGCAGTCCATTAGCATACCATCGTCTCCGGCACAGACACAGGAAACTCTCTGTCATCAGTACACTGTATTCTCTATCTCTCTTCATCCAGCAGACAGAAATGGTCATTACCATGGAGACTGTTCAGTGGTCATTGTAGAGCAGCACACTCATGTTCAACTCTCTCTCAGTTTGTTACGTACTTGGTGGTAGTTTGTTACGTGCAATAGTCGCTCAACCTTTTCGATTGGAAAACATTTCCATTCCATGTTTGCTTCTCTTAGAGTAGTGCATAGGTCAAGCTCTTGAATGCATAGCTTTTAAAATGAATGTAGCATACAATCAATCACCTGGATTTTATTTTGTAGGATATTTGAGATTTGCAAATGGACAGGATGGGTAGTATGAGGCGAGGACATTACTGTAGGGGTTACTTTGTATATTTACACTATTTTATCAGATTATCACATTGCCAGCTGCTCTACTGGGTCATTATTGGTGGGGATGATGATGATGATGATGATGATGATGAGAGCAGTGTGAGATGGCCTTGTGATGAAGGTCTGGTGGGTAGCTGAGAAGAGTCTGATGAGATCTAACTCTGTGGGGTCATAGCTGGACTATTAATAGCAGTGAGGATGGCTGGTTAATGGGTCCAAAGGTTGACAGAGGTGAAAAAGGTTTTTCTTAAAAGCATGTTGCGAAACGTGCTTAACACCAGACAGAGTGCAGAGACCTGAGAACGCTCTTCATACTATCTGGGCCTCGAGGAGGATATTGTGATAACATGCAATATATCTCTTGTTGCTTCCGCATTGTGATTGATGCCGTTGCTGAACTGGAAAGAGCAAACCAAGACAGTAATGCATCGTCACAGCTGAACAATTAACTGGTTTCTATAAGAGACAGTATGGACATTATGGGAGGAGGGTCAGAAAATGGTGTGTTTTTTTGTTTTGCTAAAAGGAGGGTACTCTAAACTTTTGAGGAGAGCAGGGGAGGACTCTTTAACTTTTTCCTCACCCCAGAAATAGATTTTAGAGTTAGATTTTATTTTATACTAAAAAAAAAAAGAAGAAGTATTTAGTGCTCCTCAAGTCATAAAGGTGCATTTTGCTGTTGTGAGGACAACTGGTGCTTCTGTTCCAGGGGTTTATTTGCCTCATCAGAATCAAGAAGAAGCTAATAGGATCAATATGTCAGTTTCGAGAAACAGAATAGACATGGATTGTAGCTGTTTGTGATTGACTGTCCGTTTTATATATATCTCCAGAGAGCGTATTATTTTTCTGTAGCCTACAGTAGCTCTTACCTTCACTTTATTCTACATCTTAAGAGAATAGCAGAACTCCGGTTAAATGTTAAAAGTGTCAAAAAATGTTAAATGTGTCATATACAGTATGTATGAAGTGATAGTGAAAAGTAAAAAGTGAGGAATGGCAGGGGTGTTTGGTAAAAAGAACGTATCATTTTGTTAAGTTTTTGATTATTTTTTTATTTCACTCCTGTTGTTCGATTTGGGTGCTATGCGAAAATTATTCTATTAAGGTTTAAATTCACCATCTCAAATTCTTTGAGCACTTTTAGTTATTAATGGCAAAGTGGGTTGTAACAATTCAACAGTGTCATGTTATTTTGAGATATTGTGAGGATGGTGATGCATTTTTTTTTCAAAATCAAGGGAAGGGTCCAAAGAAAATATTAATAATGCTTCCCCCTTCAATCCCAATCTCATTAGGAAGTTTGGGGTTGTACGCAAGAATCATTACATTTGATTCTTGAGAAAATGAATCTTGCATACTTATGGTTATTAGATCAGTGTTGGGCACAAGAACGGGGCACAGGCACATCTGATTGCTCTGAAGATACTTAATTTCCATTACAGGCCAGAAGGAGGCAGCATTGTCTTGCAAGTCAACCCCTTTTCTGACACAAAGAGAATTCACTTAAGTAAAAATGAGACTTTAAAATGAATGAAATCCTACAATTTGTAGGGCAAGTATACCTATATCACTATATATTCCAGTTGGAAGTTACATGACGTGCACTCTAAACATTTGTTTTACTCTATCTTTGCTCTCATGCTTGCAGATTTGTCTCATGTTGTCTGTATGTGTCTGTATGATTGCATTCCCAGTGGGGTGTATCAGTGTATATAGAGCCATCTCCATGCTTAGAGTATTTATCCCCATATCCTCCAACACCACAGGAAAATGATCTTCACTTGAAAGACCATCTGCAAATACCATACAGGGCACCGTAACGTTCCCAATATAACTCCACTGCACAGCCAGCTGAGGGGTCCGGTCAGCGGCCTCAGTCTGAGCTGCGAGGGAAGTGACAGGCAGCCACTCTGCTCTCTGGATTGTGTTTTCTTCACATGTTTGGATGGACACCATGATGAAAGGTGAAGATTCAGAGGACGTAGAGATTGACTTGGGAGACTCCAGTGACCCTGATGAATTTGATAACGAGGAGGAACCTCAGATGTTGTGGAAGGCCCCTCCTGCTCTGGAAGAAGAGGAAAACATTCACACGTCTACACTGGTGGAAATCAGTGATACCAAGCCTCTGATTAATGTTAGAGACCCCAGAGGTATCAATGACTGCCTCAAGGTATTGCATTCTTATGCAGTGGCTCTATTGAACTTTGTTTTATGGACCATTTGTCACATGCAGTAAATTATCTGATAATAAAATCACACTAAATCATTGGCATGTAGAACCAAGAAACTGCTTGGCTGATTGCACCGCCCTTCAGAAGATATATCCTTTATTTTAGAGGGTGAATCAAGTCCAACAGAAACAAGACTTAACGGTTCACCACTCAGCACCACTTTCTCTTTGTGTCTCCAGGTGACGTTTGAGGATGTGATTGCTGAGCCGGTGTCAGTGCGCAGTGGTGACAGAGTGTGGATCTGGAGTAATGCCCTGTTTGAGGTGTCTAGGGTTTGGATCTACAGGATAGTCACAGTGCTTCTGGCCATTCCCGTGTCAATTATCTCTGGTCTCCTCTTCGCCATCCTCAGCTGCCTCCACATCTGGTAGGTTTAGATCATGCCTTCATGCACATATTAAGGGAACAACATGCAACAGTTTTTCTCAGTTCCTGCTGCACAGATAGTTTGGGTGTAATTTGAACTAAATGCTAAGACCAGCATGCTAACATGCCCACAATGACAAGGCTATGGCTGATGTTTAGCAGATATAATGTTTACCATGTTCACCATCGTAGTTAGTGTGTTAGCATGCTAACATTTGCTTATTAGCACTAAACACAAAGTACAGCTGGGGCTGATGGGAATGTCATTATATTAGTAAGTATTGGACAAATTGAAATGTTGACCTGATGATGACAAAGGGATCACCAAAGTAATTCAAATTCATCATGTGGGGAGCACGAAAGTCAGGACACAATTTCATGGCTATCCAATCAATAGTATATTTCACTCAAAAACACAAATGGTGGCACTACAGGAAAATTCAGGGGATCACCAAAGCAATTAGGATTCATCCTCTGGGGAACTTGAATGTCTGTACAAAATTTCATGGAAATCCATGTGATAGTTGTTGAGATATTTAAGTCTGGACCAAAGTGGTAGACCGACCAACAGACCGACCAACAGCCATGTCGCGAGCATGGCTTAACAATTACAATTGCTTATCAATTGCAATGTGTGGACAATCCACAGAGCACACTCTCAAGCTTTTTCATACACTGTTTCTATTTCTATTTCTATGGTCCCAATGAAACTTGTTGATCTGTGGATTAACTAAAGTTAAAGTAATTTCTGGTGAAACAGAGGAACTGAAATGTCTGGAAGGGAGAAGGTCTATATCCCATTTTGACCCAAAGTTAAGAAATAATAAAGTTATTAAAGTATAAAATCCACCAGGTTTTGGGGAAGTAAAAGACTTTCTGTCAGTTGCCTGCCCGCACTGCTTCAGAAGACAGATATCTTAAGATCTGAACAAATTTAACTAAAACTGGCTGCATGGCTCAATTCCACTGTGACTGAGAAAATATCTTTCTTTTTGTTATTTGGGTGATTTTTATTGTAATTTCTGTGTTTCTTTCTATGACAGGATGGTTGGTCCTTGTGTCCAGTGTATCTTTATTGGCACACGCTGGCTGCAGAGCCTATGGAGCATTGTTCTGGGCGTCATTGTGCGTCCCTTCCTCTTGAGTGCTGGGAGATGCTGTGAAGGCTTCAGCATTCACCTGGCTGAAGAATGAGACTCACACATCCAGACCGGGATTGTTCGTTATGTGCACAAGTGCACGGGTGTTCTAGTGGACTGAGCCCAAGTGGGCATTTATATTTGATTCTTTAATATTTCATTCAAAATAAAATGTTTATAATTACATGTTTACCTTTGCTCAAAGGCCAACAGTATCTGCTGCCCCTTTCTAATGATTATACAAGGCTTGTGACCTTTTCAAACAATAATTTGGACCTGACACTATGGAGTTAAAATAGTCTCAATATTATTTGTAAATGTGTATTCCATGATTTGTAACTGAAAAACAAGATTTGTAACTGAAAAACAAGATTTGTAACTGTATTCATGTTTAATTTCAAAGTGGGAAAGACGTTTTTCTAAATAGACAGAATAGCTTGTCGCCCCTCGATTAGAGCACATGCATTTACCAACCACAGACTCTATACAGTAACCTATAAATGTAAATATATGGTTTATATAAGCTACTGCTAGGTGGTAGAGTTGTTCTGCTGGGAAAACAGCCAGCTGAAGCGGATGCCAGCTGAACCTACCCCTAACCACATAGGGGCCACCCAGCAGAACAACTTAACCAGCGTTAAAATAGTCTCAAAACCCCGAAAGCGAAAGTAACCTGATCCGTGCGTAACACCAGACATTTGTATGCGCAGGAAGCTTTTTGAAAGCGAAAAGGATCAGATCTGAGAAACTGAAGTTAAAAGTCTGTAAGTAAAATATTTTCAAATCGGTTTTTTTCAGTTACAAATCTTGTTTTTCAGTGACAGATTTTTTTTCAGTTACAAATCTTGTTTTTCAGTTACAAATCATGGAATACACATTTACAAATAATATTGAGACTATTTTAACTCCATATGACACAGTGACAAAAAGGTTATGTAATTTTTTATGTCTTCTTCAGAGTGTGAAATCGCTTTGTTGAGACCACAAGGAGGAACTGAGATCAGACTAAGAAAATTGAGTCTCTTAAATAACTTCCGTTACAGTGGTTGATTTGAAGAAAACGAAAATGATGTGATGAAGTGACCCATTTTTTTTAAGCATGCAGTACTTTTTCTGCAAATTGAATGTTGTATCATCTTTATGTCATGATACTTGGGTTTGGTTTTATATTTTGTTACATTTGTGTGAATTTAAGCTCAAGGAACAAAAATGTCCAACTACTAGGATCAAAGTTTAATTGTTACTGTCACTGATTTCAATCATAAAAATATTAAGTTCTGTAGAAAAGAAGAACCACCAATGGCAACAAAAGTTATATATTAAAGTTTAGTTTAAAATAAAATTAGCTCCTAACACAAAACATAATTATTCTGTTAAATTAAGTGAAGGGCCAGTGGGAGGCAGATGGTTTAATCTGCATTAATAGAACATCCTACAGACAAGTTATATACTATGTATGAGTTAGGAAACAGGATCAACCTCCAAAGAACTATGAAGGTGTTACAGCCATTATAATTAATCAATTCTCCACTTTAGACTCATTATTGTGATTGAAAAAGATGTTTAAACTATTGTCTGTTACCCCACTATTTCATGGATATTGTGAAGGTCAGCAGGACAGGGCATATACTGATTTGTAGGTTTTACAGTTACAAGTACATTCATGTATTTATTCATGCATTTGTTTTAAGTTTGAAAGCAAACATTCTTGCTAAATTCTGTGTTTAATAACTTGGGTTTTAGATTTTGGAGAGGTTTATATAGGCAACATTTGTGTATTATTTTTTCTGTTACTTTGTGGGTGTGGATGGAAAATAATAAAACATCCTACATGATCTGAACATAGATCATGCACTTATGTGGGCTACTGACTATTGTGCAGTATGGCAACTTCTTAGGGAACTGTGAAATGTGACATGGGCCTGCTTCCCTCTTTATGAAATGCCCACAGTCACAGTGTGAGATATCAACATTTGTACAAAAGAACAAACAACGCTATTGCGTGTCTGTGTGTGTGTGTATTTGACGTGGTATGTCAGCAGTGTCTTCTGTATCTTTGACAGTTTGAGATAGTCGTCGCTGGCAGCTGCCTGCTGACATTCCTGGATTGGAATAACATTGAGTTGCGTTTAGTTTATAAACTGCTACTCCCCTCCACTGCCCTCTGTGGTTCTGACTGCAGCCACACACCCGGCCTCTCATCTTGGCCTCTCTTGCTTCAGTATCACAGCTTCGGCTTCAGCCTGCTCCTTCAGTCAGGGAGCAGAACCATGGCTGAACCTGACCAGAGCCGTGAACCGCTCATCAGAAAGGACAGTCCCACCATGGAGACTGACAGGGACCCCAAGCAAATCAACCAGGATGTGTTCAAGGTGCAAATAATCCATATAATAATAATATTTTTACTTTCTTATGCATGAATTGAAGTATAGATTTATGATGTAATGTTTGAGATTAAGTAAACCTTGAATGTGTGTGTGTATAAAAATGCTACCTAAAACATCTATTAACATGATATCACTCTCTGTTGGAGATATATCTGAAGCAGAAGGTGTATGGATGCAAAAAAATATTAATAATCAATAGATAATGAGCTACAGTATGGTGTGCACCTAATATATAAATATATATATTTAAATTTAGGTCAAACACATAACATTTTTTGCTTTACTGGTTTTCTTTATTGTTAACAAGTGTTTTCATGTATAGATCTGCCAAGTGTTTTATGTACTGTACACATGTTTATATATTTTACTTGGTAGTGATATTAAGCTTGCATTTATAAAACTCAGCATTTATTTATTTTTCCAGAAACAATGTCACTTACTCAGGATAATACACTTCACTGTGAACAGTTTGAATTATGATACAAATATTATCAGTGTATTATCTGTGTATGTGTACTGTAATGTATGGCTAGATATTGCCTGGAGATGTTTATTTGTGATGTGAACTGGCCTATCTATCCAAACACAGTAAATAAATGAACCCTCTCTGTGTCCTTTAGGTCAACTTTGAAGATGTGATCGCAGAGCCTGCTGACACACACAGCCTGGATCAGGTGTGGAAAGCCAGCAACACCACCTTCACAATGTCAAAATGCTGTTTATATCGCAGCCTGACTGCCATCTTTGGCGTCCCTTTGTCACTGCTCTGGGGCTTCCTGTTTGCTTGTCTGTCATTCTGGCGCATTTGGGCTGTTGTGCCCTGCATTAAGAGCTGTCTGATTGGGTGCCAGTGTCTGATTCTACCCTACTTGCAGATCATACGCTCCTTCCTTGCCCCGCTCTCCGAGTCACTGGGGAAGATGTTCGGCAGCATGAGAGCGGTTTTGCGCAAGGAGGTGTAAATACTGTACAGCTGCTTTATTCGGGCATAAAGACCAATTTCTGGATATTTCACTGACTTTTAGAAGATCCATGAAACATCATTTTTGTTTGTTGGCCTACATTTTGAGCTGATTTTGTTTTTTTTACTGGATTAAATTACACTGATGTTGCCTTTTTTTAATCATGATGCCGCAAAATCTGAAAATTGCCTAACCATGAATTTCCCTCTTTTTATGCTATGTTTATGTCAGCCAAACTTTACATAAATAATCTGTTGTGTACAATATGAATGGTTTCATTGCACTAAAACAATAGTAATGTCTCTCACATGTCATGACAGAAAAATGTAATCATCACTAAATTTTGTGGTTGTGCCAAATATTATATAATATATACAAATATACAGCTATTGAAACTGTATGTGAATGTGAGTTCCTCTCGTTAACCTTAATATTGCTCCCTGTCGATGTTGCTCTGAACCACACTGTTTAGTTTGACAACTTGCCTGGCTATATAAAGGTATTTTTTGTTTAGTTGTTATTATTTTAAAACACACCTAACCCCCGACAATGCATATTACCTGATCCTGACACTGAAATTCTCCATATGTTGAGTATAAACAGTTGGCATATTGCCTCGAGTCCTACAGCAAAATAAAAACAAGACTATTTGTTGGAATAATCAGTGTGGCCACAAGGGGGAACCATTATTCTAGTTTGATTCCAGATGCATTAAATGTGCTTCAGTGTACCTAAAATCTGAGGTCCAGGTACACTGATTACCCAAAACCTAGAAAAGAACAACCTAGAAAAGGAGAGATGATAAAGATTGATGACACACAAGGAGCAGTGGAAACTATTTACAAAGTGAATTTCATATTACATCATAAAGGACAAACACTGTTAGATCTGTAGCACAAGAAAGTCTGCTGAGAGCATTGAAACCGGCCTCCTTGTTGTAAAATGCATTCCTTATTCCTTTTGCTTTGTTGATATTTGAATAAAGCCAAACCTCAGTCTTAATAACCTTAATGTCATTCATGCATATCAACATTTTGATTTAACCGTGCCTATAATATAATAATATAACTATAAAATGCTTGTACACAAAGTAATTCTACTTTAAAAGGGTAAGCAATCATTACAGTAACTGAATTCGTGCCCATTTGCGCGGAGCAAAGATATTTTTGTAATTTGACAAACTACCTTTCTTAAAACGCAGTTAAGAATTTTGCCTTGCTTTGTAGAAAGAATCTCTTTGTGCAACATTAATATAATTATTGTGATAATTACTTGTCTTCTAAAGTCAAATCAGGACAACAACTGTCAGAGCAAGACTTTAAGATTCAAGACTGAAGGAAGCATACAAACAGCTTTGAAAATGCTCATGGTTGTTTATACACAAAGACAGAGGATAAATCTTGAAATGCTAAATCCTACAATATAAGAGACATAGTATATGATTTGGTGTTTTGGGAAAAGCTGAGGGAACACATCCATAGAGATTTAGCTGGTGTAGTAGCTTCACTTTACATCACATTTTGTTCACATTTTGGACACAATGCTGTTTGTTATCACAGGGTGCAGGGTATTGTCTGGACAGGAGATTTACATTGTCTATTAAAGTCAATTTAAAACATGTTGCAATGGCCACCGCAGTGCCGCTGCAGATAATTAAATGCCTGTAATGGGGGACTTGCGTGATTGCCGGATTACTTGACAACAGGAAGCTTGAATGGCTTTCATCTGGCTTTTCAGAGCCCCGGTCCCCCTGTGCTGGATGTGTGCGAGAGGCTCCTCTGGCTGCTGGTGTTCTTGATGACGTAAGTGGCGGAGTGGCTCTTGTGCCTGCACTGTCGATCACAGCTGCAGGAGGAGGCCGTCAGGTACTGTCTACAGCAGCAGAAGAAGCACTGCATCAGGTCATGGAACAGGTGACCAGCAAAGAACATGTAGATCCAGGGGTTACAGCAGCTGTTGAGACTGGCCAGCAACATGGCAATGATGAAGGCCATGTCTAGGGAGAGAGACAGAGAAGGACGTGTTTGATATTTTGGTGAATTTGTGTATTGTTACAAAAATTAGTTATTCCAAGATAATAAAAAAAAAATTGATTTATCTGATAGTATTCCTCTGTGCCATAGAGCTCCATTGATGTCGATTTTTTTTGAAGACACATCATTGATCCCCAATCGTTATACTGGGTGACATGTTTCTTCATTACTATGAACATTAGCATTAGGTTTATGTTGAGTCAGTCCCACAGTCACCATATTTATTCACTAATGCAGCAAATCCACGGCTGAAAACTGGTACAACAAATACACAATTTCCTCCTGTTTGAGTAACATTTGCTAAAGGAAACTTTAAAAAATGAAACTATATGTTTGTAATCCATTTTTAAAGATCTCTATCTTCAGATAGGAACCAATGGGATTAGGGTTGTGTGCCACAGGCAGGGTAGTGAAGTCAGAAATCACTGAGATGTGGACTAAAGCGTTGCTTTTGGTCTTTTTATGGGATTTGTTGACAAGGAGATAAATATAAAATATCTCCAGCCTCATCCTTTAAAAAAAAACCTTGTCTATGACCTGCATCCTGTCCAGGGTGTACCCTGCCTCTCACCCACTGCATGCTGGGATAGGCTCCAGCCCCCTTCTACCCTGAATAGGATAAGCAGTTTAGAAAAGAAATGGATGGATGGATCTTTAAAAAGCCTCTAAAGTAGCAAGTTTTTCTCCATTCCAGTCAGCTGTAATCACCTGGTTGTGGGCTTTCAAGCTGCATATTTTAAGTGTTTTCAGCCATTAGTAGCATCATGGCTGTAGGGATGGCCATGTCAGTTGGTTGATCTGTTGGTCGGTCCACCACTTTGGTCCGGACTTAAATATCTCAACAACTATTGGATGGATTGCCATGAAATGTGGTACAGACTTTCATGGTCCCCCTTGAGGATGAACTGTATTAACTTTGATCCCTTGATTTTTCATTTAAATTTCAGTTTGTCCAATAATAAAATACATTTATGACCAAATACTTGCACAACTAATGACATTCCCATCAGCCTCAGCTGCACTTTGTGTTTTGTGCTAATTAGCACACATTACCATGCCAACAGGCTAAGCTGCTAGCATGGCTGTAGATTAAAATGTAACAAGCCACACACACACGTACAGTGGCAGGTGGCAGATTGTGTCACATTGAAACTACCCCTGGACAGGTTTGGACTCTCCAACTAATTTTTACTTTATAAATTTAAGTCCCTGTTAAAGGCAGCTGCACTTGTATTACACATCATTTATAGAGACATCTATGAAAGGACATGCTGAAGCATTTCAGACAACCCTAAAAACATTTGGGATTCCAGCTGAAAAAATATGAAAGGTTGATGGATGCCACACAAATAGGATTTTAAGCTGCTTGACACAAACATGATAAATGGCTTCAATTAGAAGACGCTGTACTGGATGGAAAACATATACCTTATTTTCTCATTCATTCAATTGATTACATTTCCAATCGTTAGAGGCACAGAGCACGTTGAAGAAGCACGCCATTTGGACAGTGGAAAGTGGACGACTTCCAAGTTGTTTTTTTTCTAAATCCCTAATGGGGTGAGAGAGATTTAGTGTGCATAGTCTTCTTCTTTCCTCAAGTGAAAATGGCTGTTCTGTTCATGGTGCTCTGACTCTCTGTAGTCCTTTGCTTTATTGTGAGAGGTGTGCTGTGCGCAGTGTCAACCAAATGGCCCGTCAAAATTATGAGATGTGTCCAACAGATAAGTCAAACACCCTGTCCAGAGTACTGAGATTATTTGGTGGGGCCATGGAGAGCCAAGTTCTCTTAAGATGAAATACCACAAAATGACAGCATTCAAGCTTTTTTTCTTTTTGCCCTGGTACAGTTCACTTTGACTAACAGTATATTCACCACTTTCTTATGCTGCCAGAAGTCAAAGAAAAACATGAATCTTGGCTGCTTTTCTGTAATATTGTGATGTACAGCTCTTCTGAGATTGAAGATGGAAAAATGGAAGGAGGGTGATGTTGAAATCCAAAGGAGGACTGCAATGATACTACCATCACTTATTAAGAATACGCACTCTATCAAAGATAATTCTGAGGATAAAAAGTTAAACAAACATTGCATGCGTGCACTGAGTCAGCTTCCCCTTCACAATCAGCAGATCTTTCCTGGAAGAGAGTGTTTGTTTTCACACTTTGATTGAACTGCCGTCAGCAACAAGACACTCACCTACATGGAGGCTTAACCTGAGCGGCAATACTTCAAAGAGAATGCAATAAGTCAGTAAAGATGAGCAGAAAGTCAGTGAAATTTGAATTATCTTTACTTTCACACCTGGGTTTGGACAGAAGCTTTCCTCTGAAAAGTTTCCTTTGAAATGAACATGAATTGTATCCATAACGGCCATTTACTATTTCAATCTACGAGTCAACCTTTCATAAAACTGCTCCAAATCCTAAAAACATATAGAAATATTTCAAATTGATAGCATCTTTCCTTCTGATGTTAATGTTAATATTATACAGTAACCACTTCATTATAGTGTCGCTGTCCAATGAAAACCACATATCTCTTAATTTAGTGATTTTTAATTTTTCATATAAGCTGAAAAAATTTGGTTTTCTTTATCATAAAGAAGATTCTCCTTCTTCCTGAGCTGAATAAACCATTGAAACCCCCATTGGCTTATATAAAAATGCATTTCTAAAAAGCTGAAAACAAGCCTGTTTTTCTTGGCTTTTGAAAAGTTTACATTTTGTATAAACATGGTTTTCACAGGACAGCTATAAGGAGATAATTATTTCATAGTTTAGTATTTCTATTTCGGTATGAATGTGAAACAAAAATAAATCATTTCCACATTGATGCTATGTCAGTAATGGCTTTTAAATGCTTTGCAAAGTGCCAAAGTCACAAATAATGTTTATAATGCTAAATGGCAATAACAAATAGCCTAGTGGTTGAGCCCATCCATCCAAACAATATGGGGGGGGGGGGCTATTAGCCCACAACAACATAAACTTTTAGATACGTAGTGAACAGTGCATGCATTCTTGGCTTTAATGTGTTTGTTTTCCTAATTTTGTGCAATACTGCTTGGAAGAAGACAAAAACAGGAAGATGATTAGCTTGGCAAGGTCTGGCCTATTTAAGATATATCTAAATCTCTGGATGCTCTGAATGAACACTCATGCAAGATAACACCACTTGAAAGGTTGTGGAGCACATGCTCCCCTGCTCTTGTCCCCTTTAATGGTAAACTCAGAGGATATGCAGTTAAATGGAAATTATATAAACCACCGCTGGGAACAAAGATAGAAACTCTTTGATGTCCTGGTACATTTACTCTCCCACTGACTTTGCCTGAACTGATATCCACTGTAAATGAAACTCCCATTCATCTGCGTTCACTCTGGGGAAGTCTTAAATTAAACACCATTGTGTTGCGTTGGAAGTGAAGTGGGCAGCTTATTCATTCCCAGAGATAATTTGTGAGGTGGAAGAATGACCTTTGTATGTATGAGACACTTTGTGCTGAAATATTGTTTCAGAAAAACTGATTTTCATTACAGGGTTTATGGGCAATAAATTCACCAGTATAAATCTTTGGCAATTATGACACTCTTCTCATTTGTCACTGAGCACTTGGCACACTATAAATTAGGGGTAATATCTTCATAAACCAATACATATAAGAGGCAAATCACTGCTTCTGGTGAATGCACCAGAGATTTATATCAGGATTATAATTCAAACTGGATAAAAAATAAATAAACAAACACTGAGTGTGCCTTTACCTTCTCTTGGTGCAGCAGGATCCCATGCAGACCACATCTGGACAAAGAAGAAAGGAGTCCAGCACACAATGTAGGCAAGGACCACTACAAATGTCATTTTCACTGTGCGGATCTTTGCTTTTGAAATGAGCCTCACGCTGCTCACACGAGAGAGGGGATGGGCGCCTTTGGAAGGCCTTGGAGTCAGAGCCAGGAAGTGCTCCCTTCTCGTTTTTAAATTAAAATTCTGCCATATTTTAAAACATATCAAGCCATAGCAGACGCTTAAAATTGCCACTGGGAAAATGTAAATGCTGAGACTCATCCATGTGATGTATGCTTTGGCACCCCATGGCTGTACAAAGTCCCCCCAGCAGTCATACACACCGTTCCCGACCTCCTTCAAAGAAAAGATATACGCTTGAGGAGTGCTGAATATCAGGCTGAGCATCCAAGAGGCGATCACACATAAGCGATCCTTTCTCTTGTGCACGTAGCGAAGTGGCTGGCTGATTGCTAAGCACCTGTCGATGGACATCAGGACAAGCATGTAGGTAGATGCAAACATCCCCACGACCTGGAGGTATTTGACCAGCCTGCACAGCAAATCCGGTCCGTAGAAGCGAAATGTGATATCCCAAATGAGTTGCGGCAAGACCTGAAAGATTGCAACGACAAGGTCTGCGATGCTCAGGTGCTTCATGAAGTAATACATCCGAGACTGGCTGTGCTTGGTGGCGTGGATAGCCCACAGGACGCACAGGTTGCCGGTCAGAGCGAGCAGCAGCACCAGGACCAGGACGGTAACTTCCACTTTGGCCACTTCTTCATTTCGTTTCAAAGGATTGACTGTGGTGTTTCCTAAATGGCTTTCATTTCCACGACTTGAGTTGCTCCAGGAAACATTCTGCGCCCAACTATTCTGCTCGCGTAAAAGGTCCTCCATCGTGCGTAAAAGCGCCACTTTGGCGCAGCCAGCGGTCACATCACAGGAAAGATTCAGGACCTCTAGCCGCTGTATGGTAGTGTAGCTGCCCTGCGCAATTTACTGCCAGCTCACTCCGTTAAAGTTGTTTTTTTTTAAGTTGCCCTCTGATTAAATGACTGTATAATCCAAAAGTCAGCGCCCTCGCCTGCAGAGAAACAAAATGTAACACTTTTATTGAAAACTCAGATTCTTTGCACACCAATCTCAAGCCTTTGAACTATTACAACTTCACAAAGAAATGATTTGACTACATAACCATAATTAGATTTTGTTACCTTTAAGCCATCCTTTGCGCACTTATTTTGGGACCTCGGAGCACCGCAGTCCTCATCATTCGCTGCGTCCAGTTTGATGTCTGCTTTGCTGAAGCTCTGTATCCTACCAATCTCAGTAACCCCCTCCTCTCATCTTATTTTCCTCTGAAGGAAACTGTCTGGGTTGAGTAGTACTGACTGCACGTTATAACTCTTTCTCTCTCTCCCTGTCCCTGTACATTGAGTTTAGTTTTTGACTTTGTGGAGTGCTTTGTGCTTTGTAAAATGAAATGTCCCTTAACAACATTTGGGCGATGTTATCTTGAATTACGCAGTGAGGCAATGCTTTTACATTATTTGAAGTGATCCCATGTTAGATTCAAAAAGGAGGAAAATTCCACTCTGATCCTACAGAGCCTAAGAGGGTCGCTTGTTTTCAGAAGAAAGCCACCAAATATGGAAAACGATGCTATCTGGAGCTGGAACAGTGTGCTTTGTTTGAATGTAATTACATCTAAGACTGTGATGATTTGATGTAAACTGGTACTTTATGCTCAGGATCAATCAGGGGTGATTACGTGAGCCATTAAACTGATCTGAGTGATTTCAATATTTCAATCAGAACTACCAATCAGCTGTGAAAAGTAACTCCCTAGGGCCATATTCAATTACCATAATTGCTCCCTGGAAAGCATGAAGGAAGGACTCCTGCAGTAATATACAATACACTGAAGCAAAAAATAATTAAAATGACTAAAATAAACGTCATTCAAAATGTTCACTTTCATGCAGCAGTGAAAATGGAGGCAGACTTTGTTTAAATGTCAGACATCTTGTTTTTGAATGAAACCCTTTATTTATTCACTCACGTCCAATTTAAAGTGATCATTCTATCGTGTTTTCATTCCATTTGCAATAACTTAACCGGAGTTGCCTTCTGAACAGACAAACAAAACATTATTTTGCCTGCATATGTTTCCATACCAAAGTTATATAAATAAATCTTTATTAATATCTCTTAATTTGATTAATCATCTGTAATAAGGATCTGTCAGACTATTATCAGTCATTTTAGTGAACCTGGGTATTTCTTATTTTGTTCAGCCACAAAGAAGCAGTCCTACTGCAACAAACCAAGAAGACCAACAATTCAATTAAATAGAAGTGCTTGTGCATTTTAATTTATGAAGGGTTTGTTCTGCTTGAATAATCATTCATGTTTAATCGTAGATCACAGTGAAATTACTGGAAAGTTACTAGAAAAAGTCTAAATGAGAAAGCTAAAATTCTAAACGTTTTGATGTCCATGGTGAATAATTGAGTGCATTACCCGCTGATGTCCTGGTGCTTTAAAGGGGTTGTTGGCATCAGCCCACCATCTGTGGGTTAGATGACATAACTGTATACAGTAACACCTTGTAATTCATACCACACCATCCTAAAAGTATGTAATAGGCTGTATCTTCAGTCCTGGCTCTCAAATGAACCTTCTTAATGTATGATCGATAATTAGGATAAATTAAAATTGTTTTACTTTGCTCATGTAACACTCATCCCAAGGGGAAAGAATCTGAATGCCTGATTAAATCAGCTTTGATTAGCTACACAAAAGTGATTGCTGAAAAAATGTGTTTCGTATGCAAATCTAGGGAATTACTATCTTTTTCAATTAAGTGGCACATGATGATGATGTTGTTTTTTGTGTTGTTGGTTTAATTTTTTCAATATATTCACATAGAAGATTTTATTTATTTGTTAAGAAATGAGGTTTCCAAGGTGACTCGCTGTTTCCAAGGATACCTGCTGGAGTCAAGACGCCGCTCCTCAGCTGCAGGAAGAACGAGTTCAGATTGCTTGGGCACCAATGAGGAAGCCTTCCAGGTGACTCTCAGGGGGACTGCGGGATTCAAAAGATTCAACAAGAGATCAAAAAGTGGAAAAAAAGGACCGCTGCAGAGGAGGTGAAAATGTCTTTTACTGATCCAGAGATCTTTTTGAAAAGAATGTGTGAAGTGAAATGTACAAAAAGCAGAATAAAGGGTATATAACAGTCTCATGGCACCTTATAATTCACTGACTTTGCAGCCACACAAAGCCCCCTTTTTCAATAAAAAGAAGAGTGGAAAGAGAACTGCATACTGCAGGACATATGCCAGATGGCTGACACGCATTATTTTCCTGAATCAATATAAGGGAGTGTGAACTGGTAAACCTGTCATATGCAAGTTCTGGTTGATAAAATAGACATTTGTGGTCAATACATCATCAAACATTTCATAAAAAGAAGTTGAGGAGGTCAACCAAGGTGCTATTTTTTTGGACATATGTGGCATTGAAGCCCCTACAAAACTTGTATTTTTCTATAACATTGAATATGACTAAATGAGCAACAATCAAAAAGTTAAAGTTTGGAAAATGACATCCTTAGGTATCATTTATTAAGAGTTTACACCCAAAAACTCAGCTAATTTGACTGACAGCGACCTGGTTATATAAATAAGCAACCCCACAGCTGTCATCACATTTTGATTCATATGGTGCAACATATTGATTGGTGCTTGGAAGTATGTGCCATTAACCTATTCCTAACAGATCAAATAAAAAACACAAAAGAGAAATCCCTCATGTGAAATAACCAAAACTGTTCTAACTTTGGCAAAGAAGTGTGTTTTAATTTAGGGCCCTACCACTCATTGTAAGAAGCTGAGTTAAAAGAAAAGGTTTTCAGGACCTTTTAAACTGCTGACATCACTCATCTTCACTCAGTGCATGAAGCACTGGCACACATGGAACACAGAAAAACTGTTGCTACCAAAAGCAGGAAAAAAAGGTGTTTTTGAATCTTTCAGGAAGTCCATGTGGTTGGTTGTATTAAACTATAATGAGAGCAAGGCCCCAAGCATCCACTTAGTTTGTTTACGCCTCAGGCCAGCTCAGAGTGTATCGGTCAAAAGTCTGTGCAAAGTTTTTACCATTCACTCAAAAGCATCTGAAGACATCACTGCTTTTGTCATGGCTAACTGCTTAAACATAATACAATATTAGGTGTCAGACATTATGTAATGCATTACAGTAATGAATACTACCATGGCCCCATTAATTTCTGCATTCCTGAACAACACATATTGTGAGGTACATACAGTTGTATTGAACCCTGATACTATACTAAGCAGCAGCAGCTGGGCAAACCCCCAAGCACTGGCGCTCTGCTGTTGTGTACATATTTTAAGGGCAACAGCTAGTTTGTAAGACGCTTTAACAGTATGGTCATTAACAACTCATGACATGTTATGTAAACTCAATGCAAAGAAGGTTTCAGTTATGAAACCACAACACAACCCTCTGAAAAAACATTTAGACTTTTGTGAAACAATAACAAACACTCACATAAAATGAAATTCAATGGGACATTTCATTAAGAGGAGCTGAAAACTGGAGAAAACTTGGAAAAACTCTCAGCAATGTCATCTCTGTCTCTGTTTTGCAGTAATGTACTGTATTTATAACATTTATCTGGCATCTAAAGCATTTTTCAGACAAATATATATAATAATTAAATTAAATTGCCCTTAAAATTGAATTAGTGACAATAAACCTTTATAGATATTTTTATATTAGAAGCCAAATCCACACCTAATATACTGAAAATACTTCAGATATTTTAGTTTCAGAGTATCAAATTATCTCCTGTATCCTCTGTATGAGAAGTAGCTTTAAAAGGTTTGCAGTGTGATTTTTTTATTTTTTTATTTTTTTTGAGAAATATTTAATTGAATACTGATGGTGTAATTTTGATGGAGGTATAAATTAGTAATGAAAACTTTCCAACCACTTGTACAAAATGTAACTTGGGCCATGACACATAAAAGACTGGTGTTATTGCTGCAATAGTGACTCCTACTGGTTGGGTGAGGGCTCTGTTAATCGGTTGTGAGAGCTGCCTCTGTGAAATGTCTTGAAAATGTAGTGACTGAGAGGAGGCAGATGGTTGTTTAGACTCTTCTTAGGTCATCAGAGGGGTTGCCAGCAACAGGGACTAAAATGCACATGCATCAAGGTCTCTAAGGGGTGGAAACTGAGATCCAAATCCACCCCATACTGTCTTTAAGACCCAAACGAGACTGAGACTGACTTGACTCAACCCCTATCTGAACCCCATGTTATATTCAAGTTATTTCTTCTTCAAAGAGCAATAGATGATATGCTCGCTTTAGACATGCAGAAAATCTATCTTTCAAATCAGAGAACGTACTTGGGGAATGGTTATAATTCTACAGTATGTTCAAGGCCTGCACAGAATAATGCACAGAGGACCACCTGTGAAAAAAACAAACCATTCCTCTTAAATTTTTAGTGGCAGCATCACTACACAAACTGCAGCCAGCTATCATACGATACTGTAGCATAATAATGAACTATCTGCCTTACCTTACCTGTTAGTCAATATCAAGCTCAAGTTTGACTTTTCACAAAATACTGACCAGATGAATGTGGTTGGTAAACCTCTTACACATCTGAAGATCAAGTTCAGAGCAGAATTAAGTTGCCGGTTTAATCACTTGACATACAAAGCATGGAGACTGGCATGTAAATAGACAGAGAAAAGATCCAGTGTTACAGTTCTGACCGCACACACAAACTGTCTGACATCGATTCAAGCGCACTTGGCACCTACACGCATCATCAGTTCATCAGTATATTTTAAAATCAAGCCGGCGGGTTGTGACAGTCGCTTGACTTGACGTGATGTAAGCGAAGAGGCATCCTGCTGTGGGAATGCCTGAGCACACGAGGGTCTCCACAACACAAGGATAACAAACCAGTGTGTTGGTACAGTTGCCCTGTGGTTTCCGCGCACTCACACAGGTATAAACCAGCAGTCACTCTCTTGTTCCTAACCTGAAGCATGTGTGTGGCGGTGGAAGGGTCAGAAATCACATGCAGAACTAAATCATGTTAGCGTGACTAACACAAGGTTTGCGTGAACACTGCCAACCAAAACAAACGCTGTCTCTAAAGGACAATCTTTTTTCACTTAAATGTGCCCTTTGTGTGTATGACATGTTTAAGGATAGTTTTAAAATTGCAAACTTTTTCTCTCTGGTGCATGTTTTTTATATTTTAGAATATGCCTGTGAATGATAAAAAAGACACTTGTCATGGGCAACTGATAAAAATTTCTAGTCTGATTTCCACAAAACCTCAAACAAGAAAAGTAGTAAACAAAAGTAGTAACACGTAATTCTTGGGATTTCAGTCCTTGTTGACTTGATTACACCTGTGGTTACTGGTGGTAATGGCAAGTGTTTTTTGATAGGATGCTGACTTCCATTTGAAATGACTCCTGTATCGCCCACTGGAAGCAGCAAACAGGCCTGGAGCAACTAGTCTGCCAGATATGCAACAGAAGAATAGCAATTTGTGTATCTGTTTACAGCGCAAAAACAAACTGTGGGCTGAGAGGATTCATTGCGTCACGTTCTTTTAATAAAAAAGATTAAAGAAGATGGTGAAATCGAACTCATAATCAAATGTTGTTTGCACATTGCACGATATTTGTGCATGCACCGGCTTTTGCCTTCAGCATCATGTCCAGTACGTTGTTTCCTGTGAATCCCTGAAAGGTGTACTTTGCCAGTAACAATGGAAATGACTGTATAGAAAGACAATGACTGAGAGCAAATGGCTATTGCTGAAGAATTACGGTCACAAATATGATCCAAAAGAAGGTTTGATATAATGAAAATCTTAAGGAATATAACTTTAAGGTATCAGGAAATAATGCATATGTACATAGTAATTCTATTCCATGTGATAGATTACATTATACAATTTAGAAACGGACTCCAAATATCTTGTTACTCTGGATCATTGCAAAGTATGTCCACAAATATACCGATAGTCCAATAGTCCCAGTGTTGAAGTCTGGTATTTAAAAAAAGTAAGGATCCCAGCTAGGATTTTACCTTTTTTAAACAGTTTTGTCAGCAAAAGTAGGAGGAGTGTCTTAATTTCTAATTAAAGGTCCTGAACAACATTTAGCAAAATGGATTTAACTGTAACCAAAGGATTATTGCTCAAGAAGTCCCAGTTTCATCTTGTACAGAATCTCTTTGAAGTGCAGTGGTTTTGGTGAGGTGTGTTGTGCTTATCTGTTACAGTAATCTTGAATAATTTTCCTTTGCACAATTTGTTTCTCGTGAATCTATGAAACTGGGACTTGCAAGAGCCAAAGAGAGAACATGAGTACTGTCGGGACCCAGTGTGACTTAATTACACTTTATTCTTGCAGAGCTACTACTACCAATGTATAACAAAAGATGACTCTGTGCTTCTACAACTTAAGAGCTAAAAAAAAAAAAAGTTAGACTTTTCTCATTAGATCTTCGAAAGTGTTTTCGAAGAATTTTTGGCTATGTGAGAAAATAATAATCACTTTGTTTTAGAGCCAACAGTTTGAACAACTGCTCCAGCATGTGGACACAATTTAAAGTAACAGGGATAAAAGCCAAGTCCACAGACAGCAGTGTATACCACTGGCCCCTGGCGCTGTTCTTAGAGGATAGCATACTGCTTGCAGGATCTGCAGCTGAGCTCAATTAATGGAAAATCATTGACATGCATCCAAGCAGAGGGTCTGCATGCTACTTTTTGGTGACGAGCCTTTTGTAAAAGTGTGCCTTGTCTGTGAGCTCATAATCCTCTGGTATAAATTAGAGGCACAGTGATTCCTTTACTAGGTAAAATTCAATGGAAAAAGGGCTTTGAGAGCATCAGATCCTGAAAAATGTCCTCAAATGTTTGGATGGTTTATGAAACATTGTAAGTTATAGTTTCCTGTGGCGTCTAAACTTAACCGCAGATGTATCCCCAAATCACATAATTTGTTTATTCCAGGTCAGTTTGACGTGACACATACTACCCCTGAATAAATTCATTTCAAAGTTGTGCCTTGTCAAACTGAGCTGGCCACGGCTTGATTTAATTACCTCATGTAAAGCACTTGCTCGTACCCAAATGTAATGACTATACATAACACACAATGTGATTTTCAATTAAGATTTTAATCAGATTTTTTTTTTTTAAATCTAATTTTCTAAAGTTGCTCTCATGGCAACGTATAACCTGACAATACTACCTATTCTTAGATCCCTGACCTGAAATGATAATGACCTTGATACAGACACTCTCTTTAGTCCTGCATTAAAAAATGCAGCTCTCTCATTTATTTGAGTGGGGTCAGTCTAGTCCAAAGTACAGTAGAACTGGCCACAGTCAGCCAGGGACTTCTAGGATGCACAGAAAGAAAAAAAGAAAATGTGAATTGAAATTACACGGATGCAAACTGTCTTGTTTGTGGTTAGAGTAGTAATTCTTCAAGTAACGGTTATAACAGTTTGGCTTCTTCTGACGGTAATGCCACAGTTGAGGAAGTTGTGCTTCTGTTTCAAGTGAATACTTTAGGAGTGCACGTGGGGAAATTCCTTCTCTGCATTTGACACATTTAACTATTTGGGAGCAGTGGGCAGCCACAGCACTGACGCTGAAAGCTGTCCATAGCAGGGCTTTGCTTGAGGCCCATGCTTACATTATCACCTGCCATTTATTAGCACAAGAGACAGCCCGTCAAAGAAAAATGCTCACACTTTAAACAATTATCAATTGTAGCCCATGTCAAAATTATATGAATTATGATTGATATTGAGACTTGGTTTTATAATACATAAAACAATGAGATCAGTATAAGAGAAGGGGAAAGGTATCCTGTATAAAGTCAAACAGAGTCTACTTTACACCCATTAAATTAGACCAGATGGGGCTGAGCCAGGTTAAGATGTGTTGGAGGTGCAGAGAGGCACAGAGTACTGTAACCCTCCTCCATGAAATGTGGCAATGTCCTATTATACAACCAATATGTGGAAGAGTTTTACAGTGCATGGAGCATGGCCTTGGGCAGCCGGTACCAAGATCTGCAAGAGTCAGCCTATAATGTGATAAATCTCCAAATAAAACAGAATCAGATAAAACTGAAAATGTAATGTATTGTTTTTAAATGTTTATCTTAAGGTATCTTAATGTTTTTATTAATAAAGACTCTAGTCTCTAATGAAATAATGGTTATTACTGTAAAAGACATGGAAAGAATAGAGATGTTTTACTTGCTTATTTTGTAGGACAACAAAACCTCTGGCATCTGGCTTCACATTGAGCACTTTTCATTATGAAATAATTCAAAGCTGATTTATTTAGTTTAGCGGTGGCGTATTTCGTCACACTGTATATCGCTGAGACATTTCTTGGCTGCTCGCTTGGTTTCAGTCATATCTGTGTATTGTAAACTGTCAGAAGATATTGTGTTAGGTCGCACAGGGGAGCATGTAAAATGAAAACAAGATGGAGACTACATTTGAATTCTTAAAGAAATCCACAAGCAATGAGTTAAAAAATAGGAGGATTTTCCATTTGCAATGGAGCTCTACCTAAGAGTCATCGACTGAGCTGACGAGGAATTTGAAGCAGTCAGCTACAAAGCTTGGCCTACAAAATATTGTTTATCCATAAAAGCTTTAGGTTGAAAAAACATAATGTAAGACATTAAATATAATATAACAGGAAATTGTTATTCCTTCTTCACTATCTGCCATAGTGTCTTTGAGGTGCTTGATATACAAACAAGAGTCCAAGAGTGGTGTGGTTTAAAGTTTGATTGGTGAACACTATAACCTTGCAGTCCTAACACTCACAATATGTGAAAACACCAGACATTCTCTGGGCACCACAAACGTCTGTACGAAATGTTATCTTAATCCATCCAATAGATGGCTGAGATATTTCAGTCTGGACCAAAGCGGTGCACCAACCAACAGACCGTCATTGCCATCCCCAGAGCCATGCAGATAGCGTGGCTAAAATGTATCTTTGTAAAATAACCACTTAAACTATTTGACTATATTACCAATGTGGCTGTGCTAGCCAATCGTGTAAATGTGACAAGTAATTAATTTCTCTGAATATGAACATTAAATTAAGCTACCTCTGCTTCATGCCATTCATGAACTAGTGGTGCATGCCCAGTTAAAACTCGCTAACTAGTTGTCAGTTGGTTACGGTGACGGTAGGTTTGAGGGGACACAATGGTGCTGTATTTATGACTTAATGTTCCACCTCAGTATGACGCAAAACATTACTTGAGAAAACACAAAATATTAACTCTTATGTACGGTACATCATAGAAAGTATTATTGGTTTTGTGCCATTTAGCTCCTCATTCCGAGTCTAAAATAACTTCTCTATATAATTCTTAAATCAGAATTATTCAGGAACTATTCACTAATTAGTCTGCTTTACATATAAATGCATACATTAGTATAGCTTACATTAATTGAAATATTTCTCTTAATTCTGTAATTCTTGTTCTAAAAGAAGTGCCTCTAGCAGTAGGCACTATTTACTTGGTTTACTTGGCATTATGAGGACTCATGTTCTTTTCTAGGCTTTAGTTATTTCCCCCCAGGGCAAAACTGGCTACACAGTAACTCTCATTTTCACTTGTCTTTATGTCATTCTACAAAACTCTGGATTTAATACCTTTAATGTACTATATTTCAGACTAAATATTCTTGTGCTGTTATTTCCAACATTTAAATGAAATGATACAAGAGCATGTGCCAATAAATCAATTAATTGTACTGTTGGCCCAGTTTTTAACTACTTGGGCACCAGCCGCTAACTCTAGCTGTACTGAAAATTAATCAGTGCTTGTCACTGCTTAATGGTTGTCTTTCTGAGGTCAGTCTAATTTTTGGCCTCGTCCTGTTATATTCTGAGATGTTTTCATCTGAGTCAGACTATAAAATAGAAAGAGTGGGTGCTGGTTGACCCAGGCCAAGAGTATGTGAAAGCACTGTGAAATAAATCAGCGCTATCTGTCATATAATGCGATGACAGCACATGTAGTGTGGTGGGTTGAAAAGCAAACGTGCAAGAAAAGTAAGTATCTGTAATCAGAAGATGTATGCTTTCTTAACTTTTTGATCCCAGATTTTCCCCTTAAAGTTTCCCATATGTGGCTTATAACTTACATAAAATATTTTCCATGTATAACAACATTACATGTTTTGTTTCTGCCTGTTCCAACACTTGATTGAGTGAACTACAGAGTGAACTAAAGCCAAGACTGTTTTTTTTTTTTGTTTTTTTTTTATGGCTGCAACATTACTTTAAATGGATGTCTTGTGCATGCTGTACAGTACGTGTGACACACAAACATATCTTTGGAAATATTGGGATCTTAACTGGAATTTAAAATGAAGTTCTGTATGTATGAACAAAGTTTGTCCACAGAACATGAGTTTGTATTGTCTTATATATAACATAACAATAAATATATAAACAAATAAACTGCGTGCATGAAACTAGTACAAAATTGTTCTATGAAAATAACATTAAAGTAGTCATAGTGTTAGCTTTAATGTAGGCAGTGTAGGCTGCTCATTAAACAGACACAGATACACTTTGACAGTAATACAGTAGCAGCATTTCGATCTAACACCAGGATCTGTTCTTCTTTGGTAGATCAGTGGGAAGATTTTTATCAGAATATGAGCTAAAAATAAAATCCGGAGGGGTCTATGGTACCCTTTTTAATATTCTAGACAGACTTAATTTTAACAAGAAAATTCACATGCACATTACCCTGCCCATTTATATCCTTTCCTTGTGTGAGGCAATTTCACATCATTTTTATCATCTGTCTCAGTGAGCAAAAATCTCTCAATCTTTCAATTCAAGCAATGAGAAATGCTAGCCTATATCTGAGGTGGAAAGAAGCAACACATTCAAATATATATATTTTTGATGCATCAAAGGAATAGTTCCACAATTCAGGGAATGTGCTCATTTGCTTTGTTGCCAAGAGTTAGATGAGAAGATCGATACCATACTCAAATGGGTATGCTAAATATAAAGCTAGAGCCAGCAGATGATTAGCTAGCTTAGCATTAACTTCCGGGTCCGGCCAAGAAGTAGTTCCAGCACATGACTTCCAGTAATATCACATTTTTGCTTTCACATTTCAGCTTTGTGTACAGGTTAAACGAACAAGATTTAAGGTGCTAATTAGAGGTGGCGGTAGGTGTGTTACCTTTAGACAGAGCCAGGCCAGTGGCTAACCATCTGCTAGCTAGCTTCATATTTAGGGTACAGGCATGAGAGTGGTATCGATCTCATCCTGAAAAAGAGCTAGAAAGCGGTATGCAATAAAGATTTTTAGCAATTTAGTTATAAAAACAGTTAACAGAGCCTAACGCAGCCTGCCAGACTCTTCCTGCATTATCTGTCTCTCCTCTAATACAGTCCAGTGTAATTAACCACAAATCATACGCTGTAGCAGTTGAAATGACTGCCTCATCTAGGATATAAAAGAAAAGATACGGTGATAATGATACAATAAACATAGTAATACCAGATGGAAACACAGTGCAATTCAATTTATACCGGAGAATAGAAGGCGTGTTTTTGTATCATTGCCTGACAGCTTAAAGGCAGGAATGAAAGATTTCTTTGTCCTTTTTGTCAGTGAAACTGGTATGAGCAATGCAAAAGCTGTTCTGAACAAACATCATCGTGATTTAATTTAAGTTTTTCTCATCAGCTCTTGTTTTGATTTTCTGCCTGTAACTTATCACTGCATCACGCAAGACTGGAGGAAATGAGAGTTAGTCACAGGCTGTTATGTTTACACAATAAAATAAGATAACAACACACACATAGAGGAAATTGCGGTTTACGTATTGAATGGAAAGACTGCAATTTATTTGAATTGTCTTCTAAGTGACACATCGTTCACACGTCTTTCTTCATATAAATGCATGATCCTACAAATACGTTGTACTCAGTGAGATATGTGGATTTATTTCCTATTTAATTACATACATTTGAACTGCTGAGCAACAATATATTGTTGCAACGTTTGTCATGAGTCATATAAGTAGGATTTATGCCCTCTGAGGTGTAAATATACCGTAGATGAACATTTAAAAAGCCTTTATGGAAAACTGTTCTAGGTGCATCACAGCAATATAGACAATAGAAGGAAAGAAGATGAAACGCATTTGTCCCAGACTGAAGGTAAACCTTTGTTGTTTATATGTTAAGTTGCTCATAAAACAACAATAAATCACAGACAAATTAGCCTACATATTACCAGGGCTAGGCCTTCTCACATGTTAACACATAGCCAAAGATAAACAACACATGCACTTACCAGCTTGGTTGTGATGAAAGGTGGTTGACAACTGTTGACATCTGTATTTGTATTTCTCTTAGCCGCAAAAGTATATCACAGTCAGATGTTTTCTTTAGATATGGCATGACTGGCCATCAGTGCACATTTACATCAATGACATCCAGACAAATTAGTTCCGAAAATATTTGCCAAAGTGAAGAAAATATTTTTTTAAGGCCTAGAAAAGTCAACCATAGCACAACTCATAGATCAGTGACTCGTGCCTGCCGCAGTACAGCACTCCATACAGTACATCCTAAGTGAGTTGACCATGAGTATCTGCCAGGCTTGGGGAGAGGGCCGTTTTGTCTTTGCGTTCATTCACAACTCTTTATTTACAAGAGTGACTTTTAAAACCACAGGCAAATCCTAAATGCAGTGACACTTGTTTGATGCAAGAGATATGACAAAAAAGGATATTAGTTCAGTTGTGTACTCTTTCTCACCAAGAGACCAGAAATTGAAACTTACCAAACAGACCTCATGGCGTGCCTGTGCTTTGAGGAGGCCTCTGAAAGAGATTTAACCTTGCTGAACTTTTCTCTGATTGTTACCACTTCTACATGCCATTCAGATCTGCTTTTTTTTAGTATAAACATTTTTTATACATAGCACATAACAATGTTTGCATGTACGAACGTGTCTGTTCGATCAGACACCTTGCCCTGATCCAACATCATTAGTCAGATCAAAGCAAACGGCTTCTTTGATTTACATAACCTCCTTAAGCTAACATGCGATTTTTCCACCAAAAAGAAAATCACGAGATATTTTTAGTTCCTGTGCCATGTATTTCACTGAGTCTCTTCCCAGCAGATCCCTGCAGACTGGTGGTCATTTCAATAAGTAAACAAATATAATCAGCTTTTCCAGTTCTGCCTCTTTGAGCAAACAAATTTGGACACTTAACAGCACCTCAAAGCTCTTCAAAGCTAATCACAACCACACTACAGCGAAATAGTTCCGTTTAATCTGCCAAATTTGATCTGCTCTGTTTTAGAAAATAAGGCATTTTCTTGGGCAAAAATGGAAAAATAATCATTAAAGTTTCATATATGTGATAACTGAAGTGACAAACATTTCTTCACATATACATGGCACCACTTGAGATGAAAAAAAGGTTAGTTTTCTGCCCTTCTGCTTGCATCAAGAATAACAATAATACTAGAAAGGACAAAAATTCTTCAGTTTGTGCAGTTTGTGCATCTTGTCAAAAATGTAGATGCCCAGCTCATCACAATGTGTTGAAGTTGATTCACTGTGTCACCTGCCAAACCGTCTCCAAACACTTTCCAGATTCACACATTTCTGGAGTGAATCTGGAAAGTGTTTGTAGCTGCATCTTCTGTTTCTGCTGAAGAAGTTTACATCTTTGGATGTGCATGGAGGAGCAGAGGAATAAAGGAATACTCTGTAACATTGTTTGCCTTCCATTCCTGGTAACATATTCTAAATATTTACATGCTGAGTAGGAAAAACTCTTTGCAAGGATTACCATTGTATGGTTATTTAGCTGTAATCTGATACTTCAGACCCTCATAATTACAGATGTCAAGTGGATGGCGGTCCTCTTGCTCTACATTTCCTTTTTTACCAGCTAAATGGGGTCTGACATGATCTGTATTCCCCATCATGACCAGCAAAGTCTAAAGAAAAACATCTAAATGACTTTTGGGGGGGCTTCAGAAGTCTTTACTGAGAAAAAGTCTGCTTGAGTACTTGAGTTGCTTTAATGCAGCTGTGGAAAATTGGGTATGAAAGAGGACTTAGATCTGCCTTTTGTGTTTTAAGGATGGCTTTAAAGCACGGGGTAGCTGAACATTCACTGTCATGTCAGAGGTCTATTATCGAGTTAGGACCTTAATTTTGAGCTTGACTACTGTACTGTTTTGAGTTTATCCAAACACATTTGAAAACATTTTAAAGTTTTACTGACTGTAACCTTTTCCAATGCCAGGACATGAAATGCTTCAATCTGATCATTTTCAAATGAGAACATCAGTATGTTACATTGCAGTTTATAGAGCAATAAACAAGTCTAGGAGTCTATAACCATGCTAGCAGCTCTGTAATGCTGCACTAAATGCTTACAATGACCATGCTAACATGCTGATGTTTAGCAGGTATAATGTTTACTAGGTTCACCATCTTGGCTTAGTGTGTTATCATGTTAACATCTGATAATTAGCACTAAACCTCAAACAAAGTTTGACCTGATGGTGGTGCTAGAGGAACAGTCAGGGGAACACCACAGTCATTAGAATTCATTATCAGGGCACCATGGATATATTTACCAAATATCATGGCAATCAATCCACTAGTTATTGATAAAATTCAGTTTGGACCAAACAACCTGCCATCCGACCACATCGCTAGTGTGGCTAAAGGGGAAATTGCGTGTATAGCAGATTGAGGTTTCTCACATTCTGAACACAACACTTTAAGGAGGATAGTTATTAAAATAACATCTGACAAATTCAAACAAAATTGTATTATGAAGATATTTTCTTTGAGTATCCTAAAGGTCAGGAATGCTGAGTACACAGTGGTAGCGTGTGTGAATGTTTGAACACATTTAGTCCTTCATCCCTCCTTTATTTTTACCCATGAGCCTCTTGCAGCTTGATGCCACTGTCCACTGTGGCTGCCCATGTCTTGTCCACAGGGAGAGCAGAGTCTAAGCAAACAAACATTCCCCTGCTACAGTATTTCATATATAACACATTGCATCTCAAATGTGGGACAGATGATATCTGTGAAATCAGTACTGGGAAGCTCTCAGCAGTGTAATGTAGTAACAAGGCTTCAAGCAATTCATGAGATTTACGAAACTCTATCCATATCAAATCTCAATCTGTGCTGCTCCTGGCCATTTACATGATAGACCCACTGGACCTCATAGTTGAAGCACAGAAATTCCAGTTATATGTTTAACAGATGGAGGTGAGTGAGTTCTCATGCAGTGAGATAATCCCAGTTTCAAAAAGTGTCAAAGATATTTGCATGCGTGTTGAAATGGAGACTGATTCCTACCCTCGACCACATGCCTGCCACAGTGTCCCTGAACAGATCAGAACGGAAGTATCACCTTAACTCCTTTAAAAGACACTTGACCATTTCCTCACACTTTAACACTTGTGGAAGAAGTACCCAAGCCTAGTGAAGTAAAAGTAGCAGTTCCACCATTACAAATAAAAGTCCTTTACTCAACATTTTATCTGAGTAAAAATAAACAAACACCAGCAGTCTAGTCAAGAATCAAAAGTAAAAAGTACTCCTTGTGAATAAGAGTAGAGTTTAGTTTCACTGCCAGATGAAAATTTTATTCCAGTTGTCTCCAGTTTTGAGGTTTCGGTGTGGGGATCGTTTTCTGTTTTCATATCAGTAAAACAGAAAAAGAAAAAAAAAGAAGAAGAAAGAAGGAATAAAACAAGAAATGAAAAAAGAAAGTGTGGGAGAAGAAATTTGGAGAAGAAGAAATTCTGCCCAAATGATTTTTTGGCAAAGCCTTGGGGGGCAGAGCAACAAATCAACACACCACTGACGTAATATCGCCATATAAAGTGGTGAATGGTGAACACGTTATCAAACACTTTTTACACTATTTTTACTCTATTTATACATCCAGCATTAGCATTCATTTGAAATCTGTTTTGGTCTCAACTACTGAGGTCATATCTGGCTTTTTAGCAGCTAAATGCTCCAGTATGTTCACCAGCTAGACGCTAACTTTGTCTCTCTGCTGTTTGGTGCCGGCCAGGGAGCATACAGTGGCTTTACCAGAGCCTTTCCACTGAAAACAGCCTGCTGTGGCCGAAAACGACGCTGGATAGAGCTAAGGGGAACTGCAGAGTCAGGTGTTATTTCTCTGTGTGAAAATCACTACGGGCGACACCTTTCACATTACACGTTAACATAGTCATTTGATCCATTCTTAACGCAGCTGTAATGGATATTTTTATAATAGCAATGTATCACATGACAATGTGAAAACAATGTGAAAGGGATCGCCCCATAGTGATGAACCTATAGAGAATTATCACCTGTATCTGCAGCCCCCCTCGGCTTTACAGAGCTTCATAGTGAGTTTCTGCTCATTTTTTAGCTGTCCGGCACAAAACTTTACTGTTTTGGTTCACTCTTACCGCTCTCACAGCGTCGTTTTCGGACACAGCAAGTAGCTGTTTTCCTACAAAAAGCTCTAAAAACCTCAGCAGTTGGTAGAGACCAAAAACAGAGTTAAAAGAAAGTGAATATTGGACTTCAATTCACCAGGTGGCCACAATCATAACTCTAAATGAATGATATTGCTGGATGTGTAAATAAGCAACTGTTTGCTAACTAGTTCGTCATATCACCTTCAAAGGTGATGATATGTCAGTGCCGTGTTCACAACTTATTTCCACTATCCCCAAGTTGCCAAAAAAGGTTTAATATAAAAATATTGATCAGTGCAGTGTTAATTACTGTACAAACCATTTGCTCCATAGAAATTACCTGCTGTGCCCTCTGAGGGCATAGAGTATCATGAAATCAGTTTCTCAATCTTGTGTTAAAGAATAGCTTGAAAAGTTGTAATTTGACTTTGAGAGGAGAATTGTCTCTTTATATCCAAATCTATCCCTCTCACCTGCAGGACACAGATAACCAGCATTTTTCCATAAGCACATTAGTTCCACCAGTGATGGATCCTGAGACTCACTGGATGAGATATTTATCACTGTGACCTGCCAGGAGTATTTTGGCACTTTGACATCTGCCTCCGGTCATCAGTTATTATCTGACTGTTTTCTCTCTCTACTTCCTCTTGGGCCAAAAATTCCTGTCTTCTGAGAGATTTAGTTGATCAGACCCCTACATCTCCTGACAGTTTCCTCAGCACCTTCCAGTTGTTGCCGGTAATATCTAGCAGAGCCAGGGAGCAGAAGGGAGGGGGGTAACACATCCCTCCATGTCCCTCTGATTGGAAACAGACACCTGGATGTTTGCACCTCTCACACAGTAGGGGCAAGAGGAGCCAGAGGCTGCGTGGTAGGGCTCATTCCACTCACATTTAATTTTCAGTGTGTTACTGGCACAGTTTTCACACACAAACAGGCTACAGCAACTCAATATTTTCAACTCACAGCCTAACTTTTTGCATGTCTATATATGCTCTGCAAATATTTTATCACATGCTCTCCTTGGTTACGGGGTAGTTCCATCATAGCGCTCAAGAAAGGAAACTGATTTTTTTTTTCTGCCTTGGCTCTTCTGAGCTTCCAGCTGTCCTCATAATGTTCCTCTTCATTTTAATCAATTAGATGAAAAAAGAACATGATTTTACCACCACTGACATACTCACCTTTGACAAGTAAAAGTGAAGTGCTTCTGTCCCCCGAGCTGTTTGCACAAGTCTCAATGTTCAGGCGACACAGTGTCTTCTCCTCTAATTAGTCTGAACAGTAGATTTTGCTTTCACAAAATGTACCCTTCTGCTGCAGCTAATTTGAAGTCAAAGCACCAATTAAACACTTGTCTGAGGTGGGCTTATGAAACCAGAAAACAAACACTCATTTACCATTTTCCACAAAAGCTTTACCTTTTAAGATAAATTACTGAGGTAGGACATAAACTGGTAAAATGGAAACACAAACCTGAATCCTGGTGTAGTGGCTGCTGTGGTACTGCTACATCCCATATCTGTCTGTGTTATATTGGTTTAAAGAAGTGTATGATTGACAATTATTGACAGCAAAATTGATGTTATATATATTTCTTTAAATTTCAACATTTAGGGAAATAAACTCTCCTTCTTTCCAGGAACTAGACGAGAAGAACAGCACCACAGAAATGTCAGAGCTGGAGTCAGGAGGCAGTTAGCCTAGCTAGCACAACGAGAGGAAACAGCCTCTCTACACTACAAAAAATACACCAACACCTTTAAAGCTCACTAAGTAACACATGTCTCCATTTGATTTGTACACTATTTCGTGGCTCACAGCAGCAGGGCACAGTGACATCCCAAAGTGTTGTCTTCACAGGGAAGTTGCCGGGCAACCAGGTGCTCTGTACATAGTTCAAGTAGGCTAACTTCCCAAAAACCAAAAGTAGTCATTTCTGTTACAGATTAAACAAATGAAATACATGTTAACTTTTTTCTTTCTTTTTACATTGGAGAGCCAGGCTAGCTGTTTTCTCCTCGCTCTAGCTCTTTACTTAACGCAGATGAGATTGTATTGATCTTCTCATCTAACTCTCTGAAAGAAAGTGACTAAGTAGCCTGTATTTCTCATATATTTCTTGTTGAGCCATATTAAACTGGACATGTTAAAAGTTGGCACATATCAAAGAGGTATGACATTTAGACTGGCCCAAAAATACTTTGAAGAAGGCATATTAATTTCATTACAAAATGTTAAAAATTAAAGTACATCAAAGCTAAATTGTATCATGTATTGGCAGCTGCACTAAGAAGGGCCTTTTGTTTTAATACTCACTAAAACTAAAGGTGATAAGATTAAGCTGAAATATCTGTTTCAGTATGACACATCTGCATCCTAATAATTCAAAATGTACTTGCACGGCTGCCTTTTTTTTTCACTTGGTGGTACCTGTCTGAAGATATTTCGGGATGGGACTTTTGTTTGTCAATCTCCTTCAAAGTCGTTTATTTAATTAAAATCACTACCTCTCAGAGTCTTCTTGACTTTTTCCAATTCGTCACTGTACTAAAATAAAGTATATTTTTTGCTGACTTGCCTGATTGAATTAAAGTTAAACAAACAGACAGACAACAGATGAAGACTTTCAGTACCGACAGCAGCTTTGTGTTAAGGCTGACCCAGTCAGCCAGTTAAGGAGAATGGAGATGAAAGGAAACATGCAGTATTCAGGCATGTTCCTGCAGGGAGTGTACCTGCAGGGCACAAAGACAAGGTAACAAGACAAATGTTGGCAGCTGTTCCTGACCATGAAAATCATGCTATGTTATTCTGACCACCCATACAGTATAAAATACAGCCTTGATGAGGGACTGTACTATATTAAGTCTGCATGCCAATTTCAGGTCATTCTAATCCGTATTCAGCATTTCCCAGAAAAATAAAGGCTGTAATACTCACAGGGGATATAGATAAAAGGGAAAATACTAGAGATAGCCAAGGACGCCAATAGATATATACAATGCATAGTGTATGTTACTTACTGTAAATGAGGGGGGTCATCAAGGTAAATTATTCTGAGGAGTCTAATGAATTTCAGAAGCTGTCACAACACTTTATCTGAAGTGAAATATGGACAAAGTTAGACACATTCCTCAATCTGTCAAACTAGTCAGTGTGGAGAATAAACAAGAACAAGAAACAAGAGACCGTTTGTAGCAAAAGTGTTACCAAACACTTGACAGCAGTGGCACACTAACATGTACAAAAAATTTTGCAATTAAAATCTGCTGGGTCCGTTGTTTCTCGCCTCTCGTTAATGTCCCATAGTCGTATCCTGATATGCAGCTGGCATAGACAGTTCAATAGATCCACACTCCTGATGTTGCATTTTGTCAGTTTGGATGTTCGACTGAAGTGTAACAGTGAGCATACAGGAAATGACTGATGTAAAAGCTTGAGATGTCTGAATGAATGAGTCACATTACATGGTTGGTCTGTGGTCAGCAATTAGTTCAGCTCAGTTGAAACTATACGCTCCTAGGAAACCTAATGGTGTGGAAGATGGGATGTGGAGACCTGCCGGGGGGTTAGAGAACAGGACTGGAACAGTAAATATAGCAATTCATGCATGCTCAACAAAAAAAAAATCCCAAATTGCATAGTTTTTGGAGAATGGTTTGTTTCATTGGTCCACATTGTCCAAAGTACCTTCAATTTGTACCTTTTAAGTACAAATACTTTTTAAGTACAAATTGAAGGTACTTTTTTCTAAATACAACTTCAGTGAACGATGTCACACGGCAGCACATACTAAAAAATAAAAATTGAAAGAGTCTCCAAAGTTTTGCTCTGGCAATTTAGTTTCGAGACAAGCTTAATCATTTTAATTGCTTTCAACCCATGTGTGCGTGAATCACTTTTTCTTGTCAGCTTGAACTTACAAAACAGATCAAACAGAAACATGGAGTTAATCACATTTATGACACTGAGAAGACTCTGGGGTATTTGCACCAGTGAGTGAAGCAACTTGGACTGTGAGAAGGAATTCAGACTAGACCAGGTAACATGGATCGGTTCCCTGTCTTAGAGAAACATTAGATACAACGGCATTAAATACTAACAGTTGTGGTGAATATGTTAATTTATGAACTGTACATGACTGCTCAGTCATGTGTTTTCAGGAACAATCAAAGCCTCATTTTCTATTCCAGCAATATTTCACATTTCAGTCAGATGTTTCAAATAATGAAAATCAAATAATAGGGAATATGTGACCGAGATATCAATTACGATCTATTTGCATAGTGGAACACAAGATGAAATTGCAATTTAGTTTTTTTTTTTTTTTCAGTTTTGAATCCCAGTCTGAAGGGATATCATATACACCTCATAATATTACTATTAATAAACCAATTTCCCCTCTGACCCTGTTGTTTCATATTAGAAACTTATTATTGAATACTAAGATTTAAAACTCATCGTAATGTGGGACTGTGAGCCAGTTCAGTGCACATTACAGTCTTAAGTCTTAGCTGTTTGTTGACTTTGGATAAGCATCTAATCAATTAATTGCTTGTTAAATGACCACAATGGGTTGTATTGAATCAGACAGTTTAACTGGTTGATTTAACACAGGCCAATAGATCACGCAAGCAGCAGCTGAAATCTGTAACTGCATGCCTTTGTCAAACAAATGCTACAACAAACACACGCCTACCTCTGACTAGCACACAAAGAGACCTGATCAAACCACCAACAGATTTGTTATGAATGGAGAAAATGAGTCAGCATTACCAGCGTTTACAAATTACATGGCTTAACATCATATGGAATTATTTTGTTTTATTTTGTGCTAAGGACAAATTAAATGGATTACATTACTTGACATTATCTAGGATAGTGGTTCCCAACCTGAGGGTCGCAAGATGAGTCAGAGATGAATTGTGAGATGATTACTGGAGTAGGAAATCGTAAAACTTTTCTCAGATCTTCGCGTTTTTTCATGAAAGATAATTTTACTTCATCAAGCCTCTCAAATATTCAAATGAAGGTGTCTGATAAGGAAAAATCACTCTTTGATTGGACTGCTCACAACTCATAGACAAGTAAACCCAAGTAAACCATGCTTTGTATTAAAGCTGCTATTATCAATATTTTGATATCCACAATGGATCACACCTCTACTTGTATGTGAACTGGGTCGCTCATAGTGAAAAACTCACAAAGAATTAACACCCAACTCTGCAGCCTCCCTCAGCTCTACAGAGCATTTATAGCATCTTTTAGTTCTTTGTTTTGTTTGGCTTGCAACTTTTACTGTTTTGGTTCAGCGAAAAAGCTCTAAAAAGCCATTGTACGCTACCTGCCCAGCACAAAACAACAAACAGACACAGTTAGCAACTATAGCTGGTGAACATAGTGGAGCATTTTGCATCTAAGGGCCACATTTCTGTAGGAGTAGGTGAAGAGCAAAAGAAGAGTGAATATTGGACTTACATTTATTAGGTGGACACAAACACAACTCCAAATAAATGCTAATGTTGCTCAATGTCTGCTGGATGTATAAACGGGCAAATATTTGCTAACAAGTTCGCCATATCAACTTAAAAGTATGTCCATATGTCAGTGTCATGTATAGAGCTATTCTCCGCTGCCCCCAAGTGGCCAAAAAATCTTGTTAAATTGCAGGTTTTAGGGGTCACGAGCCAAAAAGAGTTGGAAACTCTTGTAATGTATTTAAACTGGGCATTTTGAAGGCTGAGCCTGTTTTAGAAGATGATCATTGTCAATAAGTATTATACAGAGAGAAACAGGGATCAACATAAATCAATATTAAGCAATTATACAGTATACTGGAAAAAATAGAGACAGTCAAACCTTGTTTCCCTTGTTCTATTGAAAGTTTTGTGACACCTCTTATATAGAGACTGTGGCGGTGTTGTTATTTGTGCTAGCTTCTGTACCGATGGCAATAGTTACTGTGCCAGAAGCATAAATTAAGTAGGAAATGAAAAGCTCCTAATGAATAAAAAACTGTGTACTGTAATATTTATGTTTTAGCCAGAGGGTCTTTACTACTAAACTGCTCCACAGAACGTGGACTATAACATGTCAAGAGGTGCCACAATAAACAAGTCCATATTCTTTATTTACTCATATGCGTATCACAACACTTGTATCCTAATACTCTGGGGTCAAAGGGATGTATCGTTTGGAAATACTGAGGGGATTGACACCACAATCCCCAACCTTGTGTTAGCTGCAACTCTGGTGGCCTTACTAATCATATCACAGCATTAATGAAAAGGCCTTTTGAACTAGGAAGCCACAGCCAGAAAGCTGGGAGTTAGTCCACGGGTGGTCCGTTCCCTCTTGGCAGCCATTCAGGCCTCGAGCAAGGTCATAATCTGATTAGATTCCCACTTTAATCTCAATAAACACACCTAAATGAGTTAAACCTGGCTCTGAGAGCAGGCCATGGAAGAAATAAAAGAGTCAACCAGAATTACCTTGATAAGAATAAGGCAGAGAAGATCACGTATGTGTATTTTATGTATTCACATTTATCTCTATTTTATATTCTTTTTTAAAATCTGAACTATATATTTTAGCTGTATAATCTGTAATCAACCAGTAATCAGTTCTTTCAGCTCAGGATTCTCTCAGGGCATTGACCTCCACATCAGCAAGTCATCCAATTGAAATGATCAAAATATGTGTGGCTGAGCTTGGGGTGGGGGGTGAGGATGCAGGGCTACACGTGTGTGTGCTCACAAGCCTTACACATTCAAAAAACACACACAAGCATGAACTTGTTTAAAGAACAGTGGCTGAGGTGCTCTCGACATGTTGTGTATTCTGTATTTCCTCAACAATGACAATTACATTGGTTCAAGATGTAAGTAAAAATATTTCAGAGAAAATGTCAGTGTAACGTTTGAGCAGATTTAATTTAACGGTCTATACAGAACATTGAGAGGGACACTGCTGTTGGCTTGAAGTACATAAACTATATTACGCCTTGTATATAGTATGTAGTATATTTACTCAAGCACATTGTTAAGTACAGTTGTTATGGTACTTTACTTGAGTATATTCATTTTCTGCTACATTATACTTGTAATTGTACGACTTACTTTTGAAATTCAGATTGTACATAAAAACATATGATGAACTTTTTTTTTTTTTTTTTTTTAAAGTGGTTGCCAACCTTTTTGGTTTTGACTCCTTACAAAAGATAAGTGGGGCTCCTCGTCACATTTCAAATGTTTTTATGAGTTGTTAACAGTTACATCAAACAGACATTTCTCCTCTAAACTCCAAAAATCTAAAACGTATATTCAAATTTGAGTAGCCAAAATGTTTTTCTTCTTTCCTCTCCTGTTAATCATCTCATGACCCATTAGATTTATCTTGTGACCCTCTGGAGGGGACCCAACCCCCAGGTTGGGAACCACATAACTAAACAACTTAACTGTATAAAAAAGTAGTTAAAACTATCTCCACCTCGACCAGCTACAACAGTAAAATGCTACTCACACATTGTTGAATTAGTATGAATAATCTAATAATATTATGTACTATAATATATTACCCACATGTGCCACTTTTCTGCAGAATAAGTTTTACTTTTGATACTTTAAGTATATTTACCTGATAATATTTCTGTACATTTAGGATTTTCAATGCAGGAGTTTTACTTGTTATTAAGTATTTTTACATTGTTGTATTGGTACTTTTACTTAAGTAAAATGTTTGAGTACTTCTACCACCACTGGAATACAAGCAGTGGTCTACATGGAAAAAATTAAATGAAAGGGACATTTTAAGTCAGCACTTTCATCACATGGTAAAGCATTTCTCTCTTTGTGTTCCAGGATGACAATGCCTCCATCCACAGGGCACAAGTGGTAACTGAATGTCTTGATGAGTGTGTAAGAAATGTAATATAATGTAACAATACAGTACATTACTATGGAAGAAGTACTAAGATCATTTACTTCAGTAAAAGTCTAAAAATATTCCGTTACAAGTCAAAGTTCAGCATTCAAATTGTTTATTGAAGTAAAAGTTCATTAGCTTTGTCATGAAAAGTATAATATATATAAAGTATCAAAAGTAAAAGTACTCATTGTGCCCCTTTCAGAGTGTTATTATATTTATCATATGATAGGAATATTATTACTGCATTAACGTGAAGCATTTTAATGTTGTAGTTGGCATGACTTAGTTAATTTTAACTACTTTATATCTTTATCTATAGATAGTTTAATCTAAAAAATGCATTGTATTTTATTTGTTGGTCATATTTTTTTGTATATAAAATTAGAACCCGCAAAGTAACTAGTAACTAAAGCTGTCAGATAAATGTAGTTGAGTAAAAACACTTACCAGATCTTAATTCAGTGGAAGGTTGTGGCCTCCTCATGAGGCAATACCATCATCAAAACACCAAATAATGACATTTCTAGTGGAAGCTGTGACCCTGCATTAAAGATCCAGACACATGGTGCATTTTATTTGATTTTTAACTGTTGCCCGATAGTCTTTTAACATGATGAGCATAAAATCTATGCTGACCAGTAGATGGCGCAGCAAAACCATGCTAGTCATTGCAGGTATGAGTGAGCTGTGCTGTGTGAGGTCTGACAGTCTTGTATGTTCGTGCAACTTTTCACCACAGATGTTCAGTGTAACAAAGACATTCAAGCTAAATATAGGATATTAATGCAGACCCACTATTATCTGTATAGACACAATGTTGCACGCATTTCCAATAAATATGGTGCACTGTCATAACTATCAATGGCTGCTGTTCAAACTCAGTCATCTCCATTCAGCACTTTACATTTTTATTTAACATCACAAGACGATAAAAGGAGAAGCTTCTGTGAGGTTTCATTGATTTATTGTTTTGTTAATGTTTGTGCAAGGATAAGAGTTACAAAAATCTACAGACTAGACATGATAATATATCCTGTTCCTATCATACAATGTTATTTATACAAGTATCCTTTAGCAATATGTATATATTCAATCCAATGTACCTATTACACTTTTAAAGATATATTGATCATCCTTATAAAGACAGACGACAAACACCACCAACAGTAAACAAGTTCATCTAAACACCCACACAGCCTGAACTGACCATGTGCAATCTAGACATTATGTAAGCTTTAATGATACTGATGTACTATATCATGTTTCTAGTACAACTGAAAACACAGACCCTATAAATGCAGCACAGTTCCCTGTTGTGTTTATAAGTGCATTAGTCGAGTTGTAGGAGAATGTTTTACCTGTTTATTGAGGTAACACAGCTAATCTTTTTATATAGAGAGATGACTATATTATAAGAACATTTTACTGATTTTCATCTTTATTTCCTTGTATTAGTTATAGGGGTGGCATGTCTACAATGTCCACAATAGTCATAGTCAAATGTCAATGTTCTCTGTGTGACCGTAGCCCGGCAGCCTGGTCTTCTTCTGCCGTGCACTGACCTATTCTGGAGATGAATGAATGAAGGCAGAGAAGGCTGTTTTTTTTTTTGGCTGAGATACGATTCATTGGTCCACTGCTGAGGAAATGCAACAAAGAGAGGCAGAGTCTCAGGTTGTCGTTGATTGTGCTGCTGCACTGCTACCAGTTAACTTGGCCAGTGATGCTGCCACTGCCGGTCAGACTGGCCACCAACTGTCCAGACTGCAGCAGCTACACTTGCGATGACAAAGCTGCTCGGAGTACCAATCCCAACCAAAACCCTATCCTGTTGTGAGTTTTCCCGTTTCTTTGTAACTTCTTACTCTTTTTCTTGTGGAAAGAAATGAATTGAGCATTTTAAGAGAAACACTGGAGGATATTTTCATTTAGCCATTGTGACTGTGTGTAGGATTTTTGTATAATTACAGCATTTTTCAAATTATTCTGATAAATTTGTTTGTAGAAAAATTTGCCAATCCCAGTCAAAGTTGGTGCCGTCTATGTGTTGCTTTCAGCCCTTCGTACTCAGTATCACCGGGTGGGATTGAAGTAGGGTGAGTGGGTGTAGCAAGCACTGTGTCTGCCACAGTTTGTTTTTTATACTGCCACTCAGAGGTGCCAAAATCAGATTTGTTTTTTGTTTTTTGAAATAGTGTCTCTAATACAGATGCAATTTCCTTGGGGCCAGCATCTAGTGGCCATTAGAAGAACTGCAACTCAATGCAACTGAACCCTGGTTTTACCATTCAGCCCTGGCTGTGTCTGAAATCACTCCCTAGTTCACATATTCACATCTCCCCGTATAACACATCACACAACACTTTACCCTTAATGTGAACAATGCATTTTGATTTCCCAACACCCAATTTTGTGTCATCACTACCTATAAAATGTGACACATTGCATTGTGGGATTGTTGGCAGAAAAGAGTTTACATGCCATGCACACTACTTTTTTCATTCAATTGTTGGATTTTTTTGAGGGCACCACATAGATGTAAATTTCCCAGTCAGAAGTCAGACACTCAAATAAAATGGCGGACAGTAAATATAGTGCACTACATAGTAAATATAGTGACTTCAGACACAGCCATGGTGTCTGCCTGTTGGTATATGCTGTCACTGTGGGACAGGCTCTCTAAGGAAACTTCTCTGTCAATATAAATGGTGCCCAAGGAGTTGCCGTTTTAATAGACTACATAGACCACCAGCACAGACTGGATGTCTACATAATTAGCGGTGAAATATTCCCTTAAGTGTTCCCTCATAATGGAACAGGAAACCAGATACAAAGTCCAAGCTCACAGCATTTTTGCAACCTAATAACATGCGATGTTTCATTGTCATATTTCAGTAAACAGAAGTATTTTCCAGTGCATCCCTTTTTTATCCAGCATGACTATTCAGCATGGTAGCATTTTATAAAATTACTCTCATAGATTTAAATCCTATTTCCATGTAATATTGTTATACAGTTGTCCACCAACAAGTCAATGCGTGGGCACACAGTTGTCAGAAACCAGCAGTAGCCGTCCTACACTATACAAGATTAGTGGTAAATATTCACCATACATACCAGGCGTCATTGTTTGTTTTGCTGTCAGAAAGAGGTGTAGGGGTGTGATGGTAATCACAGTCACTCAGTATCCACAATGTTCCTCGACCACTTGACATGTGACTGACTGGAGCTACATGTTACCTTGTTTGTCTGAGGATGAGGAGGAGGTGGATGGTGATGGGGAGGGAGGTTTTACAGGAAAGATCCTGTCAGTGGGCGTGATGCTTGGGCTGCCCAGACCGGAGGAACTAGAGCTGCTGGAGCGGTGTGGTCCCTGGCCCTGTCCAATCACAGGAGCAGGCCGGACGGGTCTGACAGGCGGGGGCCTAAGAGGCGCATTCGGTCTACGCGCCGACAGAGCAGGTTTAAAAGTGGTCATGGTCTCGGAAGAGGAGCTGCTGCTACTACGTCGCTGGGCTGCATCTGGATCCCTGATCACCATGGTGTGGAGGGGGCTACCAGGCAGATCCTGGGCTCCACCGGGGTGTTTGAGGGGCTCCAATGTGTCCAAAACAACATCAGGGGCATGTTTGGCTACATTCTGTCGCTCCAGCTCACGCAACTCATGGAGAGCTGTATTCATTGTTTTCTCTATGTCCTGACAAATATGAGCAGAAGGAAGGAAAAGAAGGAAAAATTATGTTGACGTTTAGAAATGTATATCAAACAATCAGACACGGAGTAACTAAAACCAAGTTCCATTGGAGAAGGGGGCGACATTTCCCCCTCACTATTCAAAATCCTATTGTTTGTTTGTTTTAGTGAAGATGTACGTACAATATTGATCCATAGAAGTAAAAGGTCTCTATCAACAAAAACTAAATCATTTTAAGTAGAGATAGTGAATTAATAATACAGCAAGAATTAAACATTTTTTAGACTACAATTAATTTGGGAAGCATGATAACCACTCTCATAGTAACATGTTATTTTGATATAAAGTAGCATTCACACTGGTGAGGAACCTCTGACCTCATGTGTACCTGCCCCACTTTTAAAAACCAAACCCTACTACCCCTGACTAAAATCAACTTGCAGTGGCTGAGTCAATGGAGCTTCCACTGTATTTGTCTATTTCATAGTCCATTCAAATGTTAACACTCACCTCAGCGAGAGCTTCAGCCTCAAGGGCTTTGTGATCTCCTAAACTTGCATGCCGAGTGGTGCTGGGTGAAGATCGTTGAGAGTGGCTGTCGACGAAGGCCTTTCTGTCTGGGTGGTTGCCCAGACCGGCAAATGTGGTGAGACGCCGCTTCTCTGGACTGTCTGTTGGGCCCCTGCTAACAGCTTTTTTGTGTGGGCTGCAGGGCCGAGGCATAACCCTAGGGGGCTGGTCTGCAGCTCGACTGGGGCTGTGACTATCAGCGCCGTTCCTGTGGCGTGGGGCTGCAGCTCCATCTGATCGCACCCTCCCCCTAAGAAAAGTCACAGTTTGATAATTCATCAGTTTGAATGGCTCGACTCTGAACACTTGCATGGGGATTTAAAATGCCTGTCTGCACCATGTGTACACTGTATGTATTGCATGTGTGCTCGTGCGCCCTCTCACTACCTATGGCATATATCCCATGGAGTTTAAACTAACCCCACCTTCCCAATGCTGCTCCAAAGCGGTGCTCAGGTGTGTGTTCGCAAGGAGATTGCCGGTCATTTCTCGACGAGGCTCTTTCATCGTGGTGTGGTACACTGCTGGCCTCACTATCAGTCCTCTGAATGCTATCTGAGAACGCATCATCCCTGATACAGACAGACAGAAGAGACTGATCTCAATTAATGGCTTCTGCCCTCAGGTAATGTTAATACTGGCTTTTACTTTGAGAGATCGAACTTTGTAGAAGTTCAATCTCTCGAACCGCACACACGAATCCTTAACAATTACATTCTTGGCACACAAACAGCACAAAAATCAAAAATGTCATCAGCACAGTGAGCCTCATTACTTTTACAGACAAAATGAATCACTTATCAGTCCCTGGAAGCCACTGTTGGTAGTACATACATCACCCTTCTTCTTAATTTGGCTTTAATTTTGTTACCTGCCCTGTGATGCCGGAGTGGTTATCGGGCAAGGGGTCCGAGTAGAAATTAAAGGCTGCATTAGAGGACTGACGTAAGTGCTTGTCCAGTTAAAAAAAATGCTCCTCCTTATAGCTCTACAGCTAATTGCTGATTGGGGGACATTTGTTTTGTTTCCATCGCAACTAGTTGTATCAAGACAACAAGAAAACCAGGAGCATTTTATTCACACTGATCCTCACGAAGGCACAGGTTTTTATAAGGCCAAGCTTTTTGAAAAAGCAACACAGCTCGCGAGGACGGTAAGAATAGAAACATGCATTTTGGGAAAATAGAGCAACATAAATAATGACCAAGCCCAAAGTAGCTGTTGTCCTGCAGCAGAACCAAGGTACCGACTCCTTGACTTTATCACTTTTCTGATGCTGTTTTATACTAAAATAGTATCTGTTCGATATAATTAAAATCTTATTGCGGTTGTCTTTTTGTGGGCTTCTCAGACCAAATGTATTTTACTCACATGTCCTGTACCACAATGTACTGATGTGGAATCAGCCCATCCACACCGTTATGTCGGCCCTCCCACCAGTCCTCAGAGGCTCGCAGGTAGAGTAACAGAGAGGCTCCCTTCTTGAAGGAAAGCTCTCTAGGACTTCGGCCCACATAGTCAAACTTTGCTATGGCCTCGATCTGCTCCAACTCTGCAATACAAACAATACAAAGTACAATACAAAGAAATATGACAGATTCCAATTTGAGACTTCTGATTTTTTTCTGCTCTTACAGTTACGGCTGCGGTCCTTACAGTGGACTGACTGTGTTTGGTATCTCACCTTCATCACTAGTGTTGGGTCCGGTACCATTGTCTACCTCGTCGAGAGCTCCTGGCTCACTATGGGGGCTTTCACTGCATGGAGGAATATGGAGTCAAACAGTCAGAAACACAAAGGAACAGACAGTCCTTCATTCCCCAAACCATATATATGCAAAATAAGATGTTTATGTAAATGAAAGACACATAAAATGTCTGACTCAATATGATTTAAGTGTTTCTCAGTTGTTGACACTAAATGATCAAAATTTCATCCCATTTTTTTTTCCAAATCTTTAAACACAAAAACAAAACACGGAAAAAGAAAACACAACCCAAAACACCTGCCAAATGAAATGTGAGATTCACAGCTGGATTTTGCATCCAAATAATAAATGCACCATGAAATACATCTTTATAAGACCCAAATGAACACCTAAAATGTATAAATATGGTTATAATATGGTTATTGGTCTACTCTAACATAAATATAACAAACAAATATTATAAAATACTCTTGCTTGATAGTGTCCTACAAACAAGACACACAATAGAAGAAACTATAGAAAACAGTACTACTGTGTACTAAAAAAAAAAAGCCAACAACCTATCTTTGGTTCCTGTCTGGCCAAATGTTTATGTCCACAGGACAGCCTTTTTTTAATTTTTTTTATCTGACTAAGCAGTGGATAAAGTATCACATGGTATAATCTGTCCTCAGCTCATTTTTTCACTTTCTACATAACCAGAAGATATTTCAGTATTGCGTATTGTCTAAGCCTTTAAGTTCAGGTAAAAAGTAGAAAATGTATATATTTTTTCTGTTAGCTTGTTAACAACTGAGAAAAATGGGCAGTAAATGGCTGCATATAAATAGAGCTTTTATCCAACGCGCTTCACAAGCTGGGGATCAGCAACCGCCAACCTTGTGATTAGCGGACTACTTGCTCTATCTCCTGAGCCACAGCCGCCCCATAATCTATACACTGACACATGTTGGACACCTTGTCTTGCACTTACCAGTATTCTTCCCCACCAGCCATGCACTTTTCATACACAGGTCCCTCCAACTCACGCTGGGTCGGGAAGATGGCCTCATGGTGGATGATAATGGTCTTAATGACCTCGTTAACATGCGCCTGGCAGGACACAGGGTCCTGGTCATCTGGTATTGGCATCAATGTGGGGCCAAAGCAAATAGCCAGGTTGTAGGGGTCCATCATGTTCTCATCACTGTACTGAGAAAGACTGGAAAGACAGAAGCAATTAGTTTCACGTTCCTGAGTGTCAAACAAGTGAAATTTGTTGTGGCAGGACTTACTGATTTAGAAATGCAAAAAGGTATCTCATGACGATGATCACAGGCCGCTGAAGAGTCACAATTATCTGCTGAAGGTGATGAGCTCTTTCTACACCCGAGTCAAGCTCTGGAGTAAAAAAGAAAGATATGAAGAAGGAGCGAAAAAATTTATAGAAAGCTACACTAAATACGTTTCTCAGATGTTTTCCTGGAATGTGACTCACTGGTTGTGGACATGAGGTCGAGGAAACGCTCTTTAGGGAACAGCGGGTTTTCCAGCCCCCTGAAGTAGAGCTTAAGAACACCTGCCACAGAGTTGATGTCATGATCAGCCTGATCGTCCACCAGTGGATCCTCTCCTATAGACAGAGCATACATTTAATCCACTCAATCATTCACTGCTATCAGTGTTCATGTAACATGACACTGAGGCAAATTTTTTTATGTGTATTTCATGTTGGGAGGTTAATATAAACATTGAGAGTGCAGTTAGCCTATGTTTCCTCATTTAATATTACACCAAGATGCTGACCTTATGTTTTATGCATCTAAAATGGTTTACATGTCCGTTACATGTGACACATGGGCTCTTTATTTGCACTTTAGAGGCCCGTGTGGCTTTTGAGGTGGACAAAACACGATTTAAAATCAATCAAGAGAAGATGGTGCACTGGGACTAACCTCTTTCAAATGCATTCTTAATATCGTTGACTTCGACCTGGGAGCCTGGAACTCGAAATATACCTTGCTGCTGAAGACCTGCGGACAGACAGAGCCGTTAGTGTACAATAGAAAGAAAATGGGGAAAAAAGGTATCAGTACAAATGTCCTCTCATTGAATTTATTTGCACATTTCCAGTATAAGAATAGTAACCAGCCATCATGGTATATGTACAGCACTTAAAGCCAGAAGGTTAAATCACATAAATAAACTAATAAAAATAAAGGCAAACCCCAATAACAAATGTTAGTTTAGGCTACATTGTGAGTGTGGGTATGTACTGTATGTATGCGACAGAAATGGTGCAAAATGGTGTGAGACTAGATATGAAAGACCAGAGCAGTCTGCAGCAGCAAAAACAAATCGAAGAAGGTGTTATGAAATTAAGGCTGGCCCCTGCTAGAAGATTTCTCGACTAATTAATCATTAAGGTCTTGGTTGAAATTTTTAGTGAAGTAGTCATTTTTTTCTGGTCCTTTTTATGGGAAATGAAGTATTTGTTCAGTCATTACTGGATGAAGTTATAATCACATCTGTCTTCACTATAATATTCACAAACAGGCATTTTGCATTCTGCTGCCAAGGGAAGTTAACAACGAATAAACAATTTGACAGATTTTGTCAGCTAATTCAACAAATTGATTAGTCAAGAAATGCTATTTTTAGGCTCTTTTCAACCAAATAATTCCAGGAACTATGGAGTCACAGGAACTAAAACAGGACCCTTAAAGGCCCTTTTTGCAATGTTCTGTTTGTGTTTCTACCACATCTGAAAAACCATGAAGATTAAGCAAATGAGTCTGTAATAGATTCTAAAATGATGGCAGAAACATTTCACACATCAAGAAAACAGAGTCATTGTGTTGTTTCCACCCTTCATCCTAATATTGATACATGTGGCACCCAAAATCAGTGATCTCTGGCACTGCAAACTCCGCCCCAGTAGCTCCTAGGCCATTGGAAATTACTAACCACAGGGTGTGGAATTAGGAACTATGGTGGAGGTAATAATTTAGTGCCTGGTATCACAGCTTGAAATGCAGGTGAGGTTCCTGAGTTCCTGGAAAAGTACCTGTGGTGGACAAGGTCTATTTGTAGACTAAAGACTTTTTTCAGTCTAGGACATTCCTATTAAACATATGGTGCTTTGTTGATATGTTCTCAGTGTCTTAAAAATGCATTACTGTATGATTCTCTGACACAACTGCTCAAGTTAATCATTTTCATAACAAAAGCTTATATAAAAAGAGGGAGAGACAGAGTATGAGAAAGCACATGTTGCTGTGTGCACGGACATCTTGTGGAAAGACGACATATGAACACAACAGGAACCTACCATACAGATTGATGTATCGAACGCAGCTCTCAACCACCACTGGTATAGCTTGCCCTGAGTCCTACCAGACAGATTCAAATGATCATTATTGGAAGCACATAACCAGAGACTAATAGAAAACAAACAGTCATGCCAGCAGAGTTGAGAGAACATTGTTAATCATTTAATTATTATTATTTTTAAATCTCTGATGATAAGTATAAAGAACAAAAATAAGCAAAACAAAATCATGTTAGTGTTTGCACCACCATTTATTACTATCACTACAGTATTTTCACAGGAATGCCAACAGGACAGAGGCACAGAAATGTTGGTTAGCATACTGAACAGAGTGTGACGAACCCGCCCTGCTATAAGACAGAGTACCTGACTCCTGGCACGGACATTCCGTCTTCCCCTGGGCAGAGAGCAGTAAGGCACGTAGACAGAGGAAGAGAGGCAACAACAACAACCACAACAGGTTAGTGAGAGAGACAGATTGTACAGAGACAGAAAAAGAGGAGGCCTGGCCTGAGAGAAAAGCATCAGTGCCTTGTGGGGTGTGAGACGGGAGGACATGGCTCGGCGGGAAAGTGTGTGGGAGGGAGGGTGCTAACCGAGAGGATGGGGGTGTGCTACATACAGTAAAGCATTTCTTTCAGCCAGAAAGGACTGTGTGACGGAGAGGAAAACTTAAGGCTGAATTCTAGAGCTGCAACTTAATAATTATTTTCATTAACAATTAATCTGCCCGTTATTTTCTGGATTGATTGATTTAATAATTTGTTCTGTAAAATATCAGAATATAGTGACAAATGCCCATCACATTCTCCTAAAGCCACACTCTAAAATATATTCACTTTATTATCATATAAGACAATTATAAGGAGACACAAGTTAGAACCTGGAACAAGGGAACATTTGGAAATGATTAATTGCTTATCAAAATAATTTTTTCTGCCATTCAACTAATAGTTTTAGCTTTACTGAATCCTGATGTTTATCTCCACTGCTGTTGATGCACACTCTGTCTGCCTTCCCCTGTTTGATTGAGCATTAGAGTGGATGTGGCCATGTGTTTATTTGCATAGCCTAGCATGGCTGGTGCACGGCCAACTGACACACATGAATTAATTCAGTGTCTGGAGGCCGGGGCTCACAGGAGAAAGAACGTAAAAAGCAAACCCTGCACCAGTGCAGCACTTATGAAATCAAACCATCTCCAGAACTTGTTTGATTGGTTTTCACCTGACCCCTGTCTTTCCTAAATTGCAAGACTGGGAAGACAAGGCAATGAGCAAGAGGAAAGTCAGTGCATGAGTGAGCCAACGTTTGGGTAAAAGAGTGGGCAAAGGCAAGAGAACCCCCAAGGACTGCTAGCGAGGCAGCTGAGCTCATGGAGAGACAAAGAGCACAGATGGGCTAATACCTGAATGAAGGCCTCCATATTGCCGTTAAACAGCTTACGGTTAAAAATGGAGCGAGGTCTAGACTTCCGCATTCTCTGGGGTTTAGGGGGAAGAGTGGGGGGCCTGGGGAGATGGTGGGGGTTGTATGGTTGGTACATGGTAAATATGAATAATAATGCAATTGGTATAACTACACATCAAAATACTGACATTTTTCTAAAATGTATTTGTTGCCATGTCTTTACCACAGAAAATTGCACCTCCAAAAACATGACAATGTTTAAAACATTTTATTAATTTAACAATTTGGGAAATATGCTTATTTGCCTTTTTGCCAAGAGTCAGGTGAGAAGATCGATACCACTCTCAAATCTGTAGTACAGTAAATGTGACGCTACAGCCAATGATCAGTTAGCTTAGCTTAGCACAAAGACTGTAAACAGGGGGAAACAGCTAGCTTGGCTCTCTCCAAAGTTTGGTCTCGTTTGGCCAAAAAGGTGAAAAGCAAATTACATGTTGTGGTTTTACTAGCTATTTCAGGCTAGTTGTTCCCTGCTGCTTCTGATCTTTCTGCTAAGTTAAGCTAATAGTTAGTGATAGATTCATATTTAGAGTAATATCATGAGAGTGGTATCCATCTTCTAATCTAACTCTCAGCAAGAAAGCAAATAAGCGTATTTCCCCAAATGTCAAACTATTCCTTTGACCCTTAGATGGGGCTGCTATGGCAAACTTTGTCAAAGTCAGTCATAATGACTACAGGGAATTATTACACACATAATTCAATAAAGATTTGACTGCATTTAATGAAATGTACCATAAATCAAAATAGGCAAAAGTCAAACCCTTGTATTCAATTAGTCATGAACCTGCCACGTCAATATTTGTTCATTTTCTGCTCACTGAATTGTTAGAGCAACAGCAAGACCTTATCCATCTCTCTGGCACTTAATTTCTTAGTCTTAACATATCTTTATAGATTAAAACTTGGAAGAACAACTCTGAGCACCATCTTCTCTAATCAGGATCAAACCCTTTGTTCAACAAATAAGAGGAAAACTCCTATTCCCACACTGTGATCTCATTCCTGCCACATCCAGGGACAGAGGATAGATTTTACACATCATCGCCTACTTTGTTCACCCTCTTGTCACTGGACATCTTACCTTGTTGTTCCATATTCAGCCCTCTCCCCTAAAATGAAAAACAGCAGAGAATGAGACTAAATTAGTATACGCTAGTTTTACAATCACAGAAGTTAGCTGTACGGTTGAGTGCTGGCCGACTATACACGGCTGGCAGATGGAGACGGAAAGGGGTGTTATGAGAAAACAGGCATCTATTCAGCCAGGCTCAATGGGGTGAGTGCCATGGCTGCATTTGACTCACCGCCAGGCAGCGGTCATTCAGCGGTCGCCCTAGAAACGGCACAAGAGCCCCAGAAGGGGATGGCCTGTCTACTCGCTCTGCAAAGTGAAAATGTATCCAGGGGCAACAAGAGTGGGAGCTTGTGGGAGCTGATTTGTACAGTGTGATGATTTCATGATATCTGCACCTCATTCGCACGCACGCACACACACATCTCACTGTACGCAAACAAATTAAGGCCTCACTTTGATCAGTCAATCAGAAATGTTCGCGGATCACGTCATGTGTAAAGCAGCTTCCAGCACAATCCTACTTGATGTCAAACACACATAATTCCAACCCTAAAGCAGACATTTGCACGAGTCTGAAGTAGAAACACAATGACATGGAACTTACATTTGTATTCACTCTTTTGGCTGAGGTTAATGCATATTAAATATAAGGAAGAAAGTATGGCAATAAATACCCTTTCAAGTACAGTACTACTAGTCCAGAGATTTCTCTTTTTTCTACCCTGTGACCCTCTTTTAGGTCCAAAAATTGTCAAGCTGTCACGTGAATGACAACTTCAGTATAACCCAATTATGTATTCTATTTTTCTAAGCAGGGACGGAGCACAAAATCAATTTACAGCCTTCATGCTTTAACTAATTATCTAAGTATCCTAGGTAAAAGGTTCTGTGTGCTTTGGTAGGTACAGCTTGAGCACAAAATAGTTATTTTCATCTTTGTTGTCTAAAATCAGAGCTTTATTCATGGAAATGATCAATCACATTCCATCATATACACTCCTGTATATCCACAAAAGTTGTACCATGTGCTATATACTGTATTTCTGCAAGAGGCTGAAAAACGATGTAATGACTCACCGACCAATATATAACCAAAAGAAGATGCTTGCAAGATTTTGAAGTAGCAACACACTGGCATGGGAAGATATACATCCTTATTCACACTTTTGGCTCAGGTTAATGTGCATTCATTATATAAACACACTATGACATCTTACAGCCTTCAAGCAAAGTACTTCTCATCATAAAATGTAGGATTATTTTTAGCCAGTTACCCTGTGTTGGATCCAAAAATTGTCAAGTTGTCAAGTAAATGACAAATTCGGAATAACAATTTTGAATTCTGTTTCCAAAAACAAGGAGGGAACTCCAGATAGATCATGTAGAACTGAATATATTTAGTATTTCAGAAGGAATGTTTATTTTTGATGAAAACATATATCAGTGGAATCCAAAAAGGCTTGTGAACTCTTATTCTAGTACTGATGGATGTGTTTCTATTATTGGTAGACCCCCAACTATTACCACTACTTTCCACTCCACTAATGTATAGCACAATAAGTCTTACCTTCTCCTAGCGTCTGCTTCAGAAGGTCATGCTTGGCCTGCAGTTTGACAATGAGATTGCTGCCATTCAAGTACTCCTTGTATTTCTGCAGATGAAATAGATAAAAAAAAGATGTGTCATTCTCTGTCCTGTTGTTGTTGTTGAGTCTGTGTGTCTGCTCTGTGTTCTAGGTGCAGCATGTAGCGACAGGATTATTTCTAGTTATAGTGTATGTGCTCCATGCTGCAGTGCCTTTTGTGCTCTCATTTGTCTGAGAACTCACAGTGAAGTAGAAGCCCTCAGTCTCTTGCTGATTGGCTCGTCTCTTCGTGATGTTTGCCTTGCTCATGTAGGAGTCAGAGGACGCCGATTTGACTGACTCTGTGGATTGGCTGTGCTGGAAGGCCTCTGACACATCAAAGTCCTCCACTGTGAGCATGTCCTGAAGGGTCTGCATGGTGGCGTCAAGGGTCTTCCTCACCTGACACACACACAGCATACAAACACATTTAGGAACATTAATTAGAACAATATCCACAATTACAGTATCTGTAATTATATGAAATATGTATGAAATATATTATATTATTTTATAAATTTTATATATTATATTATAAAAACAACAAAGAATATTAAAGTAATGTAATTAAACCTAATGTACATATTTCCAAATACATCATCTCAGTGTCACAAACAAGATGCATGGTGTAAACATGTCAGCACAGTCCAAGATCATACCACTACAGGCCATTTTCACAGCAGTTTGACTGACACACCGTAAACAACAGAGTCATTAGCTTCCTAGCATGAAGCATCGTGACATGAAAGATTAACTATGTTCCTTCCATGCGAGGCAGACAGGAAGGCAGTGTGCATTTCCATATTCATAACAGACAGGCACTGACACATATCCACACCCTGGGGACCTTTAAACAGGTCTATGTATATGGAGTGAAAATAGTCTCAATATTATTTTTAAATGTGTATTCCATGATTTGTAACTGAAAAACAAGATTTGTAACTGAAAAAAAATTTGTAACAGAAACAATTTTTGTAAATGTGTATTACATGATTTGTAACTGAAAAACAAGATGCCGGATGCCGGCTGAACCTACCCCTAACCACAGAGGGGCGACGCTACGGGGAACACAATTCTAACAGGAGGGAAACACATTTCGGGAAACGGGCTTCCACACACCATTGTAGCGTCGCCCCTCGGTGGTTAGGGGTAGGTTCAGCCGGCATCCGCTTTTTGCCTGGACTGGCTGTTTTCCCAGCAGAATAACTCTACCACCTAGCAGTAGCTTATTTAAACCATATATTTACCTTTATAGGTTACTGTATAGAGTCTGTGGTTGGTAAATGCATGTGCTCTAATCGAGGGGCGACAAGCTATTCTGTCTATTTAGAAAAACGTCTTTCCCACTTTGAAATTAAACATGAATACGCTGAAAGCCCAGATGTCCCAGTTTTCCACCAGCACTTAAACGCATCATGCATTGAATCTGTGGAGCTGGAACCAGCATTAAAATAGTCTCAAAATCCCGAAAGCGAAAGTAACCTGATCCGTGCGTAACACGAGACATTTGTATGCGCAGGAAGCTTTTTGAAAGCGAAAAGGATCAGATCTGAGAAGCTGAAGTTAAAAGTCTGTAAGTAAAATATTTTCAAATCTTTTTTTTCAGTTACAAATCTTTTTTTTCAGTTACAAATCTTGTTTTTCAGTTACAAATCATGTAATACACATTTACAAATCTTGTTTTTCGGTTACAAATCTTTTTTTTTGTTCAGTTACAAATCTTGTTTTTCAGTTACAAATCATGGAATACACATTTACAAATAATATTGAGACTATTTTCACTCCATATATGTAAGTCACAGTGGCCTTGGTGACTCCAGGCCAGGAGGCCATGGAGCATGCTGGGGCGGCCCCCAGTGGAGGCGGAAGACTGGATGAGAGACGACCCCACAGGTCAGTGTCAGATTAAAGATGAATATAAATGCAGGGTGACAATCCTGAAGACTGGTTGTTTGTTCGTTACATGTTGGTGTGACAGAAGCGAGGGTGTTGGCTGGCATCCCAGTTTAAAATATAGCAAAGCCAAAGGAGGTACTGAAACGCCTCAGGTGCTGTAAGTAAGACAAACAGCCCTTTGATGAGTGTAGGAGTGGTGATTCATAACGTGAGTGAAATTATCAGACAGTTAGACAGTCGAGAAGCAGCTTTTCAAATGAAATGCTTTTGTGAATTCTTTGACATTTTGGGAAACGCGCTTATTCTCTTTCTTGCTGAGAAGATTCATACCACCAGTTATCTTAGCTTAGCATAAATACTGGAAACAGCTAGCCAGGCTTTGTCCAAAGGTAAAACACCCCACCTTCCAGCACCTCTAAAGCTCAATAATTAACACGTTAGATCACATAACTGCCCGTAAAACTGCAACTTCGCATTTTCACACTACCTATTTTTGCACGGATTAAACAAATGAGATATAATATGTTGATTATAGAGCTTTAGAGGTGCTGGTAGGCGGATTTTGTTACAGTTGGACAGAGCCAGGCTAGCTGTTTCCCCCTGTTACCAGTCTTTCTGCTAAGCTAAGCTAACCGGCTGCTGGTTGTAGCTTCATATTTAAACGGACAGATATGAGCGTTGTATTGCTCTCCTCATCTGACTCTGTAAAATAGCAAATAAGCGTATTTTCCTAAATGTCAAACTGTTCCTATAAAATGGTTACATTTTGGATCATAGACAGCTCAGATCTGTTAAAAATCTTTCTCAAAGACCCCAGTGCCTGTTAACATTGTATCCCACATATAGAGCAGCAGATATGCGTCTTTAAGACATCTTCCTGTTCTGCTACTCATGGTCGCACTTGATTGATTATTACAATAAGACATTCATTTCCTGTCACAGGATTTTGCAGTAAACTGGTGACATGCAGTGGCTCTGCATTTTTAAATGTCACTCAGTGACTCAGACCATTATATGCACATCAAGTGACTGTATAGGTTTGCTACCCTGTATGCTATATATACACGTGTGTATATATGTTATATCATTATATGACTCAGTATGTTTCCTCTTTTGAGTCAGCAGAAAAGAGCATTTCTGTGAACAGCACACCTGCGGTGAGCTTGCTTCATTTTGAAATGCAACCCTGACACTGGCTACCTTCAACCCTCGCACTCTCACCTCTTCATTTTCTATCTTCAGCGTGGCCAGGCGAGACTGCAGCTGGTGGTGGCGCATCAAGAGCTCTGTCTGGACAGGCTGCTGTGCACTCACCTGACACACCTGGGATTAAGAAAGAAAGGGAACTTTACCAGGAGGATTTCACATACAGAACAGCAAACATGATGAGAGAGTATATCTATGTGCCTACAAACAAACCATTCCTACAGCCCTATTCTCTAGTGACTCACCTCATCTCCCATGTGTGGCTGATAATCAAAGCGTGCTGGAGGACAGAAGATCTGGCTGTGCACGTCCATAAACTTCAGCTTGTCTCCTCTGATGTCCATGGCATCTACAGCTCCCTCCAGCAAGTCCAGACCCTCATGGCGAGAAGTCTCCAGGCTATACTCTGCAGACAGGTAGGTTCTCAAGGTGCGTGCCAGGCTTGCATGGTAACCTAAGTCGCAACACTGGGGGACAAGAAGTAAAACACATAGTAATTATAAACCAATAAAAGGAAGCACTGAGACAAAAAAGTAGTTCAACATTTGCATTTTTGGCTCTGACAGTAATAACTTACATCTATCATGTCTGAGACATCATGGATGTAATATTTGGCCACCAGGGCATTGGTAGCTGCCAGATTGAGGAGATAGTCATTCCGGGCTTTTGTGCATTTCAGCTTGTTTTCAGAATACTTGGCTTGTCTCTAGGGAGAAAAAGAAAGAGTCCGGTCAATGCAGGATGTAAAATGGATTCCTAATGTACTCAAAGAACGCATAACTACATCAGTGTGATTTTATCTAATATAATCTGTCAGTATGTGTAATACTTTGCACAATGTAGAGATGGTGCTCCTTGAAGATGTAACTACACTTTGCCAATGTCATTTGTGCAAATAGCAACTGGTGAAATTCAAGAAGTTCATTACTGTACTTGAGTGGAGATACAATGCCTGTAATGTACAACCCATTTAATATCACGTATAAACTAGTCGAGCGAAAACAGACCTTCTCCTTCATTTTCTCCATCTTCTTGACAGAGCTCCTTCGCTGTGGACGTTCATCATGACCATACCGCAGAAGGCTGGAACTAATGTCGTTGGCCTTGCCAATGTGCTTCTCTTCCTGTTTCTCTGCCTCCTTCAGCTTGCTCTCAGCACTGAGGCTCTCAGTGTGGTACATGTGGTACGTCTTCATCACCTGCAACAACATACATCTTATATCAAACTCTACTCAGTACCAAGAGCATCATAGTCCAACTACAAAGTACCTGTTAGTGCAGAAATGTTACATTAACATCTGTCACATTTAACTTTAACTTAGATGTGATGTCAAACAAAACTCTTACCGGAAAATGTCACTTAAAAGTCTGCCTCCAAAAGTGTTTAATTTACGTAGGCATATCACATACTTGTTAAATAAAATTGTATCAGTTTTTTAAACCACATAATTATGATATGGTTAACTAAAAGACTATAAATGTTTCACAGCCCTTCATTACACTCGTAAACATTAGGGAGTGTTGCTTACTCATCCTACGTCACATTTTGATTAACATTTCCTAACTGCGCTGGAGGTCTAGCGCTGGGTGCGTCTGTCTGATGTGTGTACATTTTTGTGCTTGTTTGTTTTCACCGCAGCATTGTAGTGAGTTAAAAAAAAAAAAAGATCCTAGCAATGTAAAGCAAGGGCTGTATGTTTTAATACAACCAAGGTCCGTCCCTGCCCCAAATACAATCTACACTCCCACCGTTCATTTTGCTTTAGAGGAATTCATGAACAGATTCATGTTACGTGATGCTATTAAAGAGATCACATGTAATTGTTTAACTAGTAAGCCTGAATCAACGGCGCAATTAAACAACATCTGCTCCTCCATCACTCACTCTCAAGTTCTGGTTACCTAGCAACTGAAGCGGACGTGCAAAGGACAGCGAGATCGATCAGCAGGGGAGGAAGAAGGTTACAAAGTGACAGAGAGCAACCTTCCCTGCTACCCGCAAAACAAGAAACTACTTGATTTCCACAAAAAGCCTACAGCAGATCAATAGCAGAGACCAGCAGGCTGACAAAGAGGAATCCATATTTAATTTTACATTTAACTCATACCTGATAATATAAACAAATTATACAAGTTTCATTAAATCTATATACATTTGCGAGGAATAGTGCAATTCCTCCGTGTGGGAGGTACAGACATGCAATTAATAATGCATGAATAAGAGAGAGGAAAAATCAATATCAGTGTAGCAGTAAAGTGCTGTATAATGTTACATGTGAGAATAATTCTCATGTGGTTTACATTATATGAGTATTTCTGCCTCAGATCTATTTGTGATTCGCTGCACATTCTCTCGTCCCAAACATCCTTTAAAAATGAGTGAGTGGTCGTCAGTAATCACTGAAATTGCACTGCATTTAAACACTTTTTTTTAAGTGTTTTGTCCCTATCTTATCACTTTTATAAGATATTTATGTAAACAAACACAAACCATGTTACAGAATCCACTGTACAGTAATTTGCTAAATTCTGCAAAAGTTCACAGCAGCACTGAGCAGCTTTCTGTTCATCTTCACTCGCTGTTCTTTTTAAAAGGGAATCAAATCAGAACTTCAGATGTTTCACTTTAAAGCATTACGGAGACTGCTTAAATTTGGTAAAAATATAGTTTGGGGTCACAATCGATTTTACAGCACCATGATAAATGTGTCTTAATTAAAAGACCTAACCTTGCCCAAAGTTTTTTAATTATCTTTGATTGATCACTTACTGTATTTACCCAATAACATTCTAGACGTAACGCAGGTGATTAAGTGTTCAGCAAGTAGCCGTGGGTGTGTGTGTACATAAAACACACACACACACACACACACACACACACACACACACACACACACACCACACACACACAAAAAGAAAACACGTAAAAAATAAAAAAAAAAGGAACAAAATAATGAATTAAGCAGAATGGCAGTGTACACCGAGTATTTTAAAATAAGTGTGTTTAAGAAGTATATGATTTTATTTTTATTTTTATTTATTTATTTTTTTTTTTAATATTTTTAATATATAATTTTTTTTATACAATGTAAGACTGGAGCTAGTTACAATTATAATCAATTTTGCAATTACAGTACATTTCAAAATAAAAACTACTGCAAAACCATTGGAGTATCTAGCAGTGACTCAGCTTGTTCGTGATGGAAAATTTGTAAGGCCTATAAAACTTAAATTTAAGACCTTCTATGCTCTATTAAATTACAGTTACAGCCATTTAAGGCCTGAATTTTGGATATGGGTATTTAATTTCACAACCTGCAGTTTCCCTGCTTGCCTACAGATATTTGTACTCTTGTTTTAGTTACCCCTGGTCAGTTCAGTTTTAAGTGGCTTTTAAATTAGCTCAGTTTTAAATTATCTTAATTAGTGTGTTAATATGCTGCATGTTTTGAATCATATTAACTGATTCTTTTTGCAGATTAGTTGTTGAACAATAACTGAGCAACGAGACCCAGAAGGAAGCACTCCGGTGTGTCCCACATACAGCAGATGATATCACTGCATCAGTTCATTTTCATCAGCCAAATGAAGAGGCATCAGCAGTGAACACAGCTGTTTTCTATCTTCACCACCACGCAGACCATTTCTGTGTGTTTAATGTCATGTGTGCACATGTGTTTCCACATGGGGTGTTTGCAGAGTGACAACTGTTACCAACACACAAACAAATATGTGTGATTACGTGTAACATTAGCTGAAGACATTACAGCAGCTCATGTTTGCTGTGAGCATAGTGCACCTCTGCAGCACAGACTGCTGAGTCCGCTTGAAGCACAGCCAGGGGGAAAGAACGCTCTCCCCTTCAACTGATGTAGAAATTCACAGCGGGAGGAAGAATGCTAATTTTCTCCTTTCACGACCCCAGGAGAAGGAAGAAATGACCTGTTAGAGGCTGCGCTGCTGATAAGGCATATCTGCTACACGCAGTGTCAGTCCAGCTGCTTCTCAGGTTATAGGTTCAGGTCTGAAAAAAACTCGGGTTCAGGATTGACAAGCCACAGGCAGCTAACATAGGGGAAAGGTTGGTATAGACAAAGAAAGGTTAGGCCAATGATATTTGTTTAACTCACCGTGTAGAGCTCATTGGTGACTTTCACCAGCTCCTCATGCATCTGCACCCCGATATCTTTACTCTGTAAAGGAGAAAAACAGGTGACAGTTTCATAGACGACAATAACGGCACATTAAAAGGACAAATGAAGGCAGGTATTCTAACATCTAAGACTAAGAACTGGGTTATTTAATAGAATTGCCTTCCCACAAAAGGAAAAACTTGAAGGCTGTGTGCCAGTTATATTTTGTGTGTGAGGGATGTCAGCAGGCGTTGAAATGCTGTCATTACTCTGCACCAGAAAAGATCTAATACAATGCCCAAAGTGCACATGCAGACAAAAATAGAACAGTGCAGTAACTGCAGAACATTTCCCAAGGAGTTGTGTCACAGTCTCAGCTCAGTTACAGCGGCTAAGAGCCTATGATGAATTGGACATGTCCCATGACAGGGCTTATAGTCCAAGAGGAGGAATGGGGCCAGTGGAGAGTGACTCTGGAAATCCTGTTGAGGGGATGTGGAGCGGCGCTTAGCCCAATCAATCCTGTTTTTTTGCCACCTCTCAGGGACCACTTGTCAAAACAGCAACCTTGCGTTTTCGCATGTGACAAGAATTAAATTACAGCGCATTCAGTACATTTAAACTTTGACTTAACAAAAGCCAGAGCTGATTCATTCCCTTCCCCACATATGTAATTCATTAGCAGTGAGACTGCACTGCAGCTGAACCAGGAGGCTACAGCAATAACAGGATTATTGTTTTGGACAAGTTTGTCACAATTTGAGCTAACTTCTTGCAGAGGGAGACAGTTTTTCTGCAGGCAGTTATTATTCCTCCTCTTTGTTCTGGCCGCAAGCCATCTCATTTTCATCAAGGCTCCCATCGTGACAGTGCAGAGCCCCCTAGAGGACATAAATTACTGTAGACTCTTCCCGCTGTCAAACGATACTGATCTAAGATCCCCAAGGCAGATAGTTCATCACAGCCACTCTGCTACTCTCACACGAACCATACATTAAGCATATGCCTCATGAGATATGAGAGCATAACCAAGAACAAGAGTGTTACACAAATCTATTCTATGATGTTAAAATTTTGAATGAAGTCTCTGCAAGTTACTGAATGAGTCAGAGTTAATGTGAGCTTGGTGTGAAATTAAATGAGTAGGAGTACGGGCGACAAGAGTGATGAGGTGTAAAGAGCATCAAAAAAAGGTTAGTGAGCAAACTGAGCATGACATTGGGAATGACAATACACAGGATGGACGGAGGAGGTTAAAAAGAGAAACTAAATCTCTCACCAACCATGTTAAGCTTTACTGTAGACTCTCACAATAGCCAGGGTCTAAGGCTAAAGTGGTGCAGTTCTACGTAGGTAAAACCTCAGTGATGGGTGGGAATAGTCTGCTGTGCATCAACCTAATGGTCATTATTTGAAACCAGGCTATAAAGTAGCAGGGAGAACCTTGCATGTAAAACATTTATTGTAATTTAAGTACAGATTAAACATCATTGGTCACAACAAGAGGCAATGACACAGTACCGTAGATTAGCCCCCACAAGGAAGATGCTGTATGAGAACCATACGGAATGAGATATATTGTATGTCTGGATACATTTAAACATATTTTTACATATTTTTGTTGGTGTGGCGTCAAGTTCCCAGCTGTGAGCATCAGTCACGCATTTGAGCGGATAAGTTCTGTGACTGTGTGCGTTAATAACGGTCGGGGTTGCATGCCCTCGTCCATTTAATTCCGATTCTGACCTTTTTGAAAAGTCTGATGACATCCTCGCCCACGTGTGCCAGACGGACAATGACGTTGTTGTTGTAGATGTCGCTGAGAGTGGCGTGGTCTCTGCTCTCCCGCCTGGTCTGGTCCAAGACCAAATACCAGCAGTTCACAGTGGACAGGAGATTGTGGTCCTTTCTGAAACAGCCAAGGAAAGACTTCACAAAGATGAAAACATTGGTACGCTCCAACAACCAATTACTACAAAGTTGCCCGACGTAGACTAATACAACTGCAATATTCAGACCATACAGTATATTGCCCATACGTAAAAACAATTGTGAAACTGTCTCCAACAAACTAAACAAAGTCCTAAACATACTAATTATTTCGTGATAAGTTCAGCTCTTATCACAATACTTGGTAATCAGGCTTTGGCAGCTATCATGTCTGTGTACTTGAACATGAAAACAGGATGAAGACTGTCTCACAGATCTTACATCCGATCCATTTGCAGCTCTGGGGCTTTACATATTAGAGATCAAGGGGTCACTGCACATGTGGTGAGGAATCAGCAAAAAAGGAGGCAGCTGTACACACACACACACACACACAGAAGGCATGCTGACTGCACTTGCATCCTTGCTCGAGGGAGCATGTGAGTTCAATTATCCTCACCCCAAAGAGTTTGTTTGTCTTCATCTTTTGTCTTTAGAGAGCATTTCACTGTTTTTCTGACCTCCAACTATTGTGACTTCAATATAAAAATGCTGTATCATATTACTTTGGTTTTTTTGTTGTTGTTTTTTTACACACAGCCTGCTTAAAAGCCGTGTGTAAAAACACCTTTTGCTGTTAGCCATTAGCCGGCCTATGCTGGGATCCAATCCAAAAGTAACTATTTCTCCTTTAATGGCTGGTGAGAGAAGAAGGGTAAAGTTGAAGATGAATGATTTTAACACTTCGCATGTCTTTGTTGATGGGGAAGTGAACATTCAAAAGGCAGTTAACACCCTGACAGCCGTCTCTGCTGATTTGCATTTTATCATATCACACCAGCAGCCAGTAGCTACAGAAAGAATAATGAACTGTTTTCGTTTGTAGAGCAAAGTTGCCACGGTTATCTCTTTAACTGAGAGCTTGATTTTCTTTTACATGTCATACTGAATAGTGAGTACCATTATGTTGCTTGTGACTTGTAAATATACCTTGCTTAAGGTTGCCCGCTCCTCACAGAGCACAGAGCTCCACCAGCAGCGACATCCTGACCATCCTAAACCTCAGGCAGCAAACTCAAGATCGGTGTACTTGAGAAAACATGAGTGATAAGGTGATGCAATGATTATGATGTGGCCTATTGATTTTCATGAAGGGTCAGTGGGCTAGCTATTGCCTACATCAATACCTCACTAGCTATTAGCAATCTGCCACACAGAAAGCTGCCTTTTCAAAGAGTTCAGTCAGCGCTATGGAGCTACAGGCAGTGGTACTGGTTGCAGAGCGCTGCAGGTTTAGACACCCCAAGCTAAAAAAAGATAACACCCAGAAATGTTATGATCACTCAGAAATAGTATAACAATATAATATGAATTACACAGCAAAGCTAGCACTGCAGAAGATACAGGCATGGACAGACATGACCAATGGATCCTTGAATGAGTAATAATCATTTTAGGATTCATTTATTCTTTCTTGTTCCTACCCACTACACATTTAAAGCAGTCACAAAGCCACTGATGAACAATCTAATTGAAGAATTACAAACATTACAGAAACAGTTCTGAATTTAAGGACCCTTTTGTTGCTCCAGAAAGGTTTATTTTGCATATTTCTGACATCTTTCACTTGATCCAAGTAATTGTACATTCTTCATTGCTATTTTCAGGTGCGAAGAACTTCAAGGTTATATTCTGGGTCCTTAATTATTCTGTAGCTGGTCAAATAATACACATTCATTGCATTTGTTTCTGTTCTAACATAAAATCATATACGATTGACAATATGACTCCTCTTAAAAACTAGATGCTATACATTCTCAAATGTTGTCTTTAAAAAAAAATGTCTAAAACTTTATTCCAGATTATTTGTTGGACTCTCTGAAAATCATCTGATGAAAAACTGATCCTCACAGTAACATCTTAGACTGTAGCTCGAGTCAGAAATGCAGCAGTTATTTTTGACTCTTGATATTGAAAGAGTAGTCCTGACTTGTTTTCTGTCGACTGCTTCAGAACTTTGATCATTTTCATCCTTGGAGAGATGTATTCATGCTTTCATTTTCTTTTTGAAGCGAATTATGACCGTTTTCTTGTCTTGGTGAAGCTCACTCTAATCTTCGACTAATGCTACCTTCCATGCTATAACAAAGAAGAGAGATATATGGGCCCCACTCCAGCTCCCCCCTTAATACCAATAAATATTTAACAGCAAGTTTCTTTGATATAATGTTTCAGAAGTTCTGATCACATTCAGTCAGCTCAGATATGAACTATCATCTTTACATGTACATTATCTGTGTTTGTTCCAGGTCTGAAAGCCACATTTGTAATTTTATATTCTTGGAAATTACTGTCGGCTTCTCACTTTATGCTTAGTGTTGACTCCATAGTTTACTTTATATCTCTATTCTTCTGTCTGGATGAATGATGTTGAAAAAGCAGCACAAACTTACTGTACGGCACAACAGAACAATCTAAAAAGTTTTGTGTTGACGGCGAGTTAAAAGAGTTGCACTCGTGATGCTAAAGGTTAACCAGAGTGCTGGGCATCAGCATCTTCTTTCTGCTTTTCCTTTCATCCTTTAACACTTTCATAAAAAAAAACAAAAAACAAAAAACAAGCTATCCCTATAGGCCCTCCTTTCAAGCTGAGCAGGTGTTTGATCCTGTACATGGGATGCCAGGAACCTGACTGTAAATCTTTGGCCGTTGGCTGCTCTTGAATAAGGATGAGACTGTAGTATTCAGGACACAAAGGAGTTGATGCAGAACAGTTCACAGAAGATGACAGGAGGAGGTTTTCTACCTGACAGCCTACAAAAGTACAACAATACCTGTTCCACGACGAGGTCTCTGCATCATAAAGTAGAATGCACCAGCCAGCTGAACTACAGTGAACCGACAATACAAGCACATACTGCATCTATTAACTGTTGTAAAACATGTTGGATCTAAATTGTCTTTTCAAAAGGTACGCACAGTCAATGTTCTCTTATAATCACATTTTCACTGCAGCCTCTCTATTAGAGAAGGTTTTGAAAATGTTCCTTGACAATCTCCCCTGCCAGCCCCCTTTATTAGATGTGACACCTGAAATGAAAATCTGAAAGGATCATGGATAAGACAGAAGGTCACTGCTCACTGGTTATGCTGTTAAAAAAAAAAGGAAAATTAAACTAGAGAGAGAGAGAGAGAGTGCAGAGCCAGCTTTGAAACTCCAGAAGCGAAGACCGCGTGGGATTATTAATGATAGAGACTTAGCCGGTCCATTGTAGTCTGTGAGTATGAATCTAGCCTTTGACAGAGAGATATAATGATGACCATTTGATGTGACGGGGGAGAATCTGGGACAGCAGGGTGTACAGAGAAGTCATGCAATGTGAGTCTCTTGCTGGGGTCTCCCTTTGAGGGAACGCTCCATTTATTATTGTCTCAGTGACGGGGGCTCTCTGCCATGATTACGCTTTACGTCCAATTGGCCGGAGAGACTGAAAGAGAGACGGAAAGACCTCTCCTGAATTAACCAACGTGTTTTCTACGCATGACTGACACAGCCACACATCAATTATACCATCCGTACTGTAGTGCTTTATAGGGCAAGTTAGATTTCCTGCTAATTCAATAAAACAACACTGGGAATTAGAAAAAAGTAAATTCTTCAAATGCATTTTAATTTGACAAATTAATCTTAACTCAATGTCCACTTATGAGGTTTTCCAGGAGCTTTCAATCACATTTGGCAACCTTAATTGGTCCATTTCCAAGGTGAAGAGCAAACTTTTACGCTTAAGATTTTAATTGAACATACTCTAATTTATTAATATTATTTCTGATCAATTATTTCCTCTTATTTGTGACCACTGATTCAAATCAACCACATGGACATGGGCAGCATACACAGTTAGAAAATGATCTAAAAGTCACAGCGAACTGCAGGCTGGTCAGAGCATCCAAGCAGCAATTCCTCCACATGCTGCAGGGTATGTTTGTTTCATGACCACAGATCTCAACATTTAAAACAATTTAAGTCAATTTGAGTAAAGAAAAAGCCTGTATTGTTTACTTTTTCAGACTCCTAGCTGAAGCTCTAGTATATTTTCTTTGTCCATTGAGAAAATATGAGTATTTGGTAGCAGTCTAGCGTGAAGTTGTTTGAGAATGGAAATGAAATGACAGCCACATAAAAAAGCCGGGGCTCTGTGAGGGGGTGGATAAAGAGTCTGACCTAGTTGGGAGAAACACAGCAGCCTGAGGCCACAAGCTTCCTTGGCCCTGGCTTCATTTCAGGTCATTTCTTCTGCTTTTATCCCTCCATTCTCCTTTTTGTTGCTTATCCCTCCTCTGTCTTCCTCTTTCTCTTTTTCCATCTCTCTGTGCCGTGCCAGTGATCAGTATGAAATATGTAACAGTTATTTATCAGTCAAACACATTCAATGCAGACGTTCCAGTACTTAGCAGACAGACAGACAGTGGTGGTGGGACTCACTTGAAATGCTGGTGCTCTCTGGAGGTGCGGATCTTGGCAGAGTAGCGCTCGGCCAGTTTGTCCAGGCCTCTGGAGTACTCAAGCTGGAGCTCGGCCTTTCGACGGAAGAACTCCTGCAGGTCCTGCAGCAGCTGCAGCCGGGACTCGGACTGCTGCTCCAGACAACGGAACTGCTCAACCAGCTGGTTACGTATCTCTGCACATCAAAAAGGGACACCACCTTCAGAATAAATAGAGCCTCTCTGGGGGAGTGGGCTTACATGCTGGGCCTCACTTCTGCCTGCCAAACAGTGCTGCAGGTCAGTATTTAACCCACAATCCTTCAGCAGTGGATTGAGCGCAGCACATAATGAAGTAAAGACAAACATGTGAGGATACAGTCAAGCACTAATAAAATAACAGTCATCATAATAGGATAAAACTAGATGTCAAAGTGCATTTGTGCGCTGTGTGTATGTGTGTGTGTGTGTGTGTGTGTGTGTGTGTGTGTGTGTGTGTGTGCATGTGCGTGTAGTGGGAGGGTGGGGGTGTCTAAATGCTGGGGTAGCACATGTGCATATGAGATGCATGTCTGATGATTGCAGCAGACAGCACGGAAAATATAAAATAGGTCAGCTTCTCAAAATGCATTGTGCTGAGCGAGCCTTCAGAGAAGTTCGTCCTGAAAAAAACAAATTGCAGGCATTCTTTCAATTACAAGATTGCTGTGGTTTTCTGCTTATGGGGTTTGGAAACTCACTGCTCCTATTCATAGTCTGTGAATGAGGAAAAATTATGTTTTGGTCTAAATTTTGAAAATATGGTTCATATGGTAGGTATTTACAAATAGTTTTATATTTTTCATAATTAAATCCTTTATTTCACTTTGGGAAAATACAGTATTTCCAGTTTGTAGCACACTTGGCATGCTATATGTTGAGGTCAACAGACATTCAGGCATTGATTTGTCTTTATCTAAGTTTTTTCAAAATTACCAGGAATAATTATCTACACTCCCTCCCGACTCCCTGCTGGGCAGCTTGTCTTGGTAGCTTTCCCTAAACACCTCTGAGATTTCAGGTGATAAAAACATCTACAGGAGTAATAACATCACTTTTATGGTCTTACATTAACACTGAAAAGGAATACAAATAACATTTTATTTCATCCATATACTGTTTATTGCAAGGCTGTCATAAATCCAGTGGCTAAGTGACTGCTGAATTTGTTGCTGCAGATGATCCATAGAGCTTATCAGTGCCTAGGGCTGAGTGATATGACTGACATCACCATCAGGATATTGATAAGAACATTTCACAATATTGCAAATGTACATACAATAATCAAACTGATGCTAAAAGCAATAAACGGACCCATTGTTATTCACTACATAAGACCAAACTCATTCATTCATTTGTGTAAAACAAAAACTGTTAGTTTTTAATTGCTGCATGCTCAAAATCATCAATTTGGACAACAGAAATTTGTAGAACCATAACACCATAAGACCATATCATCACAACATCATTTTGACAAAAGTCAAGCATTTTAAATTACTACCCAGCTTAATCAACAACCCCAACATTATGACAGATGTCACAGAGAACAACTGAAGTTAGTGCAGATGCACCATGCTAAACTAACCTACTGGTGAGCTCACATCTTACACACACACACACACACACACACACAGGGGGGGAATAAACAAAGCATCTCTCTCTCTCTTCAAGACAATAAGAAGCACTTGGGCAACATTGAGATGACTGGAGATTCCATTATGACAGACTGTTTCAACCATGCACATGATTGTGCATTGAAAGGAACTCTGTAGAAATGTATCAATGGAAAAGATGGCCCAGAAGAAGAAAAGCCCTTTTGTTCACTTCTAAATGCTGTTTCTGTATCTACAATAAAGGATTTCCAAAATGCCTCCCCCATCATCTGTGGGTTTGTGAGTGAAAATGTAAATGAAAGAACACAAACAAGAAAGACAGAGTAAATATGTAGTCCCTTGCTGTTGGGAAATGTACTCCTCATGGTCCCCATAGTTGCCCAGTTGCCTGGTTACATGCCTCTAGAGGCATCTCAATGAGAGCAGGCCAGTTCCCTGTTCTGATGGTCGCAGCAGTCTGTCTGTTTAGCATAATGGCCAAGGACAAGGGCAACTTTCTCTGCTTTGAAATACTCAATAAACAGTCTGTGCTGATGAACGAGGCATCAATCAAGTTCAAAATAGAAATAAATGTGACTGTGAAGTACTCCTACGCTAAAATAGACCACTGAGCAACACAATTTGTTGGCCTGTGAGACTTTTAGCATTTTTCAAATCATACAGCAGTGTAAAAGAAGGAGCAGACAATATAATGAGCAAATCTAAATTGATTTAACTGCATAATTCTATCAGTGAGACATCAAATACACTCATGATATTTGCATTTGCTCTCCTGTGAGCATGTTATTTTTAGAACTTAAACCGTTATTAGGGACTGTGCAATACTGCACTACATCCGATGAATGATTCAAGCCTTTGCAGAGTAATGCATAATTACGAGGAAGCTGGCAAGGAGTTCAAGTGAATAATATACCAAGAAGTAAGCCTCAAAAGCTAAATGCAGACTCTTCTCTATCTTTTTATTAATGACACAATAGTACAGATGTTCTTTAATGAAATACAGTCATATGCTACACCAACTCCTCTGCCTTTGAACATTAAAATGAATAAAATGTTCCACACCCAAAGGCTTGTGGATATTTCACTAATAGGATTTAACCCATTTGTAATGTTTATTTTTCTCCTAACCCATATGGTTAACATCCTGGTATGTTCTGGTGACTTTAACGAGCATTTTGAGCATAAATGAATTGCTTCCAGAAACTTGAGGGTAGAAATTGAAGCAGAGTAAAATGAAGAAAAGAACTTCTTTAGCTGCTTAAGTCATCAGTCTGGTTGTGATTGAGCAGTGGGGCATTGATGCACAACAGCATGATACAGATCATGTTGTAAACATAAACATGCTAAAGTTTTTCAATGCAAAAAACCAAAATCAAGCCACCCAAATACAGAATCACTTAGTCATGTGTGATTACTGTCTGGCGGTTTACGCCTTAGAAAAGGAAAGTACATGCCTGAGCTCAGCTGTTATGAGGCCTTGACCTCCTCTTTTACCCTGAAGTTCAAACACAGCGTGTCTGTAGTGGCTACATGCCTGGATCTCTAACAGATAATGTAATGAAATGGGGGGAAACTATTGGTCACTGTTGCCTTGCAGGGTTGCCAGTTAGGCTCCTGTACTGCTGCAACAGAGATATCACATAGTGAGCAGTCCTTGTCACCACAGTGGCCTGCTCAAATTAGCCTAGCACTGCTTTTGCAATGGCCAGTAGCAGTCTCCGGGGCTGTGTCTGCAGTTAGACATGCGTGGCTAGTCACATGTGGCCTAACCCAGACTGACACGTTGACATAATTTGGTACAAATCAAGGCTGTGTTCTGTGAATACTTGTCTTCTGAACGCAGTAATGGCTATGGTATGCCTTTACAGTCTATTTGCTTGAGTTCACATTTGTTCCTCTCTCTCTCTCTCTCCATACACATATCTCTAACAAAGAAAGGCATCGCTATTTGTGCAACCACCAGGACAGGAAAATCCAGGATGCAGAGGGCAGAATTCCAAGCAGTTTTCTCTTTGAATCTTATACCGCTCAACTGTGGATATGCATCTGTCAACACAGTGACAGACAGTGTCTCATACATGTTACCAAGACACTGGTAACTAAGATGTTTCGATGTCGTAACGCAACCCTGACGTTTCAAGACAGTATCAGTCGGAGCATTTTTTCTTTATGATGAATACACACAGAGGGGTGTGTCTACATGCTGCCCGAGGAATGCATCTCTGCAGTGAATATGGTGGCAGTATTAGTGCCTATAGTGAGGTGCTGCTTTGTGACAGTCAGATTGTCATCAAGCCAGTATGAGCAAATTAAATCTCTACAACTAAAATATTACAAATGTTACAAATATCACAGGCTTTTCTTTTTTAATTCTTTTTATAATGTTTTAGGGACAGATATCCATGTAAAGCCAATGTTGCACAAATTCCACATTGCCATATGTTCCCTTAGCAACAGCAAATCTTACAATGAACGGTTTATAAAAGAAATGTGTGCATAAGACTAAAACGGCTTGGCTCCAAACAGATCAAATGACATTAAAGATAATGTGGCCTACAGCTAGAAGTACAGTATGATGCATGTTGAAGGATATCTCCTCATTTCCTCGTGTTTTGCTTTCGGGATCAGCAGGAATCTTAGAGATACCTCAGACTGGTCAACTACATTACACAACAAATATTAGTTTAACCTAAACACTGTTAAAAGAAACCTATACAATAAGCACTGCTCTGGAAGACAAATCATGTGGTAACAATCAAAGAAAAATGATTTTAGCTGCTGATAATGACTAATTGATGACTTACTGTTATGATACAAAGCAGTATCTCCTGTCCATGAGTGGCTATTCAGTCATCAATGAATCAGGGATGGCATGTGACAATAGTCACAAATACAGGCCCAGACCTGTAAATCTTTGAGCTTAAAATACACAATACACCAACAATCATTGTTCAAATGCGACTGAGACGCCACTGTTTGCTGAAATGTGGCATGTTGAAAAATACTGCAAAGTGCATTAGGTTTGTGCCTGATTGAACTGCTGTGCAGTCAGCAACTCAGCATTATTGGAGGCCAGTGTCAGTGTCAGAGTAAAGCCCCCACAGCTCCAAACTGATCTAAGCCCAGTTTGCAAATGAGCTTAAGATGTCAGCTTAAAAGCTTTTCCTGAAACTGAGACGAGAGACGGAGCTGTGATGGCTCTCTCACAGCCACAAAGCTGGTGTGGAGACCAGAGAGAGAGAGAATGTGAGTGTGTGTGTGTGTGTGTGTGTGTGTGTGTGTGTGTGTGTGTGTGTGTGTGTGTGTGTGAAAGAGAAAGAGAGTGAAGGAGTCAAACAAATAAATAAACAGGCAGACAAAGAAGGTGACAGGGAGAAAGTAAACCACATCTCTGCAAAATGCTAACCATACTCTTCATTCCAAACATGCTGACAATCTTTGGTCATTTCCACTTTATGTAGGTACAACCGCAGTATGGTAAATTTGACTTTGGTGAAATATTCACAAGAAGTAGTATTCCTTTAACTGAAGTGAGTTGGCTTGTTTTATACAGCTTCATTACAGACAAAAAATACTATAGCCCACTATAGTGTCTGTGAATAACACCTGACACATTAAACTGAGCAAAACCACAACTGTAAGAAGGTGATGCACAGAAGTGATAGAGTTGACACTGCTTGAAGTTGTCTCTAAGAGGCTGAGAAGACAACACACCTATTACATCCTGCACTATCTGTTCCAATACAGTGCCAGTTGTCCTGGCTCTCTTCTCTCTCTGGGTGGTTTATCCAGGCACATATTTAGCGGCAGACAGTAAAATCCTTTCATGGTTCATAATTCATACAGACAGCATACATTATTTATGGACTTTCTGAACTGTTTGCTGTGTGATCTTCTCAAGCATTCCCTCTCCCTCATTGCTCACCATATTGTCTTTTAAAATGACATAGATTACCACAATATCCTTTCAGGTAAATTCTAACCTTTTTTGTTTTTTTTAGGAAGAAGTTATCAAATATACCCAGATGTCTCAAAGTATCCTGTCTGAGTACGTGAGGTGCATGACCTCCAGTCTATTGGAAAGATAGTCCAAGGTGAATTGGTACATTCCCTTGTTGGGTGTGCAGCATTAGGCCAGTCTCACTTTGAAACAAATCATTACGCTCCAGCAGCTTACATGGACACACATGCCAGGGCTAGGCATGTTATAGAGCACACAGTCATCTTCAGTAGAAGATACAGAGAAACCGGTTCAGCCAAGTTACATCTTAATGATTGTGTCGATGGATTCAATGATAGCCTTGCCCCAGATGGTCAGAGTTAAAATGCCATGAATGCATGAGACGTTTTCCAAAAAGAGATATGTTCAAAAATAAATGACTGTCATCTCTAACTACACAATCTCTCCCATCACCCCTCAGCACTGCACACTGAAAGCCATATAAAGCTTGTGGTTAAGTTACGCAATAGTGCCTTCACACATAGAATAACAATACGATCAGGCCTGTACGTTACCAACCTTTCACTTGGGTCTCATATTCGGCAATAATCTCTTTGTCCTTCTTGACTTTCGCATGCGATGACATTTTGGTGAGAACGGATTGTGCAATCCTCGGGCAGGAATCAGCGTCTCGGTCGCCACAATGCAGCGTTTGCCCGTCTGCGGTCCCCTCCAAGATAGTTGAGCAACAATCAGATGCGAATCATCGCCCGCTTGACACAACTTCGGAGATTAAACGCACTTGAGGCTCCGCGAGGCTGCTGCGCTGCCTTCAAGGCGACGTCGACCTAAAAGTGCATACTGATCTCCGTCCCTGACCACTCCTCTTCACCAGCACTCTTCAGTGAATCCGAAAACAGTTCACGTTTGATGTACATTTCATAAAGCCATGGAGTGAGCTCTGAAAGGAACAGCTATGGCAGCCTCTGCGATAATAGCAGTGAGCTCCCTCTGCACAACACTGCCCACTCTGCCTTTTTTTCCCCCCCTCTCTCTCTCTCTCTCCCTCTCTCTGCAAGTTCAAGGCTGCTGCAGAAAAGGCTGAATGGATGTGAAAGTCAATCTGAGACTCCTCCCCCAACCCCCTCCCTTCTTCACCACTTTTCACCTCATGGATGATTTAAGATTTGTCTGAGAGACCTGATACGCAGACCTTTGCCATTAACATACAGTATATATTGTAGTCCACAGCTGACAGAATACTACATACATAGTTTGTTGGTGATCAGGATTTGATAACTCAATAAAAATACATCCCTTATAGTATTTTTGAAACAATCTTTTGTCATTTGTTGCTGGAACCCTCATCATTTGAAGTCTGTATGACCTCCACATCTCAAAATGAGGATACTGTATAATTATGAAAAAAGAGATCTTTGTCTCATAATTAAAGTATCAGCATTAAGTATTTAGTGGTTGGGACCTGTAGAGGCTTGAAGACTGCAGGAGCAGTTCAGGTTCAAAATGTGTTGCAACTCACATCACAGTGTCAGGCACGATACAACTAGGGCTGCAACTGACGATTATTCTCATTGTCGATTAATCTGACGATTATTTTCTTGATTCGTCGATTATTCGTGCTATTTCCCACAGCCCAAGGTGAGGTCTTCAGATGTCTTATTTTGTCTGACCAACAGTCTAAAACCCAAAGATATTCACTTTACTATCATGTACGACAAAGAAAAGCATCAAATCCTCACATAAAATGACTAAAACAATTAATTGATTATCAAAATAGTTGCAGATTCATTTTCTGCCAATCGACTAATCGATTAATTGACTAATCATTGCATTTCTAGATAAAATGTTAACCAATTACCACTAAAGATCTGCCCACCCAGGGCCAATGTTGAGCTATAAGTTGTCACAGTATCTCTGATATTACTGTGAAGCCTGCCAGCAAATCAGATGTAGATAAGTTTCATATTACTATCACAAAATCACAGAATTATCCAGATTATACAGGAAATTAAAATGTTAAGAAATATACCCAAAAACAACCATTTGGTCTTTAAAATTAGCAAAAATGTAGATCCGTTTCTTATTACTATCTTAAAATCTGAATCTGAATCAGCTTTACTGGCGAGGAAGTATGTCTACACATGCAAGGAATTTGACTCCGGTTTGAAGTTGCTCTCAATGTTACACACACAGGTCCAAGAACAGTTTACAGGAAGACAGAAATAGACACACAGCTAAAAACAAGGACAGCAAGCTTACAAAGATAGGGAAAATTAAACATTATGTAGACAGGAAATTAAAATGTTAGGAGACATACCCTAAAACAACAATTTGGTCTTTAAAATTAGAAGAAAAAACAAGGTAGCCTTTTATTGTTGATTCTTTTCGGGTGTGAACGAGACAACTAATTGACATCACGGAAACTTATTTCTGAGTGGAAGAAACTGAGGTGTTACAAATGACCATGTTATGACTGAACCCATTATCTACCGAGCACAGTTGCAACATTTTGACAAAGATGATGGATCATCTCCTCAGAGACAGTCAGAAGGGCTCAATGTGTCACTCTGCCCTGCTATTTCCCTCTCAGCACTCTTCACTTCGGCACAGTCTTCTGACAAATACTGTCAAATAACTTCTTCTGTGACTTCTCAAGTGCAACTGTTTGCTACATCTTTGATCTTATGTCTACCCACAATGTGCTCTTTGTGTCAAAGCAATGTAAACTGATGTATAGGACAGGGATAATTGAGCACTTTGTTTTTGAGCCTATCTGTGCTAAGAGTGCATTTTGAACTGTGTCCGCCTTTGCTCCCAATTCTCAGGAAATCTGTGGGCTACTGTCAGCCTGTGACAACTGTTAAAGCTGGGAGAGAGCCCAGGAGAGATCTGCAGGAGGAACCGCTCAGTTCTCACCAAGCAATCTCCACTTCAGCTTCTAATTTCCTGAGCAAACGTTACTCATCAATCCCTGGCCTCAGAGTGAGCCTGATAAAAGTCGGGGTTGGTTTGAAAATAATGTGAAAAAGCTGTGTCTAACTGGGCCACGGAAAACTGTAACGCCACCCACTTATATGCCTTTACGAGAGTAATGATCATCACATGGTAAACCTAGTAAAGATAAGGAGGCTAATAAATAAAGACCCCTCGCTGTGTAAATTTAAGAAATACAGCAGTCTTCATGGTGCAGTTTTTCAGGATTATACCTAATGTTCAATATGTCATTTTATAATTTAAGCGTAGATGACTTTATTCTGAGTTACTTGTTTATAATTTAGTCATTAACCAAAATATTATTGATGTTTAATTAAGGCTAATGTTTTATATAACCTCATTTGCACTGCAGGGTTATTGTATTGGATAGCATCAGATTATACTTCTGTCCTTAATGAACTGATAAATCAAGTGTTTGTTTCAGGGTTTAAAAACAGTAAAATTATAAATGTATCTTTTATAGATAATTATTCATATTTTTTAACCATCCAACAGTAATAATAACGGTAATAATAAGGATTTAGCCTCTGAGAGTTATGTCCGTTACAGTGAAGACAAGAAAGTTAATAGTAGCGATATATAGGAATGTGTATATGACAGGGTTCAAGTCAACATGTAAATGTTCTGAGACAAACTGTGACAAGTAAACCATGTGACATTGTATGTGATGTTTGTTTATATCATAGGCTGTTTGTTTAAAGTAATTTGGTTTCCAGGACACCACACCCACCTTTTATGAAACAGGCATTTTAGGGTCATTAACATAATAACACCACTATCACTCATGCTCTGCCCCTATTGGCTGGCTGGTCCCTTCCCTTCCCTTGGGAGATGTCAGACTATATAAGCCTGATTCAGACTTGAACAGAAAACATGAGACATTGAATATGTCCTTTTTTTTCCAGGTGTAACATCACACCTGGGTATACAGTATATGTTTGTTGTTTCTACCCTGTAAAGCACCTTGTAAACCTTGTTTTGGAAAGGTGCTATATAAATAAAGTTTATTATTAGGCCTATTACAGTGAAGGAAATAATTGTTTCATCATTTAGATCATTCTTTAACTAATACCGCAGCATATGGTTTGTAAATTCACTCTGCTACAGGGAGATGATAAACCGCATTATACCATTCACTCAAAGTTACAGCAGATGATAAGGTGGTCCAGTCATTTTACTGTTTTATAGTGTCAATAGTACTAATACAATTTTGACATTGGAAACACCTTTAAATCTGTAATTTATAGAGCGTTAAAAATAACTAATTACTGTTACTGGTTACTGTTGTAAGTGACCACATTGCCAGGTGAGATGTTCCAAGATCATGGTAAAATGTTGTGATGAACTGATGAGATTTCATCTGCCTACAAAGCCATGCAAACACTTCTATTCTATTCTATTGCTTCTAGTCCTTCCTTCTGTTTGAATTAAAAGCAACTGTAGTAAGGGCCTATCACATATCTGATGATATGGTCATTTCAACACTGGTCATATCGGTTCTGTCAAAAATATTATAACGTTATGAAATCAACCTAACTACCTACCCGTATTGCACATTGAGTACAGACAGCATTAAACTTTTATTGCTAATGAAGTGTTGAACGTTTGATCAACATTATTCCTGTAAAAGAGGGTATCTAAAGGTAATCTTATAACGTTCGTGATGGCGGTTTAATCACTTTCTATTTATATGAGAGAGGTATTTGATATTGGTAAAATGTATACACTGTGAATTAATATATCCTGAGATTATTATGTGATGATTTTAATATAGTACTATGGGTGTGTGTGTGTGTTTCATTTCCATCATTTTGTCTTTATTAAATTTGACATATTTCACTGTCTTTTATATTAATTGCCCGTATCCCTAAACATTAGCTGCATGGTACTTTGCGCACACTGCAGTATAAATGTTCGCTGTAGGAACTGAAGTTTCAGGTTGTTGTAGCTAGTCCGGTCAGTTAGCGAGGAGCACACAGAATGTTAGCGCTAGCTACAGGCTAGCGGATACTTAACGACTCTTGAGAAACCCTCAAATTGCCAATTTATTGCCAACTAAGTAATATCATAAAGTCGTCGTTTTCACTTAATATGTCCATGTTCTTTGACACTCTCATTTACCAACAAAACGGTCGTTGTAGCTTAGATAGTCCATTTAATTTCATTCTGGCGTTAGTTGCTATGGTTTTGCCTGTTAAACAAAAAAAACCCCAAAAAACTGTCTTATCCTTGACAGCCGTTGAGTGTATTTTAGGGGATAACAACCTGTTTTAAGTTTCGTGCGCATTAATGATCTAAAAATGTATCTTGTCACTAATATGCCCGTCAAGTCCCGCCGCACTGACGTTAACGCTGCTCGTCATTTCAGGAGACAAAGGTGTGCTGGGTTTCATTTGGTCAGACGACTCCTGCTGAAAGGTGAGGCTCCTGTAAGTGCACGGCTGCCCTCTGCTGGTAAGGTGCACGCAACAAGCAATTTTAATATTCTGCAGGCTATGTTATATTCGATAAGAATGATATGTTTAGTTATATATTATTACATATTTAGTTATTATCAATTTTATGTTCACCGTTGATTATAATGTACATGCATTAGGTTGGTTGTATCCTGATTGTCCATACTGAGATTTTACTATGTTGGTCTATACACATGATGACATCTATTGCTTGTCTCTCTGTCCTGGGAGAGGGATCCCTCCTCTGTTGCTCCTCCTGAGTTTTTCCTTATCCAAATCGAGGGTCTAAGGATAGAGGGTGTCATATGCTCTACAGATTGTAAATCCCCCTGAGGCAAATTTGTGATTTGTGATATTGGGCTATATAAATAAAATTGACATGACTTGTTATTCTGGTAAGGTATGACCAATAGGTAATTTATTCATTCATTCAGAAGTAAGAATATTAGTAGAATCACATATGGGCATAAACGAAACTCAAACTAGTGACAGCTCCGATCTATACTTCAGAATTAGGAATTAATTAATCATTGGTTTCAGTGTGGCAGACAGCGTCATCAGTAGATACTTGTGCCTGTGACTGAAAGGCATTTGTAAGGGAGCTAAAAATAGACATTTCACAATGTTAAAGGGGAATTTAATGTTGTCATAGAAAGATTTTACATCAACAAACTGATATCAGTGTGACACCAGCCATGCGTGCCCTGACATCACCCCTCACTAAATGAAACATGAGTCCCTTTTCCTTGATGATGTCACTGCTATGAAATGTTCAAGCTTTTCCGTGCACTGTATGACATGTAAAAGAAAGTCTGTTTAACGGTCTTCTGAAAGCTGTAACTTAATGTGAAAGCACTAAATAGAAGAAATGGTTAAGTGGCATTTTGAATCGTTTGTCAGTTTGTGCTAGGATGTCAAGGGTTTTTGTGGTGTCTGATTACGTCTACTGCACACAGTATTGTGCAACACTTTGTGTCACAAGCCACACCTTTCCACACCTCCTAACAAAAAGAAGTTGTAGCTGAGCCGGACTCTGAGATATAAGTGAGTTGCCAGCAGTTATGGAATAAATTGTCTGCGAGACAGAACAAGTATCGGACTTCACGAAAACATGTTATGGACAATATTCTTGCTACTTAATGGACTGCTTGTACTAGTTCTCCTTTACTCCACTCGCACAAGGTAAAGGCATTCATTAATATGTTGATATTTGCAGATATTTAATTAATAGCCGCATTTCATAGATTATGGCAGATTGAGTCTGAAGGTCTTGAAATTACTGCAGAAGCATATTTTGTTCTTCTTCATTCAAATATTGATATTATCTGACTGATAAAATCTGGATGTCTGAACAATGCTGACTGTTTAACGCTGATTCTCTGTATTCTCTTACGGCTTACACCGTGGCCTATGTGCTGCATGGCTTTTCAACCACACGGTTCAAAGCTCTTATGACATAACTTCAGGTTAACTCCAAACCTGTTGGTTGAGATTCATGAACGGATGAAAGGTAGATAAACCAACTCTATCGCATTGTTTTAATTTTAGTTTGTAAGTTTGAGTTTCCTTATACTTGACAGACAGAAAAATGAGCCTCCTCTGGACAAAGGTTTGCTTCCATGGTTGGGGCACGCTCTTGAGTTTGGAAAAGACGCTGCAAAGTTTCTGGCCCGGATGAAAGACAAACATGGGGATATCTTCACAGTAAGTTCTGATAAAGACTGTGTAACTGTGATGTGGAAATTTTATCTCCAAAAGTGCAAATGTTTAAGGAAATGAGAAGCTATTTTAAGATTGATGAAAATTTGACTGTCAAATAGAGTGCAAATGTACATGTAGTGGTATGAAAGAAGAGTCAAAGATGTTTTTGCATAAAGGAGCGAGAAGTCTGTCAACTGATCTGATATTGCAATATATAATGAATCAGGTTTTCACATGACAGCAACAAAATATTCATTTTAAAAAGACATCATTGTGCATGTGTGGTGGTAGCAAGTTAATTAATCCTCCTATAATGCTTTTAATCTGGATATAACTGAAATTACTGCTGCAGAGGCCACTGCAACCCATTATTTTTTCCAATGTAGAACAAAATGTTCCACTGAATAAGCCTTCTAGCAAAAAAATTGGCCATTCCACATAGCTTCAAATTAAAAGACAAAAAATTAGACAATTTTTTTAAAGGATAGAAAAACACTAATAAGAGTTGGTTAAAAGAATGCAATAGAAAACAATGAATATTGGAACAACTGAAATGATGTTGTCCTCCCAGGTCCGTGTTGCCGGTCATTACGTGACGGTGCTGTTGGACCCAAACTCTTTCGATGCTGTGCTGAATGACACAGTCTTCTTGGATTTCACCCGCAACAGAAGCCAGCTCCTAAAAAGGATCTTCAGTCTGCAGCTGCCGAGCATCAAACCCACAGCAGAGAGGAAATGGATGGAACGGTAATGAATGCGTCTTTTAAACATACATTTTGTGGTTCACTAAATGATCAAATCTGTTTTAAATGAGTGTTGCAAATCTCAACATCTATTTGTTATTTCCTCAGGCATTTTCAGGGTCTCAGTCTCTCCAAGCTCAGCAGTTCCATGAACACTCACCTTCAGAACCTGTTGCTGAGTGACCAGAAAGGCTGCAGACCGTCAGAGTGGAGACAGGATGGACTCTTTAGCCTTTGTTACAGCCTACTCTTCAGGTAACATGCAGCATTTTAACCTAAATGCTGTAAATCAAATGATGTCAGTGTTTATACTACCAGGAGTGACAGACAGGACGATTTTTAACTTTACTGCTGCGCTCAGGGCCGGATACCTTACATTATTTGAGAGGAGAGACACTGCTACTGCAGTCTACGAAGAGTTCCGCAAGTTTGACGATCTTCTCACCAAACTGGCTCGCGGCTCACTCAAACCAGGTAAGCTGCACGATAGTAACTGAAAGTAAAATGATTTTACTTTTTATTTCCAATCTGGCTTTATATCTATACAGCACAGCAAGGTATGAATGAATTTATGTCGGATCTCTAACAGGAGAAAAGAAAACAGCCAACTTATCTCGGGAGCGACTGTGGGAGCTGCTGTCCCCAAACTGGCTGAGCGGAGGGTCAGAGTCAAACTCCTGGCAGCAGAGCTACCATGACTTCCTGCAGGAGGAGGGAGTCGATGCAGAAATGCAGAAAAGAGCTATACTCTTGCAGCTGTGGACCACACAGGTGAGAGCTGGTTTATTGTCTCTCTCTCTCTCTCTCTCTCTCTCTCTCTCTCTCCCACACACACACACACCCACACACAAACCTCAAAACATGAGACCAAAACGTACAAACCTTAATCCCACGCCATCGTGCTCAGCAATGCAGAAGTGACAGGCCATGGATTCCTCATAGCCAGTTACTCATAGCTACCTGCCTCAACCTGTAACTCAGAGTGGAGTTTTGCCAGGTTTGGTCACTGGTGTGAATCAGTTTTCATGAAACCCTATCTTGTTGAGGTTTAGTAATTACTAGTAAATACAGTGCATAAAACAACTGTGTTAGTCAGCTGAAGCCGCTTCCTCTTTTCTGTACTTCACACAGTGTCAGGCACTCATATGCGGGAATTGTGCTGTGAATCAGGTTTTCCACTTCTGACTGCAATGCAGCTCCACTGGAGATGTTGTAAGCTGTGTGCATGGATATAGAGGTTCTTTAAATACAATATATAAACCTCTCTTGGATACTTTGTCTAGTGCAAGACTTCGCTTTGGATTAATCCCTAAACTGTTAACCTCATCCATGAATAAATCATCTTGTCAAATATTACTTATTTATTTCATTTCAAATGGATACAGTGTGTGTGAACACCTCAACCTCGCCAGTCCAGACAAGTTCAGATCAACATGGTGTCATTGCTCTGTGCTGCCAGATGGGGGAGATAGCAAGCTGTTTGACTGTCTTTATGTCTGCCATTCAGCTATGCTACATTTTAGCTGTAATCGCTTCAGCCCTATGTTAACCTGCCTGTCTCACTGGAACAGCAATTGTTCACCCAGTAACACCAGTGTACGGTATTTAAGCGAGGAGAAACCTTTGCCAGGCCACCCACAGCAGGCTCTTTTATATGCTCAGCATGATTGTTTGTGCTTTATCACATCTGCGGGGATATCGGAGCACACAGTCTCCGTCTGGGACGGAAACTGGAGCACCACTGCAGAGAATAGAGGGATTAGATGCGAGAGAAGTGAGATGTGCCAGAGTGAATATGGCTTATACATGTGTTACAGGCAGACTGAGGTATTCCAGGGTGCAATGCTAGGATTTCACTAAAGCCTCCTACCACTCCATCATGGGCCCTGCACAAGCCACTGGCTGCTGTTCTCTTTCCATTTGCAAACAAAGTTATTCATTGAAAACATATATAGACTGAAATGGATTTATTTGTTACTTTCCTTTAAGGGGAGAGGGTGATTCAATCTGCTGTGGCGTCTGTGCACTCTCACCCCCACACATGTATTTTAATGTAAAAAGAATTCCTGATCATATCGAGAAAGACCCTTTATGGAAAATAAAGCAAGTCACTGGCTGCCACATTAGTGTTTAGTGAGTCTTGCTTTCTTAGCCTTTCCCAGTATACAGCTGCCAGTGAATCAAGTTAAACCCTAAAGGAATAGTTTGACATTTTGGGAAATATTCTTATTCTAGAGTAGCAGGCACCAGCAGCTGGTTAGCTTAGCTGGTTAGCATAAAGACTGTAAACAGGGGGAAACAGTCACAGTCACACAAGTGTAAAAACTACACCACAGTACCTACATATTTACCACACAGACATGCCAGCGGGTGTCAATCTTCTCATCCAACTCTCTGAGCATATTTCCCAAAATGCCAAACTGTTCCTTTATAAATCCCACACTCTGCTGCTGTTAATGTAACCAAACTCAAATTATTATCTGAGGCAGCAGATCTGGTGATCTGAAGATCTAAGAGGGCAGAAAGACTATTATGCACCTTTAGTCGCTTTTGGGCATTTGCCCCAGAGCTGACCTGAGATGTGAAGAGGTAAGAAGAACAGCTCCCTTAACCCACAGCAATTACTGTCTGACAGGCTCAGGTGTCTCTCCCCGAGAGGCTGACAGCAGTGTCTACAAAGTGTGGACTGATTCACTGGCTTTTCCAAGTATCAGTCATATTCAGACAGCAGCATTACAGAGAGCTGAGAGGAAGCATTAGTTGAAATATTCCCAAAAGAAAATAAATAATCCAAAGTATCTCTATATTTTATGCATTGTTTGTCCACATACACAAAATGTACACTGACTTTTATGCAGTTTTTCATACTCTAGAAGCTTATATAAAGGACTGAGTTTGTTCTAAGTTGGGTGTTTTTCCTTTCAGTGTAATGCTGGACCTGCTGCTTTTTGGCTCCTTGGCTTCCTGCTCACACACCCTGAGGCCATGGAGGCTGTTAAATCAGAGATCAGAGGCCTTACTCCCCAGGACACTTCCCTACAGCGTCCCCCCATCAACCCGCTGGAAGCACACAGCACACCTGTGTTTGGTACGTAACAGCTTATTCACTTGAGCTCTTCCAGCTTGGGGGTTTAGCCACTCCAGTGAGATGAAAACAAAGACTCATCTGATTTGTTGGAAATAACAAGATAAGTGCAGCGTACTGAAACAATGACAGTGACAATAAAAGTTTGACCTTTGATTCAATCAAATAATGATTGCCTTTTTCATATATTCATATCCATGCAAATGTTTGTACCTCTCCAAATTACCCCAGAGGGCACCTCTGATTTCACTAACTCTAACACCCCTCTGACATCATCCTCTCTGCTGTCCTTTCCATTCTGCAGATAGCGTTCTGAGCGAGACCCTACGGCTCACCGCTGCGGTAATGATCAGGAGAGAGGTGGTGCAGGACAAGACCCTGCACATGGCCAATGGACAGGAGTACCACCTGAGACAGGGGGATATAGTGTGTCTGTTCCCCTTCCTCAGCCCTCAAATGGACCCGCAGATACACCAAGAACCCCAGGTACTGTTGTGTGCCGGCCCAAAGTGCACTAACACAGGCCACGATCAAAGCATTAACAGCCCAAACATGAAAACACAACTGTTTTTGTGCACGAGATGTTGTAATCATGTAACATTTTGTGGGGTATGGAGCCTCCACCATCATGATACATTTAGTTGTTGTGCACCTCCATTGTGATATTTTTAAGCCATATTATAGTACACAAAGCAGTCTTGAGGAGGCAGGATTTTACAATGTGATTTAAATCACTGACAGAATACACCCTTTGGGATAAGCTGCTAAATGCCTACAAATTAAATAACTTGGAGTTGACTAGCACGAGAGCGAGATCGATTCCCAATGTTCATTCTGTTTGTTTGTCTTCAGTGGTTAGAGGTGATAATTACATATTATATATTATTTTTAACAGAAGATATGGAGCAGGAGACATATGATCAAGTCTATTTGCATGATATTATAATGCACACATCTAACGTATACCTTCATATCTTTTTTTCCCCTTATCACTTCTTAACAGATTTTCAAGTATAATCGCTTCTTAAATGACGATATGACAGTGACGGAGAAATTCTACAAGGACGGAAAAAGGCTGAAGTACCACAGCATGCCCTGGGGTGCAGGGAGAAACAGCTGCGTAGGGAAAGAGTTTGCTGTTACAGCCATTAAACAGTGAGTGTGAAAAAAAGCCGCTTTTTTTATTTGTAGATTTATATATATCCATGATGTATCTTAAGTTTTAAAGTGATACATTCATGATCAAAGCTTTTCCTGCAATTTCATCCCGATTACCAGACCAGACCAGCAAAATTCATCTCCACATAATATTCCCCCTTTTATCGTTTCAGTCCTGCTTTCATGTCCTCTATCATCATTAGCAAGCTGTAATATAGTAATTGCCTATACTCTGTAATGAACTGTATGAAAGAGGCTAAGGGTGTAACAGGGGACAGTCGGTTAGGAGATTGTGTCTTTGTCAGACATCGTATCCAGTTACAAAGGTTAAAGGTCAGTCCTTGTAATCCACAACACAGGATTAGTTCATGTTGATGTGTAGACTGGGAACTTTTTTAGGCATTTTGCTGTTTATTTCAGATTATGTGATTTTATGGATTTCACATAATTTCTGGATTTAACGATGTGTAAAACCTGCATTTGCTCACGTTAATATTGTCTAATAAGTCCTGTTAATTAGTGGGTGTTTTTTCGCCTGTTCTAAACTGCTCTGCCCCCATTTGTGTCTCCAGATTTGTGTTCTTGCTCCTGACCCATCTTGATCTGGAGATGTGCGAACCAGAGGGTAAACTGCCGCCAGTAAATTCCAGTCGCTACGGCTTTGGGATGCTCCAGCCGGACGGAGATCTGCAGGTCCAATACAGACTGAGGAGGACGCAGCATGAAATGTGACTTGATTGATTAAGTTTGATTGATTTGATTAACTGTAAAAATTGTTGATTGATAAACCTTTTTGTTATACATACTGTAGCACTATTTATTCAGTTTTATTTAATCAGTGCATCGATATATTTAAATTTGTTGTTTGTTATTAATATTTTAAATAAAAAGGAAAAACAAAGTAAACTGATGTATTTCTCATTTTTGATAGACTGCAAGTTGCCTCCATACTTTGGGCTACACCTAGTTGAACATTTGTAGGTTTTAAAGTCCCCCTCCCCTCAAAAATAGGTTTTTCTTGTTACTTCACTTGTTTGACCTTTACTGTGCAGAATGATGTATGTGCAGAGTTTGACACTAGAAGGATGTTTTCACATTCATCTGCAGAAGGGGGATAGTTTCTCTGTGCTCATCTGAAATCTGAGTTTAAGACGTGTACGTACCAGAGGATCTTGTCATATCACAGCTAGTTTGGAAGCATCATGGTCCAGTTTGCAACTCACAGGTAACGTGATGTGGAAACTTGAAACTTCCAGCGCACAAACACAGAGAATGGACTTGAAGAGTGAGTGAAGTGGGAGACATTTTCTGTCCAATAGTTAAACTTTTAAAATGAAAAAAAAAAAGTGCATATTCATAGATTCTTGATTTTTCAAGGAGGTACAAGGGGTAGATTCTAACTGGGAAAATGGAAAGAACAGTTTATTCATTGACCAGTTTGTGCATTTACTCAAGTACTGTACTTAAGTACAATTTTGAGTTACTTGAGTTGTTCCATTTTATGCTACTTTATACTTCTACACTTGACTTTTCACTACATCTCAGGGGAAATATGGTACTTTTCAGATTAAGATTTTACATAAAAACACATGGGTTTAGAAAATACAATGAAGTGTTAAAGATTAAACCAGTGGTTCCCAACCTTTTCGGCTTATGACCTCTTACAAAAAACAGCATGTTGGGGACCCTTACTACGTTTCAGATTAAGCAGTTCCACCAAAGAGACATTTCCCCTCTAAACCTCTAAGATGGTTTCATTTGAATAACTGTTTGAAGCCCAAAGAGGTCAAATTATCCAATATTTCACAAAAAAAAGAAAATATTTACTCCAAAGTCTGAAAATATGAAAAGAAACTTGTGTTGCAGACCTCTTTTTTCTTCTTCTTTACTACTCCATTAATCATTTCACGCCCCCCAGATGGTCCTTATGCATTGATGCATCAACAGCCTGATACTGTAATATATGATAATATATCATTCACGGGGTCCATTTTTCAGCAGAATGAATACTTCAGGTACATTTAGCTTCTTCTGTACTTTGAGTTAAGTAGAATTTTGAATGCGGGTCTTTTTCTTGAAATGGAGTATTTTTACATTAATGTAGGCCTAATGTAGGGGATCTGAATGGCCTACTTCTTCTACCACTAAATATGTGGAGACAAGTGGGGGAAGTCCACCTTCATCTAATTAAGCAGCATTAAACTGACTTAAGTTCATATTAGAAGGTCGTTTAAATCATTTCCTCTGAACATGTAGTCATTGATTTTCGCTCATGTTGTTGGCTCTGTGCCTTCAGATCGTATGACCCGAGACCATAGTCTACATATATTTACCCCTCTTTTTTCTTTTTGTGCACTATAATTACATCGTGCTTTTTATCCAACAGTTTAGCATACACCGAGCTCACAAGTCGTCTTATGCAGCCAGGCGTCAAGGCGCGGTGCTGAAAGAGTTAATCAGATGTGGAAGCTGAGCTGCCATGGATCCACCTTCAGAGAGATGCGTCGCCTCCTCGCACAGCTGACTGGGAAACACAGGTAGTCGGTCCGAAATTCGGCATACTTGTTGATCTTCGGGCGAAACGGCGGTGCGATATGCGGAGCAGGAGACCGGCGGGTAGGCAGTAGATCTAGCTGAGGATCTCTCTGCCATGTCGGAGACAGAGGAGGGGGAAATGGATTGGGTTAGACCCTGGCAATAGTAAACCAATAACGGCGCCTCCTTTTTTAAAAAAAAAAAAAATGCTGCTGCTTCATCTCCGTTTGTATCAGCGGGCTTGTTCACAGAGCGGTAGCCATACGTGCTGGTTTGATTCAGTGCAGGATGACAACAACTCACTACGGTATTTTTTTAAGCTTATTTCCATCTTTGGACTTTGAATCATGTGTAACGTAGCAATTGTAATAGATTACCAGTGGCATTTGACTACTGTGCATTAAAACTGCACCAATATGGAGCAGGCAGCCTTTGGAAAACAGAGAAATGCTTAACGATGGAGGATTTGCTTTCACAACATTGCAGCAGATGATTAAACATCACACTGAGCTTATTATCGTTCTCAGTTTAGCTACGCATAACAGTACAGTGTGTACACGGGAAGAGCTGGTCTGCTGTTTGTTTTAATGGTGCGTTTAATGCTGAATAGAGCAGCCTTGACTTAAGAGGAGGGTGGAGGCTCCTCCAGATTAACATTTCTTTTTACTGCTCCACCGCAGCCTGTTACTGCATGTCCAAAAGCCGACATAACAATGTCTACATCCTGTGTTAATGTTTTTATTTTGCATGTGCTTTGTAATGTATGTTGACATAATGCTTCGGCCTAATTGTGTTTGTGAAGTGTGAGAAACTTTGTGCGACAGTGATCAGTGGTCACATCTGCAGGCCTGAGGTGCTGTTGGGCTTCCACGCTCTCATCACAACAGACATAACCAAAATGAACAGCATGCATGTAAAATGTGACGCTCGTGCCACTGTCTACAGTCACACATGGATCCAAAAACCAAAAAAAACCCAAAAGACACACTTAAAAAAAAATTGTTGGACCCTTTTGTGAGGAGATGTAGGCTATATATTTTCTTCTCGGAGTCAGCCTGCCTCCCCACAAGAGAGCTCGCCGTGATTCAGGGAGTGAACAGCGCTTCCTGGTGTTTCAGCACCATTAGAGTGGACAGCGCTCACTCATGGTGTCCTGCGTCCCCACCCACAGCACTGCATGGGCGTCACATGAGCAGGAGCGGTGATCACCCAAGTGCTAGGGATGACAAACTACTACATAGAAACAGACAAACAAAATAAGTCACAGCAGGAGGCAGTCTGAGCTGTGAGCTGTGTGCAGTTCTTTGTCATCAAGACAAATATTTTATTATTGGTAATAATATTGTATCAGTCACCATAGAGGGGATGTCTCCAAAAATAGGAGTCAGTGCAAGTTGGTTTTAAAGTTTTGGTGGGAAGTCATTGTATTCAACAAGGTGTCATTAGAAGATAATCTTAATCTATCAGTCATGGTTCCCAAATGTTTTTTCTAAATAGAAATGTATGATTCTGCAGACTGCTATTAGGTGTGTGTCATCTCAAGAACCCACATCGGAGGATATGTTTATTGAAGATTCAGGACATACTGTCATTTTAAAATAATTCAAAGATGATGATACTATAGATGATGTGATAACAGCAACTGATGAGTGAAAATCCAGAGATAATAATGCAATTTATCTGTCCCACAGTTCACTTCCCATGAGCCCTTTAAACTAGTGATTTTCAATGCTGGTCTTCAAGACCCTGCAGTTCCATGCTGGGTTTTAATCTGAGTAGGTTTTAAAGTAGTTTTTAAAGTTTTTGGAAAAGTCTTGGGAAATTATATTCAATGACGTTTCTCTTAGTACCTGGTTTAGATGATGACAATACAATATTAAGTGAGGTTTCCATTTCCGTTGCCATTGTTAACTCCGGATACTGCATGTGTGAGTCATCTCAAGAACCCCCATCGATTAAAAAAATAATTTGAAAAAGATGATACTAGAGATTATGTGATAACAGCAATTCATAGTGAAATATAATGTAAGATAATAATACAATTTATCTGTGTCTTATTTTTCTGCCCTGGAGCCTTTTAAATCAGTGATTTTCAATTATTTTCAGTCGCTCACTGGTTTTCAATCGTTTCTAAACTTTTAGCAGGATTTTGTTTTGTGTGTTAACTCCTAATAGGTGTGAGTCGTCTGAAGAACACCAATGTCAGGGTATGTTTGAAGAGTTCATTTGCAAAAACATAGCATAAAGGAATAAGGAATAAGGAGGACGATACAGATGATGCAATAACAGTAATCAATAGTGAAACGTCCTGAAATAATAATAATAATAATAATAGTACATTTTATCTGTCCTTTATTTCACTGCCCTGGAGCCTTTTAACCAGCGATTTTCAATACTGAAAAGATGTCTCAAGAACTTCCATCTAAATTTACATTTCTATTGATTGAGGAATTAAGAGAAGAATTAATACAAATAATTCAAATAAGATGCGCCTGCAGATGCGTCGATAACAAAAACGAGAAGTAAATATCTTGAAACGATAGTATACTTAATCTATCCTTTATTTCAGCCCATCCACCAGTGATTTTGAAATCTGGTCTTCAGGACCCTGCAGGCCAATTTTCAATCCATCAATCTAATCAGGGACTAGCATGGTAGGACCAGGTTGGACCTGGATTGAAAAATGCTGCTTGAAACCAGTGGTTTCTAATCTTTTTGGCTTGTGACCCTTCATCACAGATGTGTTTGGACATTAGCTGTGAGCAGTTCAATCAAGGAGTGATTTTGCCCTCTTAGATTATTTCATTTGAAGGGTTTTTAGAAGTCTGGAGAGGTGAAAGCATCCAATATTCAACAAGAAAAAGATAAAAATTAGGAAAAGTCAGAAAAATCAAAGTAGGTTTGTGAAAGAAAAACATTCTTTTTCTTTCTTTCTTCTTAAATCATCTTGTGACCTGTCAGATTGATCTTATACCCCTTGGCTCCTGACCCCCAGGTTAGGAACCACTGCTCTAAGCTACCCCTGGGGCCCAGGCCTAAAGCTTTTACTGCCATATTAGTTCAGAGTCAGATGACTGATGTGTGGGCCTTGACATTTGGATCTAATCCTAGAATACTAATGATTTGGTTTTGTTTTTTGAATCCTTTAGATACAATAATGAAAGAAAACAGGACCAACTGTAGTCCATAGCCCTGGATGTTTGCCTGCTTCCTCGAATCTAAAGTCATCATGGAGAAATCCTTGGCAGAGTTAAATAAAGCTGGCTCCCGCTCAACATCATCGCTGCCTCCTGAACCGGTGGACATCATTCGCAGCAAGTCATGTTTCCGCAGAGTCAGGCTGAATGTTGGGGGTCTCCCACATGAAGTCTTGTGGCGAACGTTAGATAGGCTACCACGGACACGTTTGGGAAAATTAAGAGATTGCAACACCCATGAATCTCTGATGGAAGTGTGCGATGACTACAACCTTGAGGAGAATGAGTACTTTTTTGACCGACATCCGGGGGCGTTCACGTCAATTCTGAACTTCTACCGCACGGGTAAGCTGCACATGATGGAAGAAATGTGCGCCCTGTCGTTCAGTCAAGAACTCGACTACTGGGGCATTGATGAGATCTACCTGGAGTCATGTTGCCAGGCGAGGTACCACCAGAAAAAGGAGCAAATGAATGAGGAGCTCAAACGAGAGGCAGACAATATGAAAGACAGAGAGGGAGAAGAATTTGACAACACTTGCTGTGCCGAAAAACGTAAGAAGCTTTGGGACCTCCTGGAAAAGCCCAGCTCATCTGTTGCAGCAAAGGTAATTGTCATTGGATGTTGGTGTGTAAGAGATGAGTGTGTGATTAGCTGGAGCAATCCTCCGCTAGCATGATGATGATTTGTACCGGCCCACACACAGACACATAAAGGCACACACACGGAAACACGGAAACACTCTATGGATGGCGAGGTCAGTTTGTCAGTTGGTTGGTGCACCACCAGATTGAAATATCTCAACAACTATTAGATGGATTGCCATGAAATTTGGTTCAGACATTCATGATCCAAGAGGACAAAGCCTACTGCCTTTAGTGATCCTCTTTAGTGATCCCCTGATTTTACCATTAGCACCACCTTGAGGTTTGGTACACACACAGTCATGTTCCCCCTCAGTAGAAATTGTAGCTCCATCGTCCAGTACTTTGGTTTATGACCAAATACTAATGACATTCTCATCAGCCTCAGCTGTGCTTTGTGTTTAGTGTGAATTAGCAAATGTTAATATGCTAACACGCTAAACTAAGACAGTGAGTATGGTAAACATACCTGCTCACGTCACATGTTAGCATTGTCATTGGGAGCATGTTTGCATGCTGTCATTAGCATTTAGCTCAAACAACCGCTGTGCCTAAATACAGCCTCACATAGACGCTAGCATGGCTGTAGACTCTTAGTCTTGTTTTATAGTGCGTCATACTTTGACATATTGATACGTACCCTGAAGTAAGTAATATGCCTTTTGTTAATATGTGTGGCAATTTGAAATGAACTAACATGTGATGGTGTACTGTTGTAGACCATTGAATCTTTATTAATAGGCCTACCATAAAAATGCCTGTGCATAAGACCACAACCTTTAATGTACCATGGACTTTTCAGGCCTGCTAACACATTTTAAAAGACATTTACAGTTGCACAAAATGGGTCAATCAGGATGCCTCCGTGTGTTGTGCTTTGGTGTTTACTTATGTGGAAATTATAGAGAAAGCCAGTGGATGTGATTTATCAGTGTGGGATGTGTGCTCTATTATGTGCCATTATCGTTGTTCAAGAACTAGAAAAAGTATGTCCTAACAGTCAGATGACTGTTTGGTAACAGTGAAAGCGGCTCTCTGAATGCATCGCTATTTACCATCGTTAAAACATGACACAGGGTTCATTATCTGTATCTCCTGTAATGTTCTTATTACCAAACTTGAAACAAAAGTCCATTGACATATCATTAACTCGCTTTTGAAAATATATGTTTATCTGTTCTTCACTGCAGAACCATCATACACACACACACAAAAAAAAACCCACACAGATGTACAAATGCACAAGCATCCAGACAACACACATGCATACTTTCACTTTGTCTGATCTAATGCACCAATAAATAATTTAAATATCACTTAGCTGCTCTGGCTGAGAACATGAAAAATACATATTTGACTCTTGAAGCAATTTTTTTCGATTGTCCTTTCACATTCTGTTGTGTTTGTCTGTGACAACCCCACCCTGCATCATCCTGAGCCAATTGAATTTGAGATATTCTGCAGGAGGCTTGGATATCGAATTATATCTTTGTGCACATAAACGACAAGTCAGAAATGATTTAGGATTGTTTGAATCATTCAGATTAATCAATGCTTGGGAGAAGCCCTTTTTTTGATCAATAGAATATTGGTTGTGACATGTCATTATCATAGCACATATTTTAATAAACAACTAGAGCAAGAGAGAAATGTTAGAAACCCAGAAAAGGTTAGCTGGTAACTATTAACAGTTAGGAAAGCAGTCAGACCACACTCAAGCAATTTACAGCACAGCAGCTGCTAGAATTTAAAACCCATGCAGTGTGAGAATTTTATGAAATATTTGGCTGAACGAGCATGTAACGCTGCATTTAGTTTGTAACATCCGTGTGTTGAATGACCCCAGTCATGATTAGATGTTGAGGTCCTCACCCCTGCTGCACGTTATTTCCTTATCTGAAGGCCACTTTTAGGAGTGCTCACCTTTAGTCGGTGCAAAAAGACAGAGTTGGCCCTCAGCAGGCTTTTCAGAGCCACACCTGCAACTGCAACCTTGGAGACCACAGCAGTGTGCAAACATGAGCAGCCTTTGATCACACTCTTCCAGATCAGATTGGAGGGATCAAAGAGGTGCTGTCTTTTTCCAACACTGTTTTAAAGGGAGCAGAATGCCTTGTTCGGCAAACATATAGAAAATAAGAGTATTAGCAGTTTGTGCTGGCTGATGCTTTGCGGTGAGGATTTGTGAGAACTGTCAGCGCTGCCCCACAAACAGACTGAGTTGAGTGCTGCGAGTCTGACAGTGAAATGTCTTCTTCATAGGAATCAAAGAGATGTAAAATCAATGTTTATTGTGTTAGGGCCAAGAAAGTGCTGTAGCCTACAAAAAGGAGATGACCACTCTGAGCCGACCGTACGTTGCCATCTCCATTATCGCACCCTGATATCTGCAATTTATCAAAATATCACTGGAGAACAGTATTGAAGTGCTTAACCAAGATGGGTGCTCTTCACTTTGAATAATGACACAGCAAAGTGCTTATGCATATTGTTTCCTGCAAATCCAAGTCTCAAAAACCACCAACTGATAAGTGAGTGCAGTGCTTATGATTAAAAAAAGCGGAGGATGGCGTGCCAGAAAAGAGAGCATTCTTGACACAGCAGAGTTGATCAATTCCTAATTAGCTTAAAAGGGCAATGTGGAACCACAGACCAAACTACTAAAAGCATTGATAGGGGCTGATGCATTGTCTAGTCATTTTTTTAATAGGCTGGAACAAACTGCGGGCTTGTCGAGCGGTCTAGCTTCAACCACAGACTGTCCCAGTGTTAGCTCATCAGCTGTGCTCTCCTGTCCTGGGTCAGAGATAGAAATGTGTGTGTAACAGCCCATAAACAGATGGTGAATGGTAGAGATTAGCACAAAACAAATGGTTACCAAGCAACAAAAGTATAATTTTATCATCACTGAAGGAGCGGGTGCTGAACATTAGAGTAGGTCTATTTGTGTTTCTGTGTGTTTGTGTGTAATTGCACTTAATAGTGCTTAGTTCCCGTATTTTAATGTCTGTACAGACATCAATATTTCTCAAATATTCAGGGAGAAATCCAGTGTTGCTGCCTGTGTTCTTCCTGCCCTGTCGTCCTTCCTGTCTCTCTTTTCCCTCACTGGCTCAAATCTCTGCTTCCTTCCTCCCCTTCTTCAGGCTCCTCCACTATACCTCAGACTAAATGTCAGAGAAATGTCACATTAATTATTCTCCAGGAGACTCCAGGCCCAATTTGAAGCTTCCCTCTGTCTGTTTACATTCTTTGTAAGTCACAGCATTGTCTGTCTCTCGCTCAAATCTGATTTGAGTCACCATAAAATAAGATTGCGTCTGACCGCTGGCAAAACAGAGCCGAATAGTCCGATTGGCTTTTTTCACCTGCAGTAGCATTTATGTAACTTCATCTTAGATTTGGGTGGTTTCTGTCATTAATAATAATGAATAAGAGCTATTAGACTGCACCAGATTAGGATGCTGATAATATCACTTAACAAGCAAATAATCCTTCTTCATACGGTCACTAAGTAGTGATGTGAATCTCCTGACTAATTATTAGGATACTACAGTGTAAGATTTACAAATTTTGAGTAAAATCTTTATGGAAATTTTACTTAATTTAAAGCATCTGTCAAAATATTTCCCTCTTCCCGGACATCCATTACTGAATGACTCAGATACATCAAGCCCAACTGTAAATAATCACATTTGAGATAGTTTCCAGTAACATTTTTAAGATTCAGTTTGATGCTTAGCGGAGAAGTGGAATCCAGTATCACCATGGGTTTGGCTTCAACCAATTTAGAGAAGAAACCAAAGCCAAACATGAATGTTGCTGTCATTTTTGTCCTCCAACCATCCAAAAATGGAGAATTACCAATTCCTGCTCTGTCAGTGGGTATTGTGCATCAGATGGCAGGCAACAAATTCCAATTATGTTACTCTCATGTCACACTTAAGATGACATATAAATGCAGTTTGGCTATATTCCTGCTCATAAATCAGTCTGCAGCAGAATCCAAGACATGAAGCAACCAGACTAGAATCGATCACTATTTCTGACAGCTATAAAGTCACAGCCAGTCAAATGGATGATGATGTATAGGAAGTCATATAAAAACAAGACTAGAATGCTGTGTCCCAATTGAGGGGCTCGGTCATCCAGAGTCTGCATTTCTAGACTGAATATTTCATGAAAGACCAATGATTCCTGATTCATTTTAAAGGATGAAAGAGGGACAGGTTCAGCCTGATCTTCGTATGTTTGAGAAGATCCAGCTCTGAACTGTCAGATTTTACAGCTTGCTATAGCACTGAGACAGCTCTTGTCAAGGTCACCAATGACCCTCTTTTGACAGTTTAGTTTTAGATTGTAGTTCTGCTTTTGACTGATTCATTCCTCTGATTTCCTACATCATCTAGAAACTTCGGTAGGTCTTAAGAGTGCAGTTTTAAACCTGTTACATAACAGGACCTTCTCTGTTGTAACAGCAGACTCCTGTGCAAGTTAGTTTAATTGTGGCGTTCCCCAAGGGTCCATTCTGGGCACACTGTTGTTTTCAGATGACATTCGTACATGCTTTCCCTCTGTCAGATGATAAAAAGCCACAATGATGACACACAGTTATTTGTCACTGTGCAATCCAACTAATTCTTCTTGCCTGCCTTAATGACATCAAATGCCCAACTTTTTAAAAACTTGATGATGATAAATTTAAAGTCATATTAATTTGACCAGCAATTTCCACCAGCCATTTTAAGAGTAATCTAGGCTTCACCAGAAATCTTGCTGTTATTTTTGATGCAGATTTTGTCCAGTCATGTTTTTTTTTTCTCTTTTCTCTCTCTCTAAACTTGGTCACGTTTTTTTCCAGGTGATTTACATAAAGTTGCAGGCCTACATGCTTCACTTTTTCTTTTTTTTGTTTTGGACTACTGTAATGCAGTTACACTTGTATGAGTCAGAGCTCCCTCTTCAATTGATTATTCAATGAGGGGATATTTTTGTGTACAAATTTAACAAATTTTCTAAGTTTGGCCCTAGAGGAATGCTCATGGAGTGTACAAAAAAGGGGGTTCATCCTCTGGGGAGCATTTACATGATCATCACATTTTTGGCAATCTGTCTTTTATATTTTAATATTTTGTGTGTTTAAGTGGAAATTTTGGCCTGTGGCACTAGAGAAAATGATTCATTTATGGATTCATCTTCATCACGTGGGGTTCATGAATATCTACAGCAGATTTCATGAAAATCCAGCCAAGAGGTGTTGAGTTATCTTGCTCTAGAAGCGTAGATGGACTGACTGGCCAATTTAATGAACAACATCACCATCTTCAACAATCTATAACAGTCATATATTTTGTAAACTATGCAATTTACATACTTTTTTTATTATATACTTACATAATTCTGGTCACTTCCATACAGATTTTAGACAATGTTATTCTTACATTTGCTAATTTAGGATAACTCAATAGAGACTTGTTTTCATTGTGGTCCTTAATGTAAAAGCAGTAATGACACAGTTAGAACAAATATCCCCTGAGTATTTAAAAGAAATACAATATAATAAAATAAAGAATGGTTATAAATAAATTAAATAATATGATACATCTTGTGTATGAAATAATTAGCATACTATATATAAAACATATATTACATGTTATACACAAACTACCACACAAAACATGATCTTGTATGAAATCTATGTGAATGTGGCCATGAACATTGCATATTTATATACAGAGTATAAAGTACATTTGTCATCTCTAAGTCCTCATAACAGTTGCAGGGAACACTGATGAATAATTCAACCCCCTTGTCATATCTGTTGTTATCATCCAACATTTAAGTTAGTGGAGTCTATGTTTGGGTAGCTTTACTGAAGTTGTGTATACCTATGTCAGTCTTTAAGCCCTATGCTGTATGTTACAAACACCACAGAGAAAGAGGGCAGTAACATATGTAAGTATCAAATATCTCATGTAACTTTGGCAGGAAGCTGCAGATTAAACATGTGATACTGAAGTCACAAATTTGTGCTTGATAGGAGACTAGGGGGAAATAACATATCAGACTTCCCCAGGTTATTTGTCCATGTTGTCTGGGTTTATGAGGTGCAGAGCTATAAGCCGGGATCATGTGTACTCGGAGATTGAGTGCCTCAGTGATTGCTTTCATGCCGGTTGCTCTCTTTGCCTGTCACAATGTCTCCTCGTCAACAGCAGTGCCTCTGAGTGGTTATGTCTCTTCTAACTGGCCCTGAAGTCAGATTCAAATGCATCTATAAAAACTTTACTGCAACATCTGGAGGTTAAAGTTGAAATAAACGCAAAATCTCAAAACCTCCTCTGGTCCATAGTTTCTTTTAGCTATTAGTCTGCTTAACGTATAGATTTATTGACAGGGAAGAACTAAGGGAATTGATTAACAGCTCTGACCTATGATCAATTTCACACACATGTATTTGCATATTACTCACAGTTTCTAATGTAGTGTATCCCCAGAGTTTATAGTGAATTCTTGTGATGAAGTTACACACACACACACACACACGCAGCAAGCTCAGACTGCAAACCTCAGGAGATTAAGCCTGACATTGAGAGTAAAACCATCTTTAGATTAATGTAATTAATGGTGTTACTTAAATTACTACTATATGTGTCAAAAATGTCTTAATGAAGAATTGTGACAGTAAAATAACTGACATAGCCTGCAAACCTGTACATTCAAAGGCTAAAGGGCATGGAGTGTAGGAAGATGAGCTGCTGTTAGACTCATAACGATGAACCTTTTTGACAAAACTCCTGGCAGTTGATTTTAACAGCTGAAATTGACAAGACCACGTTTCGTTGTTTTTTTTACTTGTTTTGATCTATGAAACTCAGTTATTTTCTTTTCCAGTGTGTCCAAGAACATTGTGAGCCAGAAAGTTGACCTAACTTTTGGCCAGATGGATGGTGGCACATTGAGGATTTGTGTATCTGCTGAGCAATTATGATCATGATCTTATAATGCAGAGAAAAGGCTCCCTTCCCTATCCTGCATCCTCGTTGCAAATTCATTTGCAAGTCACAGCCAAAACAGTTTGGAGCAAAACAAAATTCTGTTTATATGCCATGATGACGGCGTCCAGAAGATGCTTTTCCTCAGATATGGTGAAGATCGGATCAGCTTTGTGAGAGGATAAGTATGTTTTTGACAGTACTCGGCGTGGCACCCAAAAACAATTTGGTGACACTGACAAAAACATACAGTATTTTTTGGATTGCACATCTTGATCCAAGAAACTTAAACCTAGTGTTATTTAATTTTTTTTGGCCATTTGGGGGCAGCGGAACAAGCTAAATATAAAATTTAAAAAAATAATTGCCATATCACCTTATGAAGTTGATATGGCAAACATGTTAGCACATCCAGCAGACACAGAGTAGCATTAGCATTCTGTTGGAGGCGTATTTTTGACCACCTGACTAATGGAAGTCCAATATTCACTCTTTTTTTTTTTGGTCTCCACTAACTCCTGAAGGAAACATCTAGCTCTTTAGTTGTTATACACTCCACTGTGTTAACCAGCTAGTCGCTAACTTTGTCTGCCGTTTGGTGCTGGACAGGTAGCATGCAGTATTAGGAAACACCCCGCCTGGGTCAAATCAACGCTAACAGATGCTAAAATGTTCCTTAGAGCTGAGGAGAACTGCAGAGTTGTGAGATATACTGTGGGTCCATTACGTAGTCATGGTATTTCATCCATTTTTGATATTAAAAAAAAAAAAGTTTAAACTGTACAATTTTATGTTCATACACATGCATTAACCCAGATCTAGCTGAAAGTACCAGCAGTGTGCGCTGGTCAACTGATTTGTCTTCAAAGCCTGTTGGTTTTGGTCTGATAGTTATAGCAAGAACAACAGATGAAATCATGAATTCACTTTTTTACATACTTTATGCATTTAGGCTAAGCACTTCTTTGGGAAAACACTTAGTAGAGTGCAGATGTCCACTAAGGCCTGATAATCCCCCCACGTAGCTGTCACAGTCAACAGTCTGCTGGGTAGATTACACAATATTAGCAGAAGTTTGGCCTGATGGTAACAGTAAGGGAAAGGACGGTGGGATTCTCAGTATCAGTGGAGTCTTTTTCTGTTGGCAGCATCATTGTGCATCACAAACTTTTTGCTTCAGGTCAGGAGACACAGTCATTAGAAAGTTGAATATTTGGCCTGATGGTGGCAATAGAGAGAAGGTCATGGGGGTCTCCAAAATCAGTGATTCTTCTTCTGAGGAGAATGAATGTCCATGGCAAATTTCACACTGGTTCAGTCACACATAAACAAACAAACAAACAAACGGGGGAACAGTGATGATTACATAACCACACTGGCAGTGGTAATTATCATTTGATGGTATATTATGTGATGAAACACGAGAGTGCAGGCCATATGACCAAGGATAGAAAGGCCAAGCCACAGTGAACATGATCAAGATTATGGTCATCACTTATACTAGCTTCTCACTGTTTATTTAACTGATATTTATTTGTATAATTCTTGGTTAATGTTGGACAGAGGTTTTGGAAAGAGTTCAGGATTATTTAGTAGCTGTTTTAACTTTGTTCTGCATATTTTAACACTCACTGACTGTTAACGTGCAGGGGTCTGATTCTCTAGTGGTTGAATCGTGTTTGTGAGTATTTTACAAGTCATGTCATGCATTTTGTAGTGGATAGTTCAGGATTTGTAGTGTCATCTCAGCTTTTCAAGCTTGCACTGAGGCACAGCTCTGGTATGTTTCACTGCTGCAGAGTAGGTTTAGTATAGACAGTTTAATTCGTTTTGCTCTATTTACTTATGTAGAAATTATTTCAGTGGACATGTTCTGTCTGTTTGGTGACTAAAGTTCACAAGTGTGTTATAAATGACATAACTGTGGTCATCTGAGCAACAATCCTGATGTTTACGCAGAGTGATTGCACAGATGTGATGAAAAGAAAGGTTAAACAAAAGTAAAAATGTATTTTAAATCTTTCAAATGATTTTGTCACTGATGAACAGAATACACCTTCATTCCACAGAAATGGCTTTGAGGTTGTGTAGTGGATGACAAGAAAGTCATCAATTGTGCATTGCCACTGCAAAGCTAGACAGCTCCTTTGCTCCTTCAATTTGGAGTTGAGCTGTTATGTGAGCACTGAGCGAATGACACTAAGACTTCACTGTCCCCAAGAGGAGGAAGCCTGAGGAGCAAAGACTGTAAAGGAGAAAACAAAAACAGAGATAGATCAAGAGATCTGGAGTGAGACTGTAAAAATGAACGAGAAAATTACTGAGACATGGAGGCTGAATCTGAGCCAGAGAAACAGAAAATGAAAAAGAAAGTTTATGACCAAGGGAAAGATAGAATCTATCAGCTGACGATAGTTGAAGGTTCACTCTTCTTTAGGTTGAGGGAAGAACACTTCCAATGCTAGGTTGTCAGCGTATGACATTGTAGTATTGCTCAAACTTCTGTTTCTTACAGGTATGGGACTCATTATGCATCATAGGACTGCATCTGTAGGGCCTCACATGACAGCAACAAATGTGGGTTATGCTGTTTGGACCTTCACATTACACACAAAATATTGCTGTATTTATGAAAAAATAACATAGACTTAACATGATAACAAAACCACAACTGACATCATTTTCATACATGGGATAAGAGTTTTAGTGTTATTATATTTATAAAAAGGATGTTTACAGTACATGTTTCAACTTAGTAATAAAATATTATGTGTCCAGACTGCTAATTAGATATTAGTCTGCATGCAAGCACATTCAAGGTACTGAAATATTCTGAGGTGCAAGAAAGATTTAAATTCATTTAATTTAATTTGAATTTGATTTGATGCACATGTTGCAAATGTTTACACATATACTGTATGTATGTTCTTGTTGCTGACCGATTCAATAACATGATTATCTCTTGACTAAATTGTACAAGTTAGAATCAGTTGAACCTGGATAACCTGGGAAAAAGTCTTTGATAATCACTTTCATGGAGAGTATTTCCCGGACCTGATTAAATTCTAAAGAACGAGGCTCATACACGGTGCAATCACCCAAATTCCCAGAGGCTAAAAGAACAAAAGCATCTGGTTAGTATTTTGTTTGTTTTTTTGCTATGAGAGCAGAAAGTTCAGCATCAAAGACACAAATCTTCTAAATTAATTCTCATCATGAGTTGTCTCGATAGACACATTTTGCAACAAAGTCATTCTGGGACACAGAAATTGCACGTATAGTTAAAATAATCATAAAATATTTAGCATTTTGAAAAAGAAAGGACTCCTAAGGCAATTTGAACATGGACAAGCAGGTTTATGTAATACTTTCTAATGTCTTAGGTCAATTTTCTGCATGGCAAAATGTATCAAGAGTAAAAAACAACAGTGATCAGCCTGTGTCTCCTCAACATGAAGCCATACATATTTCGGGTCCTTTCCTCTGTGAAAAAGAGGAACCTTGGCAGTGTAGTAGTTAGTATATTTTATTGAAGACATGGTCGTTTTAGTCTTACGGTTGGAGTGACATAGAGGTCGCACTGTCCAGTAAAAAGCAGTCTCACTCAGACCGTAGACTTACAAGTATGATCTGTAAGTAAGTAAGCGAGTGAATGATTAAAAATGAAACTCAGTTTTCCTGAATCAGTGCTAACCCTTAAGAGTTCAACTCTCAGCGACTGTCACAACTGCTGAATCATACACGAACGTATGACGCGGTATACTGTAAAATGCTGACGTTGTTTGAGTTTTGAAGACTGAGCAACATTGTTCCCATTTCTGATAATATTTAGGGATCCTGGGGAAAAAACACTGTGAAAAGTTTTTTGATTTCACAACTCTGGGGAGTTAGCATGGCAGCAATAGTTTTCTGTCTCAGTGATCGTGAGGTAAATAGTAAATAAGCACAATGCTACAGGGTGGAAGGTGTGCTCGCTAGACAATCCTGTGTTTGTGGCTGGAACCCTCAGTGGAAACAGTGGTACCACTTGAAAGAACGAAGAGCCTATAAGTAAAATTAAAACAGTGCTAAGAGTAGAGTTAGCATTGTATAATTTAAATCCAAAACAATAGACAGAAGAAGGAAATGCCAGTTTCAAGTTTTCAAAGGTAAATACTAAAATGTAAGACTAAATTTACATTTCTTTGGTGTAATTTTATACAATCTATAAATAATATCTGCCATGTCTGTAAGTATGAGTCACTACAATGAATACTGAGAAAGTCACATGTTCAGGTATATCATGGTGGCTCAGTTGGCGAAGATGCACACCGTGATGGATCCATATGGATCCGACATGGGACCTTTGTCGCATGTCATTCCACACTTTCTCCATTGCACACTTCCCAATGAAGTGGAAAATAACCACTTCAGTCAGTTAACCCATGTGGAATGGATTTATTTTATGTGAGTACAGAGTATGATATGAGCTGATATTTGGTGTCCCAGCTCAGGCCTCTGCTCCCACAATCTCAGCACAGCAGATGTTGGGGAGTGTCAATAATAAACTGTCCTCCAGAGTAACTTAGAATCAGAGCCTACAGGTGGAGACGGAGTTTATGAAATGTTACACAAGCAGCAGCTGCAGTGGCAAGTGTTTGCATCAGCGTTACAGCAGAGTTTGCAAATGAGGGGTTCAGCAGGAGCATGGCAGAGCAGAACAGTGGACAGGGCATTGTCAGGTAAGATATACAGTAGACCGCCTTAGCAGAGGGTGCAATGGAAAATGAAGTAGAGTTTGAGTGTAACAGCACAACTCGAGTTGTCTGCCTGAACTAGCTCACAGGCTTTGCTCTATTAAAAAATATTTCCACAGTATATTGTGGGTTTTCTTTCTTTTTGCTTTTAAGTATGAACTTAAAAGTTGACACTTTATGTCTGTGCTATGCAATTTATGGGATATAACAGGTATATGTGACCCCCCCCCCATTTGTTCATTTCCTTTCCTTACCATTTCTTACACAACACATCAGAGTGGCCCAGAGGCATCTGCTGGCCGTGGCCCTGAAGAGAGACTATGTAACCATTACTGTGATATGCAGCCCACTGCACACCATATCCAATCCTCAACATCAATATGTGTGCACAGAACAACACACTCTATAAATCAGTACTCTCGGGTCCAGACACTGCTCCACTTGATGTAGCTGTTGCAGCTTTCCTCATTGGGGGATTTCACTCTGCACACTGCGCAGGTTGTGTGTTGAGGTGAATGAGTGACTTTGAGGAATGTGTGAAGGCCAGAGGCAGAAATAGAATCCACTAAGGTGAAGGAGAAACCTTCATCAAGCCAACGGCCGATAGTGAGAGTAGGGAGAGAGCACTTGACTGCTGGTGCGAGAAGCCTTTCACCTTGATGAGCACTTTCACCTGGCCTGGGGACTACTTTCAGGTTTCAACACGCAAGCCCAAATGCAGGGCAGGCACACACACTCTCATACACACACCACTTGGACACATATCATCACACTTCTATTTTTTCATACTACATTTTTTTTTATATTTCTTTACTGTCATCAGGTATTACTAATGCTCCTTCTAAATTCAAATAGCCCACCCCTCCCCCAAACAGTGATTGTTGAATCACAGCTTAGCAACCGTATAGGCACGACGGCAGGTCTGTCAAGCTTTGGAGTTCTCCACTTGCTGAAGTTTACCTTTTCAAAACCAAAAATACAAAAGCAAAAGTGTGAGGACTTGATTACACAGTGTGTTTGTCTGCTCTAATGTAAGCTAGTTAGAATATCCAGCTTACTGGTTTAGCATTACCTCCAAGGTCAAGGAGCGTTTCAAACTACATTATTTTGTGGGGTTAAAGGTTACATTTTAAAAAAGCCCTGTTCACAATAGCACATCCACTGTGTTGAATTTCCCCACTGTGTGGAACCTGGGGCTTAGTGATTGGTTAATTATCTTCTTGCACATTTATTTACAGCACAGAGCCTCCTGTACATGCAGCAGTATGTATATTGTACTCATCCTTTGTGCTACAGTATGTTCTCCCATGTTCTGTTCGACCTGACAGGTATTTAAAGCACAGTCAGGGTGGCTATTGAATTATTTCAGGACCAATACAACAGTGGCTGTTTCAGGGACAAAAACCATATGCTTATAGCTGTCCAATTACCAAAACTTCAAGGATTAAGGTTAATCTGAGTATAACTCTCAAAGGGATTAACAGCACTGACACTGAATAGCCACTGATCTGAGCTCTCACAAACTGTGAAATATGGACTCAGTGTAATGTTACGCTGTTAGTAAGTAGACTATCTGCAGTAAGCATGTGTTTGAATTCAGGATTAGGAGTATTCTTGCTTTGTATTGCTCTTGCTCTGTGAGTATAATATGTGACATTCACATCGTTCAGTCTAGGTCGTACAAGTCTTGTCTTTGTTTCTCATGTTTTTGAATGTTTTTGTGCTCTCTCTCCATTTCTCTCTTTTATTTCCCTTTCACTGCCATCACTAAAATGTTTAAAAGTTCACTGTCACTATCACCATGGCAACTGTCATTTCTGTGATGCTGAGACTTGCAGCTGCCTTCTATTAAGATAAGATAAGATAAGATAAGCCTTTATTGTCCCACAGCGGGGAAATTTTAGCGTTGCAGCAGCCAGCAAAAGTGTCATATATAGAAATACAATAAAAATAAATAGAAAAATAGTCCTATTCAGGCATCATTGTTGATTGACTGTGTGTATGTGTGTTTGTGCATAGAGGGGGATGTGTGTGTCTTTCGCTGTCTGCATCTCTCTTTGCGTTTCAAATCAATGCTTCTCTCATGTTTACATTTTCCTTCTGTGCTGCTGTCTGCAGAGTATACCGTGACATTCTCTGATTTCTGTAATAAATAAACTCATGGACTGCAAGACTGCGTGAACTGCATCATACATTTATTATTAGGCAATATAGAAGCAATATCCCTGAACAGTGTGATAGACCTGGCTCTTTATATATCTAGTACCTTATACTTTATATACTGTGCAATACATAAGTCAGATGTGACTGTTCACCATTGCTAAGGACAAGTTATTTTGTACAGTGGGGAGACTACCATGGAGATAAGATTAGATTTTTTTAGACATTTAATGGACAGCAGAAACAGGTTAAGCTTTTCCACACATTCCCTTACCTCTATAACTGCTCTAGGATATTTCCTCAATCCAGAAATGCCTCTACACAACACTGACTAAGCTGTCTTTCATCTCCTTCCAATCCTTATAAATGCTGCGTACTCCTGATGAAAACAGCCTCCTTTGGTGTGCCAGACCAGACCCTACACTGTTTCTATTTATACAGCCACCGTGGACCAGCCAGAGTTTAAATATAGATGCTGAGTCTGGATTCTCTTCTTCATCTGAAATGCATGAATAATTGAGAGAGAGAGGAGATGAGGTGGGATTCATTCAGGAGATGGATGGTCCAGGCATAGATTTCCTACCTATATTAGTCGTTTACTGAATGGGGTTGTGGTGCACTTTGTGCATGCAAGCACTGCATGACTTAGGGAAAAGTTTGACGAAGGCTCCAAAATGGCTTGTTTCAGACTTTGCTACAAAAGTGCGTAGTGTTTTAAGGGGCTAAATAATAAAATAAATAACATATGCAGGCTTGCAGATATTATTGAATGTTGAGGATCATTTGAATACTCCTACCTACACATCCAATCCAACAGAATATTGCAAATATGTGGAATATACTGAAGCAAAGCCAAAGAGCCTGTAATGTAACTTAATTAAATTTAATATAATTCATTGGTCTGAAAGACACATAAATCTATCACGCTAATGTGACTTTCAGACAGTGTTTTTCAATACATGTGCAGGTTATTTAAGCAAATTACTCTTAACCATCATATAATATTTATAGAGACCAAGCCTACTGCAGGAGTAGCTGCCCATCAATAAGACACATTCAAGGAGGTTAAAAGTGCAGTAGCCTTAACGTTAGAGAAGCAAGGTCAGGATCATAGGTCACTAGTTTGAATCTACAGGCCTGTGTGTTTGTGTAGAAAGCTGAACTGGCTGTAGCTCCCTTGAAGAGCCGCAAGATACAACTTACTCATTTTGGCAAGATGTGGGAGGTTAAGATAAATGAGGCTCTGCTGTTCGAAGTTACAAGCAGAAGTGATGTAGGGTGTGGAGTCTACAGCTGAGCCACTGCGAGTGTGTGTGTGTGTGTGTGTGTGTTTCAAGCTATCATGCTGGGGCAAATGTGGAAGACACAGTCTCCTCCCGTCTCCATGGAAACCCCATCTCATTCACAGGCAGAGAGGCAGAGCCCTTCTACATTCAGAATCAGGGGTGTGAATTATTCCACATTATTTAACGCTCATGTTATTACTCCCTTACTATCGACCACATCTTGATGAAGATGAAGATCAATGCTGTGGTCACGTGATGCCTCTTAATCCAATCAAATGATATGACAGCAAAAGTGTGGCATACAATTCAAACATCTACGCCTGGAGATGGTGTCTGACCATTCTAAAGACTGAGGGGAGCTTAGTAATTGAGTACTCTTTCGCTTTTAAGAACACAGCGTTAAAAATGCTGAAAATTGAGCCACAGACCCACATGATGTATTAAGCATGTAAAAAGAAGGCAGCACAGCACCTCAAATGCAAACAGCAATCTGACGCAAATAAGAGAAAAACCTACAGATAGAATAGAGACTAGAGCAGTACAGATGGTTCAAAGCTGGGTGAGCTTTGAATAAGGTACAAATCAGGGATAGAAGGAAGGAGGAGGGAGGGAGGGAGGGAGAGACAGAGAGAAGGAGACCGTCAGACTTGCTTTTCACAAGCAGGTCCACGTAGCCACCTCCTGTCGAGCTTCAAGGGGGTTGTCATGGTGACAGTGGCTGGCAGTCGAGGCTGGGAGAGTGTTGCATGGTATCCCTGTGGCCTCGGAGGGGATGATCGGAAAGCAAGTCAGCTAGCCAGGGGATCTTGGTGATCAAGCAAGACCTGGATTTACTCACCCGAAAATAAATACACCTTTACCAAAATCTCTTCAGTCCGTGCCTATTTAAGTGTTAAGTGGAAGTTTAAGAGTATTACCTGTCATTATTAGGTGGGTTTAATGTGTTTCCCTGGGTGAGTGCTAGCAGAGTTACCAGACAATGGTGGTGGGGCTCACAGGAACAGGAGCTTCCACTGTTAAAGCACAGCGGTGTGTCTGTTGCTCCTGTTGCTGCTAATGAGAAAGGTGCCAGCTGGAGCACTGGGAGTCTGGGAGTTCCTGGACTGTCACTTGGGATGCCACCAATCTTAATACAGTGTGAGAACACTAACCTGAGCTGCACCTAACCAGAGGTGGCTGAACCAAATAAACAACTAAATCAAGTACAACCTCAAACCAAGCTGACTAAGCCACCATCAACAGTGCAGAAACTTTTAAAGCTATGTAACTTTCGAAAGAAGAAATAACACACTCTTTCTCTTACAAAGGAAAAGTTGAACTCATAAGTGATAAACCGCACTCTTACAGTCTTACTCCGGATTGGCTGAATGAGACCAATCTGTAAAAGCGCTTTGGGAACTGTTAAGGTTGAAAAGCGCTATATAAGTGAAGTCCATTTACCATTTATTTAGTCTGGTATGACCAGTAGCTAATGGTGACTAACGTGGCTAGCTAAATTACTGAGTCAGTTTACTTTCTTTATGACTCTTCTGTGCTCCTTCTCACCACTCTCATCAACCTTGTTTCCAGCCACAGCAAGCAGCTGTTTTCAGGAACAAATCTCTGGTAGACCCACTGTATGCTACCAAACCGCAGACAGACAAAGTTAGCAACTAGCTGGTGAACATAGCTGTGCAATTAGCAGCTAAAGAGCCAAAAAATATCCCTCAATCAAAAAGAGGAGTGAATATTGGACTTAATTTGTGGTGTGGCCACAAACCCGACTCCAAATGAATGCTAATAGGCAACCTTTGTATGGTGATATTACACCAGTGTTGCGTTTACAGGTCTTTTTGCTGCCCCCAAGTGGCCAAAAAGTTGTATTAATACAGTTTTAAAATCGCCCAACAGGATTCAGTGGTTTTATAATTTCAAATTTATATTTTTTTGTTATTCTTCATTAGCTGATGTGTCCCTCCTTATACTAATTTCCTTCCGTTCTGTGCTCACATTCACATTAGCGATTTAATGGTTAACATCTGATTTATAATAAGGCTCATTTTTTTAAAGTCAAGTGCAAAGTTCAAGGTTCCATCCTTGGACGAGTGCTGGGTAGACAGATGAATGGACCCGACCCTGACAAAACCAATGTAGCACAAAGAAAATTAATCAGACCTGCTGGGACACAGCCAACATAAAACCAGGCCATCGTATCTGAACGAGAGCTGGTGGCAGAGCAAATAGCTCCTCTGGAGAGCAGAAATAGTTTTGGTGTGTGTGTATGTGGTGTAATAGTCTCTGTGCGATGACTGTCATTTCTGAAGGCTTATTCCTTCTTCCATATTTGAAATCATTTCTCCCCCATATGTAACTGAGAGGAGAATGTCACCAATTGACAGGACACCAATCGTGTCCTGGATATCTTTTCAAACAGCCTAATGAGGGCTGGTGTCACCTTGTCCTGTAGAGGATGGGGGTCTGTGTGGATTATTGTGTCTGCTGAGCCACACGACAGTGTGCCATGAGAGACACAAACCAGTGTGATCTGGCTTTGTTTAGAGTCACAGTGGGATTTCCTGTCAATCTGCTGTGTGTCTCTCTCTCTCTCTCTCTTTCTTGCTCTCCGTCTCTTGCACACATGTTGTCTTTTCCTCTCCTCTAGATATAAATATCTCCCTCCCTTCATCTTTTCTTCCCTTTGGTAGGCCACCAAGGAGCATTCGCTGGGAGTCACTCTCGTTTTTTGTGTCCATATAATCTAGTTGCAATAATAAGAGTATTCATCATACCAAACGTGCATGACATAAAGGACATAATGTAGGGTGTGGCCACTATTAGCATCTTTTTTGTTATGTGGGCCTCTGGGTCCACTGAGAGTCTATAAATAGTCTGTAATTGTGTTGATGCTGTTGCAGTCATGTCTGGAGCTCCATTCAACCTTTTCCTAGACATGTGTTTGTTTGTGGTCTCCTTCATGTGCACTGAAAGGTTTATCTCAGAATTACAGTGCAATAGTTTGATGAAATTAGCGTCCCGTGACACTAAACAACCCAGGAAAGAAAGAGATAAAGACCAGCAAAGCAGTTTGAGAGAGTGCAGAGTGCGTAGAGGCAGGGTCAACAGGGACATAGGCCAGTGGGAAATGTGCAGGGTTTCCTAGTGGAACTTGACCTCATAACCATAATGTCATGCAGCAGCACCAGTGTGCCGTCATTAGTGACCTTTTTTATAGCTTCTCAATCCTATTACCTCTGCCCATTTTGTCCTGCTCTTCTGCAGCTATACTGTCTCCCACGGCTTTAAGTTTTCTGATGTGTTAGCAGCATGTCTCCATCCTTTTAATGACTCATTACAATTCTGTTGTGTCTGGTACTCAATAACTTTAAGACGTTGTTTTTACAAAGATAGGTACAGTACAACCTCACACAAGAAATACACCCTGCTATTTACTTTGTACAAATAATTTTCTCTTTAACAACATCATTTTCCATTCCTGACAGCGCTGCACCCTCTCTATCCCCTCAGTTCTGTGCTGCACTCGTCAGCTCCACCTTCACTCTTCAGTCCCAGCACCTCTCTGCTCTTTAAGTGTTTGATTCAAATAGATTTTCTCCAGGGTAGGAGGAGGTCACAGAGGGAAGAAAATAAACAGATAGGGTCATTATTCTTGTCTGCCGTGACGCTATGGCAACAGTGTCCTCCTGCTCTGATTGGTCGTAGATAAGGTTGCCTCTTTAGCCATCACTTTTACTCCTGGGAGTGGATTCCGAATAATTAGGCCATTGTCAAGGCCGGCGCTGTCACTCACCTCCTAACTACCGTTGCTATTGCCCTTTTTCTGCTGCTGTGCTTTAATTTCCTCTGGACGATATGTAGGGGAACCCTGCGTCATGTGCCCAACACTGGCCTTTAGTCTGTTTGTTTACACAAGTGCCTGTGTGTTTAACCAGTAGATCCAGTTCATGCAGCAGGGGGGAGGAAATGATTATTTTGTGCTGTTTAGTAATTCAAATTAAATTACACTGATATAATAAATTTCATACTTATCTATAAATTCTATTCCATTAAATGTTACATGGGTGTCTTATGAATATGTCCTATGCCTACACGGCATTGAGGTTTAAGCTACACTCATTTTTTAGAGAAAGAAATGTAACTGTTCTCTGATTTATTTCATCATATAACTTCCTGACCTCATTCGTGTGGGCTATTGCCAAAACAGTCTCTGGGTTCCAGCTACAACCTCCTACTCAGCCTCTAAGTTGTGCTGTTTGGTCCTGTCTCAGGATTTCTTGGAGTCATTCAGGGTTAATATAACACGTGCAGATAGTTCATGAAGTAATCCTGCCCTTGGTCTACTAAAGGAATAGATGCTCCCTATCACATTACCCTAGCTGAGTTCACTGCTCTATAGTCAGTTTTGAAGTCTCCCACAAAGGTGCATTCAGCATGGATTATGGAGGCACAGTTGGACAAAATTTGAAGTTGTCTAGTCAGTAATCGAAATATGTAATGCGTTGTTGTGTAATACCTGGGTAGAAGCAATAAAATGACTGTAAGACAGGATATGTGTCACTTTGTGATAAATACACACAATATAAACTGTTGGATAATGCTGCCTCTGTGCATCATCATCACTCAGGTCAGGCAGGAGCCCTGCTCTTATCCCTCAGCGCTAAGATCAACGGAGAGCTGTTGAATTTGTGCCCTTCACCCCCATATTTGAAGAAAGCTGATTTTGGAACCTCTTCATAAATCTACTATCAATGGGATGCACACAGGGTAGCCAATGTCTGACATGGGTATTTTTAGTAATGAAATAAACCCTTGAAAAGAGAATACAATTTGCATATTTTTATACACAGCCCAAATGGCAGCTTAACAAATCTCCCAGTGTCTACAGGACCCATATTTTAAAGGTTCATTTACTCAAATGATATTACAGAAAATAAAATCTAATTGAAAAAAAGAGATACTTTCACACAGACCTCACTTTCAGCAGTTTTCATAGACTGTTTCTTCTGTAGTTCTAAAGAGTAGTTCAAATGAAAACAATAAGAGGTCTTACCAGTCCTGTGGATTATGCAGAGTGACTGTAACGTCTGTGTTTGTAAAGACACATCATTTTTCAGTGTTTTCAGTAGCAAAGCTCATGTCAGCTGTAATCTCTGTGGCTAATATGTCAAAACTTGGGTAAATTAAACCAAAATGTTTATATATGATTATAAGTGCTAACTTGCCTTTAGTCTGCGATGTGACACCAGTGAATTTATGGATTTAAATAAAAGGCTCTACTTTATCAGCACACAACAGTAGTGCTATCAGTTCTATCGCAAAATGCACCCTATAAACATAAAATCATTCTGGTTACTGGTATTTCTCACTGTGGTATATAGGAGTAGTCACTTATTCAGATCAAACAAGCTCAAGCTTCAAGAATAATATACTTAAAAGCAAATGCAGGGATTTTTTTGTTTACACTATGAATGCTGGTTGAGAGGGGAGCTGTCATACGGTGCTGAAAGAGGTGTGTAGTCTAACACCACGTACTTGCTTGTTAGCATGATTGGTGTAGTGTGAGTGGGGTAGTGTGTGTGTGTGTGTGTGTGTGTGTGTCAGGGTGCTGCTTTCTGACAGACTTCCCAGTTTTCTGTACTGTGTAGTGTGAATCAGGCATCATCTAATGCAGTGGATTCTGGGGACATTCTGCTCCTATCTGACGATTGCATGTTCAATTTTATGTCATGGTGGTGTCACAGCAGGGGGTACAAGTGCCAGGCAGTTATAGGCCTCTCCCCTCTAAATATAGAGAGACCATTAGAAGGCGAAACCTGTGTGAAAAAGCACGAGAATAATGTTTTGTAACCTTAGTTCTATGATCTCAGACGGAGCCCTGAAACCTTTTCATCTTGCTATTTCATCTAGCATTCACGTGTCACTGATTTGGTGGATACTGAGTATCTGAGGGTCGACACTGTGTGAAAATAGTAGGCATGTCTGATTATCTGAGCAACTTCATGCAAATTTCAGTGCAGAGGAAAGTGGTCAAGAGCCCATTCAAGGGCTCTTTCTGTGATCATAGAACTGTGGTTACAGTTCATAACCTGTTTTCATTTACCAAGCAGCATGGCTCTATGGATGGCAATGTTGGTCTGTCGGTCGCTATACCACTTTGGTCCAGACGGAAATATCTCAACAGTTATTAGGTGGATTGCCAAGAAATTTTGTACAGACATTTGTGGTACCAAAAAGATCAATCCTAATGACTTTGGTGATCCCCTGACTTTTCTACCATGAGATTCACATTTGTGGTTTTGAATAAAATGTCTCAACAACCATTTGATAGATTGCCATAAAATTTGGTACAGACATCCATGTCCCTCTCAGAATAAATTGTAATAACTTTGGTGATCTACTAATTTTTCATCTAGCGCCACCATCAGGTCAAAATTTCATTTTGTCAATACTTTGGTTTATGACTAAATACCTGCAAAACTAATGACATTCTTATAAGCATCGGCTGTACTTTGTGTTTATTGCTAATTAGTAAATACTAGCATACTCACAGTACAGCCTCATAGAACCACTAGCATGGCTGTAGACTCTTTTTTTCCCATACAAAAACATCCTAATTCCAATTTGGTAAATGTCCTTAAATTCTGTTTGTTTGTTTCATTCATCTAAAATAAGTGTTTTTCTTTATATATGAAATATCTAACAATTGGAGACATTGGAGAAGATTTTCAACAAGTCACATATACTGTATTTTGTGATGCTTTTATTGGTTGCTAAACATTATTTTCCACTCAAGCAAACTCAGTCATATGGATAAGCCTGATAAGTGAGTCATGAATAAATAAGTGGTCCAAGTCAATCCAACCCATTACCTCTCAGCCAATCAAACACTTAGTCAGGCATTTATTGAAGACTTGTTTAGACTGTAAGGTTATTGGAATTAATTTACAGTCAGCACTTTCATACTGTAATTATAACCCATTTTAAATACACTGGATGTGCATTTATTTTATTTGTGTTGGGTGTCATTGTGGAATTTATATATAATATATTAATTAAGTGCATATCTGATATGTGATTTTAACTATTATATGTCATTCCCTGACCCTGCAATCCTTACTCATATTTTATACATTTGTCTTTCAGATCCTGGCCATCATCTCCATCCTCTTCATCGTGCTATCCACCATTGCCTTGTCTCTGAACACCCTTCCAGAGCTGCAGGACACAGATGAGTTTGGCCAGTCCTCAGACAACCCACAACTGGCCCACGTGGAAGCTGTATGTATTGCCTGGTTTACCATGGAGTACCTGCTTCGCTTCCTCTCCTCCCCCAACAAGTGGAAGTTCTTTAAGGGTCCTCTGAACGTCATTGACCTGTTGGCCATCTTGCCCTACTACGTCACCATCTTCCTGACAGAATCCAACAAGAGTGTGCTGCAATTTCAGAACGTCCGCCGCGTGGTTCAGATTTTCCGGATCATGCGTATCCTGCGTATTCTGAAGCTTGCTCGCCACTCCACAGGACTTCAGTCTCTGGGCTTCACTCTTAGGAGGAGTTACAATGAGCTGGGCCTGCTCATCCTTTTCCTGGCCATGGGCATCATGATCTTCTCCAGTCTGGTGTTCTTCGCTGAGAAGGATGAGGAGGATACAAAGTTTAAAAGCATTCCAGCTTCTTTCTGGTGGGCTACTATTACTATGACCACAGTAGGCTATGGAGATATCTACCCAAAAACTCTTCTGGGAAAGATAGTGGGGGGTTTATGCTGCATAGCTGGAGTACTGGTGATTGCCCTACCTATTCCCATCATTGTAAATAACTTCTCTGAATTCTACAAGGAGCAGAAAAGGCAGGAAAAAGCACTTAAACGAAGGGAGGCTCTAGACAGGGCAAAGAGAAATGGTAGCATTGTCTCAATGAACTTGAAAGAGGCATTTGCTCGTAGTGCAGAACTGATGGATGTGGTGGTAGAGAAGAGTGAGAGGCCTCATGATAACCACCTCTCTCCAAGCCGTTGGAAATGGACCCCCAAGAGGGCTGCATCAGAGACAAGCTCAAACCGTTCCTTCAACGCCCAGGAGTTAGGCTCTCCCAACAAGGCCACCAGTCCCCAGAGGCTAAATGTTCAGAAGTTAGAGGAGATGTACAACCAGATGGCCAAGACACAATCCCAGCCAAATCTCAATGCTAAAGAAAGGGGCTCCAGAGTTGGCAAACAGAGGGATGAGATAGAGCTGGGGGCCATCCAAGATCATGGGCCACCAGTGCTAGGAACCAGAGAAGGAGTAGGGGACATGAAAAGCTTGTCCAGCATTGACAGCTACATCAGTTGTGCTACAGACTTCCAGGAGAATCCACGCTTCCCCCATAGTCCAGCAATGGACCTTGGTCTTCAGGAAAGCAACCGGTTCTCCCACAGTCCGGCTATAGCTTTGTCCCAGCATGGCAGTGCAAAAACAGGCCAGCAAACCAATGTTGAGCGTGAGCCCATGCTGCCTCCCGTGTCTGTCACAAAGTCCTCATGCTCACAGAATGCACGGAAATTCTTCTTTTCTGGCAACTCCTCAAAAACCCTTATTCCCAAAGGAGGCTGTCGCAGCGAGGGGGAGTCAGGCCTGTCCCCGCTCTCAGACAGCTCCATCCTGTCAGACCACTCTCTGTTAAGCCCCGAAGTTTCTGTCTATACCACTGCCAGCAGTAGAACCCCACCGAAGTCCCCAGATAGCACTGCCCTGGCCCTAACGGTCTTCACCTTCCACGACTCCTCCATCAGCAAATACATTGACGCGGATACAGATGATGACGAGCACCTCCGTGACATCTCTGACGCCAGTCCCTCTGAGCGTCTTTTGGCTGGTTCAAGCCCAAAACGCAACATCAACATCAATTACCAGAAAGGCACCAACCATTTAGAAGCAGCCCAAAAAATGCTGGGCCAGAACTGTTTGTTCCCCATTGAGGGGATCCGTGGGGTAGCTCATGAAAATCACGTAGGACCTGAGATGGCCCGTAGACCAAAGGTTGAGAGGGGACGTCAAAATACTTTGGATAAAAGCCTCTGAGGTACAAGTACAGCAGAGATAAAACAGGAAGCTGGGGGCCAGAGTGTTCGTGATGGAGACACTGGACAGGCTAAAAACACTCTATAAGCCAGAGACAAAGGAAGAGGGAGAGACAAAGGGTCTCACCGAAACATTTCACAAATTACCTGAGCATGCCAATGGGCACTAGGCTCAGGGTGAACATGTGTGGTAAGTACTCTGGGAGAAAAACACTTCTAAATTGGAGAATGTCACTGCCCCTCCTTCAGCTCATTCCTATTAGCGGTATTACACACCCACAAAACAAAAGAGCACTCCCAGGTAGCCAACTGGTTTGTTCAGAGATCCCTGTGGAAGCAGAGTCATCAGAGAAATTGAATTGAAATGTGGTTATAAGTGGTGTAACCCAACTGAATGACGGTTTTCGCAGCAGGAAAAAAAATCCCAGCTGCCCACTATCCCATTACTGAATCCCAGTTCATTTTGTAGTCTTGGAGATACAGGAGAGGACTTAGAAGCCTATAAGCTACTTACTTGTGCCCTCCATTCCCAAAACTGGCCTTAGTCATTTACATTTGTAGGGGTGTGCATGTCTGCATATAAGTGTGTGTGTGTGTGTGTGTGTGTGTGTGTGTGTGTGTGTGTGTGTGTGTGTGTGCATGCATGTGTGTGAGTGAAAGTGAATGTTGATGGGTGATGTAATGGTAATTCATGTATACACACTCTTGAGATTGTCTTACCTGATTTATTTTTATATAGATAAGAGAAAGTTCCTTATAGAAATATGTGATTTGCTAGTCTGCTGTGTCATAATCATATGTGAAGAGTAATCCTGTATAAGGTTCAATGTCTTGGCACAGAGGCTGAAGTTAATGGAGGCTCCAGCCCGTCATCCATTGTAATGAGCGCTCTTTCTTGAACAGTATTTTGCTATCCCCTCTGTTATCATGTCATGGTGAGAATGGATGATTCTTTCAAATCTTGACCAGTGAATATTGTCTTAGCACCTCAGTATCATTTTTAAAGGATGGTAGTGGTAGTGGACCAAGAATCTTTGATATGGGCTAAATAATAATAATAAGCTTGATTGCTGCATAAAGCACACATTTATGAAGCATGCATGTGCCCAACCGGTCAACATACAAAAACATGAGACGCTTTTAAAAATGAAATATATGAAAATCCTTTGTTTTTATGTTTACAGCATATGATTATTGACATTAAGATTTCCGTATCAGATGTTCAGCATGCATTGGCCTTCCTTTGAGCAGCCAAAGAGATCATACTCTCAGATAATGGAATATGCGTGTATTTGATACTCAAAGCAGGGGAGTTTTCCATCTCAACTTTAAAATAAAGTTTAACAGCACTAAATATACACAGCCAGGTTAACTTTACCATAAGTCGAGCTGATGAAACCCATGCATGAGCACACATACCCACTAAAGATACATGCAGGAATGGAACACAATCTTCAGGATACATAGATACACTTAGTTTCCATGGTGACTGCAGCTGTCCTCAAAGACTGGCAGCAGCTGAGCAATGGTTTGTTAATTGGGGTGGGGAGGTCTGTTTGCATGTAACATATGTTCAACACATATACAAGAACACAGACAGGCATGTACCCATAAAGTGACAAGTATGCACAGTAGTCACATGTTAGCAGAGCCACTCCTCACTGTGCATATTTATGAGTACTGTGTAAAAGCAACATTATGATGTACAATTTTATGTTTATGTCTAATATCTCTGTAGCATCATACTACAATTCCCCACAGTGCATTCTCTGTTATCTGTTTATATACTATGTTGCCTCATAGCAGAGAGAAACAGTCTTACATAACTCATAAGTGTCACTGTTAAAACAACATATTACAAGACCTTACACTTGACACAGACTATAAAGGGACAAACATGCTGTAACACCTGAGAGAAGCATCATAGAAATGTTCTTCATCATAATCCCAACCTTTAAAATGTGAATTAAATCATATATTAACTAACATGAGCAGAGTTAGTAACCTATTCACTGTTCCTCCCTCAACCCCTTAAAATCTCATTTAAAATGCGAAGGTATAATGTGAACATTTTTGTAATGCCTTTAAAAATTTCAAGAGCAGGTAGGTCTTATGTCATCACAACTTTCTCCAATGTTAATGCGATGAGTGAAGAAGACCTTCACTGCCAACTAAACAAATTCTTGGAAAGAAAACTGATTAAACTGTAAAAGCTTCCTGGCACAAATGTATTGGTAAAAAAAATGCAAATAAAAGAGGTCATTGCACTATTATAAAAGTAGGTGTAAAATTTGATTCAACAGTCAACAGATGGTGATCGACATCATTGTTTTAGTGTTGTGGTTAAGAGTCTAATCACAACCCCTGATTTAATTTCCTGTTTTAATCACAGAGTTGAACCATTTCATATTGCTCTCCCATAGTGAGAGGAGCTAAGGTGTGAAAGGAATAGCAATGACTGCGAGAGGCAGAGGGAACCATGTGTGGGTCTGTATGTGTGTGTGTGTGTATACTGCTGTAAAGCCAGGGCATTAGAGCAGTGTGGCTGCCGCTTAACGGAAAATAATTAACTGTTTCCGATATGAATGTATGCATGTCGGGGGAATCCTGCTTTTCTTTTCTCCATATTCTATCTGCAGTTCTGACTCTAACATGCAGCAGTAACACAGATTGTAATACCAAGAGAACTCTAATCATATGAGAAATTAAGATTTAGCACACATTTAATCATTGAAGTGCAGCTTCATTTACAGCTGTGAAGAGAGGGATGGGAGGAGCATTTTATGAATCTCATTTAGCACACATCATATAATTAGGCAAGGGTGGATGGTTTGAAATAAAATTCATTTTACGCAGAATCATAGTGTCAGCTCCTAAATACACTATGTGTCATTATATTCCTTTTTTTGTATTCAAGTGAAATTTCTAATCCTTGTCATTTGTTGCACATAAGCTAAAGTAATGTTAGAAGCTAAGTTCAAGAAAAAGAAAAAAAATCATACTCAATAGGATTTTAAAACATAAACTTAGGTATAATCTGCAAAGAGGTGTACCCAAATGAAATGATTTGATTTTTTAAACTGAGAAAATGTCCTATGGCTTAACAATTGACTGCAGATATTTAACATTTTCCAGATGGCCTCCCCTAAAGTCTCCCCCAAAAACTTGCTGTGAGTGGCTGCTCTTTTGGTTATATGCATACATTAATTAAGTCTTTCCACAATAAACTTGTGTAATTCTTCATATCACATTATGAGGTGGTGAGGTGGAAGTGGCAGAGGTTCAAAAATACAATGGAAACATGATAAACATGCAAGCTTGGTCCATTTTATTTTCTTTTGTCTCAACAAGAGAAACATTTGGTTCATACAGACCACCAGTTGGATGTTATTCCCTGATTATCTTTTCATTGCATATTTATCTTTATTTTATGAAAAGTCAAGGCTGATGTATGGCAAACATTTCAACATCTTTTACCGTGTTTCACCTAAATGTCCTGGAGATTTCAAAATGTTTCCTTAAGTTGTGAAGAAACAAATTTCAGTCCGACATGTCGTTTGAGTACATTACGTCATTTAAAAAACCTGGATAATTACACTAACATAAAGGGCATTCAGATCACACAACCTCTCATGAAGCATCATGTGAGCTTCTGTCCCATCATTTAGGTTTTCTATATTACGGTAGTCAGGGACCATTTTTCACTGAAATATCTCTTAACAACGATGACAATCAATATTCAAATAATAGGCAGCAAGCCCTATTGTAGAGAACTGAGATTTATTATGGGCAAATGCACACTCATGTGCATACACACAAACACAAGTATTGAAATCCTGACACTAGTATTGATACTCTTAAGCTGTTAGACAAGGTATTGCAAAGAAACATCAAGCATTATGTTGTGATTTGATACCTAGACTGTGATACTGTGACATGAAAACACCATAATACAAACAAAATATTCATTTATTTCATTTATTTAAGTCATACTTGTTTTTATTTTATTTGGGCACTTTACTCCCCTCCATTTCCAAGGGAGCCATTCAAATGAATGAAAAAGAGAAGCTTTTAATTTCAATGAGATCCCTGTGGGGAAATTCTGATGTGAACCATCATGCTTTATGAAGAAAACACACTCAAGTGACTTGTTTTATTTCGCATTTATTGATACAAATTAAGATGAAGAGCACAGATTCTCAAACTTTTCCATAACAAGACTCCCAACTGTACAGTAAAAACATTTAGTTCCTAATCCTAAAATAGAATTTGGTTGCCGCGCTAGCTGCTAAATTTATCTGTAAAGAGGTTCAAGTCTTTTTCATTGTTTGTCAGAAGCCCATAGGATCCTTTTCAAGGACATGTGGTAGTTTCCAAAACCCAGTCAGAACCACTGCTTTAGCAAGTAGCCCAGTTCCACATGGTCTGAATCTTACACTGTATTACAGGGTTGGGGTCGATTCAGGATGCCTTGATGGAGTAAAACACACATCACACATGACACTATAAAATGAACCAGTATTAGAGCATGATACAAATTAAAACCTAGTACAAATTAAAAACATAAACTATATTTTTTCTACGTTTTAAGCTCTCAGTGGAATTGACCCCAACCTTGCCTAAGCCATTAGTCTTTGTAAAGTACACTGTTTCCAGGGAATTGAAAAAGATATTTGAACGACCTTAGCCAGCTCTTATACAATGTTGTTTGTAGGTCCCGAGGCTTTCTGTTTTGTAAAAAAAAAACAAAAAAAATACATTTTTACCTGTTGACTTTCTATGCTGTTGTTTCTGTATAAATGTTCTATTGTTCAGTGCATGTTGTATCTTTGGCGTTGTGACTGGTTGTGATTCACACAGAGCCAGTACTTGTCATGTAAAAAAAAAAAGTGTCTCAATGTCCCAAGATATTTCTATTTCTTAAGAAAAGCAACATTTCCCTTGGATGACTCAAAATGAAATAAATCAGATCACTTTACATTTTGATTAGGAGTTGCTGACTTTCATTTTACTGTTAAGTTTTTGATGCAAACCAAAATATGTGTTGTGTTGTTCAGTAGGGACAGTCCATTTTTCATTGTTTTCATTGCCAGCCATATTAGTACAATGTTTACATGTAGTTGCACTAATCTGGAGAAGATTAGATTTGTTCATTATAACTAAAAAGGCACAACTGAGCATTGACCATCACTCTTTTAGTAGAACAGGTTTAGCGACCAATGTTTGTAATTATTCTGGCTGGTTTGTAATTACACTGGCAGATTGTTCTTTATACACGTGTCTGAGTAAATATGTAGAGGAGGGAGGCTAACAGAAGGAAGGGGGAGGAGGTTAGATGAAGAGGAAGCTGTGGGCTGTTGGGCAGGAGCAGGCCTCCAGCCTCCCCACACGTCTCCACACACCCCTGCATCGAGGGTTTCCCACCGCCTGCCACTGGAGAGACTGTCTTCTGCAGGAAGGAGGGAGCGAGGACTGAGTTAGTGGTCACAAGATTTCTCTTTAAATCCAAGCGATAAACAATGTTGCCATCTAGTGGTACACCTCACTGTTTTGAATCAGATTTACGAGGTAGGCTGTAGATCAGTGGTCTGGGATTAAACAGGAACAAAAACAAACCCTGGAAATGTGACCCAGGCTGTTCTATCACAACTGATCCACATATCGGTACTCTATCCACCACTGCACCTCTCAAAATACAGACAGGCTTTGTGTCAGAAACAGAAACAGGTAGAACAGTGTTATACATGCTAGATCTTTGCAGATACCAGAGCCAGGATCTTCTGTCTATGCAGTGCATAGTGTTTGTTGGCTGCACAGATATATCTGCAGATATATTATTACCATTTTATGGTAAGTGGGCTACGGTTATCCTAATCCTAATTTATAATTAAGTATATTCTTAAAGGAATAGTTCTACATTTTGGGATTTACGATAATTTGCTTTCTTGCCAAGAGTTAGAGGAGAAGACCGATATCACTCTCGTGTGTGTACAGTAAACATGAAGCTGCTGTTAGCAGCTGGTTAGCTTAGTTTAGCACAAAAACCGGAAACATGAAAACAGCTAGCCTGGCTGTCCAAAATTACTAAACAACAATATTCAAAACATTTAAACCAATTTGTGATATTTTGTAACTAATTTTCCAGTGTAAATATTATTACCTATTATTAATCATGAAGGGGAGCGTTTTAAAGACGAATAATAATAGCTGCAATTCCTTCCTAATTTACTCGTGTTATACTGTTTTTATCTGGTATTACAGAATGCTTGACTCTGCCATTGGCTGAGGCAGAAAGGTCACATTTTGGAATTTTGTTTAATTTCCACCGAGTGTGTGGGCCCGCACTCTGCTGGCATCCTTTTGTCAGAGAGGTCAACTGAAACTGGACACAATACCTATATTACACAAACACACACACACACAAACCAAACTCAGACTACATACTGACAATACATGAGAACATATCAAAGGCAAAAAGAGTGTAATTTCACATTTTTCTGGACTCTCTGAACATGTTACCCTATAATGTCGCTGCTGTCAGAGATGTCTCTTTTCTTCCTGGTGTTGCCATAGCCACCCGTGATAATAAGTGCTGGGACTGCAGAGGGAGCATCCATGATAAGAGCATTACATGTGACCATATGTTGCAATACTGGGCCTCATACATTTAAAATGAGCATGTGCTGCGAACATGTTCATAAAAGAAGGATTCTCTGGTGTGTCATTTTCAAATTAAGGAAGTCAAGACAAAAAAAATACAGGTAAATCTGCTCTCTTGAGATAACATCTTGTTTGATTTATTTTACAACAGGGTAACCTCAGAATTTCTGCTCTACTTACTAAGTACTTCAGTGCCACTGCAGCATAGACAATGAGTATTATGACCCATATTAATTAAATGCTTAAAGACTGCACATGCAGGATTATCACAAATTTCATATTCATTAAGTCTAAATTTCTATTATCTAACACTTTTATCTAACACAAACTGATCTAAAATAACAATAACAATGCTTTTTTTCACATTGATAGGGTCTAAGAAATTCCAGTCTGTTCCAGCTGTTAACTTCAGATGTAACCTGGTCTAATCACACTTTACAACACCTAATAACCCTGTTTATCTATGTGTCCCTTTAAGCCAGCCATATTTTTCATTCAATAACTCACAGTATACACATATTGTATGACTCAGTGGGTGAGCTGTCTTCAGGATTACTGCATAAAATAATTACAACTTTTAAAAGAATGTCAGCGAGTAATCCAGGTAGATTTTACTCGCCAAGTGAGTTGTGACAGTGCCCTTGCTGAGACCAGTACTCTGCACAACCGGCATGGTCCTCCAGATGGGGACAGGGTTTGCCTGCATTGAGCGGCTCCTGCAGGATCGTCCTGCTCCGCCTGCGGACGGTGGCCCTGCAGGGCTCGGCACAGCCTGACCACTCCGTCCACTCTGTCACCATACAGGACACCACTGAGGGGGGAAAGATACAGAGACACATACAGCTGAGGAAAAACCAAAACCAGCAGCAACTTAATAGTTGTCAAATGTCTACAGATCAAGATGACACATTAATAATCAGAAATGTAGACACTGTAGGTACAGGAAACTGGATGTTTGACACATGTAGTATTATGCATTGCATTTCATGTGAGGGGTCAGACAGGCTTCACTGGGTTTGTTTGGAGGAGGTTAATTGAGTTAGATAAGTATGTATCATTGGAGATCAAACCTGTGGCCTCCTGTTAATAGAATAATCTCACTTGCCAGGCTTTCCATAGCATAAAATATTGGCTTATAGTACAAAATCATAATAATAGAATTTTGTTTAATTTGATTTCATTAGTTCTATTTTGGTTATTTATGTTTTTTCCTGTTGTATAGGCCTATGTTGTATTTTATTAAGGGGTGGGGGGGTGGGGGGGGGGGACTCTTAAACAAACAGATCACTCTTAAACAAACTTTACTAATATCATCACACTATACGAGTATAATAAGTGATGAACAAAAGTTTTCTCGTCAGCACAAACCCACCTGGACAGGCTGTCTTATAGTCGTGGCAGCAGTCCAGCGTGGACACACAGGCTTGGTCGCAGTAGCAGGTGCCATAGGACCGGTCAGACCTCCATCCTTTGCTGGTGCATGACTGGTTCCGGCCGGTGCAGCACAGACCCGCTTCCCGACAGCCCGACTGACACGGACCGACGAGGAATAAAGAGACTCCGAGACAAACCAAAGTGACAGAGCTGCTCCTCCAGACTGTCATCACGAAGGACCGCACAGCGTGCGCTTCCACAGGTTTAGGAAGTTTAGTGCGCTGTGCAACAGTTTAAACCACTTAGCAGTAATCCCTGTCTGAAGTTATACCAGAGGAGTGTTTTAAAGTATTGTCCTGTTAAAGCCCCTTAAAGGTCTTAAAAGGAACTCCTATATCATCTATGGTCAGTTAGGTCAGCACTGGACCATCAGGAGTTTAAACGCTGGCCGGTGGGTTGGAAGTGATTTAATGTGTCAACTGTGTTATCTCTTAAAGGAACAGTTCACCACTCTAGGTAAAGTAAAGTGTTAGACTGAACAGGAAACAGCTGGCCCACAAAGCTGAATTTAATGTGACAATGTAAGATCAATAAGGCAATTATTGGATCCGATCTGTTAGACCAAATTAATATATAAATCATACAGTTAATTTCTTATCTCACCAAATCGCTTTCCTGATCTTGTCCAAACATCATGAAAGAAAACTGAAAAGAAAATTTCTCCCCATTGTATTTTAATTTTTGACACAGTTTGTCCTGCCTTACAAGATATGAAGCAGTAGCCTGCCCTGCAGTGCCTTTAAATACTCTGTAGTAATGTATCCACAATACTATGTGCAGAAAAGAAAAGTGATATGAAAAGATAGAGATAGCTGGTGCTGAACAGCAGAAACAGAATAAAAAGTAAGATACAGCATTTTACATTTTCCGTAGAAACCATCAGTAAAATGAAAAGAAAAAAAGAAGGAAGTTGCAAAAAACAGTAAAAAACAAAGTCTGTTTGTTGTTTAAATTATTTCACAGCCTCTCTCTGTCGATCTGTTGGTGAAGCAGCCAGCTTCCCAGGCCCATGTGTGCCTCAACATGTGAAAAGAGTGGATTAATGAAACTCCTATGGCTGAGGTTATTCATGCAAAAAGAACAACAGTGCCTCCACTCAAACTAAGATTCCCAGTAGCTTTCTACTGTGTGTGTAGAGGGAGAAAGAGGGGGAGATGGGTGGAGCTGAAAGACTGATTATACTGCTCAAAACACCACAAGCTCAAGTCTATGAATTGTGCTGTATGGAAGAGGGAAACATATATAGAGACAGCAAAAAGCATTACCATGACGGCTGTGTTTCCCTATGTGTGGCCCTAACTTGTGGCCCCCATGTGTATCCACAATACTGTGTAGCTTGCAGAGATGAGGACCTTGTCCATTTACTGCTCCAGTAAACAGACTGTCAGCACTAAATACAGCCGCAGTCCATAAAGACACCACTCACGCCCTCTCTCCTGTTCTTATATTTCTCATCTTTTCAAATGTTTTTATCAAGAAAACATGCTGATTTCTTTTCAAAATAACAATAGCCTTAATTTTTAAAGCAGCATTTTTTGCAACAAAAGAGGTGAAAGATTTGGGACTATTTGGAAGCAACGGCAGGTTGCAATCTTGAGTTTTAAGCTTTGGGCTGTTGTTTACATTTGGACCGTGGTTTTGTCCTAAAACATTGCACAGATTCGATAATCTCAGTTCACAAAAGGCAGAAATAGCCCAGGGTTGAATGTCTTCCCACCAGTAGAAAACATTAGTCAGAAATGTCTCATTTTTATGGCCATATATCCAACAGGGGCTGGCAAACAATCAGACACAGCTCCACACTGGATCACTTGATCTGCACGCCAAGTGTTTCCAAGTGTTACTCAACCACTTATAGAAGGGCACTATTCTTGGTAATATTTAAACTAACCTTCTTCTTACAGCCTCCACCGATTTCTGTAAATATATTTTGTATTTTAGAAAAAAAAAACATTTATCTGCACATCATGTTGTTGTGAGATATAAAGTCCCACCAGGTTAGTCGTATTAGTAAGTATCTAATCTTTCTTTGCATTACTGGTAACAACTGCTATACAATAACCGACAACAATAAATGCAGATGATCATTGTGACGGATTAGCTTTCTCAAGCAAGTTTCAAGTCTTTCAATACAGAAAGTAATAAATACGGGCCGCCTGAAAGGTAGAAAAAAGCTATGAGATGCTTTGAAAAATAGTGAAACGTGAATTTAAATAAACACAATTTATGATAAATGTGATAAAACATGCAAATCCACAGTTCTCTAAATATGGCTCACATGCCAACATAGGGAGTGCACAAGGCCTGTAGTGTTCACCTATAACAAGAATGTGATATGGAAACAGGCAGCCTTCTTGGGATACAAGTAACAATGCAGAGATTTACAGTGCACATACACATAATCTCCTTATGTTCTCATTTCATATGATTCTGACTGCTGTACAGGGCTCCGAGGCTTGTCCTTGAATGGTGTCCCTTCTACGCTGAACCAAAAATGTTAAACTTTATCTCACTACAACTCAGCTGTGAGGCAGCAGTGCTTACCTCTGAGCTACTGCACTGCCCTTACGCGCATGTACAAGACGCCTGGGAGTCTATAAAGTTTAGAGTATTTGTACTCAGCAGCTCTTCATTCTCATGTTCTTACTTCTGTTTTGCTTATAAATAGGTAACAGGTGTGAAGTCGAATCCACTGTAGGCTACTGAGACATTTGTTCTTACAATCAAGACCATCAGCTGTAACGTAGATCAACATGATTTTTCTAATGGACCTCCAGATGATGCTGCTGGATGTGATTTACTTCATCCTGCACAATTCTGTGCGGGCCGTCCTGCGCCCACGCACCAAGCCCATTGATGGCGAGCTGGTGCTGATCACTGGGTCAGGTGGTGGCCTGGGTCGTCTCTTTGCACAGGAATTCACCAAGCACGGGGCGGAAGTGGTGCTGTGGGACATCAACAGCAGTTCCAATGAGCAGACAGCCAGGCTGGTGCGTGAGATGGGGGGTAAGGCGCACACCTACGCGGTGGATGTGACCAACAGGGAGGATGTGTATCGCAACGCAGACCTTGTGCGAAAAGACCTGGGCCGGGACATTACAATACTGGTGAACAATGCTGGAGTGGTGGCTGGGAAGCGCATGTTAGACTGTCCTGATGAACTGATGGAGAGGACCATGAAAGTCAACTGCCATGCCCTCTTCTGGGTGAGAACTCTTTAGTCAGTGTGAAATGTGTTGAAGAGATTTCCCCAATCACAGCTGAAGTATAGAAGCCCCTCAGATGACTGGGAAACATCCTTAAGGCCAGACAGGAAGTCCAGCTGCCCTTGACTTATTAATTGTACTAAATTTCCTATTATAGATACAGTATAGATCTCAGTGTATCCCAGACATACTGTATATCTGTGTGTTTAGTGCTGTTAACTCAGTACAGGTACTTAGGATTTTACCGTTTTATTAATCTGCTCATTTAGAACAATAATTGCTTTTCTAATTATATTAAGGGAGTATATCATGTTCATATGTCCCGATCACTAACTCTAAATGATGGCCAAATATTATTGATCAGAAATATTTGATCATGTGTACCAATATTAGTAACCAATAATACTGTAGTTTGGGATAAACACTATACCCAAAAAGGTGCCACAATATCAAAACATCTTGTTTGTCTGCGTAGCTTTATATCGAAATATCATTCCTCAGTGGATGAGTAGTGTTTAGCAGCAAATCACATTTACATTATACAATCAAGAAAATGAGCAACAATTCAGTCATTGTCTTGTATATACAGTAAATGACTGTTAAACACTACCCGTGCTCTGGCAGAAACACATCAGCATGAGATTTTAATTAAATATAAAGCTGCACAGACATTGACTGCTTTGATGGTGTGCCACCTTTTTCCATTTTGTTCCCTGATTAGTAAACACTACTGTCTTAATTTTTAGAAAATCAAATCTGCCCTGTACTATACACTTTTTATGTCGAAATGAAGCTTTTGAATTTCCCAATGTGTAATCTTCCCAGCATCAGCCGCTATACAGAGCAGGTTATTGTGTATGTGCAGTGTGACACATGACATGTATAGCTTTATCCCCGTCACACTTTGGACTGTAGGATTCCCACAGAAATCCTCTTAATATGAAGCTGCTCATGCAACATAAGCTTCCTTCACAATGAGCAACATTTAAGTCACTACAAGTCATATGAACACAGTTTGTTGCCTCATAATGACCTGCTGCAACATAACAGTGTGTGTGTGTGTGTGTGTGTGTGTGTGTATGTGTGTGTGTGTGTATGTGTGCCTCAGACAGTGAAGGCCTTCCTCCCTCAGATGAAGGCCCAGAATCATGGACACATCGTGACCGTCGCCAGCGTCCTCGGCCTCTTCAGCACCGCTTGTGTGGAGGTGAACCAGGGAGGGAGAAACACTGCTGCAATACTAAGACATGGCAGCTTTATTGTCACAGTCTTTCACACAGTTCTCTGCTTAAGTCAGCAAATAAAGTAACAAAACACAAACGCATATCACAAAAACAGTTCAGTAGGTCTAAGAATTTAGCATATATTCAATACTTGTAAGGACACAGTAAACAAGTTTTGATTTTTGTTGGAGACAGGATTACTGTGCCAGTAAGTTTGCTGCAGTGGGCTTCCATGAGTCTCTGGCCCACGAGCTGCTGGCTGAGGAGATTGAAGGAGTGAAGACGACTCTTGTGTGCCCCTACATCGTGGACACAGGCATGTTTGAAGGCTGCAAGATACGGTATGTCAACAAAATACTCACATACTTTGGACATAACCTGTTTACACAACACAGATAAATAAATATATTTGGGTGCACAATGTTTCTTTTCTTAAAGGCTTTTTTGCAGTAATCGTCCTGAAATGCTGAAATATAATACTGGAGTCTTCTGTTCATATTCTAAACTAAATCCTTGTTTACTGCTGTGCAACAAAAATGCAGCAGGAAGTGGGTATGTTGACTGAGTGGCTGGGTTTGCTCTCAAAACACTTCATACTAACTAATGATAAGTGAAGGCCCATTTGTATTTTGGTGCCACTAATAGGGAGGAAGTGGAACTGCTCCTACCCCCTCTGGATCCCCAGTACTGTGTTGAGCAGGCCATCCTGAAAGATCAGCCAGCCCTTCCTCTCCAGAGCGCAAGTACATAGACGCACCTTCATATTAACCGAAGACCATAAATACATGGGGGTTTTTTTGTTTTATGCACTTCCATTAACAGCTAATGTTCAGTATTTGAACTTTTATCGCACATGATCTCTTTCAGATTGTTGCCATGGGAATCCAATGTGGTTACGTATCGTTTCATGGGGTCCGACAAGTGCATGTACCCCTTCATTGACAGCATGAACAAACAGGCGTCTAATGGCTCTGTCGAGGTTGCATAATCATACCTAAGTATGATACCTAAACACAGCGTTGGGAGTCAAAACCTTAAAATTAAAATTAAATTCATTCATAAAGTCATTCAAAGGGTTTATGATCAGATGATGCAAAAAAAAAAAAAAAGAAGAAAATAAATTCCTTCTGCTTGCGTGGAGAGCAGTGGGCCGAACTGCCCAGCTACAGCCAGGATTCAATAACATGGATGATGCCAAATGGAGGGGGCTTTAGATTTTGAGACTGATCATTCAGAAGTGTGTACTAGATGACCCCTCAGCCAAGTGGTCATCAGCACCCCAAAAAAATTTCAATAATGTTCAGATGAAGTTTAAAGTCCCTTCAAACTGTTTTCACCATAAACCTGTGAAATTACAAAATACTTAATGATGTGTGATTGAATCCTGGACTGGTCCAAAAGGGGAATGGGAGCATCTTTAATATCTGTAACTTAACAATGTACCAGAATATTGTGTTGTATTATATTTACATAAAATAAAATGATTGAAAACCACTGTCTGATGAGAGCAAGGGATTTGTGTTCTGAATTAGAACAGGATTCAAATGTATAATTACCATGAATTCTTTAAGGAACATTAATTTTCACTCACTGACTCCTAAAAAAAAAAAAAAGAACTTTTCAGTGGCCAATTTTGGACCTACTGCACTTTCTCCCTCTACCTCGTGGATTATGTGCGTGTCAATGCACACACAGTGTTTACAATATTGTGGACAAGTGCTCACAAGTGTGGCTAATCTCAAAAGACAGCAGTGATACAGTAAAGTGCAATCACTGCCCAAAAATATTTTCATGCAAGGGAGCAAGTATGACTAATGATGAAGCATTTCCTACAGCATAATGTCAGAATGTACTGTTTAAAATGCCTCCAGTCATACTCCTAATTTCCCAGAATGAGCTCATGTTTGGGCACTCGATTAAAAAAGAGACCAGCAAACTTTTGGGTAAATAAAATACCTCATTATGTGATAAGAGTTTATAGCAGATAAATTCGGATGAAAATGATGGTGCTTTTTGTTTTCAACATCACGATTTATATTCAGACTCAACAATTATCACTCAAGAATCAGAACCACCACTGCATTGGACCCTAGGGCTGAGAAATATTTGAGCAATATCAGACTTTTTTCCAAATATACATATATATATACATATATATACACATATATACATACATATATATACATACATATACATATATATATATACATACATACATATACATATATATATGTACGTATGTATATATATATATATATATATATATAGATACGTACATATATATATATATATATACATATATATATACATACATATATATATATATATATATATACGTACATATATATATATATACATATATATATACGTACATATATATATATACATTATATATATATATATATGACAAATATGTTATTTACAAAATAACATGTTAAATAATCAAATCAAGTGTTCAACTGTTAAACTATAACTATTACTTCCAGTGTGTAGAATAAATCAATGAGGTTATAATGCTTAACATTTTCATAAAATCAAACCCCATTTTTGATACTACTTATGGTGAGCAATAGCCAATTTATTTACATTGTGTAATTCCTTCTCTCTAGTTTTCACAGGAAACCACGCATGCATGTAATCCAGTGTTACTGATTTTCAGTATTACTGACTGAATTCCTTATTAAAAAGAAATTGTTGGTAGCACTGTAAACAGACAAGTTGCTCTTCTGTTGACAAAGTAGCTACTCAAGGAGAGTTTGCTGTAGTATTAAACTGCACCTGCTGTTACCTGACTGAAACCTCTAATTTTTCACTTTTGGAATCATTCATTTTGAAAACAGAAATTTATAAAACATTGACACAATATGATTATATCATCATGATACGATTCCACTGAAAGTTGATAAATGATAATTATATCTCTCCTCCACTGACTTCCTACGCGGCTCTGAGATCCCCTAATAGATTTCCTGAAGGTTGGTTTCACACTGCGGGTTTTTTTAAGGGGTTGTGATTGGATTATTAGAAGATTGTGGGTGTTAACTGTGTGAAACGTGAATGAACTTTTGACAGGTGGGTGGTGGTGTTACTCTGACAGCTGGCCGCTACATAATACTGAATTATCGCACAGCCCCAGATAACCTAAACCTTTTCAGCTATATATTCCGCCACTGGCAGGTAAAGAAAAAGAAAAGATAACAGAAGTCTTTGTTTTGTGCACGTAAGCACGTATGTTTAATTACCATGGGGAGCAGAGAGGGAAGGGAGGTTGACATAAGGGAGGAAAGGGGAGTATCAGGGAAACTGACGCAACAGGGAAACGTTCCTGCCACACACAGCAGAGACAACATCACATTACATCACACGCTACATTTAGTCAGAAATTCTTCCCAGCCCTACATGGTAAGGTCGATAACACTGGTTGTTGATATAAAGCACTCTAGGAAAATCCAACAGAGGTTCGCCAGCTGCACCCTAGACAACAATGAGGTCCAAAGAGATCTTATTTAATGGACAACCTCAGCGGGGGATAAAACGTAAAAGACTTAAAAACAAGAGTTAGAAGGTCTCACAAAGAGGAAACAAGTTCTAGACAAAACAAAACGCAGTTCACAGTTAGTTGCTTCTTCCTTCTTTTTTTTTTTTTTTCACCAAGTAAACCTCCAATTCATTGACTAGGATGCAGCTACGCAACAAAATAAATAATGTGTACAATTAAACAACACCAAGGGGAGGAAACAATATTTTCCTATCAATCTTGTTTAACTGTGAACATTTTGGAACAATGAATATGAACAGTGATGGTTTAGCCTTCTAACGCTGACTAAGAACACAGTGTCTGAGTTTTCTCTAGTGCTTTTACAGACAACCAAACCTGATCATCTAAACAGTGCCATCCAGGGTCTGTGCCAATGTGCTTGAGTTAGCCTGTTTGAGGTGCAAGTCACCTTCGATTTCCTGCTTGCCACACCTGTGGATCATAAGTCACATATAGTGTCACTGTTAGCAGATAAATCAGCCCCAAAATATTGCTTTGATGGCTGTGTTTATGTTCACCAGTCCTTATTCATTCTGAATGTATTCAATTTAATTTACAAATCCAATGGAAGTATTTACATTAACTGTCCTGTTTGCCCAATAAACAATCAGAAAAAAACATGCAAAACACCAAATGGTAATAGCTTACTGCAGTGCTTTTAGTACTCAAACAACCGTTTCATCAGAGTATACTACAACCAGAGTTATTAAGCAGAAGCTGAGCCTTCTGTTTAAGTTTCAAAAATGAATAGATTATGGGAAACATGCACCACTTGGAAAATTGGTAGAGCGCACCGCTAAGTGACAAACAACAAAAGCCATTTTATGCTGATTGAAGTGTTTACACAAGGCATTTCTATTCTGAACAATTACTCATTTTGATTATTGGTGGAATAAAAGGCTTATTTTAGCCACAGCTATAAATACGCGGACAGTAAGTGTTTGTCACAGCTTACCGAGAGACTGGTCCATTTCCTGTCCTTTCATTTGACTGCTGGTCCAACTCCGAGAGCAACTTCAATATATTCAGTGCAGCCTGCAGAGGTGAACAACAGTATAGGTTACTGCAGTGACCATTTTTAAGAGGCAACTCCTGCTTAATTCTGTAAAGTCTCATTGTCTTGGTAGCAGGTATTCTTCAAAAAACAGGAGTGGGTGTTCAGGAAGCAGCCAATGCGACGCTCCCACTCCACTGGGTGTTTGTCGTGTCATCAGAGCGGTGTAAGGGCATCACACGTCAGCCTGCACTTAACGGCAACTGTGCTTCCTTCGGTCACACCCACATGGCTACACTCAACCTCCTAAGATTTACTATTAATCCACTTCATGGTATGGTCTTGAAATGAAGTTAGAAAACATTCCCATATTTTTTGGGGGAAAAAATGCTTCTAGAAAGCTTGTTTGTTGCACACTATGGAGGAAATAGGGTGACCTTTGGTGACGTTCCCTACGATTCTAAAGAAATACAAGAAAAACCAGATAACCAGTCATACTGGCTGTGCTTTGTTCTGTGCAGAGGCACTGATTCTGACAGTGGACAAAATAGGCATTTATAATCCATTTAGGAGCAAAACATTTTTGGAGAAATTGCAGCATATGACGCTCTGTAAAATGCTCCTTTCTGCTCTGTTAACATAAGGATGATGTTACTGTATATGACAATACATTTGCTGCCATTTTTACATTTCATTAAGCGCCTGCTATCAAGCTCATTTAGTAACTTAACATGGTCATGCAAGGACTGATACAGTAGAAGGTTATATAGGTTTGACCCACTGATAGCCACTTGTTTTCAACATTTTGTTCCGATTGGTTATTATTAGTCCTTCCTGAGGCATCCAAATATATGGTTTTTGGCTGGACCTTGTCTCTTCTTTTATAGCTAATGTAGCTCACACACAATGTGATAAGGCTGTTAAAGAGTATTAAACCGTAGGGATACATTTTGTAGTTTAAAAAAAGAAAACTCACCATATCATGACAGGATTCTACATCTTTCCCAATCCCATGACTGATGAGCGGTGGCTGGGAGGAGCAGTTAATCAGTGACACAAACTCGTTCTTATTGTTTTTGGGAAAATCTTTGTATTCCACCTGCAAGCAAATAAAATATTCCAATGAATTTTTACCATCTTTTAGTCTAAATCAAACACATGCACACTAATGGCCTCATTGAGTTCACCAAAGCAGAACATGCTGTCGGTTACCTGCAGGCCCTGCACGGATGAAAGATAGCTGAGCTGCTCTGAAGGCCTGGTGAGGGGTCCGTGGGGCAGTTGGTTCAGGTTATTTTTGTTCTTTAGGATAGTCTCAGCAGTCAGGGACGTCCCTGCGTAAAGCAGCTCGTTGGCAATTATGGCAGTGATTGTGGCCTTGCCTGGGTTGGGCACTGCGCGACTGTAGTCCTTGGCCTGGGATCCTTGGCACACCCCGACTGCTTGAGCCACCTCAGGGACCATGGGCAGAATACCTGCAGGCAGCTGCTGGTGGCTCAGGTAAGGCAGGCGGAAGTCCTCCTCCTTGGAACCTTCAAAGAAAAAAGCACATTTGTAAAGGGTACATTATCACAACAGAAAGAATATAATAAATTCTACAATACAACCACTGCCAAATATATGAGTCTAGTAGATCTATTGAGTTGGTGATCTCCTTCATGTCCCTTCTTAAAACATACTTTCATCTGAGAGCCTTTCCTGGTTTTACTTGCGTTTTAATTTTATTCTTTTATTTCCCTTAAAAAAAATTTTTCTTTTCCTATTCTGTATTGGTATCTGTTTTGTTTTAAAACCTGATGATTTTATGACTTGCCTGTGGATTTTAAAAAGTGCTCTATAAATAAAAGATTATTCTTATTAGTAGTATAAATAAAGATTATTATTGACACTTACCCAATGCCACCTCCTCTACAGAGCCAGGTTCAAAGAAGGTCACTTTGCGCCCATCTCCAGGTTTTTTCACTGGGGTCTAAATATTATAAAAACATTATATGTACATGAAGCAATGAAGGTTTATCACACATATCAAAACTTTCTCGTCCGCCATGTTTGCAAGACTTGCTTGACAAAAGTGTAGCTGTACCTTTTCATCAGTCTTGAGTGCCGGTTTAGGGGGCTGAGGCTGAGGCACTTTATATCCCAAGAGCTCCAGCATTTTCTCTGCTGCATTCCTCTTGGCCACCTTCTTACTAGGTCCCATCCCCTCTGCAGATTGGCCACATACCGACACCTGCACCAGAAAACATGCAGCAAAATGAACTGAACGGGTGAGAAATTAACAAGCAAAGGTAGAGGAAAACAGAGACAGGTGTTGCACAAGTCATGCCATCGGCATGCCTCAGTTGCTGTCAAATCACCTGCATGACGAACTCCCTGCGCCGAGGTAGACCTCTCTCTGTCACCATGCTGTACTCTGGTTCCTTCTCCTTCTTGGCCTGCTGGATCTGAGCCAGGCGGCTGATGGGATTCATTCCCTGACCATATTCTGGGCTGGTCTGCAGCTGTTAGTGTGACAGGTTAATCGTCACCACTTAATGAAGAGTCTAGGTCTGTACAGATTATTCTTATTCCAGCTCACTGGTTATGTTACCTTGATGATGGATTTGGTTTTCTTTTTGATGCGTGGCAGCGTCTTTTCCACACTGGGTATGTGGGGGAGCCTCTTCAACTCTCCCAGCACCGCTGCTGCTGCTAGCTTCTTGGCAATCTTTTTACTCTTTCTTCCAGCCTCCTCGGCAATCCGGGCTGGCAGCACGCTACCGCAGGAAGGCGCTGTTTCCATTTTAAGGCCGGAGAAACGCTGCGGCAGTGATCGTGACAGGGCATTCCTTCGCTCCGAGGCCGACGCCCGGGCAGAATTGCTTATTCGTTGGCACGTTTCCGTTCGCTGGACCCATCTCAGGAACTCCTCCCAGGATCAGGAACGAAACTCAAAGAAGAAAGCGGCAAATTCTGGACCGAATTGATGATGAATGGACAGACGGTAACGCTGGATGCGTTCAGTTCTTCTGGGATGGGCCTGTCCATTCATTCCAGACCAGTTGACTAATTCCACTGTTCTTCCTCCATTCCTCCGTTGGGGTGTTTTCCATTTGGTCCATTGTGGTCCTTTCGGGCTTTCTTCCGGTCTTTGATTCCTCTTCCCGGTGTTGACCCGGCCGGTGGGCTGACCCAGATACAATAGATTCTCTGTC